>OZ024889.1:63431857-64631857 GCA_964017195.1 Siderastrea radians | reverse complement strand
GGTTACATAAGATCTTTATATCTTTCAAGTCCATGCAGGTGAATGAAACAATATTTGTCCTTTAGTGTTTTGCATCTGTCAGGTGCAATTGAAGTTTGTGTAGGTCATTTTTGAATGACTTTGGTAATTCCCTCAGTCCAGTGGAGGCATTTGAAATAATTTGGCATACTTGTGAACCCTTTATTTAATCATTTAATTTGCCTATTTCATGAGATTCACCATCCAATCACAATCCGCACTGATACTTTGTCACGAAAGTATCAAAACTAGCTGAAGGGGTTACACTTGTGCATGTCGTGCTATAAACCTGGTTTAAATAAATGAGGTCAGGCTCATTGAAGGACATTAAAGTGAATGAGCACGCGAGAGTTGGCAATCAAGCAAGACTAAAGATGTCTTCTGCTGTGGTTGTCATGTATTCATGCATGCATTTAACTTGTTCATTCGTTGGGATACATGTAACTTCTCAGTTACTTGTTTCTAAACTGATGGCAATAATTTCCTTAGGTACACAGGATATACCGCATGGCTGGTGCAAGCTTTGAGAAAGCTCAGGGAGAGTTTGCGAAGGGAGTGGCCAGCAACCCACATGTGCAGAGCGCTGCGACGGAGGCAGCTGCCGCTGGGGTGCGCAATGCAATGTCAGGAGATAACAGGAAGTGAGAAACACGTCAGGGGATAAAGAAAAAGTTAGGAAATAATAACCAAATAAATGTAAAAGACAGTCTGCATACAGGCGTGTTGGCAGTGCCTGGAGTCTGATATTAACAGTAGCAATGTATTGCTACTGAAGCAGAAAACCTGACACTGCTTTTTTTGAAAGTTGCAAAGTATAGTTATGGAGGGATATATCTAAACGTAATACGTTTCAAGTTGAATATTTCCCATCGGCCAACAATATAAATTTCAAGGCTCACTGTCCTCCCTAAAGAGCGATTTTGTGATGTTTTCGCACGGTTTGATTTGTAGTTACGAAAAGTTAATACGCGAGTTAAACACGTTAAAGTGTCATAGTTTGTTAAAGCACAAACGTTTCGGGCATAGCCCTTCTTCAGTGTGCAGGAATATGCACCTTGCGCCATACAATAGCCTAACTGAAAAATGCGCACGTAAAGCGCGCGCAGTAGAAACGAACAACCAAAGCGCGTGCACGTGGAATGAAAGTTCTTAAGGTGGCTTACTACAGTTTTTCTGAGACACAATTGCGCGCGCTGAGAAATTCTCTCTGACAACATTTTATTTTTCACGCGTGCAATACTTTACGCCATCATCGAGAAAAAGCTGAAAACACTTGTGAGATCTGGCTAGTAGAAATCGCTCATGGCCTACTATTAACATTCTTTATCATGAATGGACGAAGTCTTGAAGTAGTTAGTGAGCGCTACCGGTGGAAAATATCTGTAAAACCTTGAAAAAAACCACAAGAAGTTGTTGTAAAAATTCTTATGTTTATCGCACGCGCCATATTGCGTGATTTCAGCGCGCGCTTAAGTTGCACGCATGCTCAGTTTTGCTCACGAAGGAGGTCGCCAAAAAATCGCGAATCGATTTTTTGAGCCCAGCCTACTCGAAAACTGACCGTATAACCCACAGTAAAAAACTCAAAAGTCAATTCATAGTGGTAAGTTTCACCTCTAGACAAAATATTAGCAAAATCTGTAAGAGAGATTTTTAGAAATTCTCAAAAAAGCGAAAATTCGACATTTTCTTTATTAGCAAAAATTCTGCCTTACAGATTTTCATTTTCTTTTGCATAGTTGTTTATTTATAGCCACTTTCCAAATCCTGAAAAATTGAGGTAGGGTCGTACGGCTAGATTTTGAGAAAGAAGCCCTAAAAAAGTCTAGTTTCCAGTCCCCTCCTAGCACTCGGTCTGTTGTATTTGATATTTTCTAAGCTTCTCCTCCTATTTCTTTTCCAGGATAATGAGGGTTAATATCATTTCTTTTAACAGTTGTAGCAACAAATGACCCAAAGGAAAACTCCCGTTGGCTTTGAACTAGAGATTTAAAAAAGTTATCTTTCTCTTCTGAAAACTGTAGTAAGCCACCTTAAATAAAACTGAAATTAATATTGAGTCCGCCCGGCTTGAGCGTGCCGAGCTCAAAGATTAATTGCATCTCCCGCCGCTTTCGACTGGTGTTGCTGCCGCTGCATTGCTTGACTCCGCAGACCCTGATGTCATCTATAGTGTGGTTGGCGGAGTTGAAGTGCTCAGCTACAGGAAGCCCAGGAGACCGGTTGCGGATGCTACGCAGGTGTTCACTGAAGCGTTCCCGCAGGCGCCTTCCGGTCTCACCGATGTACATGCTAGTGCAACGGTGGCAAGTGATGCAGTACGCCACATTCTCAGACTGACAGGTGAAGCGATTTTGGATGGTGTGTGAGCTCTTGGGCTCATGTAGAACAGTCTGAGAAGTAATGTACTGGCATGTCTGACAGCGGGGACGACGGCAGGGAAAAGAGCCAGCATCAAGGGGCCTCTGAGAGCCGCTAGTGGAGTGTACTAGGAAATCCCAGAGATTCTTGTCGCGCCGATATGAGACGAGGGGCGGCTGAGGGAATATCCCACGTGTCTCAGGATCAGTTGATAAGATGTTGAAATTCTCTGAAAGGGTCTTTCTCGTTACAGTGTTGAAAGGATGGTAAGTAAGTACTACAGGTACTCTGTCAACATTGGTAACATTGAGACGCGTTGGGGACAATGCCTCGTCACGCTCAAGCCGGGCGGACTCAATATTAATTTCAGTTTTATTTAAGAACTTTCATTTCACGCGCACGCCCTTTGGTTTTTCGTTTCTTGTGCGCGCGCTTTACGTGCGCATTTTTCAGTTAGGCTTTTGTATGGCGCAACGCGCATATTCCTGCACACTGAAGAAGGGCTATGCCCGAAACGTTTGTGCTTTAACAAAGTATGACACCTTAACGTGTTTAACTCAACTTTTCCTTATTGTCACTGGTGTCACGCATCGACTGAGCTTTGTCTCTTCTTTTGATTTGTAGTTGCCCAGGAAAAATTGCTATTGCTGTGTCACTTTTTAACATTGGATTAAGTGAAAAACTTGTTTAAAAAATAGATTTTCCATACCGAGTTATGCAAAAATCTGTTGAATTCAAACATGTATTTCCTCGAGTATAAATCAGAACTTCACAGTTTTGGTATATTCACTATTACAAATCGTTTTATGAGCCTGCTCATGTTAACGACAAATTGTGCTACTTTAGCCATGTGTTTTAGAACGGAAGCAGTCTAGCTATTGCTAAAAGAGGCGTCAACAGTTATTAAGAATTCATGTAAAAGTAAGCCCGTTCTGGGTAAGGAGGTCCGTAATTTTTTTATGCCGCTACAACTTAAACCTTAAGCCCCAGTAACATTAACATGCATATTTTTTTTTCTCCTCATTGGCCGCCATATGTTTCTCATGGTACAAGTTGGGAGGACTCGTTCAAATTTCAGTGTTGTTCACCTGTCATGCATGGCCTTTATGTTTGATCATGTAACTATATTGTAAGGAGAGGATACTAGAGAGAGGGAAGATGAATATTTACGTATTGTGTGGCTTTAACCCTTAAAGCCCTAACAGTGACGAAAATGAAATTTTTCTTTATATTTTCACTGTTCGTTCAAACATTCATGTGATTACAGTAAAGGAAACAATCACCAAGGATAAGATGTTTTGACACTTTGACAAATTCCCCTTACTAGTTTCACACGAAATGTCTGGAGAACAGTAAGGAGAATAATGCATTTTCTTGTCAGCTCTTAAAGGGTTAAACAATAGCATCACCGTCACAAGTATCGCAGAAACTTCAGCATTGCAATTCAGTTGGAAGTCAGGGATGTTCCCTTCTTGCCACCGTAAAGACTTAGAGGTTCAACCTTTTGGGTGTAAGCCTGGTTCGCTCCGGCAAAAGGCTAGCGCTCAAACGTCCGCTTTTGAATCTCGTTATGAACGCCAATTTACCTTATAAGTGTTTCACTCCCCGCTTACGCAGCACCGCAGTTTCTAAGGAAACTAACCTCATCATCATGTGTACACTGAACCAAGTGCATTTCAAAAACTGGTTTCACAAACTAGTTATTTTGTCCACGTCGTGGACGGAGGTTAGATCAAATATCGTTCGAGCTATGACAGGGAAAAGTGAAAGTCAGTTTAGTATACCATTAGAGAATTAGAAGTGAGGGGTGCATGTTATTTACACAAACAATTTGGTTGTAAAATTACGCGTCGGAAGCTTTAGCTTGACACTGCGGAAAGCAGTAAAGACACAAACTATGCCTTCATCAACTGGAATCTCCAAAGAGCTTAGACAAGTGACGTTTCCCAACGGATTGACGCCTACCGCATGATTTTCCAACCAAAATCTATAGCATTTCCGTGTAAATGGCACGCAACCCTCAAACTGGAAAGTGTTTTGAATGGAACAGTTCGCAGCATTTAACTACACAAGAGAGTGAGCTACTACCTGTAAAAAAGATGTTTTGTAGCTATAACTGAAGTTAAATTGAACTGTAACACGTTATGGAATAAATATTGAGGAGACCTTCATAAACCTGTTTTGGAAGTGAATATTGCGAGTTGCTTAAGTTAGAGAATCTGGAGTAAAGCATCGGCTGTGTGCCACGTTACGTTTACACCGGACGTAATTCAAACTCGTGTGCTGTCACTTGACCTCTTTTGGCTGCCGTTAACTGATATACCCCTTCAACTCTTGCGCACTCAATCATTTTCAGGATAAATGCGGAAATGTCGGTGGTCCCACACATTGTAGTGTCCTTGTTAACTAGAAATGAATTGAGTTCTCTCTGCCAAACGTCCCGAGTTGTTTTAAGATGATTCTACAAGGCAGCCTGAGCAGCCTTTGAAATTGCAGTCGAAATCATCAAATTGCTAGTGTTTCTCGTTGGATTTTTAGCTCCAAATTTGATATGAAAACTATTTATTTAGTACCTATACTTTCGGGAACTCATTGAGTTCTACGCTGCCGTCACTCGAAGGTAACATTCACCCAAATCATACCAAACACAGGCACCTGAATCTATGATTAATACAGACAGTTTACTTGGCCCAAAGAGACCGTCTATACCCTTTCTCTGTAATTGGGGTATGGACACCTCCACAATAGGTAATGATAGGCAAGTTAAATATGTGATCTGCCGATGAAAGGTGTTGTAAAAGATGATAGACCATTGAACGTGACTCAAGCACTCGCGACAAAAAATATATATATATATTATTTGGTAGAGCACTGCATCGGCACTGATCGGAAGGTTATGATTTCGAATCCCGTTCTCGCGGCTCGGCCGCTCGAAGTTCGTCTTCGCTTAAACATTCCCGCGAGCTACGCAGGCTAGCTTTCTTTTCGCGACTGCTTATATTGCGTATTAACTGTGAGGATATATTATCTATCATAGGTCATAATACGGACACAGTCCTCCGGTCACTTCAGTGTTTGTAGAAAAGGATTCGACTGTATGTGTTGTTTCGTTAAATAAATTGTCCCTGAAAAATTGACCGGCATAGGCACCTAGTTCGAAGTTCCTTCGTCTAGGTCCTTTATTTTCAATAAACATACGCAGCTAATGATAATGGCCACAAACAAACTGGGCAAAGTTCGAATGAAAGTTAGAGAGACAGCGTACTTGTCTCAGTGAAGCAGCCAGGTTTGACACAACTGGCAGACATGCAGAAAGCGAGAGTTCGGCCTTTGATGGGCGTTGCTCTTCATGAAAACATTTACATTCATAGAGGATCTGTTATTACCCAGCAAACTGGTACCAACATGTAAGACGTATAGCGACTACAACAGGTCGACAAGCGAATGGCAGTTCGATTGAAAACTTCAGTAGTGAATCGAATCCATGCCAGGAATTTTAGGCGCATTTTACCCCACTTGTTATTCGGTACATTGTCGCCACAAGTGACGGACAAGATTTAAAAAACCCGCAAATAACAGTGATAACAATGTACAAGATGCACCATTCTAACGGAAACTTTTTCCAAAAATATCCATCTATTAGCCAATAATTCGTTCAAAGTTCTAAAACGCAATGATCAACACTACAAATTATGCCTAGCCTGCTTGCAGAGTGTAGACATATCCTATTTCCTTTGCTCCACACCAGAAAGAGACAAAAACAAACAAAGAGAAGAACCATGCACACTCTCGTTCTCTCGTTCGTGTGACGGTTATTGGTGAACTTACAATATTGAGTGCCAAGTCGAAATAAAGGCTTTCTAAAATCAGCGACATTTTAGGGCTTGGACTGTCTTTCCTCTGCTTTTGGAACAGTAAGAGATCAGACAAAAAAGGGCAGGGGTAGTGATAGAAATATAACTCTAGACGAGCTTGCTGCAGTTTGCAGTTCATTTTAGATAGGGTCAGTTATTTTAGGAAACTTTTTCGACAAGTCACTTCCGTGATTGGGTTGTATGGCATGAACACGAACAACAAATATTTGTGTTTTTTCTAAACGGCCTCGCAAAAATAATGGCATTTGTCGAATCTCCTTGTAATCATAGCCTTCGATACTTGAAAATAATTTTATAATAAATGTTTTAGGGGCCCTGGTCAAGTAGTCGATAGTGGTCCGAATATGAAGATACATGTACTGTCATGCAAATATTTGTTTGTTCTAAACGGCCTCGCAAAAACAATGGCATTTGTCGAATCTCCTTGTAATCATAGCCTTCGATACTTGAAAATAATTTTATAATAAATGTTTTAGGGGCCCTGGTCACGTAGTCGATAGTGGTCCGAATATTGTCATGGAAAAGTCTATCCACATGTAAAATTTCGTTCCACTGCATGCGCTTTAAACTTGGGAAGATGTAGCCACCTTGGTCTTAGTCTTCCTTTGTTCTCTGGTGTATACATATGGCGAGAATTCAACTTCGATTTAGCCCATTTCATAGTGGCCTGTGTAACTGTCCTTTTGTCTGCTTTCAAATTGATAAAAGCTTGTTCTCTCGGTGAGGTAAAATGTCTTTTTCGGGCATGGTCACTTGACGGTGTATTGACGTCATCTCACTAATGATTAGTTGGCTGTATTAAAACACTTTTAACGCCAAAGAACACGTTACATTTGTCAGCACAATTGAAGAATTCAGAGCAAAAGATTGAAACACTTCTTTGCAGAATGGCCAATTCGCATCTTTTTGATATTTCCCTGCGGCGAGAGGAAAACAGCGAGAAAACAAAGCGACTCGACATGTTTCAAATGACAGATCAGCCATGCAATGTTACTTTGGTGGTCAAAGATGGAAAGCAGTTCAGGGCTCATGGAAAAGTTCTCTCGAAAGCAAGTTCTTTCTTCGAAAAGATGCTCGATAACGACTGGAAGGAGAGTCGAGAAGGGGTTATTCGGCTGGATGTGCTGCCTGGGGATATTGCAGAGGATATTTTAGAGTTCGTTTACTCTGGAAGTGTCACTGATGTAGGGGCCCTCGAAAAGGCGGAAGGATTAATCGTTGCAGCGGATTATTTATTTCTCCCAGGTCTCCAAGATGTTGCCAAGCGGTTCTTTGAGCAAAGTATTTCAACATCAAATGCCATTTCAATTTACAACATCGCCAAAAGGCTGGAAGTATATAAGTGCCAAGAACTCTTAGCCTACACCAAAAACTTCATCTTCGTAAACTTTACTTCCGTTGCAAACGAGGAAGAATTTTTAAATTTGCCAAGTCATGAATTTGAATATTGGATTTCTAGTGATGACATACATGTCTCTAAAGAGGACGACGTATTCAATATCATACTCAAATGGATCTTTCACGATGAAGATGGTCGAAAGCATAAATTTCAAGATCTCTTTCGCCACGTGCGTTTGACATACGTAACGCGAAACTGTTTGGTGAACGAGGTAGAAAATAATGATTTGGTAAGGAGGAATTTAATTTGCCAGAGGATTGTGCAGCTCACTTTAAAGTGGATAAGCAGCCCTCAGCCTCCAGTCTATACTGGCTCAATTTCAGGCTTGCAGTCTCCAAGAAGAGTGCTCCAAACAGAGGCTTTGGTGGCGTGTGTACAAAGCCAGGTGTTGTTTTACCTTCCTGATGAAGACAAATGGTATCGACTGCCAAACACGCATCCAATTGTTACTCAGGAGAGACGTTGGAATTTTCGCTGGCATCTGTCCTGCAAAAACAACCTTTTCTTTTTGGATAGTCTTGGATGGGCGCATTCCGACGATCCATTCAAACGCAAGCGGTATGACGGACTGTGCTATGACCCTTTTTTTAATCAATGGATGAATTGGACAGAGCTACCAAGAAATGTCATAGCAGCAACGGTTGTTAGAGAGGAAATTTATGCTGTTCAACTCTTAGACCACTTAAAACACTCCCTTTTAAAATATAACCAGGATTCAAATTCGTGGAACTATGTTCCTTCCTTTGACTGGGGCCAAAAGACAAATGTCTGCGTTGTTTCGGCAGACAAGTATTTGTATGCAATAGGGGGTTGGTCACATCCTGATACCCTCACGCTCGCCGAAACAAGCAGGTTTGACACTATTGAGAACAAATGGGAGAGTCTAGCAAACATTCAAGAAGCGAGGTATTCTGCCTTTGGCGCTGCTGTTAACGAGAAAATTTTTATTGCTGGAGGGCGTGGAGCTGATTCGGAAAAATTGCAGACGTGTGAGATGTACAACGTGTCGACAAACGAGTGGCAGTTTATCGCAAACTTGACGTCGAGTCCACAAAGCGGAAGTTTGGTGTGTTTGAATGGAACGTTGTACTTACTCAGTGTAGGGCGGATATGTCCATGGTTACTATCCAAGTTATCCATACCCAGTGACTGAGTGCTATGACCCGGAGAAGAATAAATGGAAGAAAAAGGCTGTCTTACCCATGCAATTATTTCTGCGACCAAGCGAAGTCGGAAGGGTTTGTTCGCTGAAAATTTTCAAAGGAGCCTTAGGCAGTCTGGATCTAAAAGTTTGTACCTGAACAGCCAGCAAGTGGTATCACACTTGTACCCTGTGATAACAAGTTTTTGGGTTTCTTGGCAATTTCTCTAATTACTGCAATTAACGGCTTCTCAAACTTGAGGGAACACTCGCTGGCTACGGAAGTACGGGAACTATACAGTAGAAATCAGCGATACTCGGAGAGTACACAGTACTTGGCTCTAACAGTAAACTTTAATAACTGGGATATCTCCAAGATATCACCAAAACTCTAACCCATAGAACTACGTACAGGACTGGATAGTTGTTACCGGGATAACCGCAGAGATGTAACCTCGGCAAGAATAGTCGGGTTGGGCGTAATCGAAGAACTACTTACAAAGCACGTGTATTTAGGGACTGTGCAATAATTATCAGGCGGGGGGGGGGGGGGGTGGGGAAGGGGGACAACAGCCTCTGGGACAAACAGTACCTCATACTAAGCGATGTTCGACAAATCCGTCCATTTCCGAACAGTTTTGTTGCGCATCGTCTTCTGAGTCGTCTGGTTTATCTTTTGAATCACTAGATTGCAGCTCTAAGTTATTAGTCGTGTCATTAACTTGACCTAACTTCGGTCTCCAGTGAGCACGAACATAACCCAGGCACGAGTTACTAGTGCCGCTTTCCCTCCACTAACTTGTAAATGGCACTTGTTAAGGTACAGTCTTAACTTGTTTGCAGTCAGCGAGCTGACTTGCTGCTCGTCGTTCCAGTCAATGTTTGGCAGTGTGTTTCTTTCGGCTGCTCTTTTTGGTACCTTTAAAGCAAGAACCTTTTGGTGTTGCACAAAACTCTAGCAGGCACTCTCGTGAACCTTGAACACATCTTCTGCAGTTCATTACTGTTAGAAGAAGGTAGTTTCCCAGAGACAATTGCATCACTTGTATGCTAGGAAGAAGCCAGTCGATTTGATCACTAAGTAATGCTAGGAATGTATCCGCGCGATGATGCTCTGCCGGTGTCACTGAGATCGGGAACAGGAAACCAATTTCCAGGAACCCCTGCTGACCATCCTTCCTGTTTGCGAGACTCACAAGAGGGTTCGAAAGGAAATTTCTATAAATTTTATGTTATTTCTTAAGGAGGGGAGACTCCCTCTGTTGGTTTTTTGTTATAATGATTCACCCCCCTTCTTGAGATCCTGAATCTGCCCCTGTTGTGTTAAGTATAAAAAAGCTAAAATGTCATGTGACCAGATAGGTAAAGTGCTCATGGCTCTGCTACTAAGAACCGTTAGTTCTTTGTTAAATTTTTGTTTTTGAACACATCTAAATCATGCCTTATTCATTATCGAGACATAACTGATATTTGAATCTTTAAGTTAGCTTGCCCATAAGAAAATTAGATACCACCCCCCTGTTTTTCATATACAGTACAAGTTTACATGTTACCCCCCTTCCTTAGGCCATGAGTTTACATGGTGCCCCCTCCTGATAATTATTGCACAGCCCCTTATGCCAACCTCTACATAGTTGACTTAATCTCTCGACGAGTAATCCTAAACTGCTACTGGTTATCAACGATCTAATCATTGTTCTAGGCCTTTCCATCATTTGGCAAGTCAGTCACCCTGTCAAAGATTGACTACTTACAACTTAAAGTAGTTCTCACATTAAGGCGTTACACTACAATACAGATGAACGGATGGTTAACATGTTAAGTTGACTCCTTCGGACTTATTGCTGTCAGCCCTCATATTGAAGAATCATCAAGCGTTTTTTTTTTTGTCACAACCCCTTCAGAAAAGGTACCTGACGAGCACCCGGTTACGTGGTAACCAAATTTTACTCATACTTGACATCAAATTTCCAAAAAGTTGTGCTATTTTTTATACTAGTAATAGTTCTCACTATATCTGCCCCCGCCATTTGATGATCTAAGTAATGTGCGTGTTTTTGTAATAGAAATGTTTGACATTTTTGAAGATTTTGTGATGCAGCTTAGAGGTTACGATTACACGTAATAAAAAGAGCGTGCAACAACAGGAGACTTTTTTAGGGTGTAGTGGGTAATTTTGGCAGCTACGAGGTTGCTGGTTGGCTTCGGAGGTTGAAGAAACCATCAAACAACCAAGCCTATGTTGCTTGTCAGAGTCAGCGATATTGATTTTCAGCCAATGACGTGACGAAAGTGAGGTCAGTGGCTAATGTCATCAAAGCCTGAAAGAACGGTGCTGTCGATACACGATATACGATGTAGGGTACCTGTCTTCGTCTGTGAGGCCGTGGGGTATTCTGTGAGACATTGGGTGGGGGTGTGCCAACGGGACACTGTAACCCTTCTTATCAGAGGGAAAAGGCCCATACAGCTTATACTATGGGAGTACGACCCCCGGGCTTTGAAGTGTTTTGCTATCAACAGGAACTATTTAATGTTACTTCGAATGCGCTGTTTTGTATATACTTGAGGTCTGGCAGGATTTAATTCGCGATGTAGTCCCGCGTTTACTTAGCCGCGGTACAAATTTTCGCAGCAGCAAATACATCAGAAATAATACACAAGACGGACTCGTCAATTTGAGATCCACTTAACCCTTTGACCCTGAATTTTCTGAGAAAAACCTTCAGAGGATAGGCCGTGACCACAAAAATGTTATTGCAGGCTGTTACTTTAATGTAGATATAGCTATTCATACATTTTTTAAAAGTATAATCATAGTGGACCTCACTCAGTTCTTTCCAGTTGATTTCTCGAACTATTCTATGCCATTGTAGCCTTTCATTTCGATTTTCCATTGCCACACGATTTTCAGAAGGTGACAGTCTTTGGTTTTCACCAGAAATGTCGGCAAAATCCTGGTTCTGAGCATCTTTGGCTTTAGATAGATGAAAAATTTAAACTTCCATCTCACCTTTCCCGGCGTTGAAGTTATCGGTAAATATCCTCAGGAGTTTTGAAGCAAATACCGCAAAATTCATCAATATCTGGATAAACGTTCGCCATGCTTAAATCCCCTTGTCAACAAATCGTTAACTCAACGAGAAAATCTCGAAAAACTCAAAGAAATATCCCAAATCCGCTTCAAATCGTCGCCATTTTGAAGCACGTTCAGTTTATGGTCTTATTTGAGGGGGACTGGGAACTAAAAAGAGCCTTGATGTGCCTTTTGGGGGCCAAAATATACACCACATTTAAGAGCGCGCTTATATGCGCGCTTCGGGGTGAAAGGGATAAGCGCTAGACTGCGAGCAGTCTCTCTTTTGCTCTAAAATCCATACTGAACGAAGTGAAAATAGCAAGCGCGATTTTCGCGAGGTGAGCGGCGAAGCCGCGAGCCACGAGTAGCGCGGAGTAGTACTTCCACTCGTACCCAGTCTCTGCAGTCTCATACTCAAAGTCCAATCTAACGATCCATTTTCAGTTATCTTTAAAACAAGAACAGAACCATAATTTCCATGAACTTTACAACAAGAACAGTTAACCATAAATATTAAATAGATAATATTAAAAATAAATTATTAAATATTATCAAATAAATAGTATTTAAAAGGAAATTCTATTGTTTTCTTTACCAAAACAAAGGCCTTGAGTTTAGTCGTGAGCTGAGCTGTTTAGAGCGCGAGAGGATCTGAGTTATGCTAATTTTTTTAAGCTAGATAAAAATACTACTAGTATTTTTATATAAGCTTAAAAATTAGCATAACTGAAATCCGCTCGCGCACAAAACAGCTCAGCTCACAACGACAGTTCTGTCGCTAGCATTAATCAGCTTGAGGCTGCACACAAAAGAAAACCACAGGAAACAAACAACGCACGCATGTTGAAAATTTTAATTTTATTTAGTTTTGCTTTTCTCAACTATTGTGGACTCCCTGTGATAACACTAACCTTGCTTTGTCCACCACTGCTCGTTTAGTTGAATGGCATAGAATAGAAACTTTATTCACGTGTCTAAAGTGTCTAATAGGGGACACCTAACTAACAGTTAAAGCCACGTTTTCATCCTTCTATCGCTTTGCAAGCTACGCCTTTAGATGCACTTTCTTGTAAAAGCCAAGGCAATCGAGGAACTATTTCAATAAAAATATAATCCATGTTTTAGACCAACTATGCATGCTGTTTTATAGTATCTTGCGACCTCAAAACAGCTGGGATCTTTTTACATAATCGCTGATATACCTAAATGATGCGAGCACCTCGGAATACACAACGTTTTCTTACATGAAAGAGTCTTACATCATTAATCGAACAGCCGTTGCTTTTTTTGCCACTTTCAAACCGAAGAAGGCCGAAGCTTTTCGGTCGAAACGTCTTTTTTTAACTTTGTTTGTAAACGTGGTTTTACAATTCCCTAGTCAGTGCCAGAAAGTCCATGAAGGTATTGAGTCTTACATCGCTCTTGTATAAGGCGAATAATAAAACCCATGCAATGATTATTGATAGATTACCAGAAGAATTTATGTTATGTTACGACTGATCTTCCTACTTCTGTTGTAGTTTATCAGATACATGTATGGTTCCACTCTTTCCCTTTCGATGCAAGATCACGTGACTATGTGCTAAGGCCTACGGCAGTGCCATCGGGGGGAACATGAGATCAACGAACAATCCATTTTTTGCTTCCAAGGTATCGCTGCCTGACGCGCGAATCGAGACACGAAGGGCAGACAAGCTCACGCGCGAGCGTCGCGTTCCCGTTGGGCAAACGAGACGAAAAGAAACAATTCAGCGTCTCTTTTCAATCCCCACGCTTTGTACTACCGTGTCTTGCCCAAAAAACTTCCATTAAATACAGACTGGTTTGTATTCTACACAAACCCCCTATCGGATATCTGGATCAGGGATAAAAAATGACTGATGCTTTTGGAAAAAGAGGTCAGAAAAAAATAGCATCAGTGGTGGAACATGTACTTCCTGACTACGCTACTGTAGTTAGCAGTTCTTCTATGTTACCTTATTTCTACAATCAGGTAACCTGCGTGGCAAGCGCCGAAAGGGGAGGAAAAGGGGCTGAATATTCGCAAGCGCGAGACGCGAGCGCGGAGCGCGAGGGGATGGAGGAGGGGGCTCGCGTATCCTCGCTCGCGAATATTTTTTCCCCCTTCGCTCCCCTTTCTGCGCCTGCCATACACGCTACATTTCAGGAAACTTTAACAACCTCGTAACTTGACGATTCTAGATTCACGAATATTTTGCAACACTATTGACTTAAACTTCGCGATTTTGAAGCACTTTCTTATGACAAATAAACAACATTAATTTTTATATTTTCAACATCAAATGTTCGTGTTTTTAAAAAACACTAAAAATGTAACCCCAGTGATGTCGCCAAAATTGCCTTAAATAAGGAATTTTCAGCTCAAAACTCTGATGGCATTTGTTGAACCTCCTTGTACTCCGCAGAGGCAAGCTTGTTCATCATTTGTGGCAGCATAATAACACAGCCTCTGTCATCATAATGCATACAGTAATCCAGTGTGTAGCGGAGACATCTGCTGTCAGACTCATCCTCTATGCAATACTGGTATCGACAGGGGTTTTTCTCGTTGTTGTAATCAAAACTGCACGGAATCACGTCTTGACCTTGGATCTTGTCCAGTTCATCGACTCCTAAACCCAGTTCCTAGATAAAAATTCAAGTAAAAGATTAACGGTTCTGTTTGTTGCGAAAATACAACAGGGAACGGCTGAATACATCGGTTTTAACTTACACTGCTAAAACAGAGTGGGGCATCAATGGAGAAACTAGGGGCATTTTGAAACCATTTGAATGCGTAAAAATAATACCTAATAAAATGTCTGTAACTTAAGAACAGACATTTTAGCTTTGAGCTGAAAATTCCTTATTTTAGGCAATTTTCGCGACATTTTAAACTTCAGAAAAGAAATAATTTGATAATTCGATCACATCATAGTAAACGCCCATACGGGGCGGGCAGCGTTACGACTTGTTGTGAATTGAATGCCAGTCCGTCACAGGGCTACGTGGAATGTTTTTGTCTTGCTGATAGTTTTTTTTTTTATCTTCGGTAGGTAGAGACTGCGTGGAGAAAAGTTCTTTTATCTGCGCAAACAGCATGACAATATACTGTAGAGATCCACCAAGCCTTGAACCACCAACTCCCCCGAGACTTCTGACTGAAAGTACCTTACGATATGATAACCGCTACAAGCCTCCACACTAATTATGGGCTAACACAGATTTAAATTAAAATTCGTTCGCCACAAGTTCAAAATAAACGACCTCAGGTGAAAAAACAGCTGTTATTACAGAGCAATAACGTGAAGCTTTATTTTGTTTGTTTCTATTGTTCAAAAAGTGCTAAATTTATGTCTACTTGCTGTATACGTGTAAATACAACAATTGCTTCTAAACGAACACATGCAAGGACAATGCCAGGTGGATTTTTAAAGAGAGAAGGAGCCACGATTTCCCTCCTAGCAGAGGCCGCTTTTCCTTTGTATTAAAAGGGGCCTCTGCTAGCAGGGAACCCACGATCGGTTTTCACAGATTTTATAGACGATACAAGTTAAGAACTTGAAAATGTCTTATCCTGGCCTCTAAAGCCAAAGATACTCATTAATAGTTTCAGTGCGGTAGAATTACCATTTTTAGCAAAACGCGACCATTATTTGGTGGCTAAATGACCGGCAGCCGGTCAAGGTTGTCAAAACACTAAATGACTGGCAGTTCTATATTTTTGACAAATTTAGGAAAATTGAATAATTTATCCGATCTAAAGTATGATATTTTGATTAAGATGTATTAAGCGATTCGGAAGACCTTAATAGTTTTTAAACTCAACCTTTTGTTTACGCTGGGCATAGAGTACGAAGCGATGTGTTGTGACACTTTATAGGTTCTGTTCAGGGCCGACTGCCGGTCAAGGTTTTCATAACTCTAAATGACCGGCAGTCCTATTTGTTTGACAATTTCAAGAAAATCGGCGAACTTAACCGATCAAAGAATGGTCTGTTGATTAAGTTGTATTAAGTGATTCAGAAGAGTCTTTTTCTTCTCAAACTAAACTCTTTGTTTACCCTGGGCGAAGCCATGAGTTGCGAAACAACTGCCGGTCAAAGTTGTCAAAACACTAAATGACCGGCAGTCCGATATTTTTTTGCCAAATTCAGAAAAATCGACGAATTTATCCAAATTAAACTATGATATTTTGATTAGGCTTTCATCGATGCAGATGTGTTTTCTGGCTCATCAAAGTGATACTAGGAAATACAGGATAGTGTCCCTTAAAGTAAAGTGAAACCAGATGATTTTGAAACCACTTCAAAGGATGTCTGGATCAACAGTTAGGGAAAGGACAGACGGATACAGCATTTGCATTCAAAAACGTTCAACACTGTTGAATTCAACATGATACACATGTTTTGCCACCATGTAGAATGATGTTGGATGATCATGAATGATGTTGGATCGCGGTGAACGGAATTTGATTGTCATAACATGTTGAATTCAACAATGTTGAACGTTATTGAATGGAAATGTTGTATCCGTTTGTCCGAGACCTTATCCCTTTAAGCCCTGATATGAAAATGCATATTCTCCTTACTTTTATCCATACATTTCGTATGGAACTAGTAAGGAGAATTTTTCTAAAAATCAAGACATGTTATCTTTGGTGATTATTTCTTTTATTCTCATCACTAGTATGTTTGAACAAGCAGTGATGATGTAAAGAGAAATTTCATTTTCGTCACTGTTAGGGCTTAAAAGGTTAATACTATTGAAACTAAACTACAAGAAGGATGCTCACCTCCTCCAAATGACCTCCATCACCCAGAGTTTTAGGTGCATCCTCTACCTTGTCTGTTTCAAACCGATATTCGCTCATAAACTTTTGCTGGTCCTTGCATTCGAGTCTTGGAACATTTTCACTCACATTCTGCACCCATAACTCATACTGGGCTAGAATGTTCCCAAAGGAATATTTTTCTACAAAAGAAGAAAAAGTCATTGATTTGACATGCAACATTCTAGATAATTACCCAAAGAACACAAAGATTTGCACTGGGATATAAGCTTTTGAGCCCTCTACATTATACAACTTGGGAGGCTCCTAATAAAAGCTATTACTAAATTCTCAATCTCCGTTGCTGAACTTCTAGTTTTTTCACTGGCTCACATATAGCAGCTTATCAGTAAGTAAACCACTTTTTGCCTTATAGCGAAAATGGAAGCTGTGCCAAGTTTTGCTGTTGAGCAAAAGTTCTGTCAAACTGTAGCAAATAGTTCGGCAAGATTGCCAATGTTCAGAACTAACAAAACAATGTGCACGATGTGTTATGTGTACAACCCACTTGGTGCTACATGCACCACATTTTCCAGTGAGCACCCTTGGAATAATTCTTAACCCTTTCACTCCCAAAAGTGCCTTAAAATCAAAATTCATGATTTATCCCAAATCTCATTTTGTAAAAGATTTATTTAATAAATAATTATACAAATAGTACCGTGTGAAAGTACTGCTGACGAGGTTTAATTTGAATGTTCACACCACAGGATTTCATCTACAGACTCAAAAGTTAGAATCACCTAAATATCTCCATAACTGACTCTTGGAGTGAACGGGTTAAAATTATGACTATGACATGTTTGGCTCAAATTGTATGGTTGAGAGCTATATACATGTTTGGTCATGTAGGTCTGAGATAAGCTGAAGCTGTAAAGCCACATCACTCTGAAATTCAGCCGGGTTACTCTAGACTTTTGCTACTTTCGCCTCACAAAGAGGAACGATTTCAGGCATTTGGTCAGACCACATGTAGGGTATGAAAAACGATGTGATTTTGATGCGAGAAAAAGTCAAGTTACATATAAACTGGTTGCACACTTCCGGATCCACTGAAAATTCCAAGAGAGACGTTTGCCAAAGCATTGTCGACTTACCTTTGTTTAGGCTTTTAAGTGGCTGAGGAACAGCTTGTCGTCCATACTCTTTCATTGAGGGCTTTGATTTCCACCATAAAGCCACTGCCTGTTGGCGCTCAGGCCTGTAAGAAAGATTTTTGAAGGTTTTGAACAACCAATCACTATTAATTCAATGGGAACCCAAAGAGCATATTCTTAGGCCAGTTTTTACTGGGCCTTTGAATAACACAGGAACTCAGAACTAACAGTTGCATTTTTAGTGCCGTTAATCATATAACTAAGCCTCCCACACAACCATTTTCAGGGAAGTCGCATTACTCTCCTCCCTATAGCAACCAATGGACCGTGGTGTTCAAGTCCACCAATCAAAAAATACATTTACCAAATCTCCTTTTAAACCTGTTGAAATAAACATCTTTGATTTTTGGTCTTCTTCTACTGTGTTTATTGATGATAGTGAATTATTAAATGAAACCATTGGCTGAGACTTGATCTCCAGAGATAACATGTTATAACATGTATAACATGTTATTATAGGTGCACTAGTTTTAACTTTCTTGTAAAACAATTAATACTTAAGTTAGGCTACGGAATACAGCGTGTACTGCTTGTTGCTTCAAATGACAATTACCTTGAGATAACTTGATGCCACCACATCTGTGGGATATAAACTACGTCTCCTTCCTCCACGATTGCCGAGTGGTATCTGACCTTCATGACGTCAGGATATTTCTCTAGATCAACAGCTTTTGGGTTGATATCTGAGACGCCCAGTACCCTTGCCTCATCGGAGTAAAGATAAGTTGAATAAGTTGGAGATACCATAAGGACGGCTTTGTGTCCACGAATAACGCACAGAATATTTTCGTCAGTGTCAATGTGAATAGATGACGATGTTCCCCCAGTGCTCATCCAAAAGTATGAAACAAAAAAGTATGAGCTCATTTCTTCACAACGCAAGCATAATGGAAGAACCACATCTTTTCTCATGTCTGGGAGAACTTCATCAACCAGATAGCGATTTGAATGGTTATACTGACTGAGAAATTCATGGAGTTTCATACTGGGAGGAATGTTCCATTTGTCATCATCTCTCGTCTCCATGTTGAATGTTTCGTTGCCGTACGTAGTATTCAGGTATTCATCAGTCCATTTGGTGTACGCAGGCCAGTATTTCACAGCACCTTTGTGAAAAATACACTACATTAGTACTTTTGATTGTGTTAAAAATACCTGGCACGTTTTTGGATGGACTTTTAGGGGTTGTGTTTCTGGCTGTGGCACAATCACCACAACCAGCTCCTTTTTAGGGGTTGTTCTTCAGGTTGGGGCACAACGACCATAACCGAGATGGCTGTAGAACAGTACACAGTGTATTTTACTGCGAGGGCAAAAAATAGACAGCTAGGAAGTATAATAAGTAAACCCTTTGTTTAAAGTGGGTAACACTAAATAGTGCACAGCACTAATAAACTTGTTTCACTCTAGCTGCACCACTTTTCTCCATTCTCAGAAATCAAATACACAGGCATTTCAGTGCTTGCCTCTCTCTTTTTGTAACTAATTCAATGGAACGTTGAATTCCGTTAAATCCCACAACTCCCACAACCCTCACAACCCTCACTACTCTCACAACCCTTACACCTCCCACAACCCTCACAACTCTCACAACTCTCACAACCCTCACAACTCCCACAACCCTCACACCTCTCACAACCCTCACAACTCCCACAACCCTCACAACTCCCACAACCCTCACAACCCTCACAACTCCCACAACCCTCACAACTCCCACAACCCTCACAACTCCCACAACCCCACAACTCTCACAACCCCACAACTCTCACAACCCTCACAACCCTCACAACCTCCGCAACTCCCACAACCCTCACAACTCTCACAACCCTCACAACTCCCACAACCCTCACAACTCCCACAACCCTCACAAATCCCACAACCCTCACAACCCTCACAAATCCCACAACCATGCAAACTACCTCCACAGCCACATATACCCATATGCAACAACCCCCATAGCACGTGTCTGACACAAGGAACTTAAAAATGTGTGTGAACATGGTGACAACCTCATATACCCACTTTTGTTCTGTTATTAAGGACTAAAAACACTTTTGAATGTCAAGGATCTTTTTATTTGTTATACCTTTCTTACTCAATAACTAAGTAAACTTGTTTAACCTATTATCTTAATTAAAGGTCCAACAATATTAATTCAACATGTTATTGCAGGGAAACAGTATTGTTGGCTACTGTTCTGGTTTTAGATGTTGTAATTAGTCTTAGACAAATACAGTATGTGGCATCGCAAAAATATCTCTGCAAATTAGTACTGTACTAACTGACTACATGTGTTAATTTTAAACCATTCATTAAGATACAGCAACAATGTTGTATTGTCAACACAATAACTCATTTTTCTTAATTGCCACCTCAAGTCCCTTTCAATGAAACACTGTGCTATACTGTACTTTTAATGTTTATTGGACACTAATTAATTAATTAATTAACTAACTACATAAAGTGTGTAAAATGCCACCAGTGGCAACAAATGAAATGCGTAGGGCTGACTATGAGCACGGCAAGATTGAAGCAGACAAGCTTTAAATGCTGCAACTGTAAGTAGAAAGGCAGAGAATGATAGTGGATGATAAAACAGGATCAGAGCATTTTCGTCACTTTTAGTGGAAGAAAAATGAAATTTAAGTGCATACATACAAAAATGAGTTCAAGACAATAGTAGTTGCCTTGGTACACTTGAAGTTAGCATTGCAACAAAGTAAGCAATCTCACTTGCTAATTTCCTTTTATCTCTGGTTTGAAGAGTCCTAGTCACTATCCTAGTTATGGGGTGGGGGACAGAGGGGCGGGAGACCGGGAGAAAAGGGGGCAGGAAGTGTACGGGAGGCGGGAGAAGAGGGGGTGGGAAGCGGAAGAAAAAGGGAAAAATTACGCAACATCGTGCAATATTTTACAATCGAAAAAATGCAGAGGCGGGAGCCAACAAATACAGGGTGGGAACTGGGATTAAAGGGTATGGGAAGCGGGAGGTTTAAGCCCCCTGTCCCCACGCCCCCCCCCCCCACCCAGTTATATTTGGATGTTTTAGATTAATCTTAGAGAAGATGAATTTTGATTTTGTGTTGAATTTTTAATCTCCTTTTAACACTTCAAGAAAGATTTTTAAGGCACCTTAGGACTTTATGATCAAGGTGCTATATAACTTTTTTTTCACAATGATAAAGTATTATTGTATTTCATAAAAAATTGTGTTACTCATGGCTTATTCAAAGGAAATCAAACTCAATTTCATTTGAATGGTTTTGTACCAAGACACAGAATTGTTACACAAAGGCAATTCCATGACAAAAGTTTTCCTTGTCAAGCTGTACACATGAGCAAGTTCAGCTAATTAGCAGCTATCGTGCCAAGTGTCTTTGCTGAAAACCTTATATTAGTGTGAGACTTTTACAATAAGGCAACATTCAAATGACAAACTCTCATATCCAATGTCCCTAAAATTAAACATGTCATGTGCAATCAATTGTCAAAGCAAAGCTGCCCATATTTAATAAGCATCAAAATTTAATTTTACAATGTAAAAAAGTAACTAATGGAATATTAATTGTTCTTATAACATAAAGGCAAAGTCATTGAAATCAGCTGCTAACAATAACAGCATTTTTTTTACTCTTAAAAAAAATAACAGTGTCACACATTTTCAGCTTTGCAATTTCACATACTGTATTTTCTCGATTAAACGCCGGGGGCGTTTATTTGAACCCGGCGTTTATTCGGGGCCCGGGTTTATTTATTGAGTGCATTTTTCATCAGTAATGGAGGTTTGCTGAATTAAATCCAAAAACGTTAAAACAAGGTGAAATGATGTTACCAACTTTGTCTTCTCTCAGTGAATCAGGTAGGTCATTAATCAAAAAACATCACAAAACTCAGCACCGTATACCCAGCGTTTATTTGAACCCCGTGTTTATTCGGGATCCGGCATTTAATCAAGAAAATACGGTACATTTGTATTTCTGGTTCACACTATTACGTAAATACAAATTTGCGTTAAAAGGTGATGGTCATCTCAATACAGTATCTCAGAAAACAGTATGCTTTCTCACGTTGTCGACATCTGTGCCACATTATATACAGGAGAACTGTTTTGTTTATGAGTTGTTGGTGTTGCCAATATAACATTGTTGCTGTATCTTAAATGGTTTAAAATTAACAGTTAGTTAATTAATACTATTTTACAGAGATGTCTCTGCGGTGCTACATACTGATTAGTCTAAGACTAATACAACATCTAAGACCAGAACAAGAGCCGACATTCAACATACAGCTTTTTCATATTTTCAATACTGTTTTCCAGCAATAACCTGTTGAATTGTTAAACCTTTAAGAGAATAGGCTAAAATAAGGGTACATTTATTGTGTAAGAAAGGTATAACAAAAAAACAGATCCTTGACATTCGAGAGTGTTATCAGTCTTTAATAACAGGACAAAACGTGGGTATATCAGGTAAATGACACCATGTTTACACAAACTTTTAAGTTGCTGGTGTATAGACATGTGCTACTATGGTTGTTCAGTTGTATATGGGCATACGTGGCTGTCGAGTTAGTTTTCATAGTTGTGGGAGTTGTGAGGGTTGTGGGCGTTGTGACAGTTGTGGGAGTTGTGAGGGTTGTGGGAGTTGTGAGGGTTGTGGGAGTTGTGGGGTTGTGGGAGTTGTGGAGGTTGTGAGGGTTGCGAAAGCTGTGAGGGTTATGGGAGTTGTGAGAGTTGTGGGAGTTGTGAGGGTTGTGGGAGTTGTGAGGGTTGTGAGAGTTGTGAGGGCTGTGGGAGTTGTGGGGTTGTGGGAGTTGTGAGGGTTGTGGGAGTTGGGAGGTTGTGAGGGTTGTGGGAGTTGTGAGTGTTGTGGGAGTTGTGAGAGTTGTGGGAGTTGTGAGGGTTGTGGGAGTTGTGAGGGTTGTGAGGGCTGTGGGATTTGTGGGGTTGTGGGGGTTGTGAGGGTTGTGGGAGTTGTGAGGGTTGTGGGAGTTGTGAAGGTT
Source organism: Siderastrea radians (assembly GCA_964017195.1). Lineage (NCBI taxonomy): Eukaryota > Metazoa > Cnidaria > Anthozoa > Scleractinia > Rhizangiidae > Siderastrea > Siderastrea radians. Next base: position 64,608,995 of record OZ024889.1, on the reverse strand, counting down.
GTGAGGGTTGTGAGAGTTGTGAGGTTGTGGGAGTTGTGAGGGTTGTGAGAGTTGTGATGGCTGTGGGAGTTGTGGGGGTTGTGAGGGTCGTGGGAGTTGTGGGGGTTGTGAGGGTTGTGGGAGTTGTGAAGGTTGTGCGAGTTGTGAGGTTGTGGGAATTGTGAGGGTTGTGGGAGTTGTGAGGGTTGTGGGAGTTGTGGGGGTTGTGAGAGTTGTGAGGGTTGTGGGAGTTGTGGGGGTTGTGGAGGTTGTGAGGGTTAATTGCGAAAGCTGTGAGGGTTGTGGGAGTTGTGAGAGTTGTGAGGGTTGTGGGAGTTGTGGGAGTTGTGAGGGTTGTGAGAGTTGTGAGGGCTGTGGGAGTTGTGGGGTTGTGGGAGTTGTGAGGGTTGTGGGAGTTGTGGAGGTTGTGAGGGTTGTGGGAGCTGTGAGGGTTGTGGGAGTTGTGAGAGTTGTGGGAGTCGTGAGCATTCTGGGAGTTGTGGGAGTTGTGAGAGTTGTGAGTGCTGTGGGAGTTGTGGGGTAATGTGGGAGTTGTGAGGGTTGTTGGAGTTGTGGAGGTTGTGAGGGTTGTGGGAGCTGTGAGGGTTGTGGGAGTTGTGAGAGTCGTGGGAGTTGTGAGGGTTGTGGGAGTTGTGAGGGTTGTGGGAGTTGTGAGGGTTGTGAGAGTTGTGAGGGCTGTGGGAGTTGTGGGGGTTGTGGGGGTTGTGAGGGTTGTGGGAGTTGTGAGGGTTGTGGGAGTTGTGAAGGTTGTGGGAGTTGTGAAGGTTGTGAGAGTTGTGAGGTTGTGGGAGTTGTGAGGGTTGTGGGAGTTGTGAGGGTTGTGGGAGTTGTGGAGGTTGTGAGGGTTGTGGGAGTTGTGGAGGTTGTGAGGGTTGTGAGGGTTGTGGCAGTTGTGGAGGTTGTGGGAGTTGTGGGGGTTGTGAGAGTTGTGAGGGTTGTGGGAGTTGTGAGGGTTGTGAGAGTTGTGAGAGTTGTGAGAGTTGTGGGAGTTGTGAGGGTTGTGGGAGTTGTGACGGTTGTGAGAGTTGTGAGGGCTGTGGGATTTGTGGGGTTGTGGGGGTTGTGAGGGTTGTGGGAGTTGTGAGGGTTGTGGGAGTTGTGAAGGTTGTGAGGGTTGTGAGAGTTGTGAGGTTGTGGGAGTTGTGAGGGTTGTGAGAGTTGTGATGGCTGTGGGAGTTGTGGGAGTTGTGGGGGTTGTGAGGGTTGTGGGAGTTGTGAAGGTTGTGGGAGTTGTGAAGGTTGTGCGAGTTGTGAGGTTGTGGGAATTGTGAGGGTTGTGGGAGTTGTGAGGGTTGTGGGAGTTGTGGGGGTTGTGAGAGTTGTGAGGGTTGTGGGAGTTGTGGGGGTTGTGGAGGTTGTGAGGGTTAATTGCAAAAGCTGTGAGGGTTGTGGGAGTTGTGAGAGTTGTGTGAGTTGTGAGGGTTGTGGGAGTTGTGAGGGCTGTGGGAGTTGTGGAGGTTGTGAGGGTTGTGGGAGCTGTGAGGGTTGTGGGAGTCGTGAGCATTGTGGGAGTTGTGGGAGTTGTGAGAGTTGTGAGGGCTGTGGGAGTTGTGGGGTAATGTGGGAGTTGTGAGGGTTGTGGGGCTGTGGGAGTTGTGGGGTTGTGGGGGTTGTGAGGGTTGTTGGAGTTGTGAGGGTTGTGGGAGTTGTGAAGGTTGTGGGAGTTGTGAAGGTTGTAAGAGTTGTGAGGTTGTGGGAGTTGTGAGGGTTGTGGGAGTTGTGAGGGTTGTGGGAGTTGTGGAGGTTGTGAGGGTTGTGGGAGTTGTGGAGGTTGTGAGGGTTGTGAGAGTTGTGAGGGTTGTGGCAGTTGTGGAGGTTGTGAGGTTGTGGCAGTTGTGGGGGTTGTGACAGTTGTGAGGGTTGTGGGAGTCTTAAAGTTGTGGGAGTTGTGGAGGTTGTGAGGGTTGTGGGAGCTGTGAGGGTTGTGGGAGTTGTGAGGGTTGTGGGAGTTGTGAGGGTTGTGGGAGTTGTGAGGGCTGTGGGAGTTGTGGGGTTGTGAGGGTCGTGGGAGTTGTGGGGGTTGTGAGGGTTGTGGGAGTTGTGAAGGTTGTGGGAGTTGTGAAGGTTGTGCGAGTTGTGAAGTTGTGGGAATTGTGAGGGTTGTGGGAGTTGTGAGGGTTGTCGGAGTTGTGGGGGTTGTGAGAGTTGTGAGGGTTGTGGGAGTTGTGGGGGTTGTGGAGGTTGTGAGGGTTAATTGCGAAAGCTGTGAGGGTTGTGGGAGTTGTGAGAGTTGTGCGAGTTGTGAGGGTTGTGGGAGTTGTGAGGGTTGTGAGAGTTGTGAGGGCTGTGGGAGTTGTGGGGTTGTGGGAGTTGTGAGGGTTGTGGGAGTTGTGGAGGTTGTGAGGGTTGTGGGAGCTGTGAGGGTTGTGGGAGTTGTGGGAGTCGTGAGCATTGTGGGAGTTGTGGGAGTTGTGAGAGTTGTGAGGGCTGTGGGAGTTGTGGGGTAATGTGGGAGTTGTGAGGGTTGTGGGGCTGTGGGAGTTGTGGGGTTGTGGGGGTTGTGAGGGTTGTGGGAGTTGTGAGGGTTGTGGGAGTTGTGAAGGTTGTGGGAGTTGTGAAGGTACCGTTGTAAGAGTTGTGAGGTTGTGGGAGTTGTGAGGGTTGTGGGAGTTGTGAGGGTTGTGGGAGTTGTGGAGGTTGTGAGGGTTGTGAGAGTTGTGAGGGTTGTGGCAGTTGTGGAGGTTGTGAGGTTGTGGGAGTTGTGGGGGTTGTGAGAGTTGTGAGGGTTGTGGGAGTTGTGAGGGTTGTGGGAGTTGTGGAGGTTGTGAGGGTTGTGGGAGCTGTGAGGGTTGTGGGAGTTGTGAGGGTTGTGGGAGTTGTGAGGGTTGTGGGAGTTGTGAGGGTTGTGAGAGTTGTGAGGGCTGTGGGAGTTGTGGGGTTGTAGGGGTTGTGGGAGTTGTGAGGGTTGTGGGAGTTGTGAAGGTTGTGGGAGTTGTGAAGGTTGTGAGGGTTGTGGGAGTAATGTGAGGGTTGTGGGAGTTGTGAGGGTTGTGGGAGTTGTGGAGGTTATGAGGGTTGCAAAAGCTGTGAGGGTTGTGGGAGTTGTGAGGGTTGTGGGAGTTGTGAGGGTTGATGTGAGAGTTGTGAGGGCTGTGGGAGTTGTGGGGTTGTGGGAGTTGTGAGGGTCGTGGGAGTTGTGGAGGTTGTGAGGGTTGTGGGAGCTGTGAGGGTTGTGGGAGTTGTGAGAGTTGTGGGAGTCGTTTGGATTGTGAGTTGTGGGAGCTGTGAGGGTTGTGGGAGTTGTGGGAGTTGTGAGGGTTGTGGGAGTTGTGAGGGTTGTGAGAGTTGTGAGGGCTGTGGGAGCTGTGGGGTTGTGGGAGTTGTGAGGGTTGTGGGAGTTGTGGAGGTTGTGAGGGTTGTGGGAGCTCTGAGTGTTGTGGGTGTTGTGAGAGTTGTGGGAGTTGTGAGGGTTGTGGGAGTTGTGGGAGTTGTGAGGGTTGTGGAGGTTGTGGGAGTTGTGGGGGTCGTGAGGGTTGTGGAGGTTGTGGGAGTTGTGAGGGCTGTGGGAGTTGTGGGGTTGTGGGAGTTGTGAAGGTTGTGGAGGTTGTGAGGGTTGTGGGAGCTGTGAGGGTTGTGGGAGTTGTGAGAGGTGTGGGAGTCGTTTGGGTTGTGAGTTGTGGGAGCTGTGAGGGTTGTGGGAGTTGTGGGAGTTGTGAGGGTTGTGGGAGTTGTGAGGGTTGTGAGAGTTGTGAGGGCTGTGAGAGTTGTGAGGGCTGTGGGAGCTGTGGGGTTGTGGGAGTTGTGAGGGTTGTGGGAGTTGTGGAGGTTGTGAGGGTTGTGGGAGCTCTGAGGGTTGTGGGAGTTGTGAGAGTTGTGAGGGTTGTGGGAGTTGTGGGAGTTGTGAGGGTTGTGGGAGTTGTGAGGGTTGTGAGAGTTGTGAGGGCTGTGGGAGTTGTGGGGTTGTGGGAGTTGTGAGGGTTGTGGGAGTTGTGGAGGTTGTGAGGGTTGTGGGAGCTGTGAGGGTTGTGGGAGTTGTGAGAGTTGTGGGAGTCGTGAGCATTGTGGGAGTTGTGGGAGTTGAAGAGGTTGTGAGGGTTAATTGCGAAAGCTGTGAGGGTTAATTGCAAAAGCTGTGAGGGTTGTGGGAGTTGTGAGAGTTGTGCAAGTTGTGAGGGTTGTGGGAGTTGTGGGGTTGTGGGAGTTGTGAGGGTTGTGGGAGTTGTGGAGGTTGTGAGGGTTGTGGGAGCTGTGAGGGTTGTGGGAGTTGTGGGAGTCGTGAGCATTGTGGGAGTTGTGGGAGTTGAAGAGGTTGTGAGGGTTAATTGCGAAAGCTGTGAGGGTTAATTGCAAAAGCTGTGAGGGCTGTGGGAGTTGTGGGGTAATGTGGGAGTTGTGAGGGTTGTGGGGTAATGTGGGAGTTGTGAGGGTTGTGGGGCTGTGGGAGTTGTGGGGTTGTGGGGGTTGTGAGGGTTGTGGGAGTTGTGAGGGTTGTGGGAGTTGTAAAGGTTGTGGGAGTTGTGAAGGTTGTAAGAGTTGTGAGGTTGTGGGAGTTGTGAGGGTTGTGGGAGTTGTGAGGGTTGTGGGAGTTGTGAGGGTTGTGGGAGTTGTGGAGGTTGTGAGGGTTGTGGGAGTTGTGGAGGTTGTGAGGGTTGTGAGAGTTGTGAGGGTTGTGGCAGTTGTGGAGGTTGTGAGGTTGTGGGAGTTGTGGGGGTTGTGAGAGTTGTGAGGGTTGTGGGAGTTGTGAGGGTTGTGGGAGTTGTGGAGGTTGTGAGGGTTGTGGGAGCTGTGAGGGTTGTGGGAGTTGTGAGGGTTGTGGGAGTTGTGGGAGTTGTGAGGGTTGTGAGAGTTGTGAGGGCTGTGGGAGTTGTGGGGTTGTGGGGGTTGTGGGAGTTGTGGGAGTTGTGAGGGTTGTGGAGGTTGTGGGAGTTGTGGGAGTTGTGAGGGTTGATGTGAGAGTTGTGAGGGCTGTGGGAGTTGTGGGGTTGTGGGAGTTGTGAGGGCCGTGGGAGTTGGGAGGTTGTGAGGGTTGTGGGAGCTGTGAGGGTTGTGGGAGTTGTGAGAGTTGTGGGAGTCGTTTGGGTTGTGAGTTGTGGGAGCTGTGAGGGTTGTGGGAGTTGTGGGAGTTGTGAGGGTTGTGGGATTTGTGAGGGTTGTGAGAGTTGTGAGGGCTGTGGGAGCTGTGGGGTTGTGGGAGTTGTGAGGGTTGTGGGAGTTGTGGAGGTTGTGAGGGTTGTGGGAGCTCTGAGGGTTGTTGGAGTTGTGAGAGTTGTGGGAGTTGTGAGGGTTGTGGGAGTTGTGGGAGTTGTGAGGGTTGTGGAGGTTGTGGGAGTTGTGGGGGTCGTGAGGGTTGTGGAGGTTGTGGGAGTTGTGAGGGCTGTGGGAGTTGTGGGAGTTGTGGGGGTTGTGGGAGTTGTGGAGGTTGAGGGTTGTGGGAGCTGTGAGGGTTGTGGGAGTTGTGAGAGTTGTGGGAGTCGTTTGGGTTGTGAGTTGTGGGAGCTGTGAGGGTTGTGGGAGTTGTGGGAGTTGTGAGGGTTGTGGGAGTTGTGAGGGTTGTGAGAGTTGTGAGGGCTGTGGGAGCTGTGGGGTTGTGGGAGTTGTGAGGGTTGTGGGAGTTGTGGAGGTTGTGAGGGTTGTGGGAGCTCTGAGGGTTGTGGGAGTTGTGAGAGTTGTGGGAGTTGTGAGGGTTGTGAGGGTTGTGGAGGTTGTGGGAGTTGTGGGGGTCGTGAGGGTTGTGGAGGTTGTGGGAGTTGTGAGGGCTGTGGGAGTTGTGAGGGTGTGAGAGTTGTGGGAGTCGTGGAGGTTATGGGAGTTGTGAGGGTTGTGAGAGTTGTGGAGGTTGTGAGGGTTGTGGGAGTTGTGAGGGTTGTGGGTGTTATGGAAATCAGTCTTTGCACTGGATACTTACGAGACGCAGCCTCTTTTAATTTATCGTTGGTTAAAATGTATAGATTTCTTTGTGCAGGGAAAAGTGATGCCACAGCTTTGCATTTGCCCTCAAAGAGGCAAAAAAGTATGCTATCTGAAGTTCTACAGCCATAGAGGGTAACAACATGCTGCTTGTGGCTGTTATGCCACAACCAGAAATACAACTCCTAAAAACTTGCTGGTTGTGGTGGTTGTGCCACAACCAGAAGCACAACCCCTAAAAGTCCATCCATATTTGAACATACACAATATAACAGGTCTAACCAAATCAGGGGGAAGTTTGGGAGAACTGAAAAGTTTTTTTTTTGTGAGTCCAAGCTGCAGGCCTGATTTGTACATACAGTAGAACCTCATTAAATAGGACTACCCTGTGTATCAGAGGTTCTCTTGCAGCATGCTTTTGTAAGAAGTTGGACTGGCCGAAGGCTAACAGACCGACCAAAGGCTGACAAAAGAAATGAGAGGTGTGTAATATGAGAGAGATGAGACAGTGAGGAGGCCTGACAGTCACCCAGGGTATAAGATGAACAATAACGAGCCAAAAAAATGTGGCAACATTGTATTAATGGGATGGACAGATCAATGGGGTTTCCAGATAAAGGTATGATCCACTTTTTTGGGCTGAAAAAAAGTGGTTGCAATGAATAAGTCAATGGTACCAATGAGGTGTTCAATACAGTTCATTAAAGCTAGCACAATTTTGTCAAAACTTTGCTAAGATTATTATCAAGTAACTTCGGAGGAGGATTATCAAGTGATATTCATAAGAAAAGCAAACTGCAACAAGAAAAGCCCTTAATGGACATTAAACCCCTCCATTGTACTCCACCCAGCTTCACTCAAAGTCACTAGCAAACACAAGGTAAACCAGAAGTGAAGGGTGAGAGTTTGTTTGGCTCAAGTGAAAACCAGGGTGGGACAAGATGGGACAAGCTACCTGCAAAAAATTATGGGTATAAATCCGGTTGTCACCACATTGGCTGCCACAGCTGGCTAATACCAGTAATTTGTTGTGTAACAATTTTAATTGACACACAACTGGATAACTTGAAAAAGTCTGCCCAATTTCTTTCAAGTGGTAACCTATATCCATCCTCATAATTTTAACCATGGACATTGCCTCAGTCACAATTTTTTTCTGGCTACAGCCCTGGGTTCCTGAAAGATTTTACAGGATCCTGAATAGGATCCTGTACAGGATTTCTACCAGTGAGGGTCATATATTAACTAGTCATACACCATTATTTATAGTTACTAGTCAAGACATTAGTCCTTTTAACTTGTGAGCACTTAATTTGGCACTGATCCAGTGAAATGGAAGTACAATATTAAAGAGACTTAAAATACTTCACTGTAGATCAAATATCATATAAAGCAATGCATTGCCCAACATTCAAGTTTTATAAAATAGATTAAATATTTCAGAATATAAGACATCACAATAATCAATTTACCTTTGAATACAACTGGCTTGTGTTTTGCAACATAATTCATGTAAAAGTCTTGTGGAGAAATCATGTGCGGAAGCTCTTCCACAAGGTAATCAGGAGGTCGGTGCGATCCAAATGGCTGCATGTGTCCACGCTGAAACATCTCGTCCTCTGTGAGCTCATTCTTGGCAGTATTACAGGATTGGCCATATTGATTGCCACAAGAATGAGAATCTGTATGGTCTGAAGACTGCTCATGACACTGCAGGCTTGAAAGAGAAAAGAACTCAAGAAGCACATAAAGCCAGATGGCCCTTGAGAAATCCATGACCATGAAATTCTGCCAAGAGATAAGCAACAGGGTAGTTTAATGCAGTTCAATTTCACTCTGTCTTACAGTCAAGTCACTAACTTAAGATGAAAGCTCTGGGAAATGTGTAATCAATGAAAACATTAAAGTAACTTTATGCAGGTATTGTTCAAGGAACAAATGTTAATTAAACAAAAACTACATCTTTTATTATTAAAATGAGAATACTGCTAACACAATAATCACAATAATCAATGGACATTCTACTTAGTTACAATGGACATAATACTTACTTACTTACTAACAAGAACTAAACCAGGCCCCAGTTGTTCAAAGAGTGGATAACTTTATCCATTGGATAAGCTGTAATCCAGCAGAATGATACAAAATGTGGGAAAATCTCTACACAGCACTATGATTTAGGAAAAGAGCAAGAGTGTATATCTATAATGAAGTGTGTGGCCCTGCAAAAATCTAGCCAAGTGTGTAAGTTGAAGGAAAATTGCTCCGTTGAATAGCGACTTATTCACTGGGTAAAGTTACCCACTCTTTGAACAACTGGGGCCTGCATGCCATAATCATCACCAGGAATTTCAGCAGGTGTTCAGTACACAAGGACATTAATGACTAAAGGGAAAAAGGTGTTAAAAGACGCTGAAGTGATGTAAACGAGAAGTTCAGTAATTCTTAGAAACTGCAGGATTTTTAAAAATGTAGTTTGGTGTATTTTCATTGGTAAAAAAAGATGCAAAAGTTTGAGGAAAAAATTTATACACCAAAATACGTAAGAAAATCGTTCAGTTTCTCAAAAAAAAAAAAAATGTTATATTGGACCCAGTAACTACCGCAAGGAAATTCTTGATCCGAGATGAGCACTTAGATGGCCACTTGAAATATTGCATGGCGCGTCTATATTAAAGTTCAGCTACACGTGCCCTGATGCTAAAGATAGCAAATTTTTTTAATATTGGCTAGAATATTATGAATCAAATCACGACATAACTCTGTGCATCCTTGCGCGAGTCTTGCTTTCCCAAGCAAGAAAAAGCAACAAACCATAATGAAAGTCGATCAAAGTCTTCAATGAATCTCGTCTAACATGCAGGTTTTGGTTCTGTAAAACTGATCAACAAATAGGAAATTCTTAAGCGTAAAGCTGAAGCTTAAATCCAAAGTTTTTGATTTGGTTTTTAGGACGTTTGCATGACTACTTTTAAACTGTTAAAAAATTTATTTAATTCTCCATTAATTTATTTGTATTGTCAATTAGAGTTAACAAAACTTTTAAGCTTACTTACCAAGACAAGAACATTTCAGCTTAGTAGAAACTTTCTTTTGAAATCATGCGTGATACGGATATCGCGGTTCACGTACCTTCAGCTTGATTCTGGCCTCTTGTGGTCTTTCTTCATCCAGATAAACAAATCAAAGAGGATATTACAAACTTGGCTCCAAGGAACTGCAATTAGTGTTTTCAACGCGATGCAAAAGTCTACAAACACAGCTGAGCAGCTGGTATGGCACCTGGAATAGAATCAACTCGACTGTCAATCAACTGCTGAACAATTTCTAGGCAACACGAGTCCTGGGGACGAAATTGAGCCCTTGATCCTTTTGGTCAGCATATATCGAATTATTTTTGCTCAGCGGTTAAATGAAAGCATGCGCTCTCAGGCACTTAGTCCCAGTCTCCATTATGTTGGCTTGACATGAAGTACTTACCCTCCATTCGCCAAATTTGTCACTTTGGCGGTCATTTCTTCTCGTTGAGATATTTTGACGTTTTACACTTGTTTCCTTGGTAAAAATGGCTTCTGCCTCGGATCCCAAGCGACAACTTTATATCAAGACTGGTGTACTGAAAAGGTAAGCTTGCGTTACGATTCGTAGCTGATCTATGTCAGCAGCATAGTATGAATGATCTAGCTTATTTAGCTTAATGAGGGGGACATTGGGGAACTGTTAACCCCGCAACACCGCAGAAAAAAAAATAACGTACACCGCATCACCGCAAAAAAAGTTGACGAAACACCGACACCACAATTCAATTTTTGTCCTACGATTTAAATGTTCTAAAAAGCTTCTTGGAAAAGGGAAAACGTCCGCACGCAGGGCTCGAGACGAACGGTAGCCAACTAGTCACAGACTAGTAGAAATTCCGTTTTGGGTAGTAGGTTTTACACCTCTACTAGCCATTTTGGCTAGTGAAAATTTCGGAGCACTAAAGCACCGGATGGAAACCAATCTAAATATTGCTTCTTATGATCGGATCCCAAAAGCAAATTGAGTGAGCAGAAACTAAAACTTATTCCGTAAAAGAATATCGTTATGTTCGTATGATACGTGTTTTGTTCGTATGATACGTGTTTTCTTGTCTAAGTTGGCAACGTTTCCTTTGTCATTACTATTTTCGAATGAAATTAGCCGTCTTCAGAACGTTTCACCATACGTTTCCTTGAAAGGTCCATTAGTGCATTCATATGATATTTGTCCACATGTTAGCACGTTCACACAATTCTTTAGTCTTCTCTTATAGACTTTTTTCCATTAATTGCTACTTTCGTACAATAGTTTCTCTTCCCAACTATTCTCACTATATAACGTCTTCACAACATTTCTCCGTTCGTAAGTAGGTTCGTCGAGTTATTTGTCTAGCCTTCTCAACGTTTCTTTGAACGTTAGCACATTCGCACGTCATTGCTCTGGTCTTCCTAAGGTTTCCAGTATGTTAGTACATTCGTATGACAAGTCGAAGCATTTCTCTGTACGTAGTATGTTCATACGGTATTAGTCTTGTCTTCTCAACGTTTATCCGTATGTTAGTGCGATTTTAGTTGTCTCATTTTAATACGTTTCTCCAAAATTTATTGTCCCACTGTAATAGTTCAGTTTGTCCATATGGCGTTCTTCCGTACGTCACACACGTTCTTACGGAATTAGTTTTGTCTAATAACATTTCCTCGTAAGTTAGCAGTTGCGTAATTTATTTATTTAGTCTGCATCTTGGTACGTTGGCAGTGTTTCTCCCTACTGTACTGCATTTGCAACCAACATGTTTGATATGACTTTTCAACGTTTCTCCGTACCTTAAAACGTTCAAACCTTATTAGTTTTGTCTGCTCAACAGTTCTCTGCACTTAAATATGCTTATAATTTACTAGTCTTCTCTTGTAGACGTTTTCCCCTACGTGAGTTGAGTGCTGTATCAGTCTTGTCTTTATTATGTTTCTCTGTACCTTACAACGTTTGTACAATGTTAGTCTCGTCTTCCCAGCATTTCTCCATACGATGACATGTTCATATAAGGTTAACTGTTTGAGATATTCGTCATGATCTGACCCGTAAACTGCATTGCACCTGGGAATTTGCCCTGGAGGCACATAAAACTTTGTATTCCACATCTGAGGATCTTTAACCGTTGGAGAGAAAGGTAAACATTCCAATTTTTCACTCTTGAGATTACAGAGAGGCATGTTTACAGTACTTAACTCGGCTAAAAATTAGACATATTGAACACAGTATAAGATTATGCCAAAAAAAGTCTGGCTAGTGAAAATTTATTTTGGCTAGTGAAAACAGACCTCTCACTAGCCACTAGGTTGCTAAGCTGAAAAGTTAGTCTCGAGCCCTGCGCACGTGATGTAATATTTTTCATTTGAACAAATGTTATTACCTCAGCAATTTTCCACTCAACAGATACAAATCACAAAGCCATACTGTTTTCACCTTGTGGTCTGCACGTAAATCACGCGGACACTGATGATGTCTGTATTCTTGCTGTAGCCAACATTTTGTCGTATGTACATGATGACAAAAATGAACAGGTAACGTTCCCGCTGACCAGTGCGGTCGTGGTTGCCACAAGCTCACTTGCTTTATAGTTTCGCGTTTTAATGTTTTCTGGGATGATAGCGCTCCTTTATCATCTATTAAACAAATAGATGGCGTCTCTGCTTCTTCTTTTCTTCATTATCTTACCTGTAGACAGTTTCTTCGAAAGGCTTTTCAACGCCTTCACTTGGCTTTCTTCCCGAATTCATGAATCAACTGCGACACTCTCGTAGCGATGACACAAGATGTCACTGCTGTGAAGATTTCCTCCAGTTAAGACATTTTCAAGCCGTCAAGAGCTCTTTTTGTATCGGTTTCTCCGTTTTTCCTACTTGTAAACAGCTCCTGCTAAACATTTTTCGGGCCCTTCACTTGCTAAAACCGAAATAATCTCGCAAATATTTTCAAAACCGCGCATCATGTTTGACAAAGCAAATAAAACAAGTTTCCCATCACGGGATCCATGTGTCTGTACTCTAATAAATCTTGGGCAACGACCAGTCACGGCACGTGTAATATATACTACATTGTATAACTAACGATAGTCACTTAGGACAGGACGCGATTGTTGAATCAGGGTCTGGAAGGGGGCTCCTGATCCCGCATTCCCGCTCCTTTTTCACGAGAATCCTGCATCCCGCACTTTTTTCATCGCTCTCCCGAATTTCGTTTTTCTTTCCCAAAAATACATTTAAAAAGACTAATTTCTGCAAAAGCTAATAAATTTAAGATGTAGATTGGCCCTTTTCATGGATATTTTGTGCTCGCCTTGTTGATTCGCTTTTGCCGCTATAACGTTTATTTGGGTCGTGACGATTTCCCGAATTTCCGACAGACAGGCAACAAAATCCCGCATCCCGTGCCCAAATTTTGGTGAATCCCACTTCCCTGGTAGCAGTCAAATCCCGAATCCCGTCAAGATATTTTTCGTTTTCCCGAATCCCGCACCGTATTTTGGTCAAATCCCGGACCCCGAGAATACCCTTCCAGACACTGTTGAATCGAATGGCTCTTCCAAAGCGTGACCTTGCGCCTAGCAGAAAGGTGGTTGAGCTGCCTATTTCTCCTAAGAACTCTAAGAACTCTATTTTCAGTCGTGCAGATATAAAGAACGCAAGGTAGCGTGTTACGAACTTACCAAATAGATTCTCTGAGCTTTGTCAGGCACTTTTCACTTCTGTTGATCTGACACCTAAATTTGTTTTTATGGCGGTAGTTTTCCCCCCTTTTCCCTCTTCATAAAAAAAAGCGACACAGTCGATTATGCACTCTGTTGTAGGCTCAATGACCTCTTCGACCTCTTCCATGTTGCAGCCGTTTGACCACGCGCCGTGAAACACAAGGAGGCTGACAGGATCCCTGACAGTCTGCGTAGCAAAGGTCAAGTTACTTATAAATGAAAACGGAAATGGCCTGGCATTCACTGCTTGACACAGTGATAATCGGCGGTTTGACGAATATAAACAGGTTTTGACAGTTACTCGACAAGGGTAAGTCGGTCAAATGTGTCAAACAATAAACACCAACATCGCAAAGAGTCAGCAAGAAATTTTTTCTCACCGAACATCGCAGGGTTAAAATAAAAAACACCGCACACCGTACGATTTGAGATCACCGCAACACCGCGAGATGGGATTTTATTCACCGCAACACCGCACAAAAAGAATTAGCGGCACCGCAACACCGCAAATCCCCATGTCCCCCTCCTTATTAAATAGGTAGGACACTTTTCTGTGATCTGAAGGAGTAACGGCAGTGTAAATGACTACCAGATTTTAAAAGAATGCAAAGGTCCTTATTCAAGTTAAGTAAATTGTGGTGATGTTGAAATGTTTTACATTTTAAAGGTGGGGACACAGGCTTACCATCCCTTTGTTTGTGCAGTGTGCCTTGCATTTCTATTGCTTGTACCAGTTTATCAGACCCCAGGGGGTACTCCAGATTTCAAGTGTTGGGGACGATCGACTGGGGGCAAAAATCAAAAGCCAAAAAAATCCCTAGGGCTTCCAACAAAACCAAAAAAAATCCCTGGACCAAAAATTACCCCCCCCCCCAAAAAAATTTTCATGCCGAACTTCCGAACCTTAAAATTTCCAGAAAGGATTAAATGATATAAACATGATGGATGAGAAATCAACTGAATGAATTGAAGCCTTGTTGGATACACCCTGGGATACTTTTTGGACTTCAGTGTGTGTAACCGGTTTGATGAAACAGATACAATGTAATGCGACACCATCGAGTGGTTGTACTTTATTCAGAGAACTACATGACAGGGATATGCGGGCACTAGCACGACTGAATGTTCAGATTGTTTTGAATACCCAAAAAATCGCTACGTTAATCAAGCCACCCAAAAATATACTTACTAAATTCTCCTACCAAAAAATATCCTACAATAGAAAATTTCAAACCCAAAAAAATCCTCCGATCATCCGGAGTACCCCCCCCCCCCGGCTATCAGACCAGCGAAAAAAAATAAATATATATATATATATATACAGCTGTATATATATATATATATATTATAGGCACAAGTTAGGGCTTTTAAAACTAATGAACGTGCCATTAAAAGTGCTGCTATGTTGTTTGCTTTGTTTTTTGTCTGTGTTTACTTTGCTTACACAAAAACATCCGGCCCTCGAAAGAATAGTCTTTGAAGTATGTTTAGGGCAAACTTGAGTTTCAGTTGTGGACACACCCTTTGAATCCAGCCCCAGACTTTTGAATATGACTGTCAATTTGCCTTCTCCCTATGATCAGCAAGAAATCTGAATGTAAAGTAATGCAAAAAATGCATTTTCCGTTAGAATTTGAATTCACTGCAACAAACTGCTATCCCTGGCCTCCCTATGGGAAACTTTGGGTTTTATGGCAGCTACTGTACATTATGGTACATTATAGTACAAAGCTAACTTTCGGCATGGTCCCATTGGTCGAAATCAATCACGTGATGAGATAGTGTCTCTCCTCAGTGGGTGCCTGTCAGAGCATAGTGCCTGTTTTTGGCAGTTTCTGCTCAAAATTTAGCATTGTACGATAAAAACAATAGAGTCCTTCTTTCTCAGGCCCTATGTGTGATAGCTCCCTCGGAAATTTAATGATTAAACTTCATGTAAGCCCTCAAACTACGTTCTTGGGCTAATAGTTGTTGTGAACAGAAAATTTCCTCAGGCAACCTATCACACGAATAATGCCTTCCACTCTGCTGTTTAAATAGTGGACATGGCTTTTCCTTTTCAATCATAAAATTGTGGTTTAAACAAAAGGCCCCATCATGTGCAATCAAGCACCCCCTTCAAATAAACACCCTCTTAAAGGCATTAGCCTTGTTTCAGAGCCCTCATATACACTGTACAGTGGTCTCCCACCATCTCAAACATGCAAGAGAAATCAAAAATTGTTCAAGATTACAGGAATTTCAGATGGCCAAGCCAATAGTAAATGACTGAGCAACACTAACCAAGGAAAATTAGTTTTAGTTTGAGATAGTGTGGTATTCAATATGGCCAGGGTTTGAGATAGCAGAATTCCTACTTTATTTCAGATATATTCATTGTACAAAAAATTACATGTATTTCTTCACTTAGGATAGCTAAAGAAAAGGTGATGTATGAAAAAGAAGTTGTGCAACAAACAGCAAAAGTTGACAAGATGAAGGCAGAGAACAAAGATGAACATGATATCAAGAAACAGGTTTGTTGTTTTAATGTAATGTTATAGTTCAAAAATTGAAAACGTGTCTGCTCATATAGCCCAATGCAAACATTAGAGGGGTTTGGGGAGAACTGAAAAGTTTGTGATCTCCCTTATCTTTGGATCAGGCCACGTATCGCTATGGTTGTGTCACCTTTTGGTGAAGCTTGAGTCGCTGGAACATACCAGAATATACTGTTGATCTCAAATGTCTATGGACAAGGGGTTTTTGGCCCACTTCAAAGGACGTTGATTTCACTCACTGGTTGGCAACATGATCACAGGTTTGGTGGCCGCAAGCTAACTGTAAGATTTGTAACGTTGAACATGCTCTAAATGAATGAACTTGCAATCACCACAAATATGCTCAAATGCTGTTCCTTTAATAAAAAGATTGTCCTAGTGTAGATTTATAATGAAAACATTTATCTTCAGGAAAAGTGTTTCCTTAGAGGACATGAGAGTTGACAGCAAGAAAAAAATCATTCGTGGAAAAATTGAGCATAGTGGATGTTGGCTCTGACATCTTGCTTTCAACAAACTTGACTGTGTTCATGTGATCATTTCTTCTGTGGACTAAAATCATTTCTCCGTGAAACCAACTAAAAAAAACCTTGTTTACGGACATCTGAGATTGATAGTTTGTAATAAGATATGATGTCAAACCAGTATTTGTATTGTTAGCACCATGAAAACGGTGCCAAACCAGACAAACTGCGGTTCATGTTTTTCAGTTGACTGTAGAAAGTAATTTTTGTTCACTTTCGTTTTATTACACTCACTGATTGGTTTAAAAACAAATACCCTGCTAATGTAACTCTTGTGATTGAAGAATCAAGTTCATAAATTCACGTGGTGGTTTTCGCTGCAGATTGAAGTTCTTGAAGAATCCAAAATTATGATCCCAGACTGCAAGAGACGAATCAAGGCTGCTTACGATGATTTGCAAAAACTTGTAGTAAGTGAGATGTTATTATCATTTTATAACTGAATGGTATTATTGCCTTTTTCATCAAGAGGTAACTCTTTCCACTGGTTGTAGGGTGAGGTCTTCCTTACTTAATATATCAAATGGGTAAGTTAAGTATCAAACCATTAAATACTCTCTACATTGTACCTTCAAAAAGCTTTTTAAACCGTCAACTGCGAAAGCTACTCCCCCATTGAGACCCTGAGTTAAGACCACCAAAGAAGTATCCAGGGAAATACTGAAAGTCTTGTAAAACAGTACGGTAAGAAGTTTTACAGGTGTGGTGGTTGGATGATAAGTGCATGTCAGACTTTGGATTTGAGGGTTGGTGTTTAAACCCCAGTCTGAGACATGGCAAGGACTTTTAAACCCCCTACCCACAAGTAATAATTGTTTAGAATTTTGCATTTGGTTTGTTGACTGAAACTTTGACCGAAACTTTGTCAATGATTTTCTATCTACATGTACTCTTATGCTGTTACTGAAGAATTTGTTTATAAATGTTTTACCAACAGCTGTACATGTGTAAATGTTCATGCTCCAAAATTTCGTATGTCATCTTCCGTTTCATTGAAACAGCTGTCAAGTTGTTTTGACAGTCAATTTCAATCAGTAGTACCCTTCATATATAGTTACATAGAAGTCTGACTTGTAAGTAATGTAGCAATCCCCTTTCCTCTATTAAGCATCCCCCTCTTGTCCCCTCACAGACCTCAAATTAATATGCCCCCAAGGGACTTGATAGAGAAAATCTATTTGCGAGGAACAAAACTTTGCGTGGTCTTTTTTTGTGGAGTTAGTTGATTTAAACGTTTCAAAACCAGCTGTCCAAAAATTTAGAGAAGTAAGACATTTGTATGGGTCTGTTCTTTAATTTACCTTTGACTACCCATTTTTCAAACTTAGATCAGTTTATAGTTCTGTTGAGTTTCCTTAGACAAGAAAGTGGTAGTAAGGGAATTCTGGATTCCAGTGTTGTGTCTTTGAGCTTATTATTTTTGTCTGTTTTGACACTAGGCTGAAACAGAGGGAGACTTAGCTGATATGGAAGAATGCAAAAATGCCAAGAAAATGTTGGAAGACACTGTGCTAGAAGATTAGGAAAGATATAGTGCTAGATAACACTTTACGTCCCAAGGGTTGCATTCCTTTCGGTCAACCCATTTTTTAACACAGTTGATCACTTTTTTGTTACTGTAGATGGATCGAAGCTTTGAAAGTATGGGACAAAGTCCTTGTTCATAAAATGGAATGTACCTGAAAAAAATTTAAATCATCTACCCTACAGACCTGAATCCCAAAATGTATTGCAATATAAGACTGGTTTTGACTTAAAGGAATGCTACCAGTGTGGACAAGAGTACTTAATAGGTTTTAGTACATTATCAATTTGTTGTTAATTTAAAGTAAGTGTTAAGAACACCAAGGGAAGCTACATGTGAAAGACATTGATAACACTAAGGAAATGGACAGCCCTTCATATCCCCAGTATTGCACCCTGGCACAAAAGAAACATTTTGTCTGCTTTTTATGTCATGCAGAAAATTCCATCTTGTTTACCAAGATCAAAAGTGGCAGTGCAATTATTCAGGTGTAAAAATTTGCAACCAAAGGTAGAGATGGCCAAAGGAATACTCATGCTTCTTGATATTGGTGGTTTAAAAACCACTGTGTTATTACTTCTATAACTACAAGGAAACATTTGGATAATGGAAATTCAAGAAACTTAATGCAATCTTGACTAGTTTATGTGCTTTCCTTGAGTTGCTAGGCCAAGTAATCCCCTGACTTCAGGTAAATTCTTTGCAGTTTTAAAACAGGTTTTGCACGCAGCATGTATGCCCCTTTTACACAGCAGTTGTATCCATCATCACTTGTTTGTCACTGGTGTTTTTGATGTGTGCGATTTCCATTAAATTATTCTATTGTGGTGGTTTCTTGTGTGATCCATTTTAGCCTTTTCTGTCATTGCTGCATATTACTGCATTTCAAGGGATCTTGGGTAGGGTCTGTGTTCTCTTTATGTACAGTATATGCAAAATAAAGAGACTGGGAATCAGGCTAAAATTTTTCTCTCAATTCATCTTATTCCCTGAGATTGTATTCCCCCTGACCAGCAGGCAGCCCATCTTGGTTCTCTGCTGGTCCTCTGCTTGTCCTGGTCAGGTTGGAAGTAACTCAGGGAAAAGATTTTCAGTAAAGAAGGACAACAAAGCAAGTCTTTTTTTTAATTACAAATGCAACTGCAGTACATAAATATTTAATCTACAATATAACAAAATTAATATTAAATTCTGTACACTCAGAAGACAAAAACCTTAAAAAAATGTACCTTGATTATGATCACAGACAAAGGCATTTTGTGTTTTTAAAATGGGTGCGTCTATGTATTTCTTCACAAGATGGAAAAAAAAGACACCTTGGTTATGCTTGCAGCTGGAAACACAGTAGACAGTTTTTGAGGTTGAATATCAAATTGGGGCAAATGCAGCATTTTGGCACCACTACTCTTGGATTTTTTAAAAAAATTACACACCTAAAAGTGATCATGAGAAATGCCACCAAAAATATCAAGCGTTAAATTTAAATAACGCAACAACCAAATATATCTATGGCTTAATAAATACACTATAGCGATGCTAATACACATCTTATTACATCTGCATTTTGATACTGGAACCTGACTTTTTCTTTCACACTTTGTACAATATGGTAGGATAAATTATACTATGAAGGGTAAGCAAACCATTCTAGGCTTAAAATATTTGTGCTATGGAGATTTAAACTGCTGTCAAGATCCCAGAAGGAACTGTCTCGCTTCTTCCCACTTAGAAGATGGAAATCTATTAACCAGAGCAAATCGCTGGGATACCTCTCCATCTGAAGTAAAAGAAAAACAATATTAATAAATGAGAAGTTCCCTTTTCTTGGACAAAATTTGTGGCAAAAAATGCAGAAATTTGATGTCACGAAATTTTGTGTAACAATGTTCTTTGGAAAAATGCACTTCACTAAAATCATAACCAAAGTACTATCTGAGCAATCAAAACCAACGGCAATAACGCAAAGAACAGTTTGTCCTGATAATAGATTGATTGGAAACTTGCCTTTTCCCAGAGTGGGAAAAGGGTGAAATCAAAAGATCAGGTTAAGCATGCCGAGGAACAACTAGAGAGAACCACAAAAATGCCCCCAAAAGACCATTGCACACTTGCTTAAGGGCCCATTACAGTATCCCGTTGCTACGATACGCGGTTGCCATGCACGTGCAATTTTACTTCCAGTCGGCCTCAAATTTTTCGCGCGCTTTCTGGCGTCCCGGCGCCGGCCCGTCCGTTCGAGTCGCCGACAACTGTTTTTTATTTCGTTGCGACAAACACAAAAGAAACTTTTTTGTTTACTTTTCTAATTGATTTTAATTTTCTGCTTTACGTTTACAACATGTGAGTTGTGCCTTTATTTCTTAAACTGGGTGTTTCAGTTGAAAATGAGCTCGAAGCTATCCACGTACGCACGTAAACAGAAAGCGCAGCGATGGCTGCAAGTCGATGGGGAAATGCAGATCGCGAAAAGCCGACATTCAAGGATTTTGTGTCAGGTCAGGAATAGAAATGTCAATGATGCGGAGGCAAATCGAAATAAGTATTGTGCCATCATCCCGAACCCATAAAGAAATCCCTGCTGTCCGCGGCCGTGACTTCGACTGCTCCCAATCTACCTGACGTGATGTCGCTTGCGAGAAAACTGATCGATGTGCGAACCTGTGAAATGCCCTTCCGAACCTAAGCAACTCTAGTGTTTAGACAGCTCTTCAATAAACGAAGCTCTCGAGGCCACTGACTTGAAGCCACTGTTGCAAGACAGCGTGGAGCAGCATACAGCAAGAAAGGAAGCTTGTAAATTGTCCTTGAAAGCAGCTCTATCGCGCGAATTTCATGCCCACATTGATAATGCTATTATTAAAGCACACGATAGAAAACCTGACAAATAATGGTGAGCTCGATACATCTGATGGGCAACGTCTGCTAATAACCTCAACCTCACTTGAGAAATAAGCAAAAAGTAATTTAAGCGATCTAAAAGACTGTGACTGTGGAAAGGAGAAATATGAATTTTGTTCGGTAAAACAAAACACAGTTGAAGAGTTCGACTTCGAGTGTAGTCGATGTGGAGAAAAATTCAGTTTGAAGAGTGATACCTCTGTCGTGAAAGCCACAACCGGCGTCCAAGGTCTGCAATACATAATTTCGTTGCTCTTTCATTCCTTGTCAGTGGGCAGCAGGGGCGGATCCAACAGAACTATCACTGAGGTAATTTTGTCTTTGAATATTCTGATATCGTTCTGTCAGGTCAGCCACCCCCCTTTCAAAAATCCTGGATCCGCCACTGGGCAGTATTTCAAAGGTTAAGCTTATCATAAAATTCTCGGGTCTCTCAGTCTTGACCACGTCAGTTCGACTCAGTGGATCCACGTTGTTGAATGGCTTGCGCCGTTCGTAAAACAGATCACCGACTGGAGCGTGAAAGAAGCGAGAACTGAAGCAATCCAACGGGAAAACCAATCATCATTACACATCCAGTTCGACGGCTTTTATCTGACTCGCGGCCATCATTCCAACAACAGCTGCGCTGCTGTCCACTATGCCAAGAATGGGAAAATTATGGCCTTAGCGACCTAGCCATTTAACGCTTAGGCACCTGGCCATTGAAAAAACGAGCGTCACTTTCGGTGCCGCGAAAAATGTACTTTTCTCGCCAAGAAGTAAACGTAGCTGCTGCATTTGAAAAGAATTCAAAAAAACATCTTTTATTCTCGAAATTTAAGCATAGCAGAAAACAAAAAAATTATACCCAAAAGAGTGGTCAAAGAAGCACATTTTTCATTCTTATTTGTTCATTTTTCTTCGTAATCCAAAACGCATGCTTAAATTTCTTTAAGACGGCTTATGAAATGGTATGGTACAAAAAATTATGGACGAAAAGGGAGGTCTTTAAGTAAAAACGCATTTTTCTGTTTCTGATCACGTGACATTGGGCGTGGTCCGATGACGTCATAAGCTGAGCCATATTTGCCCTCAATGAATGTTGTCCAAATTTGGCCCAATGAAAGCATACATCTGTTGAGTTACAGCAAACTCATTTTTGCCTAGCAACGGCCTCAAAAGATACTGTAATGGGCCCTTAAGTTTGGCATCGCTGTTTTCATTGGTTAACAAAACCTGCGTTTTGACTGATCGGATGGAAGACGCTCCCTACCCGACAATGAGATGCAAATAGAAACAAGCCTAGTGTTGTCACACAATACAAACATGAGTACTGCGTGTCAATCCAGACTAACCTGAACGCCTTCCGCTCTGAGAGGGCAGCAAGTGATCATGATGTAAATCTAATATTTGCTCCTGAAAAACAAAAACAAAAAAAAACAAAAAACAAATATATTTGTTTGCGACGGCCGTGTACGCAGGCAATTTTTAATGCAATTTTAAGGCAGTTTCTCGGCTATTACTTCAGCCAAAGTCGTCAATAATTGAAATTGCACTTAAAATCGCTGCTAATATCTATCATAAATCGCCTTTGTATATAGCCTTTAAAGAACCACAATGGCACAAATGAAAGGAAGGAACACGTATGTCCTAAAGAGAATGAAGCGTTTAAATTGAGCACAACAAGGGGTTGTTCAGTTATGTCATTTACAAACTTTCAGATATTTCTTCAAACATTTTAATACAAGGTGCGATTTTTCAAAAGCAAATTATAACTGAAGGGAAAAGTGAAATATCTTAGAGAAATATTTATTGAGAAGATGAATTCGGAGTTCTACGTTGGCGCCATTACTTTATGGATTAGTGCATGCGATCGTTTGTTAAACAACTGGACACAGGACGAAAACGACGGGCGAATCTCGCGTTTGCATTCTACCCCAAAACTCTCGTATAATACTTTGTCAGCGATGACTGCAAAAGGGGCAATGCGGATAAAGGTAAACCGATTAAAATGGTAAGAAAAACGATGTGAACGCCAATGCCTTGCCACGTTTCCGGCCAAACGGAAATCGAGAACTTTTTGAAAACGCACTGACTGCAGTGAAACAGTGAACAAAGCCTGGTTGTGTTACGTACCTCGACATAGTTTTCAAGCAGAGCGCAGCTCACTTCTTGTTCAATGATCTTCTTATTTTCTTCATTTTCAACGCAAGCGGCGATTAGTGTTGGAAATAACACGTTCCGGAGTCTGGAACAAAGAGATGAGTCAAAACGAAAAAGAAAATTTATTAGACCCGATACGAAACATTTTAGTACATTTCTTTGCCGTGCTCACACAATGATGAACTTGAGCGCTGTCCTTTATACAAATTCAGCTCCCGGATAGTTCGGCCACATTTGAACAAAGTCTGTGAGGTTTTCCGCTAATTGCGAGATTGCAAAACCACGACGACGACCGTAACGAGAGCATGTGTTGAAAAAATGGTTTAATTAGATAAACAATTGCACTGTACATGCGTTATCAAGCACATAATTTTTAATGACTAGCCCTAAGAGAAACAGTAAATATTGTTTGCCCGAGACCCTCATTGTAGGGGAACAACGAGGGTAGTTTATCGTGTTGCCGTCGCGGTTTCGTAAACTCCCTAATGTCCCTTACGACGAAATGCCGTCGGCAGTTTGGAAAAATCCCTCTCCGGAACAAACCTGAAATGGAGAGTAAATTACCTCATATTTCACTCCAAAAATATTGTTTAACCAACCCAAAGTGCACTCACCTCGGATCACTGAAATACTGGAATGGAAGAGAACACAAGTGTTGCAGTAACGTCGGAGGTCTACCAGTTTGAACAAAAACCTAAAGAAAATAGGATACGAGATGATTTAGGCCAAGTCCAAACGTATTCTTTTTAAATCCTTTTTATTTGAAAACGGGTATTTTTTTTTCGGGTAGACGTCTACGTGGGAAAACGATTGAAGCCGCTCCGAAAACGTAGATTTAAAAAACGCCGCCTTGAGTGGAGATTGTTTGAAAACGGAAATTCATCGTTCACGTGTGGACGGCAAAAACAATCAAAAACGGAAGTTTTCCTTTTTCTCTTTTTTCACGATTTGGCCTTCCGTTCTCGTTCTAACATCAAGGTAGATCCCTGCAAAGTAGCAGTTTCGATCGTTTTCAATCGCATGGACGGGGAGAACGAAAACGAATGAAATCGTATACGTATGGACAGAAAACGTTTTGAAAAGGCGTATTCAAAAATATCCGTTTCAGGTAAAAATGAATGAAAACAGATACGTGTGGACAGGACTTTAAAAGACATACATTGCTAGTGATTATTACTGCATTCAGTGCAAAAAAAAATTCAAACAGAAACTCCTGAGAAAGGCTTTATGTTTAGTTTCTCCTCGTAAAACCGCTGTCAACTGTTACTGCAGTACCGACCTGATTGTCGTTGTTCAAAACTGTGAAGTAACCAACGATTAAAATCACTTCGTGAAGGAGATCCTCGTTCTTCCCTTCACTACAAACACTGACAGAAAACAAAATAACAAAAGATCAACATTTGAATGAACATAACGACCTGGCTAAATTGGGAAATACTGTGGCGGAAACATTGTTTTCTCTAATGTTTCCAGGGTGGCTAAACTAGCAGGAAGCATAACAAATGTTTTGCTGCTCATTTGGCTAAACTAGAAAACATCGCAAGCAAACTGCAACGCATGCGCAGAGCTAGGAAACACCTTTCAGGAGCAGCGCTGGGAACTAGTTGAAATGTTTCCTCGGTGGCTAAACTAGGAAACATTTGTTTCAGAAGCAAAACTTGCGTCTGGGAAACAAGGTTTGCGTCCGCAACAAATGTTTCTCGCGCGGTTAAACTGGAAAACATTTGCGTCCACAACAATCTTTCCGCGACAATGATTCCTAGTTTAGCCAAGCCCTGATGTTCAGCTTAGGAAGTTCTCCGATTTGTTCATTTGCTTTGGATTTGATTACTTATGAAGCGTGTAGATCTTTCCTTTTTTCTGGGGGGGGGGGGGGGGATCGAGTTGTATCTGTTTTCCGAGGTGAGAAGCTAAACTGTATGATTATTTTAGTTTTTTGATTGGAGATAGACAACAGTGAAAAATGTATACATGTATATACGTATATCAACAAATTTAAAATCCAAATGAACATTGCCTCCTAGAAGACACGATGCACAGAAGGCTAAAACGAGTGTCAATCAGATCATTTTGAACTGTGAACTTCATATGACGATCACTAACCACAAAAGATGGCTGATGATGTGTCGAAATTCCAGAGAAACTCCTTCAGCTCCCAACGATGACTAGAGACAACAGAAAGAAATGGAGTTAAATTACAAGATGCCGCGGTGCTACGGGCCAATCTCCAAGACAAAGTGGGCTTCATTAATGGAAAAGCAAATGCATTTCCGCAATTTCTTGACCTGACATGTGTTTTTGTTTTTTTTACTCGGGTCGATTTGCCTGACGGTTCGCTGGCACGAATTTACCCACATGGGTGTAACAAGGTTTCTTGTTTGAGGAAACAACACAACCTCAAAGACCAGGGATCCAATTAACAACTTTGACGGCTAACCAGTCGGACTACCGCAACTCTACAAAGTAACTCAGCACAAAACATAATTTATGGCTTTCAGGGGTATTTTACGAACTCGCATAATGGCCAGCTCCCAGTCAGCTTGATAGCTCAGTTGGTTAGAGCGCTGAACCGGTATTGCAGTGTCATGGGTCAGAATCCCGTTCAACCCTTAATCGGTTTTCGGGATTTCTTTTCGCAGCTGCTCCAGTTGAGTATACAACTGCGACGGTCTTCCCTCTTAGAATTTACGGTTCCATTACTTACTTGCAAAACCTTCAAATCCACTGTGCCCATGAAGTTTAACATAGACAGTGCTTCAGTGATCAAGTTTATGGTCGCCTCTGGAAGCGTTGGATTTGAGGACTGTGCATTCCCAGCATTCATCAGAATAGCATAGAGAAATGACACAATTTCTGCAACAAAAAGAACCATTTCTACGAGTGAGGTTTGAAGAGCGACAACCTGAAATATATTACGACTACTATTTGTCGGAATGATCAGGGGGAACATGAGTTTGTAATGATATCGATACTCGTTTGAGTACTGAGTGCTTGATTTTACGGGTCAAAATTTACAGAGGTAACCCAAAGAGGTACCGAACTGTTCTTGTGTTTTATGGCTTCAATTTACTTTTGCCCTTTGGAGGTAATAACACAAAACCTTAACTGATATTTTAACAAATGAAATGCACCTACCCACAAGCTCGGTCTGTTGAAATGTCACAACAAATTGAGTGGGGTCTTCTTTTCTTGTTTCAAAAATGCTACTCGACCTATACAAAAAAGTAGAATGAGATTCTTAGTACCGGTAATAGTGTAATGACAATAAAATTGTTAAACGTACCTATATTTCTCTAAGAGCTGGATACTCACCGAGAGCCTAGATACTGAGCAGTTGCAGACAGCAGAGCCAAGCAAGCCTGGGCATAATTAACAGCTGCAGGATCGTCATTAAGAGGGCCGTGAATTGTACTGAAGAAAATACGGATGTCATCAACTACGCCAGAGCACACTACATAGCTACGGAAGAAGTGGAAAACAAAATTAACTGCCTACGTGAAATTCATCAGCAAACTTAGACAGATCACTTCCCTTGAAGCTTGTTCCTTTGGAAACCGTTTGAAACTCCTAAATGCAAAGTAAGAACGATTGAATTGTTGAGCAAGCAGTTGATCCTTTTCCTGATTGACTGGCTTGTCGGCAAGTGGGTCTGCCAGTTGATCAGTCGTTCCGTAAGTTAGACAGCCAGTCTGTCCATCAGACAGTAATACTGTCTGCTAAACGGTCAGTCAGTGTGTCAGTCAGCCATTGAGTCAGTCAGTCAGTCAGCCACTGAGTCAATCAGTCGGTCAGTCAGTCAAGATAGTCAGTCAGTCAATCAGTTAAGTCAGTGAGTCAGTCAAGTCAGTCAGTCAATCAGCCATTGAGTCAATCAATCACTCAGTCAGTCAGTCAGTCAGTCAGTCAGTCAGCTAGTCAGTCAGCCATCGAGTCAATCAGTCAGTTAGTCAAGATAGTCAGTCAGGCAGTCAGTCAGTTAAGTCAGTGAGTCAGTCAAGTCAGTCAGCCAATCAGCCATTGAGTCAATCAATCAATCAATCAATCAATCAATCAATCAATCAATCAATCAATCAATCAACAAACAATCAATCAGTCAGTCAGTCATTCAGTCAGTCAGTCAAGTTAGTCAGTCAAGTTAGTCAGTCAGTTAAGTCAGTCAGTCAAGTCAGTCAGTCAGTCAGTCATTCAGTCAGTTAAGTCAGTCAGTCAAGTCAGTCAGTCAGTCAGTCAGTCAGTCAGTCAGTCAGTCAGTCCATCTGTCTCTGATTTGCGGGCCGATGAGCCAACCAGATAGACAGTCAGTTGGTTGGTTGTTCTGTCAGTCGGCCATTCCTTTCTTGACTTAAGAACTAGTCTGAAATGTCTCCCCAACCCCTAAGGCGAAGAGGTGGCTGACATTTTAGACTACCGTGAAACAAACAATCAAACAGCGAAGTTAAACAACTTACCCGATCAAATCCACCATTCGTTGAACTAGTGTCGCTTTTTCCTTCTCTTCAGGCGATGCTGTGGCAAAGCACTGCAGCACTGTAGCCAACAATTTCAACAGCGCAGTAGCCAAGGGGTCTGGGAGCGAGCAATTAGAAGCACTACTTCCCGTTTCCTTTTCTCCTGGTTTCTTCGAAGTCTCTTGGGATGAAGAGGAACCCTGTGTGGTCAAACAAGGCGTGGATTTAGTACAATACAGCCTCCTTTGATCAAAGCTGGTCGGCAAAATCCCTTTTTTGCGGCCAGAATTAAATTTCATTTCTAAAGCCGTTGAACGTGTCTATACCGTCAAAAACGAGAGACAGCATGTTTCTAAAGGATTTAAAGAACTTTGTTCATCTAACACGCGCTCTGATTGACTGAGCAACCGTTTGATTTAAAGGGATGGTTTCACGGTTTGGCGCATGTGCAAGCTGCGACGTTAGCCCATTCCATTCCACTGTTTATGATCCAATCGAAAGTGAATATATTACTCTTGCGAAAAAATTTCCTTTGAAAATTTCACGGTCAATCGCGAAAGCGTAGTAGTAGAGGAGAGATTGTTCATCAGTATTCCGTTTGTATGTTCCGACTCGATGCATTAAGATACCTTTTTCGCTTTCTTACCAACGTTTTCGGTTAAAAAAAAACCCCTCATATGTACTTCAGTAATCAAAGACTATAATTTGTGCAAGCGAAACGACGGATGACCAAATTTCACGTGACTGAGATTTTAACCGATTTACACCAAAAATTCGGAAATTAACATTTACCATCGAACCGAAGGATTTATTCTGGACAAGCGCACCAGACAGACAGACAGACAGACAGACAGACAAACAGCCTTTATTTTAGCACGATTAAAATTAAAGCTCTGCAGCTTGTGGGGTCAGTAGTCTACTCGCTTCTGATTGGTTTATAAACAATACAATTCAATTAGTTTACGTTACAGTTTGCACGTGCGCCAAACCGCGAAACCCTCCCTGTCAAGTAACATCTTGTTTGCTTACTTTATAAAAGAAATAGAAGACTGCCACTTTACGCTTACATATCCTAATGCAAGCAAGCGAGGTGGTTTCGGAGAATTTAGCAGCACTTGTCTTTTATGTAAAACCTGGCCTATGGCTTAGGTTCACATGAACTTTGTAAACCTTCCAAACTCCCCCTCATGATTGCGTCAGATTATGTCAGCACGCAGGGGTTTCAATAAAATTTGAAGTAGGCAGCCGGTTTGAGTAGAGTAACCGACTATATCAACAAGGGCTTTGAAAGAAACTTCCTGTAATTACTTCAATTTAGGGGAAAAGTAGCCGATTTCTCTGAGCGAAATAGCCGACGCTTTTCGTCGGCCGTCGGTGCTTATCGAAAGCACTGAGCACGTATGTCGGTTTTTATTTTCCAACAACAAGAGAGCTACAAAGTAAACATAAAGCAGTTTTCCATCCAAAAATCGAATGTATTCAGAAAACTAAGCTCCTAGAAACAGATTATTTATCAAATTAAGTCTCTACTAAAGAAGTGAAGGTTTCAAATCATAAATTTGATCCCTCGGCCCCACCCGCCCTGCCACACCCACAAAAAACGTCAATAACATCGCAAAATAAAACTCAGGGTTCAAAATAAAATGATAACTTTCAGCCTGAATTTGACGGCTTTTTTTCTCAAGGCTGATTTTTAGCCGGCTGTCAAAAAGAATGATCAAGCACCTATCCTAAGCATGGAATTATAAGTGTTGACATGCCAAACGCGGCTCATATGCTGGTGCTAATGTGTTGGTATATTTCTCTTGGCAATGGTTGATTTTTAATTAAGTGCCATTTGCTCATAAGGATATTCTTAAGAGCGTTGTTACGAAAGGCAGAATTTTTTCCGCATTGTCTCTCTTTGTTGAAGTGCTGACTTCCTCTCACTGAATTTGACTTCGGACGTTATTCTTTCTACTAGACTGTTGGGTAGTCTCTCGCACAGAGGCGTTTTGAACTGAATGATATTTATTCTCAACGAAAGATTTCGCTGAAGAGTTTCTTCTAAGAAGACGTAGGGCTTCGCCTTTGATAAATCTTTTTCTAACTCTTGGTGGGTGGCAGGAAGATAAGTGAGTGTACTGGAGTGCAGAACATAAACTACTGTTTGACTGAGCATGTGGCGTTATGCTAAACCCGATCAGTGTCTCTCTTTGACCTACATTTATGAGGGGAGAGGAACGGGTAGGTAAATATCTTATCTCCCTATTTTTGAACTCATTTTTCTCCCTCCTCCCTAATTTTTTTGGCCGTTTCTCCCTCCTCCCTGATTTTTCACCTTTCTCCCTGATTAGTGCTTAAACGGGTTTATATTAGTATACGTAACACTACACTTGCAGTCTAAATTCTTTCCAATATTGTGACTTTACTAAAGAACTTTGTGCTCATTGAAGACTTTGAATACCTACAGACTGCTAGATTTAACATGTAGTACCAGCTTACCTATGAATACAGTTCGAGGCCAGCAAGTTAATACACGGGAAATGAGAATTACTTTTGCATACTTTCTAGCAGAGCAACATCCCAAGGGTTTGGTCAGTAAATCTGATAATTTTCTAGTGCCTTAAGCCGGTTTGCCTAAATCGCAACTTTTTTGTTTGTGGCTGGACTAGAAATGTTTATTGCTTGTTGCTGAGCTTGAAAATGCTGGGATTTGTACATTAAAGAATCCAGGTAACGCAACATCAACCAGTAAACGAAATCCACGAAGATCTTAAAACGAAAAATGTGTTAGGTACGATTACATTGTCAGTCAGTTTAGTTTACTAGTTTACTGACTTCCCTTCAAATTATTCTTATTGAGCAATTTGAAGTAGAATTATTTTTGCACAAAAAGGCTTCGGAGTTTTACGTGACACAGTGCCAAAAAGACATCCAGAGCATGTCAATGTTTGAGTGACAGCCAAATTGCTATAAAGATCACAACATGGCGCCGTTATCGATGGCAGACCATGACATGAATGCCGAAACTGCGATTCCAAGGTCAAAAATGAAATATATAGTTTTTTTTAATTAGGTTGCTGCGTATTGTTTTACATTTCTGGGAACCTAATGGCATCACCGAATCGGAAAGCATAACTCGTTTTATTGGTGACGCCTAAACAGACCTAAACACGGCACATGCAGTGCCGAAAAGGCAGAAAACTGGAAAGGCAAGGCCTTGACCCTGATCCTCGAGCCACACAGACCTCCAAAATCTCACGCTTTGACGAACACTAACTCAACGTCTCACGATTTTCCGATTTGACTTCTCCCCCTCACGGACAATCAGAATATCTTGAAATGACCAAACAATGAAGCGAGAAATTCCCTAGCGACCTCTAGCGAAAATTGTATAACAAAAGAGACCATTCAAAATACCGCAAACACCTGAGCTTACGGGCTCAAAATAGTCTTGGATACCCAGGGTCCACCCAGTCTTCTGTCGATGTAGTTGTTTAACGGGGAACAGATCCGTACAGTTTCTTATATTAAGATCTATTTAAGGCTTTAATGACTCATGTCGTGTTTTTTAAGACATTCTCCCTTCTCCCTTTTCATACTGGTTCTCCCGTCTCCCTATTTTTTTGCGCCCTTTCTCCCTCCTCCCCCTACTTTTTGGGCCGTTTCTCCCTCCTCCCTAAACCGTTCCTCTCCCCTCATTTATGAGATTTCGCTCCTCGCAACTTGTCATTGCTGCGTTCAACGCGGCGATAATCAAACTTGGTAAGTGCACCTATTTTCGCTCGGACTCTCTCTTTGTGGAGTGTATTTCTGTCTTTTAATCTTGGTCAGGAGTGATGTTTGCTTTTGCGTATAGCACGAGTCTCTTGGGCATGTGCCCTTTTCTGCATGGGCCTGAAGTTTAACTAGTGATGTTTCTGACTGCTCGATTTTTCTCTTGAGCATGGAAATCTCGTCGACGGCGGACTGGCAGGGTCGTTTGCTGGCGTTTCAAAATTACAGTTGTAGATCAGGCCTTTCAAAATGATAAATGCCGCAACAGTGACACTGATTTTCAGCGCACGGTACATTTCCTTTGGTCTCCAGCAAATTAAATTGGACAAGAAGGCGAACGCACACGAAAAAAGCGAGAAGGTGCTAAGTGGAACAGGATCGAAGACGCACTGGTAACAAAGAAATCGTGAATGAAAATTTGCCCGGTTCCTGCTGCGGCACTGCTACCTCGTGTCTGGGCTATCTCCTCAAAAGTCGCCTTGTTGATCACGTATGAAACCTTCTCAACGAAGACTTGATTTACAAGAATCGAGGTTAATTGTTAACGTTCTGTAATTTGTTGTTGCTGTTTTAGAAAGCTTTTAAAACGTTATCCATTTTACTTTTGGTATGTGAGTGTGTTTCATGGCTGCATTACTTTCTGATTTGAAACGCTTACTATGCATGCCGAGCAAGGGATGGGATGTCATTTTTTTCTATTTCTTGGATGAAAAATCGCCGGCAAGAGTGGTCAAAGTGCCGGCTGCTATTTTGAACCCTGAAACTCCACAAATATTTCACGATACAATCCGCATAATCTCACCTTCATCTGATAAACAAGAAGATCCACAACCGAGCTAAGTTTGTTAGTGAACACCATATAGCGACAGTTATCTAAACAATCACCGCACGCCAGAGACATCACATTGGCCACACTACATAGCGCTCTAACAAGGGAAAAAAAGATTCAACAAGTTTTTAACCTTCAGAAAACGGCCAACAATTTCGCACTCACCCTCTAAAACGACTGATGTACCTCAATGATCTGATTCACAGTTCAGGAGTGGGGTAGTGCATCATATACCAAGCCACGAGATACCTCACAAAGAACACAATGGAAGGACAACAATAGACTTGGTATAGTGGAACATCACAATAGACTAGAGAGTTATACTAGACAACAGAAGTCCACAGAAGTACACAGTATATGGAGCATCACCCCAGGGTGACCACCCATCAGGATAAAACAGATTCCCTCACTTTTTCCCGACTTTTCATTGACCACAAACCAATTTTCAACCGCCATGCACGATCAATCCTTTGGCGGTAAAGCCACAGAAATCAATTGACGTATAGATATTTTTCCCAAACAATATCACCTTGCGAACAACAAACATTCCTATCAAACCAAAGGGCAAGACACTCTGCTGTCTGAGGAAGAATTAAATTTTCCCTGACTTGAAGGGGTGGCAAGTATTTTCAGTACTTACTTGGTAGGAATGATTGGTTTGACAGGAGGCTTGTCACTGGCAATGTCTGGCACCAGTAGAACCCTGGTCAGGGCTACCAACCCACCCAGAGTACAGAACGTCACCTGGTCAGCTGTTACCTGAGGAAGAAAATTGGTAGTACTGTAAATGTTATGGTTCTTAACTTGCCCATGTCATATTTAGACATTAATTCTTGATGGTAGCTTGTTTACACCCGTCCGCTTCTTGAGGGGGGATGGCGGCTTCACACAGGCCACGTGAAAGCCGCCATTTGCAAATTAGATTTTAAAATAACCGTTTTACTTTTGCAGGTTAATTAATGAACAAAGGGTTATTTTACTGCTTGGTTCAAGCAAATGTTCGGAGTTTTAATTTGCCAATGTTTTTATTAAATTACGTCAGTTAAAGAAACGACTTTTGTCTGGATATACTGTTTCCTTGCGTCCGTCGCTGCGCTAGGGTCGCAAATGACACTACGCAACTCAGACTCATTTCATGACCTTATTAACAGTTCATTTATTTATTTATTTATTTATTTAGTTAGTTGGTTGGTTGGTTAGTTAGTTAGTTAGTTATTTAGTCATTATTTTTTCAAATCGTCTCTTACCTTGGATTCCAATATCCTGCCCAATTCACCTAGTGACCTCTCAAGTAACGCGACACGATTAGCCGGCCATGGACCCGACCCCTGAGACTGCAACTGGCGATTAAGGTCCTTTACAATTTTCTGAAGCCTGAGGCCATACAAGGAAACAAGCGCGTGAGATAGGGAGTAGCATTTTGCAAAATTCGTTTTTGTTATGGCCCAGTCAACTGATACTTTCTTGTCGCACAAGGGAACATTAATTCTCACTTGCTGAGAAGGCAACATTTACTCTCAGATGACCAGATGGGACGTCATGGCATGTCTAGAAAACGTTGTTGCAAATTTCCGAACATCTGGGGTCACTTTGATAAAACATTTACAAGACTAGTTTAATTTACAAGTGTAGCTATTGTTTCAGAGGTTGAAAACAACAGCTACACTTGTAAATTACACTTGTAAACGTTTTATTAAATTGACCCCTGCACAAACTGACCTAGCCCAAGAAAAAACAAATTTGTTACTCTACCTTGGCCTCTTTGCCGATTCTTGCCGTTGCGATGATGAGTTAGGCAAATTGCTTTCATATTCACGTCCTCTGTTGTAAGAAATAAACAAAAACGAAAACAAAATAATGAGATCTAACATTGACTGAAAGATATTGCACCAGTCGTGGAAGCTTGGGTTAAAAAGACAAAAAAAGGGTTGCGTACTATCGCTCACAGCAAGAGAGAAACAGCTCGTAGAATACCTTTAGCCAGAGAAAACTAGCTTGCCAGTCAAGGTATTAAGACTCACTTGGCAGCCATTCGTGTCCTGAGTTTCTTCGCCCGTTTCCTAAGAGCCTTCTGTCTTTCTTGATCCGCTTTCTCTGTCTCGCCTGCTTTATCAGACGACAACTCCTTGATGTACTGCAGCGAGATTGTGTCCTGTCAGAGAAAAGCAACATTACATCATTAAAAACTATTCCATGTTTATCTCAAGCAAGTACACTTTACCTAATACCTTATACCCCGACGGAAAAGGTTTCGTGATCGCTATACGAGGCAAACGTCTGTAAGGAACCTTTCGTACATGCAAAAAGTTACATCAATCAAGAAATGTTGCCCGAAATTGCGTTCAATTGTGAAAAGTTGTCTGGAAAATGGGTTAATCCCCTAACTCGTCACTTTCCAAAGTTTACGATAGCAAACTTCAAAACATATTACCTTGTCTTCCGGCGTGCCTTTCGCGGCTGGTATTTCAGACAATGCTTGTTGATGCTTCTTGCCTCGCAAATGACTCAACAAGTAAACTTCTGATACAATCTGCAGAAAGAAAAACACGAGTAAGTCGAGAATGGCTGTGTACAGACGCAGTTTTTATTATATGGAAAACCAATCCTGGAAATGAGCAAGTGCACCACGTATTTTACATATTATAGATAACCAATGACATTCCATTTATCATTAAACTGCGGGTTCTGATTGGCTCCCTACCAATAGGTTGTCAGCTCATATCCTGTGAGTAAGCGAACGAGCGGACGAAAGAACGAACGGACGGACGGACGGACGGGCGGACGAAAGAACGAACGAACGAAAGAACGAACGCATGAAGTTGCGCGAAAAGAAAACAATTGGACTGTATTCCACCCATTCCACTCAATCTTGTCATACGCGAACTCATAGCAAATAAGCTCATGTACACTGTACAACTCAATTTCAAGGAAAAAACACTGTTAAAAGTTAAGAAAAAAGGGGAAATAAGACCAATACATTCTCTAGGTCAATTTATCTTCTATTGCACAGGCGCGTGTCTCACCTCAACATTACACAGAGTGCACATTTTTTTCCTGTCATATGGCGTGACAGCGGGAACCTCCTCTTGAGTGGAATGGCGTGACACACCCGCAGCCTAAGAAGTAGAACGAGGAGGAATAGTAATATCAATCTGCTTCGTAGGACTCAAATGACGACTTTATTTCTTGAATTGTAAGGCGACATCTGTACCTTTTCTTTCACTTGTTCCAACACCTGCTCGTGGCGTCTTGTAGTTTCAGCTTGCTAAATATTATGAAAAACAAGCAAACAAACAAAACAACAAGAAACAACGCTTTTCAGTGCGGTATAACTAACCACAAGGCACACAGAAAAGCAACATAATCCCCACCAGATTCAGACAAGCAAAACATCAGACGAACACTAAGAACGAGGTCTCAGTTGGAAGGTATAACACAAGTAGCGACTCCTCTGTTTCGTCTGTGTTACACGCCTTCTATTTAAGGTTATGGTTAACGACGCCTAAACATGCGGGTCGACCAGCTTAAACTGGTTTTATACCACAGTTTTGTAAAAACCAGGTCTAAAAGTTGTTCAAAGAACCAACCCTAAATCCTTTATTCCAAAGACTACAGCAACCTTTTTTGCGCAAATTTTTGTCTCGCTTAATTATTTTTACACAATAAATTAAGAACGTGTTAAGGAAGCAGCATGTATTCACCAGCAAGAGACACTGGTCTCCCATACACTCACACACATACACATTCCTCTTGACACAAAAAAGATCAAAAGGAATGGAACGAACTCATCAAAAATTTCTGAGAATTGCCATACCTTAGGATGACACACTGTAGAGTCTGATTACTCAAGTACTTACCTTTTGTTGTATTTTCAGCTGAAGTTGTTCCGTTGCTGTCTGCAGAGCCTCGTTACGAGCAGCAATACGCATCTCCCTCTCCCTAATCAAAACAGACAGAAAATAGTCAAGATATTAGGGCTGCAACGATACACCGATGCATCGGTGAACCATGATAAATTATTTTTTCTATTCCAACGATACGAATATCGATATTTAAATAAGATATCGCGATATTACGATACAATAAAATATGCTACATCAACAAATTTGGGAAATAACTGTCTTAAATATTCCTTACCCAAGTTCTACATTTTAGCCCTTGTAAGGCGATTTGATGTTGTGGTATTTCTGTGTTAAATTTATTATTATGGAAATGAATTATTTAAAAGTAGTGTAAGTTGTTGGTAACTAGTTTTGTCGCGCACAGTAACGTATCATATCGTGTATCGTATCGTGGCCGTTGTATCGAGATATGTATCGTATCGTGGGAAAATGTATCGTAGCAGCCCTGCAAGATACAACACTTTCTTATCGAAAAGAGAATCAATCACGATATCATGCCCAGCAGAAATCGAAACTAACTTTGGGAGGTACTATCTTAGTGGCTAGCGATGTGTCAGATTTCACCAGCCAAAATACATTCATACTAGTCGTATTGTCATGGATATAACAGTAACATTCCTGTTTTGTGCAAAAAGGATAAACCAAAGGCGAAAAGGATAAACCAAAACAGTAACACGAGGTATCTAGGGGCCTATATTAAAAAAGGAAGGGCCCGGAATGAAAATGCACCAGAATACTGAAAACGTTTGCCCTCCCAGACCTTACGGGCTCAGAATCCCACACTTAAGGTGTAAGCTGTTTCACGTGATTACCAGAAAAAAAAGAAAAGAAACAAAAACAGAAAAGAAAGAAAAAATGGTCCCAAAATTACACCAACAGAATGTGAAAAACATTTTCAAATTCCAATGCAATCTGGGATCCGAGGGCCAGAGGTTTGCAAGTCGTTGAAGGATTTTACAATAAAACCCTTGTTAAAGATTATTTTCTGTACTGATGTCTTACAGCCAGAGCTCACTGGCTTCAAATTGAGCAACAAACCAAGTCCGTGTAAATACGGTAAACTTCGAATTCACACCTGGCTTTTTCTTTGGCTGCTTCCTCTCTCGCCTTCTCTCTTTCATGCTTCTCCCTTTTGTACTTTGCTTCCTAAATCAGGCACAAAATAAAAGACAGGGAAGATTAAATCTTATTCACAGGATTTACTGGTAATACAATGTAATTCAACATCAAATGTACCTGTTCTTGCTTTTTAAGCTGCATCTCTTCAAGTCTAGCGAGCCTTTCAGCTTCCAACTGGCGACGTCTCTCCTACCATAAAACATAGTCAGTTGAGAATAAGGCCTACACAGTCGGCTACTGAGTAAATTTAAGGGCAACTTTTTTTAGTTCAACAGAGATAGCGAGAAAAAAAGGAAGAGAGAGAGACAACACTGGAGTAAACTGTACAAGTAAAAGTATGCCGCAGGGCTCGAGACTAACGGTAGCCAACTAGTCACAGACTAGTAGAAATCCCGTTTTGGCTAGTAAGTTCTGCGCTTTCACTAGCCATTTTGGCTAGTAGAAATTTCAAAGCACTAAAGCACAGGATGGAAACCAAACTAAATATTGCTTCTGATGATCGGATCCCAAAAGCAAATTGAGTGAGCAGAAACTTAAACTTATTCCGTAGAAGGATATGTTTGTATGATACTTGTTTTGTCCTCTCAACGTTTTTCCCTACTAATTCTTGTCTCAGATGGCAACGTTTTCTCTATCATTTCTACGTTCGAACGAAATTAGCCGTCTTCAGAACGTTCCACCATACGTTTCCTTGAAAGGTCAATTAGTGCGTCTATATGATATTTGCCTACACGTTAGTAGGTTCACACAATTCTTTAGTTTTCTGTTATCGCCTCTTTGCCATTAATTGCTGCGTTCGTAAAATAGTTTCTCTTTCCAGGGTTTCTCACTACGTAACGTCTTCACAACGTTTCTCCCTACGTAGTAGGTTCGTCGATTTATTAGTCTAGCCTTCTCGACGT
The DNA here is from genome assembly GCA_964017195.1 of Siderastrea radians. Classification (NCBI taxonomy): domain Eukaryota; kingdom Metazoa; phylum Cnidaria; class Anthozoa; order Scleractinia; family Rhizangiidae; genus Siderastrea; species Siderastrea radians. Next base: position 64,571,788 of record OZ024889.1, on the reverse strand, counting down.
TTCTTTGTACGTTAGCACGTTCACACGACAATGTTCTGCACTTCCTAAGGTTTTCAGTGTGTTAGTACATTCGTACGATGAGTCAACACTGCTTAGCGTTTCTCTGTACCACCTGTACGTTAGTATCTTCATACGGTATTAGTCTTGTCTTCTCAACGTTTATCCGTACGTTAGTGCGATTTTAGTTGTCTCATTTACGTTTCTCCGTAATTTATTATCCCATTGTAATAGTTCAGTTTGTCCATTCAGCGTTCTTTCTTACGTCACACACGTTCTTACGGAATTAGTTTTGTTCAATAACGTTTCTCCGTAAGTTAGTAGTTGCGTATTTTATTAGTCTCTGTATCTTGGTACGTTGGCAGCTTTTCTCCCTACTATAGTGCATTCGCAACCAACGTGTTTGATTTGACTTCTCAACGTTTCTCCGTACCTTAGTACGTTCGAACCTTATTAGTTTTTTCTGCTCATTTACTAGTCTTCTCTTGTAGACGTTTTTCCGTACGTGAGTTGAGTGCTGTATCAGTCTTGTCTTTTTGACGTTTCTCCGTACCTTACAACGTTTGTACAATGTCAGTCTTGTCTTCCCAACGTTTCTCCGTACGATGTACATGCTCATATAAGGTTAACTGTTCGAGTTATTTGTCATGATTTGACCGAAATGGAAAAGAGAGGCGTGAACTACATCGCGCCAGGGAATTTGCCCTGAAGGCACATAGTACTTTATATTCCGCTGGTGAGGATCTTTAACCGTTGGAAAGAACAGTCAACATTCAAGTTCTTCACTCTTGAGATTACAGAGAGGCATGTTTACAGTATTTAATATGGCTAAAAATTACACATATTGAACACAATAGAAGATTATGCAAAAAAAGTCTGGCTAGTGAAAATTTATTTTGGCTAGTGAAATCAAACCTCTCACTAGCCACTAGGCTACTAAGCTGAAAAGTTAGTCTCGAGCCCATGAGTATGGGGTATGCAGAAGGAGTTTGTCCTCCCCCTCTCTCTTTCCCCCAATAGGTCATGTTATTCTCACAGAGTATCTCCTACCTGTGCAGCTGCTTCTTTGGCTTGTTGTTCTTCCTTTTTTCGCTGCCTTTCTTCCTACGATAAGAAAATTATTCTATGCTCGTTACAGAGTTCTAAAGGAAAATTTACATGTATACAAATGAGAAAATACATTATCTTTAAACTGTTCCACCTACTTAACCAGATAAGAACACTGTTCATCATGAGTAACCCTGTTAGTGTAGCTTAGGTACGCTTCTCTTTGTCACAAGATGACAGCCGTTCAACATTGCATGTCACATATATGAATCCAGTGGATGTCCAAGCTCACTACTGTTCAGTTTCCTTGAACATGAAACTCACTGAAAAAGAGCATCTGACCGGGATGTGACTCCCGTTGAGGAAACCATGAAAAAATTAATACAATTCACTTTACTAAGCAGTTACCTGGATGTCTTGAAGCCTTGCTTCATGACCCTAACACACAAAAAAAATCACATTTTATCACAAATGTTATAGCTCAAACTTGGCAAAAAAGTTCTTGTGTAACAGCGAAATGGAGCACAAAACTTCTTGTGATACTACACATGAATACAGCAGAAGGCAAAGTCCAGTATACTTCAGCAGTTTTTGTAATGTACCTGATGTCTTGTGAGAACTTCAATCTTCTTGTTCTGTGCTTCCAGGGTGTTGATAAAGGCAATTTCATTAACCTACATGTATAGAAGGTGACCAATGAATATGCTGGTTTATTGATATTAATGAGAGTTCTACACCAGCGTATGACCAACGGCAAGCTCTGATCGGCTGTCTACTGATAGGCTATCAGCCCACATTCTACTAGTGGAGAGATTTTTCACAATCTAGGGATTTTCTCCACAACAAAACATACATGGATCCGGGCAAAAACGTCCTTAGTGGTCTTTTTTTGTTTGTTTTTAAAAAACTACCTTCTCGGTCAAAATATTTCCTGGTTTAGGTTTATTTAACTTCAAGATGTCTACACGCATTTGGCCACCTTACCCCTTTAAGCCCCAATATCAACATGCATATTCTCCTTACTGTTCTCCATACATTTCTCATGTTCCTAGTTGGGAGAATTTGCTCGCACATCAAGACACCTCATCTTTAGTGATCATTTCCTCAATTCTCATGACCTGTATGTTTGATCAAGTAATGATACTGTAAGGAGAAATTAGATGCTTGTCACTATTGGGGCTTAAAGGGTTAAACCCGTTTTTTTTTTAATTCTAATTTTTTAAAGCATTATTTTTGACCTGGAGAGTCACTTAGGATGTTTTTGCATGAAGCGCTTTCATTGTCTTAACAGATTCATTAGCAGTTAACGATTCAAGCTCGACAAAAGAAACACGGTTGAGTATGAATAATGTTGACACTAACTTTACATCACTCAAAGGGTCGACCATGAATCTATCCACAAACCTTGGCTTCTTCCTCTTGTGCTTTGCGGATTTTTTCTTGAAGCACTGAAAGTCTCTGTTGTTCCGCCCTTCTTTGTTTGTCGTCAAGATGCTGCTGACGTTGCTGAATCAGCTCATCTTTCAGTTCACGCGCTTTCTGAACCTTGAATATAAAGAAAAACCAATCAGGTCATGGACTAACAGACGAAATCTGGGTAAATGAAGGCCTTCAAATTGAAAAGACCTTTAGCCAAATTTCAAGATGAACAGTCTTCCGTGTGAAAAATGCAGAGTTTACGAAAAGCTGAAGTTATCAAACAATCCATGAAGGGTGAAAATAAGCAAACATGGCGGCTTGTGGCGGACTTTTGTTGCCCCAATTTTGTTCTTGAGCTTAATGTGTTGTGAATTTTGCTGTTGACTCGATTACATGTAAACCAGCCACAAGCATGGCCAGATTTGAGAACAGATAAACATGCATCCTCTCGAGTTAACATCCCACCACCATATACACCCTTTACTCAACCCTCATCCCAAAAAAATTCCAATTTTAAACAAACGCGGAAAACTAATGGATTACACAACAAATGGTAACGTCACCAAATGAAAAATAATGATTCTGCCTATCACATCAAGTTAAATCAAATACAAAGTAAGTGCCTTGTATGACTGCTTTATAGGTAATGTCTGCTTAAGAGACAGTAATGTTATTCATAAGTACATCCACCTCTCATTTCTACTCTTCACAAATGGAAGTATTTGTAGTTCTCAAGAGCAGTATTAGCATGTTTTTGTTATGCTATTCGCTTTCTATTTTTCATTAAATTAGCTCTCAAAAAGCAACATTTGATTGTTCTGCTTCTCCGCAATCAAAAGGCAGTCAAATTGAGCTCTAGTGACCATAATGTGGTACTCAAACTTGGTACGAGGTGACAAAGTCTGAACAATGGTACAAAACTGTGATCTGTTCACATTCAGTCACCAGAACCTCAAAGGTGAAATGACAACTTAAAGTGGAGATCTGTTAGTTTAAAAGTGCCTGGTTGCTCACGTAACTAGCCTGCAGACTGTTGCCCATGCCAAATTCAGCGTCTGAGTTCAAGGTCCAGACCATAAATTATACACAGTGCGGTTTTTTGGCACAGGTGGTTACAGAAAGCCATAATCCTGCCAAGCACTGTTCCCAGCTAGAGATGCTTGTGCATAAGTGCGAAACCCACCTAATATCTTCATTTAGTGCTACATCTTTTAACAACTTGAATTCTCCATAAGGATGTGATCTCTGAAAAGAGATTCGACTACCGGTATACACTCATTTACCTAAAGTCTTCTTCAGTTAACAGGGATGTAGATAAAAGCCGGCAGCCGGAAAAAATCGCCAGCTATTCCTAAAAAATTTCCGGCTGATGAATCTTGGAAGGATGATACACAACTGCCGAAATTGAAAACGTGATGCAGAATCCGCAAGCGGCTTCTAGTGCCTGCCACCTATTACAAGTATTCTTCCATCTATTGAAAATTCTAACTACAGCCCTGGATAAGTTGGCACTTTAGTTAAATTGGAGATGTTTCTTGTTGGGCTCACACTCTCCAGCAACCTCTGCTTCTTTCTTGTGCACTGCTGACAATTCTGACAGGTACCAGTTAGCCCTTTAAGCCCCAGTATCATTATGCAAATTCTCCTTACTGGACTCCCTATATTTTGTTGAACATTTGTTGGGAGAACTTGTTTAAGCATCATGACAATCTTCAGTGATTAATTCCTTGATTCTCATGACTTGTATGTGGTATAATGTGCAGCACACTGATATGATAAGGAGAAATTTGATGCTGATCACAATTGCGGCTTAAAGGGTAAATAACTCAGGATCCCAAAGAGAGGGTCTTTGGAGTCCAGGAGCCCCAAAGCGTTTCTTGACTTGGACCAAGCCCAAGCAAAAATGCTGATTCTGGCTACAAGGAGCCCTGGAGTGAAGGGTCCTGAATAGTCCATCTTGGAGCCCTGGAGCCCTGCATTTTTGAGGCTGGAGCCCTGGAGCCCTGAACCCCTTTGACCTCAGCTTCAAAACCTCAATGATACAAAGTAACAAAACTGAACCACGCTTTAATAACTGAATACCTTTTCAGATAGCATCTGGAGACTCTGTAGCCTTTCCTCAAGCATTTGTTCTCTTTTCTGCTGTGCTTTTTTCTTTTTGAAATCAAGAGAAATATACACATAAATATAGCGTGGCAAAGTGTACACACCAACACAGAAACAAAGACAAGTCAATCAACATTTTTAGTACAAATTCACGTTCTAGTCACATCCTACCTGTTTTTCTTCATGAATACGAATAGCCTCCTCAAGTGGTCTATGGAGAAAATGAGCAAAACTGTTACCTTCAGTTTGCTACATTGGTAATGTGACCACTTCACTAGTTACACATAAAGAGAAGCAGCCACACCAGCAAAATAGCTTGTTCTAACTTAACACACAAATTCTACTAACTACAGTCAGGAAATTTTGCTTTAGTGATCCAAGACAATGAAATTTCTTTAGTTAAACACAAGCAGGATGCATGGGTTAAACATTTGTAAGGAAATGGCAGCCAATTAGAATGCAGTCTTTGACCTTTCTTTGGTATGTTTGCGTGCATGTTTGCTGCACAAAGATAAAACACAAGAAAAAAAAAACAGTTTTACATAACTTCCCTGTATCTGGGAACCATTAACCTGAGGTCATAAAACAGAACTAACTGCAGTTAAAAGCGTTGGTTTTTACCACAACCATAGATTATCATGTATTGTAAGGGATACATGCCAGCCTGATAATTGCAGGAAATGCAGCTCACCTTTTCCTTGAAGGTGATGAGAGTCTCTGGTGTAGATGGACAGCCCTTCCAGGTTCTCTCTCTGCCTGTTCCACCACGTCGCCCCAGCTGCTTTCTTGATCACCAGAATGATCAGCTAGAACATCATACAATTATAATTTTTGGGTCACTAGAATTTCAAAATTGATCATTAGATTAAATAATTAGATTCATTAGATTAAAATAATCCATCATCAATAATATTATATATTGTATGTGATTAGCTCTTGAAGCCAAGAAATAAGAAATCCTCAGTTAACTTTTATTTATTTCTGAATTTAGCATTAACAGGCTATTGAATGTCCATGTCCAGGTTTAAAAAATGTTTCAAGACCAATGCAACACGTTCTGGGAGTTAAAAACCTTTGAGCTTGATGTCCATTAAGTCACTCACCATCATATTTAGCTATCATCTCTTCCCATGACAGAGAAGTTCCAGAATTTATCAACATGTTCTATTACAAAAACATACAGCAACAAACAAAATGTTAACATTAAGTAGAAGAATGCCATTACAATGTGATATCCGCTCTCCCCTCCGCAGAGGTTTGGTGGGGCATTTAGGATGCACCCAATGTGCAGATGAGACAGGAGATTGCAAATGGGAGGGTGTAGATGGGAGATTGGTTGAGTGGGTGAACTGCTTTCGGCCTCCTACATTCCTTATGCCTGCACTTACTTCACTCAGTGGATTCCCCTCCCACAAAATCCCCCTGTATTGGAGCCTCTGCAGAGGAGAGAGAGTTACAAGAAATTCACAGAAAATTTACCGGTTACAATTTCACCAGCTACAGTGTTCTCCCTAGTTTTCTGGGTAACAGGTAAGTCAGTTTTTTAGACCGGTAAAGCAGCCCTGTTGAGAATCTTTTTTCTACCCTGGAGTGGAATTGTCGTCATGAGACCTGTTGTGTTGCCGGCATGACACTAGGCTCACACACGTCTCCAAAACCCTTCAAAACGGTTGACGTTTGCGATTCCTGTTACAAGGAACGTATTAACGTACAGATAAATGTCGAGAAGAAAAAGCTTACAGCAACCTAAAAAACGTACGGAGAAACGCCTAAAAGATTAAGGCATACATTGTACTCCTTACAAAGGCATAAATGAAGAACGTCGAGGAGAAGACAATACTAAGAGGACCTTACGAACAAACCAGCGTACGGATATAGACGTCATGAAGATAACACTAATATCTTACGACCATGCTAACGTATGGAGAAATGTTAAGGAAATACAACTAACAACATTTTAATTACGGATACACTAGCACACGGACAAACGTCGAGAAGATAACAATAATATTTCTTGAATATTCTAAAGTACAGAGAATTGTCGACAGTCGAGAAGATAAGACCTTACAACAGTGACGTACGTACTATCGCTTGGAAAATGTCGAGAAGACATACATACCCTAAGAATGTACTAGCGTACGGAGAAATGTTAAAAAGATACGACTAACATCATACTAAGGTAGAAACGTTTGGAGAAACATAGAGAAGATGAGACCATTATCTAATGAACTTAGAAATATCGAGATGATAAGGCTTCGTCTAATATTGGACAAACGCATGGGCAATTAGAAAAGTTACGTTGTACGTAGTACGACTGACATAAATCTTTTCATAATTCAATCCGACAATAAATCTTTCACGATCCCAAACTGTTGGATGTTTCTAATTGTTGTTCCGGCTAACCGGTAACAAGTGGTGCTACAAGCGGTAAATTTTACCGGTTACCGCTTGATAAGGAGAACACTGCAGCTACCGTCACATTTTAAGATGTTTGCTGGGTTCAAAGGTTTTGAGCATAGACCAAAGCACTCAATTCTTAGCAAACAGAAAATACAAATACTTGTGTAAAAAAGGCCAAGAAATTTTGTGCATCATCATTTGCACAAAAGTGATGTATAAAATAATTTACTTACACGGGCAAAATTACCTAAAGTTAATTTGCCAAAAAAATGCAAATTAGGCCATTTAAATGTGGGTCTACAGCAGCTACTGTTAGTAGAATATTCACCGTTGTAAATCATAGACTGGTCATTATGATACAATATTGGCCCAAGTCTTCAAAAAAAAGAAGATCTATAAGCACTTACATTGTCCCCATTTGTTGTACTACTGCAATTCAAAGAGTCATCTCCATCATTATGAATATTTTCCACGTCTTTATTTTGTTCATTGTCCGAAACGGGACTCTCCTTTTCCCCATTGATAGCTGTTACTAGTTCTTCTTCCTCTGCAATTTCCTTCGTCAGACTTTCCTCATGTTCAATAACAGATGCAATCATCTGGTTTTGACACTCCTCTATTTGTCGTGATAAATTTTCTTCCTGCTCAGTTGCCGCAGACAGAGCTTTCTCATGCTCAATATCTGATAAAGAAGCCTGCTCTTCGTAACCGTTGTCGTCTAATGGATACTCAGTTTCTTGGTCATAAGAAATTTCCATGGATTTCTCAGAAGCTTTGACTGGGTTTACAGTGGGTTCTTTGACAACAACTTTATAAACACCTTGATTATCACCATCACTGCTGCTGCTTGCACCATTCATAGTTTCTGATGGTATTGAATGTTTTAATTTAACCCCTGTCTTTCCATTTGTCACCTGTCCAAGAGCAGCTTTATTTTTCTTTGAATTACTGTGCATCTTTCTTCCATGATAAACAGTTTCCCACCCTTCTTCATCACCATCGTCCTTCATGTCCTGAACAATGCAATCATCATCATTTCCAGGCAAATTTCTTGACCGAGAATTAGCACTCTGGTTTTGTCTATCAACTAAATCTGTTGTCTTCACCGCAGCAGTTGCACTTGCCCTAGAAGTTGTCCCCCGAACTTTGTCAGCCCAAGACTGCACAGGCACTGAATTGGCTGGCTGACTGAGGGACTGGTTCATTTGGGAAGCAGCCTGTGAATTGAAGTCCAGACTGCGCACAGGACTGGTAGCACTCCTATCCAGTGATGTCTGCAAGGCATTGGCACTTGAGAAAAGTGCTTTCCCCGGCGAAGATTTTCTCACTTCCCAAGCTAGAGACGTTGGTCTGTGAAGAAACCAATTTGAATATGTGCCTTATGGCAATTTCAATGTGGCTTCAGTTAGTAAGTTTTTCAATGTTCACGTGATGTGGGCAGCTTTTCAGTTAGCCTCCAATGCAGATGATTGTTCTTTTGGCTCGTCACGTCGCACTCCTCTCCAGTAAGGAGTGCTTGACGAGCCAAAAGAACGTCTGCATAGCAGACTACTTTTCAGTTTTCAGGATTGTGTCTTCTTTTACAGCCCTACAAACGATTTAACTTGGCAATACGTTTAATTTCCAGTACCTGTCCTTGTAGTCAGCCTTCTCAAATGCATCTTGTACGTTAATTCTGTCAATCAAAGCACTGAAATCACGACGACACTGATCCAGCATCATTATTACTTCCTGTGAATAAAAAAAAAACAATATCACTGTACAACCACATGTAGATCAGGGTGATAAAACTGCAGTGTTACACATACATACAAGTACAGCGGAAGCTCAGCTTGCTAACATGACCACTGAGTGCTGAGGCAAATTTGTACAATGCACGGACCCATACAATTATTTTTAACAGGCTGGTCGTATTGGATAGGGTCAAATAAAAATACCACTGACAACATTATAACAGTCTACAAAATGGAGGGAGGAGCTAATAGAAAACCAATAGTGGATGGCACCATAACTTACATGTAGAAGGTAAAATGACTTTGCAACTGGCTTCCATTGAACCCATGACCTCCTGTGCACTGATCGGGCACTCCAACCACTGAGTTACTGGGAAAGTCATGGCGGGTGAGGTCACATTAACTAGGTTTGTACATGGCTTGTTATTAGGAATAGCAAGAGTCTGAAATGGTGAGGTGTGACTTGTTTACACCGCATACCTGACATTCCACAATACTCTCATCAGCCTCACATGTGCCATATATTTCATCCACTGCTCTTTTAAGGTTATCAAACAAGTAGCTCCAGTAGCGGGCTCTTAAGTCAGTCTTCTTCCCAGAGAAAGAGCCTGACAGCTTCCTGCTTCCTGAGCGAGATCTTGCTGGTGATTTGGCTCCTCCCTTCTGTGCAGGGGACCCCTCCCTCTCGGATGAGCCAGATTTTTCAGGAGTAGATGTGCGCCTTTTGTTCACCATCTTTGGTTTAGACTTCTTTAACTTTTCTAGTTGTAAGGAAATAAAAAAACAAAAATAGGAGGACTAGAATGTTCTTCCATAAAATATTATTCACTTTCACGTCAACTATGGAAGTTTTTTTAATTAATCCTTTCTTGCCTGCCTTAATTCGAACCCCAAGATATGCAACTGTTGTTCTTACTTTAGAGCCCGAGGAAGAAAAACAAAAGTGTGAACAGTACTAGCATTCCTGTGGTCCTATTTGCCATACTGTGCACTAGGTGGTTCTTAAGTTTGGGTCTGTGGAAGGAATCCTTAAGTGTAGCAATAATATTGATCTTTAATAAAAAGGAAAGCATCACATCTGGAAAATTAGATTTGCGGTGCAAGCTCTGAATTTTTCTTTTTTTTTTTTTTGCTTTTCCTGGGTGGAATTTTTTTTACATTTATTTAATAGCTAAATCCAAAATAATAAATGGACGCAGAAAAAATAAGCACAGTCTAAATCAATGCATTGTAGATTTGGTAAATTAAATGAACTACTTTCCAACATGCGTTTAAAATACTGAAATGATTATTAATGACGCTCTGGTCACAAAAAATTGTTCTACTGATGCTATATTATTATAATTGTTCTCCAAAACCTGATTTCACACAAACCATTACTTTAACTATTAGTTTTTAAACATTTTGCCTTCATGGGCCACAGCTTTGAAAGAGAGATTTACTTTTAAACAAGCATAAAAACCTGAAATTAAAATTTCATTACTCAGTTTTATGGTTTGTAAATAAATATGCAAAAGAAACACACCTAGACAAGAAATCTGAATTAACTATAATTGACAGATACATCAATGCAAAAAACTTTGACAATGCAACACATTTACTGTGAACAATGGCTAAATTTATTTCACTCTCAGACAATGCTATATGAATGAGAACCTTTTTTCACATATTTACTAACAACAGTCTTACATCAGATCTGTTGTATTGCTTTTTCAATTGATAAAATTATTTACAATTTTAAAAATAGGAAATTCCTTCGTTGAAAAGGGTGTAGTTTCAGACGAAAACATTTATACTGAGAAATATACACTGATTATTTAAATTCAAATAAGCCCACAAGAAAAATAGTAGAATATTATAACACTGCACACTGAAAAACAAATTTTTACTCCATCTGGTATTTTCCGTGAATTGACTGAAAAAGGACCATGCACTCTTAAGCAGAACAAATAAATTTGTCATCTAACAGACAAAACTTCCTAGCCACTAAATTCTGCAAGTAGATGTTTTAATTTGTTCTTAGTACAGTTGTATGTGCTTTACTATTAAACTTGAGATGAAAAATGAAACAGCTAGACATGAAGCAAACACAAATTAGCATTTTGATTCTTAAACTTATTCACACACCACCAAGCTGTTTTTTTAATAGTAGTGTTGACAGGTATCTGATTGACTAAATCTAAATTCTAGAGAGTGCTGCTTTATATTTTGTACATAATCAGGAGAAACATCTGATGGCCGCTGTTCTAGCTCTTCTCCAACGTAGCTTTAAATTGTCACTAAGATGTAAATTACTGTATTTTTGGAAACGCAGCACATAACACTGAAGGTTTTCCACAATGTTATTGATTAATTTTTCATGCCTGTCTAGCTCAAGAATTTGAATTTAAAAAAACATTATTCTGCCCTCAGGAATAAAATCCTTTCAGTTTAAAAGCTGTTGGCATCAAATGTAAAATTTATAACAAAGGTACAAAGATTTTATTCCATCTCAGGCAATTTAAGCACACAAAACCCCCTACTATGATAGGGCTAATCGCCAAAGCTGTTGATCTATTTAAAAGGTGAACATGGTGTGTTTCTCTTTCTGACATACCATCCATGAATCAATCGCATCTCAGCACATCCATACTCAATTTGCCTTCCCTTACATGTGTGCAACTTTTTCAGTTTGTTTCCACTACCATTAAACAGAATTTGTATCTTTCCTGCACTGTACATAATTTGAGTTCACTTCATTAAAATGAATTTTGGGTTCAACTGCAAAAGGATGTACTATACAAATTAATATCATAACAATACAACTGAAACACAAAATTTGGTTTGCAAACATAGAAAAATTATAATAATTAATATGGGAGGGTTTGCATATCATTACAAACAAAAAATGCACTCAAAATCAATTATTTATGGTAAAAAGAATGGCCTCATTGTAAGAAAGATTTTAAACACTCCACAGTGAGTTATAGAAATGTACAGGCTCTGCTTCATTCTGCCAAATTTCACAGCAGGAAAAACATAAATTAAAATGTTCTATTTTTTAACAAAATAATAATAAATGCAAAGATATAAATAGATGATAATTAAAGTGCTTAAAAACAAAATACACATTCCTCATTCAATGGTCTATACAAATAAACCTCACGGGTAGGGAACCACACTAAATTTCACTTAAAAGTACAATGTACTAGATTTTGAAATTTTCAAATACATTATTTTTGGAACCACCACCAAATTAAACTATAAAATTGAAAATAATGAATTCTTCTCCAAATAATTTTTTACAACCATTTTAGCTATCAGGTCTTCAAAGAACATCCTCACAAAAATGTGCAAGAATAAATTGAATAATTGTACACATGAAATTTGAATGCAATACCATAAAATGCTTTTGATTACATTAGGTGTAAAATTTTGGATTTTATAGGCAGAATCATATTCATTTCTAACTTTGTCTTATGCAGTCCATTTCTTCTGGGTCATAAAATTTAGAGGAAAAAATTGGCAGCATTTGGCTACTTACTCACCCATTTCAATCCTCAATCTTTTCATATGACAAATCCTTTGCAATTTATTGTTTTGCCTAATTTGAAATCTAGATTCAGTACATAAAATGCGTGACATTTCAAACAGCCTAATACAAATAAAAATAATGATAAGAGGAACCTTTCTCTCTTTTTCTGTTATTCATTTGATGCAGGTTTGGTACAAGGTGAAAGTGAGGGTGGGGGATTCTCGTTAAGCGATGAGAATCATTCCATACACTGATGTCATGATGAATTGTCTATTGATTCAGTCAGCTGATTGCTAAGTCCACACTAGCCTTGTCTGCGACTCGGCAGATTGATTATTTGTTTGAAATAGAAGCTTTAAACTTTTCCATGCTCTTGGACACAACTAACTGCATAGCAAATGAATAAACCCACAAAAATTTTATAAGCTGACCGATTTTGCATGGATTGAGTTTTGTTAACTCTAAACCTCATGAAAAAAAGCGTTATGATACCTGTTGTAAGCAACCAGACCATGTCTTCTAAGCAACTACCCTTTCCTAGTGATTGAGTGGTGACAGTCAAAACCGATAGAAGTTTTACCTGAATATTGCTATATTGATCTCACAGTTCACTTCAATAATTTACTTTTCAAATGAAAAATGAAACGTTTAAAACAAAACTTGATGTGGTATTTGAATTTTGATTGGATTACTTCATGTGACAGGCACATTGGAATTTCACAGGCTTTCAAGTTTACAATAAATAGCCTGGCCCCAATGCAAATACTGTACATCAATGTGTTGTTTAATTTTCCTTAATGCAATCAAATTTTTTCAATCCTAACTAAATGCCAAAACATATGTACGTTTAGATTTGATTGGAAAAGCTGGTAGCAGAGAGAAAAAGGAGAAAAAAAACCACATGACCGTTGGAAGGCAGTTCCAAAAGATACTTGTGAAATTTTTATGTTCCCGGTGCATGAGGTCATCCATAAAGTCCATGAAAATTCAGTGATCAGATTGAGTTTCATTTTGAATATCACATTCTCATTGAAATCATTTGCAATAATCAACTCCTTTTTTCCTTGAAGAGAATGCAGAAGAAATTCCTGTTTTGACTTTTATCTAATGTATTCAACTATTATTGCACAGCACTAAAAATAATTTAACCATAATGATAATTTTTATTAACGTGAGTATACATGCAACAACCACTAAGAAAATTAACATAAAAATGTTCTCACCATCTTCATTGGGATCTGTAACTGGAACAGACCATGTGACCAGGTTCCGCGCTGCTCTACCTTCCTGCTCCACAAGTTTACGAACATGATCATGACTGTTTGTGCGATGGACATTTTTCTGTTGATGTTGCAGAGAGCATTTTAAACATTTCACATTTACCCAGTTACATTTGGGCTCAACCCAACCAAGGCAGTCAGTCACTTGTTATAAAATTCAAACAAGGTATGGGAACTCTTTAAGTACAAAGTTATTTTAATTTTGGGTTGGATAAGGGCCTTGTGTTATTCCAGAAAATATCCATACTCCTCCGATGGAGGGTTTGATGGTTTGAACCCCCCTCTGGAAATTCCAGTTTAGGCTCATACTTTCTATAAAAAATTTTGGCCTTTAAGACCCCCTCCCCCTTGAAATTTTCCAATGACCCTCTGTGGTGGGGGTATGGATATTTTCTGGAACCACACCTTACAAGTATATGACGAGCTTGCTGACACTCAAGCCCTGCCATTTCTGAGAATGCCCATAAGACTGCTGGCCAACTATTTGGTTTGAAATGAGATAAAGTTTATTGCCTGAGACTAACAGTCACTGGAACATCCATAGGGCCAAAGAAGATATCCACATTTAAAAATTCACCCCAATAACATTAACAAGAATGGTGTAATTGATATTCCTGAAGCACAAAGTCAAGAAACATAATAAAACTCTGGTACTGCAGTGGACCTACATGTATGACAAAACAGCTTCGATGCAAAAACCAATGATAGCAAACCAAGGTTTTTGGCAGTATACAAAAGTACCGGACCAATCCTGAGAAGCACCAAACATCATTTGTTTCATGCTACCAGGCGTGAAGTAAGCACCAAAGGGGATCTTGGGGCATGCTCCCCCAGAACATTTTTGAAATTGTATCGTCTAAAATGCCATTTCCTGAGTTCAAATAAAAAGCAATTTTCTAGGCAAGCTCTTAGTTCAATTTAAAGCTCGTGAAAAAGCAAAGTATTTTGAATGCTGATGACATCAAAGAGCATAATTATTGTTATCAAGAAACACTTTGTGGTGTTTAGGGGAAGGGCACACAATGGACTATGACCCTGGTCACTTCTTGAAAGATATGATACATAGAGATATTAAATTTGTTGACCGCTGATGTGCTTCACATATTTACTAACAACAGTCTTACATCAGATCTGTTGTATTGCTTTTTCAATTGATAAAATTATTTACAATTTTAAAAATAGGAAATTCCTTCGTTGAAAAGGGTGTAGTTTCAGACGAAAACATTTATACTGAGAAATATACACTGATTATTTAAATTCAAATAAGCCCACAAGAAAAATAGTAGAATATTATAACACTGCACACTGAAAAACAAATTTTTACTCCATCTGGTATTTTCCGTGAATTGACTGAAAAAGGACCATGCACTCTTAAGCAGAACAAATAAATTTGTCATCTAACAGACAAAACTTCCTAGCCACTAAATTCTGCAAGTAGATGTTTTAATTTGTTCTTAGTACAATTCAAACAAGGTATGGGAACTCTTTAAGTACAAAGTTATTTTAATTTTGGGTTGGATAAGGGCCTTGTGTTATTCCAGAAAATATCCATACTCCTCCGATGGAGGGTTTGATGGTTTGAACCCCCCTCTGGAAATTCCAGTTTAGGCTCATACTTTCTATAAAAAATTTTGGCCTTTAAGACCCCCTCCCCCTTGAAATTTTCCAATGACCCTCTGTGGTGGGGGTATGGATATTTTCTGGAACCACACCTTACAAGTATATGACGAGCTTGCTGACACTCAAGCCCTGCCATTTCTGAGAATGCCCATAAGACTGCTGGCCAACTATTTGGTTTGAAATGAGATAAAGTTTATTGCCTGAGACTAACAGTCACTGGAACATCCATAGGGCCAAAGAAGATATCCACATTTAAAAATTCACCCCAATAACATTAACAAGAATGGTGTAATTGATATTCCTGAAGCACAAAGTCAAGAAACATAATAAAACTCTGGTACTGCAGTGGACCTACATGTATGACAAAACAGCTTCGATGCAAAAACCAATGATAGCAAACCAAGGTTTTTGGCAGTATACAAAAGTACCGGACCAATCCTGAGAAGCACCAAACATCATTTGTTTCATGCTACCAGGCGTGAAGTAAGCACCAAAGGGGATCTTGGGGCATGCTCCCCCAGAACATTTTTGAAATTGTATCGTCTAAAATGCCATTTCCTGAGTTCAAATAAAAAGCAATTTTCTAGGCAAGCTCTTAGTTCAATTTAAAGCTCGTGAAAAAGCAAAGTATTTTGAATGCTGATGACATCAAAGAGCATAATTATTGTTATCAAGAAACACTTTGTGGTGTTTAGGGGAAGGGCACACAATGGACTATGACCCTGGTCACTTCTTGAAAGATATGATACATAGAGATATTAAATTTGTTGACCGCTGATGTGCTTCACTATTTAAAAAAGAAATGGAACAAAAATAAAATAAAATAAAATGAAATAACTTAAAATGTGTCACGTCAAAGTACCAGACATCATATAGCAAACAACCTGCACATGGTGTGCTAATCAGTCAAAACCTGATCAAGAAATGATCAAGTCTTCAGCTTGACCTCAGTCCACACATGGTGACGATTGAACATGGCTGGGGGAGTCAGGACTTTACAGTATATTGTCTGGTCAGGTAACCAGGGTGTCCAGGTAAAAGATAAACAATTTTGGTGTCAATTGTCACTATATACTGTAAGTCCCATCCCACTTTTAGCCACAGTCGTTTTTTTTTCCAACACTTGTTGTTGTTGTTGTTGTTTGTTTTCACAAAAAAACAACAAAAAGTGTTGGATAAAAAGAACGACTGTGGCTAAAAGTGGGACGGGGACGTGGGGACATGGGAAGCAGGGATGCGTGGGAATGCAAGATAGGGGACGCGGGGAGGCGAGATCGGGAACGCGGGAACGTGAGATCAGGTATGTGGGAACATAAGATCAGGGACGTGGGTTATATAGCAGAAAAGCGGGTAAAGTGGCTATGGATAGATCGAAAAAGCTGATAGAAAGCTGATTTCTTCCAAAGGAACGGCGCAAACATTGGCTATTTTCCTATCAATCCGCATAGACCTGCCAATCATAGAAAATAGGCTTTTGTATAGGAGGGAAGAAACATACAACTTATCGTGACAAAACTGGCGTTACGCACTTGCGGAAAAAGATGCATTGGCATCTGAAACTAAATTTACCTCCTCTTGGAGGAAAGTTTTGTCAGGCATCTCTGAAAAATAAATCGGTCTAAACTTCATGTCATTTCAGTGTCTGCACGTTTGTTTTGGATTGTCGCACCATCAAACGGGAAAGTCCCTTTAAAATTTAGCGGCCAACACAACAGTGAACAGAATAAAGAGACTGGGGACTAGAAGAAAAGGGTACCAAGGTGGAAAATAACATAGCCAATCAAAAAACAGAGAGGATGTTGATCTAGAGCTGACTTTGTTGGTAATTTCCCAGTTTGGGTTCGACAGATTGAAAATCTCAGTGAAAAGTTTAAACTCTCAAGAAGTCAAGAAAGAAAGGTATTTGTGATTGGCAGGTCTATGTAGATTGATAGGAAAACAGCCGATGTTTGCGCTGCTTTGTTGGAAGAAATCAGCTTTTCCGATCTATTTAAAGACATTTGTTTCTGCTTTTCTGCTATATAACATGCGCCCCCGATCTCACGTCCCCACGTCCCCGTTTTCACGTTTCCAATTTCACGTCCCTGCATTCCCGATCTTACGTCCCCATGTGTCCCCTATCTCGCATCCTCGTCCCCACATCCCCGTTCCACTTTTAGCCACAGCCAAAAAGAAATACCACAGCCACACTGAGGTGTCACTTTACAAATGACAGGAATAAAAGAAAAGAGAATATTTAAATATTTATCGTGAGACATAATTTCTAAAGCAACATTGAAGAGTGGATAAACCTTACCCTAAGGGTAAGGTTTATCCACTCTCGTAAGTTACGAACACGTATAAAGCTGCGCCATTTTTTGTGACAAAACCTTGCTTATCACAGCTTTCGAAAGATTTCCAAACATAAATATTCGTAAAAGATACAAACATGAGAATGCATTAAGCGGTATCAAGTCCCTTCCTTCTAATTAATTTGAACTGGTCAATTTCAAATAAGCCAGTCTTAATAAGCTTAAACCCGTTACAATTTTATAAGCTTGTACAGGTATTTTAGACTTCAGGCAGAACGATCGCATCGAAATTAGCTTCGTAGCACGTACCTTCCCAGAATTGTTCCTTCTTCCAGACGAGTTTTCTCGGTGATGATTCTTCTCAGAGCTGTGTCCAGAGAGACTCTCATTCGATCGTGAACTGGAAGTCGACGCGGTGCGCGGAGATCGTTTTTTTCGACCTCCACTGTCTTGTGACGACGACATTTCAATATCGATCGACCCTAAATCATGCAAGCCACAGTTCTACCAGATAGCATTAAAGAAACGTCTTGAATCAGCTATCTTAACTCCAAAAGTCGTATTTTGCTGTTTAACGTGGACGAAATGATTCCAGAAAAATTGTTGTTGAAAACCATCACAGAACCCGCCATTTTGTAACTTGGAAACCTCGACGGGAGCCTCGTTTTGATGAGACTTTGTTCCAGCCTTTCTCGGTTCTGTCCAACATCAAAGACTGGCGCGTCGACTGGCTGCTGACTAGACTTTCTAGCTGCTGACTTCTTCATTTTTTGCAAAGATTGAAACGAAGTTGGATTCATTGACTTTCACCAGCGGACCGATCATCATCATCACCGCTGCCGTCGTAGTTGTCATCAAAGTCGTCACACCATACTACAAGAGGATTAGAAACACTTTTCGACGCTTTCAATTCTTTCATTAAATTAACTCTTGTCCATACCATACCTTTTCCGTCAGTCTAATACATGGTTCAATTCTACCTGTTACCATCCCCCCCGGGCACACCCCCTGGGATTTGCAATTTTGTTCACACTTGGCGGTCTATTCCCCACCCCCGGGCACGCAAAAAGAGACATTTCCCCACCCCCGGGACTCCTCGTCGACCACAAATACGTTGTTTTTGTGTAGAAAACATAGATCCGTACAATAGCAGAACCAGACGTTTTGACAAGAACTCAAATGCTTTTCTAGAGTTTCTTGAACGAAAGACACTAGATGTATAATATAATAAAAAAAATGAACACTACATTTGAAAAAGAAAACTGCAGAAAAATCTAACCGCACTGGCATACGGCTAAAGAGTAAAGAAATGGTCTTCGCCACGTGATTTATTCTAAATATAGCACATACGCATAAGCCGAGGCCCGTGAACAGATTGATGGCAGCTTTTTAAAGGACTTTTTGTTAGCTTGTTTCATAAGAATGAACACTGGACTGAGACCTCTGTTTAATATAAGGCCGTGCATCCGTTTTCATGTAGAGTCTATTTAAGTCGTCTTATACATAAATACGCTGAAGAAATATTTCTTTGTTTGTGAAGAACGCCATCCATTCGAGTACGCATCAAACGCACATTCGTTTAACAATTTATAATAAAAGTTTCTTCGAATACTAATTTTAATTTTGAGAGATTATTCTTCACTAACCAGTCTGCTACAAATTTTAGAGATTCTCCCTGGAAATCGGCATCTTCTTCACGCGGTTCGGCGTCAACCGACAAGTGACGTACTTCACAAGAACAACAAGAAGTTATTTTCGATTTGCCCCACCCCCCTTCCCCCGGGACAAGTCCGCTTCAAACAATTCCCCACCCCCGGGACTGAAGGGCTGGACTTGTCCCCGGGGTTGCCCGGGGGGGGCATGGTAACAGGTAAAATTGAACCATGCATAACAACTGGTTAATTTAGGTGGCTTTTCCACGCATATTAAAGGGGCCTATTTCAGCAGCACCAAAAGGTAGCCACCAAGGGAGTACTGGGTAGGAAATGAGTTGAAACATTCACTGGATCCAGATGGATTCAGACTCGATCGGCAGCCTCACACATCTGTCTGACTACAGCAGCAGTACAGCTTTCCTCGTCCTAGGGCCTACACCAATGCCGGTTAAGAAGCGGATGAGGGAGCGACCAGGGAAACCACGGCAACCAATTTCGACTGGATATACGTTGCAAACGCAATCTCGACATCTTCCATTTGTACGTACAATTTTATGATATTTTTTCGTTATTTTTGGCGTTTTCAGAGGTTTCAGTAAAAATCTTTTTTCCGCCGTCCTTGTCGATTTCTCAACCGAACAATTTCATCGTTTGGGGGCTTCTTAAGAGCACAGCCTTAGTAATTTATACTTTATGCTTTTTTGGCCGAAAACTAACTTTGTTCGGTAATACCGTGACTGACGCAAGCTGTTTTGGAAATTGAAAAGTCTCGTAAACGATGGCTGTGCAACAGTTACGATTACCTGTTTACTGAGAATCGAGAGATACATGTTCATTGAAGTCAGTGAAGCAAGCAATCACTTATTAGCAGCTTGGATGGTGTCTATTCACAAATTTGTCGGCTCCACTCCTAATTGCGACTGTGCTAACGTATACTTCTAAAATTCTTCTAAACGTAGGGCGGGTTTCACCGACTGAGCATGCCGACCAGCATACTAAAGGGTAGGGACAATTGTCATTTTAGTATATGAAAGGACCACAAAATCCGCTGCAAAGTGAATTATAAAGAGATGGCAGCTAAAGCTGAAAGTATGGAAGGGTGCCAAATTGAGGCGGCAAATAACAACGCAAAACACATGAAAGCATGGAGTCTTTGGGCAACTGAACCAGAACGACTGGAATCCTGAGTATAAGAAAGGGGTGCAACTTTTGCTATAGGTATATAAAAGGGGTGCCATTTTCTATATTCCTAAAAACTAGTATATTAAAGCGTAAAGGTTTGAGCCTGTGGGTGGAGCCTCCCCGTAAAAAACTTTATTGAATACCCCCCCCTCCCCTTAAGGGCCTAGGACTTCCCTTGCGAGAAGCGCGCCAGCCCAGTCCCTCCAAATAACTACCCTCGAACTCAATTAATTAAGTTAAACATGTAATCGTATTAGCCTAAGGGCGGTTCGGGGTTATGCAATATGAAAAATTCGCAGTATCAGTCGGTCCTCCCTCTGGCTTGGAAGAAAAATAAGAACTGCAAGCTTATTTAGAGAAACTGAAATGGTCTCCTGTGGGAGCAGAAATCAAAACGGCACTGGGGAAGTTGCCAATAATAATTTTGCGAAAGGATAGACCCAAGTGAGTCAATGAAGAAAAGGCAATTCGTTATAACCAGGGAAGGCAGTTTTGGAGGAAACTTAGAAACACTTCTTATCTCTTCTGAACATGGAGCCGTCAACGCTTAATGCGATTGTTGATAAACTGTGAGACAGCTTCTACAGGATCCAGAGAAGGCCATCCGTTTATCTCTTGTAAAGAGCTTTTTTTCTTTATAAGGTAATGGCTGGCACAGTTTAAAGGCACTCGGTAAACCTTTCATGATAAACTGAACAACAAATAGCCTAAAACGCACTCCTACGTTCTTTCTGAAAGAGAATACCCTGGCTGTGATAATTAGAGCAGACTATTCAAAAGCGGAGTATTAGTATTTTCAGTTGGTTGTTGTTTGGAGTTTACCGTAAACACAACCAGGCAACGTACGGCAGCCTACTTACGTGAAAATCCATTTCTGTTTGCTCTTTGAACTGTAAACTTCGCTAAACTACTATCAAGATTTGGAACCAAAGACGCAGGTAAATATAAATACAGAGTTCAATTGAGGTCAAATACAATATGGATTTATTTCTCATATTTCTGCTATTGATAGAGCCACAAGACTCCATGCTTGGTGTGACGTCATAAGAAGGGTTCTATAGGGGCAATTGAAGTAAAGATACAACTTCACTCCAGTCCCGATGTAGCCAATGGATGAAAGATCTTCAGAAGCCAATAAAATTAATCCATAATAATCGTTAATATATACCAAGCCAGCTACCGGCTACAGTAAAATACATAGTTAACCTTACTTGCAGTCAAACTGTCATTACATGAATATCGATGAAAATCAGTACCAGGGAAACGTTTCGCCAGCTGCTACTGACCAGCGGTAGCGGTGACTCTGCAAGTATGTAGCAGGCCAGGTTCCTAGATATTTTTAAGGTGGCTCCCTAGAGTTTCTACAAAAGTGACTATACGTACTGGCAAGATTTGCAAAACAAGCCCTAGTTCTGCAATCTTTCTTCCTGAATTTTACCAGTAAGGTTACCAACATAATTACCTTATTTTTCAGGTTTTGCTTCTTAGGCATAGGTAGGCCTTTGTCATGGCAACAAAGCATCTAAAGAATGACAGATATTTTCTATTAATTCGCCTTTTTTTGTTAAATATTTTGATTTTCCTTAGGTGAACTGAAATTTTTTTAAACTTTCATATTTTGTGAAAATGATTTTGACTAACAGTTTGTAGGGGAAAAAATATGAGGTCGTTCAGACGGATTCACCGATATCACGTGATTTCTTATTTTTAACCATTAAACTGGATTGCTCTGACAGAATTTTTCCAAAAAATAATAGGTGAAAGGCAGCGTTAGTATCTCAAAATGTGCAAATTAAAAAAAAAATTCACCGAAGGAAACGCGAGAAAATTTACTGTTAACTTTGCTTTTTTTGGCTATGCTGACGTCATGAATATCAGGAAAAACCTACGATTTTATGTGAGCGCGCGCAGATTACTACAGCTCACATCATCAGCGCGCGCGCGGTCATAAAGCTGTAGGGAGCCACCGAGGGTGGCGCGAAACGCCGCAAGCACGGTGAGGCCACTCTCCTCCGTTACACTCCTTCAGGTCTTTCCAAACGTTGCTTCTAAAGCCGGGCACGTTTGTCCTCCTACGCAAAAAAAGGAATGCCTTGCACCTAGTTCAGAGAATGAACCTGTATATCCTGGGAACTGAAGTCCAGTCAAGTTTGCATGGTTTCCAGTTGCACGCACCCAATTGCATACTTTTCTTCGTTCTTCCAAAAAGAAAGTTGGTGCTAAGTAATATTAAGAGGTAAATTGCGTTTCCAGTCCAGTTTGATAACAGGGGCTGGCAACTCTGATCAACGGTTTCGGTTGGCCTTCTAGGTCAATGGGATGCTACAATGTAGCTTTTCAGGGTCACACCCCAGCATTTCTTTAGGTCCCGGTACTGTGGTACCCATTTAGAGACAAATGTGAAAGAAAAAAACTTTTCTGAGCAACATCACGAAGGGGGAGTCCAGCCTCGAACCACAATTCTTCCTATTGAAGTTCGATATCCGACCACCCGAAGCAGGTAGCCATCGCGCCTTCATATAACGATACAGAAAATAACAAAGCAAACTGAGATTATGTGTGAGACAAGAAAAGGTGCAGCACACGGGGAGCAGTGAATATTGCGAACTGAAAACTTGGGTTAAAAAACAAACGTTCGGAATTCCCGGCTCTTCATACATGATCACGCGTCTCCTTTCCGATCGCTTCTCACCGCTTAAACGTGCATTCTAGTCCCCAGAACCCACCAATCCTATTGGTCTGCCTCCATTTTTGACACAGACCAAAAAGATGGCGTACTCTGATGACAAGAATACTGAACGCCCGGAACGAAGCAAAGTGTTAAGCCCCGGCCAAACGGAGTCGCAAGTCAACGCAAGTTAGGAAATGGAACTTGCGAATACAGACGACTTGCGATGGGTGGCCAAACGACCTCGCAAGTACACGCAAGTTCAACGCAAGTAGCAAAAAGGCCATTTCAGTGCGGCCTTCCACGCGCACCCGTACAAAGGAAAACAATACTGAGACCAACTTGCATCGGCTTGTGTTGGGTGGCCAAACGGTGAAAAACTTGTGTTCACTTGCGTGCAAATTTGAGCTCGATCAAAGTGGACACAAGTCATCGCAAGCCATGGCAAGTCCACGCAAGCCGTGGCCAAACGGAGTCGCTTTCGGCAAGTTACCACAAGTTTTCAACTTGCGATAACTTGCGAATCCGTTTGGCCCGGGCCAAATTGAAAACTTGTGGTAACTTGCGACTCCGTTTGGTCACGGCTAGCGTGGACTTGCGATGGCGTGCGATGACTTGCGTTCACGTTGATCGAGCTCAAATTTGCGTGCAAGTGAACGCAAGCCCAACGCAAGTCGACGAAAGTTGGCTTCAGTATTGTTTTCCTTAGTACGGCTGTGCGCGTAAGGCTGCACTGAAATGACTTTTTGCTACTTGCGTTGAACCGAGTATGTTTGGCCACCCATCGCAAGTCTGTGTTCGCAAGTTCGTACCTTCCGACTTGCATTGACTTGCGACTCCAGAACTTGAAGGAAACGTTATGTGATTGTGATGCATGCGTGCGCAACAATTACTTCTCGAAGACAATATGCGATTTTTTTTTTCAGCTAACAACCAACCAGCTGTAGAAGAAAAAGTATATATAAAAAATGGAAACCGTTTATCATAAAAGACCCGTGGATTCAAATGTATTTGGAGAGGATAGGAAGTTCACATGAAATAGCGCGGGGGCTTCAAGAAAGGGTAAGCAGCTATAATCATTGCAGGATGGCTAACTTAGAAGAATCCGTCAAAAATGTAAAAGATCACTTGGAAACTCTTCAGCAAGTTATTGATACGGAATACACGAAGATCATTAAACAAGAGACAGAGGAACTAACTAAAATATCATCACGTACCGAACAGATAAGGAAAGAGCTGAAGAGACTAAGAGAGGACGTAACAGAGCAACTAAACTTATTGGAACGAAATGCCGAATGGGATTCAAGAAAAGCTCCAGTTTTGCGTGGTGTTAAGTTTTGTTTTGTTTTGTGGTTTGCAGGATATATCCTGTACAAAATAACAAAACGATATTCATGAATTATGTGATGTGGGGTAACTGCCTACCATAGGCTGTGTAATGTTGAGTTTATAATATCAGCTGAGAAATAATTTTTCACTTTGTCATAAGGTATGACTTAACCTTTCTTCATCAAATTGTAAACATGTAAATAACGAAATTTATATCGCTTGTTACCTGTACTGTATGAGGGGTCATCGCCGCCAACTCCTGTTTCAAATTCTGTTATGTAGAACCTGTGCAGTTTATAAATTCTTTGCTGAAAACACTAGAACAGAAATTGAACAAACGAAATAGAATTTAGGAAGACAGAACTGAAATTACGGAAGAAAAACCGAATTTAAAACATCGCAAACACAACATAACAGAAATTGGAGCGACAGAATAGAAATTGACGCTGTTCCAATTTCTGTTCTGTGGACCACGAACCGAGTGGAACCTGGGAACGATCCAGTTGAACATTACAATTTATGATAGCCTGAGTATCAGGCCCTCTTAAGGGAGAGGGGGAGATGGATAGGGGAAGAGGGCCTGACACAAAGCCATTGATTGGCTCATGTTCAACATCCAGAATCTGGATGTTACGCTGATTGGCCAAAAGACAAAGGAGCGCATCACGTGGGTCACGCCAGAGTCTGGAAATTTAGACACAATTTGAATTTTCTCTTTGTGAGACCTTTGAAAGCCGCGTAGCCTTTTACATATATTGCGCTTGAGAGTAGTTCTCTTCAGGGATTTTACACTGTTAAAATGTACGAAAGGTAGTTATATTCTCGTTGTTATAGCTTATTTGTAGCGGGCAAAAAACGGCTCGGTACAGTTTGTATTCAACGGAGGAAAAATATGTGTAAGTTTAGCACCTTTACCGGTAATATGCGACAGACAATTTTATTTCAGCGTGTCCTGCAGAATTTCTCGTCAGTTTTGTAAGGTACGTCTGCTTAATATACCTGCCATTTCGGGTTAGTAAAAGCAATAATATCTTTCCGTATCCGCTGTGATCTCTGGTATCTGCTTTTTAAACTCCGTACAGTTGTGATTTACGCGATTTCAGAGCACGATGTTTTGCTTCACGCAGCGTGCATTGTGTAATGATATCCAGTCTCACTGGTAGAAGCATGAATAAAATCCCCTTACGAGTTTTTGATAGATATTCAGTGCGTTTTGATGTAGGTTAATATAGCTTCATAGCAGTTATTGACAACTGGAGAGTATAGAAAAGCCCGATATTTGAAATCCATAAGCATATATTTTGTTTACCAATCAAGCGACTGGCTTCTTTGTGCCACTACAGAGTATATGTAGCTAAATATAAGTTTACAAGCAAGACCGCGGTTTCGAATCTTACGATTCTCATCAGTTGTTACCGTCACAGTCTTCTCAGGAGTTTTGGGGACGGCAGAAGGATTTTCCACCGAGTAACCGAGACAACTCGCAGTTCCTGGAATAGCCTGAGTATCAGGCCCTACTTGTATTCATTAACAGTTTACAACCATTCGAATGTATTTCCTGCAAACAGGTTCACGATAACCCGGGGACAGCAAATACTCCAATACTCTGCAACAACTTTCCCAATACGACTTGTTTTCCACCGAAAACACGTGAAAATTTTTGTTAGATGTCTCTAAAAATAGGGATACGGAAGCCGCACAAGAGCCGAATTTAGTGAGTACGTTTTCTCGGCAAATTCTGCAGAATTTTCGCTCAGAACCCATGCGAACAACTCGACAGAAGTCAGAAAACATACCAATCTTAGCCGTGACTTTCATTTCGCGCAAGTACACACATTACAGACCAGGGCGGGAAAAGGTTGGGCGATGAAACGAGCAGTCCGCTCTTCAAGCGATGTGTGATGCGGAGAAGAACTGGCACGAACGCTCTTCCCGCGCTTCCAGTGCGTTTGGTAGCCGGCAAAATTTACCTTTCAACAAACCGGAAATCTCATTTTCTTTCTTTATTTTTCAGCCAGCCGTGCACTATGATTAAAATGTTTTTTCACAGTCCTGGCTCACAGCTTAAAATGTTTATGTCTGCGTGCATATTAGTCAATCTTCTTCACCGTAAGTTGGCTAAAAATGAGCTCAATTTGAGGGTGTCGAATGCCTGCTCTTGCCGCAAAACACGACATGGTTGTCTTTCATCGTCTCTTTTACAAAAGCTCCAAATTACTCCACCCTAAATCTTACATATTTTGTAGGTCGATAAATTTTACATAACATAATAAAAAATTAGCTGGAGATATTTGGAGATAGTGGCGTTTTGCAACTTTAAACTTTGCCTCCTTGCAACGCGCCATGGTAGACTGCGAGTAGTCTCTAATTTTGGCGCTCCCCTCGCGTCGCGTCTTCTCGAAGTTTCGCGCGCGCGCGTGTGTGTATTTCGCCCGCCCCACAATCGCCACCGCCAAAATTAGAGACTGCTCGCAGTCTACGCCATGGCGATGATTCGTCGCAACGCTGTCAACTGGATGTAAAAAAATTAAAAGTGAAATTAAGTTTGAAGGTTTCTCCTCCCTTTATCTCACAAAAACATGGCAAAGAAAACCGTCTAAACTGAGGAACAATTCTATTTGTAGTTCCTAAAGAAACAGACAAGCATAGGAGAGATTTTGGGGAAAAAGAGGAAGAAGCGCGTTGTTGATGTTGATTTGATTTAATTAATTTACCAGGGTGTCCTGATTAACCTTGCACGAGCTGCATGCATTATAAATACGCGTCATGCCACGCGTCATCTGAACGCCATTTTCCACCTTTTTACTTTACTCTGCTCGTTTTTAGACAGTTTTTAGGCAGTTTTTTATCATCGATCAAGGCGGATAAGACAAAGAAAAGATAACCAAAAGTCGGCGTTTTTCGGGAACTTACTTGGAGGCAACCATTTTGATCTAGCACCTAATTTGATCCCAGTCCACTGCATCACACCTTTTTCCTCGGACGTGCTCGTCTCATCGCCCAACCTTTTTCCGCCCTGTTACAGACAGTTTATTGACATGGCGTGCGACCGGAAATAATTCTGATTGGCTGCTTATTTAAGAGAAGCGTATCGTATTTCAAGGGGGCAGAAGGCTCAAAACTGGGCTGTTGTGTCAGGCTTTCCTTTCCCCTTCTCCCCTCCCCCCGGAAAGCCTGATACTCAGGCTAAATTTATGAATATTGATGCGATCGTTCCCGCGCAATGGCGGCGGTGACCCCTCATAGCTATTCACATCTAATCCCTCGTGCCAACTTCGTAGTATCTTTATTGGGGTTGATTTCCATCATTTTGGTGGAACGGGAAGCTATGAACAGTGGCTTAAAAGCATAACGTTTCAGTCTTGTCAATCCTGATTACACTGTTGTTATTTTGTGTGTGGTATAAAAAACAACTCGGCGAGTTGTCCAAGTGCATGGTCCGATCCTGAGCCGATATTTCGCGCCTGATGATCAAGAACCGGTGGAGCCAGGTGGAGCGAAAGGTGAGGATAAACGCTTTACAAAAACCTTTATCTTAAGTTCTCGTGTTTATAACGGGTATTTTTGCAGAAAAGAAACAGCTCAAGAGATAGTGAACTTCAATGGATTTCACTTTTATATCAGCGTTATATTTTGTATGAGAATCAATACACGCAAACTCGCGCGTGATAATCGCCTGCCGCGCTTGAACTTTTTGGTCTCGCTCAGGGTTCACAGGACGGAAAGCCAATATTTTTACCTGTACAGGTATCGCTTAGGGTTGTGCGTAAAGAAATATCTATATGAAAAAACCAAACGCCGTCAGTCTTTAGCGTCAATCTTTAGCGCAATTAAAAATCACTCTCAGTAACTTTTATTTGGTTGTCTGTTTTGGCGTGGTCTCCTTTAGGGTTCAAATAACGCCTGAGCCAAGGCCAGATTGGTCTCCTTTAGGGGTTTAATTCTAATTTTCCGACAAGCATCCCCGTCAGTTTCATATGGGAGTCCCAAACGCACTCGTGTTTTGCGTTGCTCGCTCCAATAAACCTGAGAGAGTGAAGTGCGGGCCAAATAATGGCACCGCTCTTGCGGCTTAAAATATTTGATTTTTAGGCCCAGTTCAGACGCCGTACCTCTTATGTGCCGTACCAAGTAGTACGTAGTTTTTTGGCAGTTGCACGGTGTCCAAATGAGTTTCTTTCGACAGATTTCAATTAGGCAAGCCAAAATCTCAGGGAACGGCAAAGCTTGCCGCTTAATACGACCTAGGAGCGAAAATGTAATTGGTACGGCACATGAGAGGTACGGCGTCTGAACTGGGCCTAAAAGTGGAAGTAGACTCTTCGGTCACTTGCTATGCCAGCTCTATCAAATCTTCAGCACTTGTTATCTGCACTGGTGAATATATATTTAGGAGCTTGCTTGCAGAGTAAACTCCTTCTATTGTTACAGCTTCATTTAGGGCCCTTCCCTTTGCTTCCCAATACAAACTCTCAGCATTAAAGGAGCTATGTGACAGGTTTTTTTACAACTTAGGGTAAAACTTCTGGTGAAATCAAAACTAAGAGCATTTTCTTATACACAAAATGGTCTTAGAACTCCAAGAATAGGGGGGGCAGGGGGGCTTAAACCTCCCACTTCCCATACCCTCTAATCCCAGTTCCCACCCTGTATTTGTTGGCTCCCACCTCTTTGCATTTTTTCGATTGCAAAATATTGTGTAATGTTGCATAATTTTCCCCCTTTTCTCCTGCTTCCTGCCACCTTAAGTAATCCCGCTCCCTCCCCCTTCTTCTCCCATTTCCCTTACACCTCCTGCCCCCTTTTCTCCCGGTCTCCCGCCCCCCTGTCCCCCAACCTCATTCCCAGGACTTTTTCCCTTCTTTCCCCTCCACCCAAGAGGAAGATATGAAGTGAATTCTTAAACTGATTTACATTGACTGACTGGAAGGGCTGGATGGGAAAATATTCTGCTTGGGGTCATAGTGTACGTAAAGACTGAGTGCATTGACACAGATTTGCCTTGACTAACAGGGGCCATACACATTTCTAGCATGGCAGCTTTTTTCAACCCTTCTACCCCCCAGGGGGAGTGGCCTTTCTAGTTTAAGTTTTGTATGGGGAGGCTCCTATCCTGATGGGATCACTACCTTACCCTGGCGGGATAGTTTGTGTGTTTGTAAGACCCCCAGACCTATGTTGGATGGAGTATTATACTCCAGGTAGGGCCATCCATGTTGAACAGGTTGAGACGAAGAGCGATCCCCTGGCCCTTCAGGTTGGGGATTGGGTGGTGGGCTAACAACCCGCTGTCATAAAACCTGCTTATTACAGAAACCGAAACTCTTGTTGCCACTGCACCCTACTGTGACGCAAAAGACACTGCACAAAGTAGGGTCAGATTGCGAGTGCTAGAGGAAGACCCATGTTCCATCAGGAACAAAGGGGACTAAGCAAAGTAAGTATGAGGAGGCTCTGCCCTGGGGTTCAACCCCTTACCCTCTAATATACTAACCTTTATTGAAATAGTACCCATTCCATATACCCAGAACAAAAATTATATTTCTCACACCTGAAAAATAAACCTAAAACAGTAGATCATCATGGGATTTTAGTTGATTAGATGGCTCTAAGCTTTTGTATGTTTTCATGTTGTGATTTCTGCCAAAATTTTGCAAACATTTTTAGCACTGAGACTTAGCTGCAATCTCTTTCAGTTTAAATTATGTTTATTTTGGCAACCCTTAAGCATGTTAAGACAGTACATTTCCCTACCCTTTTGTATACTGCAAATGGATGAAAGGGATCCCCTTTGGGAGGAATCTTCCCTTATAGCCGAGTATAGGGAGTCCCCCAGACCAGGCCCTACTGGCACTAATATGCATGGCCCTGATCATGTGGAGATTTTGTAAGAAGGGTTTGTTAGAAAAGTGTGTGCACGTAAATGTAACTTGCAAATTGATGATTATAGTCAGCGCGCTTCGCTTTCCTCGGTGCTGCCTTTTGACAGACCAGCTAGTTTACAGGCATGCCACACAAACAGCTGAAAGGCTACTGGTTAATATGATAAGAAATCTTAATACTAATTTTATCTGCTCAATCACTCCGAAAAGTTTTGAATGCCTTTAAACAGGATGACTCTTAATGTATTCTATTCTCTTTAAATTTTTGTGAACAGTTAGCCGTGAGGGCTCAATACACCTCACACACCTCATGCAGAGTAACAAGAATTGAAAGACTGTAGTTCTGTTTCAAATATTGCTCATCTAAAATTTAATTTCCCACACCATTTTGAAATGTTATTTTTTTTAGCAGCTGATGCAAATTCAGTATCCTTTTCCCAGAAAATTTTCTTTCTGCATTCTTCTTAAAATGTTAAAGTTACAAAAGGGTACCTTGTGGTGAGATCATGTCTGCAAAGGAAGCAAAACCTCTGGGACCAGGGTACAAATTCAACCATTTTGGAATCCCTCAGCCTTCTAGGATCTGTAAACCACTGAGTTGAGGAAAATTAAAGGACTGAGGTTGTCCAATGTCGACTTGAGTCTTTCTTTGTGCTTTTATAAACCCTTTAAGCCCTGAGATGAAAGTGTGTATTCTCCTTACTGTTCTCCTTACACATTTCATATGGAACTGATAAGGAAAATTTGTCTAAATATCAAAACATCTTATCGTGGGTGATTGTTTCCTTTATTCTCATCACTTGAATGTTTGAACAAGCAGTGATGATGTAAAGAGAAATTTCATTTTCGTCACTGTTAGGGCTTAAAGAGCTAAGAACTGCCTTCTGGGAGGCTCCAGGTCATGATGAGCTCGGTCACCATTCAGATTCAGGTTCATATGTGGCAGGGTGTATGCAATGGTGTTTGATGGAAGTATTTGTCGGACGTGTATCGAAACGACTTCAACTGTATCGAATCGACTTCAGGTACGTATCGAAACGACTTTATGTTGTATCGAAACGACTTGGACACCGTGGCATACGTCGGTTTTCTATCTTTGATTTTCAGTTTCAGATGTTGAACATCCAGGACAGCCATTTATGAATAAGTGCATATGTTATTCAAGCTTGCCTTTCCCTTCCCCGTCTTACTAGTACCCACTAGGGAGCTTGCGCACAGGCTAGTACCAAATTCTCCTGGAAAACATATATATATGCATGACCCTAGGAATACGACACTCGCTGCACATCACGAAGCTTGGAGTGGAGTGGATTCGATTTTATTTTATATATATTTTCATATGACCAGTTTCGTGTCAACTCAGGTTTACCCCTACAAAGAAAGAAATCAGCGTATGGTTTAGAAAAATTGTAAAGTTTATTAGTACTGTAATAATAACTGATGTAGACTCCTGAAGGCTTGCTTTCAGCTGATGATCGAGTAATTTATCCAGCCCTACTTTTTTTTCGCAAGTCCGTGGAGGAAACGACGGCTCTACTTTTAAGAATGGCAAATTTTCTTGCAAAGGACGTCTGAAAAAAATTGAGATTTTTGCTTTTGCTTCCAGCAACAAATGCTGAACTAGCGCGCAAACAGGAAACTAAGAAGTAAAGAAAGCAAATGCACAAAAGAGAAAGTAAATCTTAAGCTCGGACGTATGGAATTTAGTTAAGAAAACTTTATTTAGTTTAGAAAACGTCATGTTTCCGTAACAATTAATTATGTTTTTCAGTTCTTTGGCGAGAATATTTAGTGAGCTGTAAGAAATTTGGAGAAGCCATCAGCGCGCGCAAATGATTCTGAACGATGTTACCTTTGCGTCATAAAGAACTTTTACTCCGAGGAGTTTGCTTCTAACCTCAGTAACGGCTGTGATGTTGTTCCAGTATTTTAAGGAGAAAAAGTGCGACGTTAATTAAGGGGCATTACAATGGAACTAACCACGAACCAGGTTGGTGAACGTATGCGATTATGTACAAAAGTTCGCAAGGTTCACATTCTAAGATTAAAAAGAATAGAATGCCAAAAATTAAATGTAGTGAACGCAAGAAATTGCGCTGAAAACGTGGTATGAAGAACTATTTTTTGCAACTGAAAAGACCAGGGAAATAAGATGAAAAAACTTTCAGTTCCTTTTAGATAAAGGAAAGATGGCATCGTCTGGTTTGAGACTGGTTGAAAGCAATTCCATGGGAACAAATTCCGGATAAAATCGTGATTGTTATATGTTTGTTTATGTAGCGCACGTGCGCGGAACCTTGGCAACGCGAGATGGCATGCGTTATAGCAATAAAGAAAGGAGTCATAGGAAGAGGCAAGATTGCGTCTTATTGCGACTGCGCTTGGCCAGTATTGCACGCACTTACGATGACTGGCGTTCACTTTGATGAAGCTCAGGCCCAGTTCAGACGCCGTACCTCTCATGTGCCGTACCAAACACATTTTTGCTCCGAGGTTGTAGTAAGCAGCAAGCTTTGCCGTACCCTGAGACTTTGCCTTGCCTAATTGAGATCTGTCGAAAAAACTGATTTGGTTACTGTACCACTACCAAATAACTATGTACTACTTGGTACGGCACATGAGAGGTGGGGCATCTGAGTTGGGCCTCAGGTTCGCTCGTAAGCTAGCCTCCGGCGTAGCAAGCGTTTCTTAAGGTTTTCGAGGCATTTTTTACCAAAACGCCAAAAAAAAAAAAAAAAAAAATTCCTACAAACCTGCGGAACAGAAACGCTTGCTATACGCGAACTGGAGCAAGTTTTTTCATCATTTGACCACTCAACACAAGTAGACCCAAGTTCTTTTTAATATTGTTTTCTTTGTTTGGTCGCCATGACTGCTTTGAAATGACTTATGCGCAAGTTGGCATTTCTAAACTTGCGATAACTGGTGACTCTGTTTGGCCATGACTTGCGTGTACTTGCGATGACTTGCGTTCACTTAAATCGAGCTCAAATTTGCACGCAAGTGATCGCAAGTTTTTAAACGTTTGGCCACCCCAGGCGGGTCGACGCAAGTTGGCCGGGCTTCAGGGGTTTCCCATAAGGTACGGGCGCTCGCGCAAGGCTGCCCTGAAATGGCTTTTTTGCAACTTGAGGCGAATTTGCGTCCACTTGCGAGTCCGTCTTGCAACATAACGCAAGCCTGTCTATGCAAGTTCGCATTTTCAAACTTGCGTTAACTTGCATCTCGATCCCTTTGGCCAGGGCGCTAATTTCTTTTTCAGAAGGGCTCGAGTATGAGCTACTGTACTGGGTTCGTTGTTACTGGAACTTGTCAAGGGTCTCTTCTTTTCGATAATTCCTGTTTTAAGGTTGACGGCACCGGCGACGACTTTTGTTAGAGTCACATGTTCTTTGAACCCCTGGCCAGACGGATAGAGTCTCAAGTTATGGAAAACTATTAAATTATGAAAACTTGCGATAACTTGCGATTCCGTTTGGCCATGACTTTACGTACCGTCCTCAAACGATTCACAGTATCCTGCATCTCATCCCAAATTTAAGCTCCAACCTGTAACCTGCCAAACCTATGTTAGACTTGACCGCGGCCAAAGGAGAAAAATAAGAAAAGTACTTCAAAGATAAGGGAATTATTTTCACTGTTCAAAGTTTGATACTTTACCCGTGTCCTTTAATTTACTACTGAAATGTTTCGAACTTTATTAAAGAAAGGTTCTAAGTGTTTGAAAACGGGAAACGGACTTGTCGGTGCCATTTGTAAAAGTAATTTTGTTCAGGTGCGGAACATTTAAATAGCAAAAAGAAATCGTTGATTTGAGAGAAATGAAAATATATTTACACTCATCCACCATTTTATATATCCTTGCTCACGTTTCGACTGCATCGTGAATGAATCTTACGAATTAAAACAAAAAAACTGCCTCAGACGGCGGTTTGGCCGTGGTGGAATGTTAGACGCTCTAAATGTACCCATACATCAAACCACTACTTCATTGCGTCGCAAATGTGTCTCTTTTGTGGGTTATTGTCTGTAGCAGCGTATCTCAGGATCCTACATTTCCGTTCGGCTCCGCCATGGCCGACGACTACAAGTTTCTAACCCGATCTCTCAAAAGGCTTTTCATTAATAAGTACAGAGGGATTTATAATTCAAAGTCGCGAAACAAAAGCAAAAGTAATTAATGGCGGGAGTGTAATCACAGAGCTTGGTAAAGTAAAACCAAAGCAGGGTCAAATTATTTTTGACTATCAATCGAAAAGCACTTTATTGGCTGAGGAAGTGTAGCGGGATTTTAAAACCAAAGCCAACGCTAATTAATTTTGACACACCATTGAAAGCCAATCTATCACCATCAATATTTTTATGCTAAGAAGGAGTGTGAGTTGTGAAAAAAAAAAAAAAAAAAAAAAAAACCAGAAATATCAAGAGGATCTGGAGGTGACAGCGCTGTACGAACTGTTGTCACGAGTCGTATCTCAGCCAACTATTTAAAATGCAAAAGTTAGGTGGAAAAAGGGTGTAAGTGACGTTTTGAAACCGCTCAAGAATTAGTCGTGTTTTGGCACATGCCGTAAGGACCTTGGTCACTGTATCTGCCGCTTTCCGCTGGGGCAAAATTTCCTTTAATCTGTTCATAGCAAAGAGTGAAATAAAGCGACGGTTGCTGCAAATGTGTGCAGTTTCCTATTTAACAAATCAACAATTTAATCAATTAATGCATTATTCTTTTTACTTTTGTTCATATAGCGACACAAAATGGCGGAAAAAGGACAAGTTGAGTCGTGGAAGTTTAGTAGGTATTAGCTAAACCGCTTGTGAGCATGATCACAATGCTGGTCAATTACCTGCCTGTGGTTCAACTGGAAGAAAATGTTATAAAAGGTAAGTTGATAGGAAAACATGACAATTTTGACCAGATTTACGTAGTTGATACGGTTGAGTAGAAGCTTATAGTACGTGAACTTTCAAGAATTCGAGTTCAGTTAGTTTTAACTTATTCGATCGGAATGTTTTTGAAATTTATTTCCTAAATAAAATCATGAATTTTTCTTGAGACATCATTTATATCCAACCAATTTTTCTTATTGGACTCTCAAGCGTGTTATTGCTTCTCGTCTTTTTGTAGCGTTTTGGTTTTCGTGAATCGGAAATTTTCTTGATTTAGACTTGTAGACCAGATTTAGACTTGTAACCTAGCTGATGTAAACCAGTTGATTTTTGTAGCTTATATTAGGATATTTTTATAATAGTTTTTAGCATATTTGTAACTGATGATTTCCCTTGTATAAATAAAATTTGAAAAAAAGACTTTGCAGTAGACAAAGAAGCAAACCTATCTGCTTGAGAGTTTAACCCTTTAAGCCCAAATATCAAAATGCATGTTCTCCTTAGTTTTCTCTACATATTTCTTATGATACTTTTTGGGAGAATTTGATTGATTTGATCAAGACATTTTATCTTTCTTGATCGTTTCCTTTATTCACATGAGCTGTATGCTTGATCAAGTAGCGATACTGTGACGAGAAATTAGATGCTTGTCACTACTGGGGTTTAAAGAGTTAACTGGCTCATTGTTCAGAACTACTGGCCATGGACTGTCCATTGTCGCAACAGCTAAATTGCTACAAGATATTAAAAGAAAGCTAAAGCCTTTTTCAACAAGCAAGTAGAGAAACCAGCCGAATGATTGCAAAGTAGTTATTGGGTAAACAGGCCGGATTACTGAGTTCGAAGAAACCTTTTCGGAGATACATGACCACGAGTAGGAAGAAAAGCATTCTCGAAACACCCTGTTTATATTTTAGTTAGGTGTGTAACTAACTAGTAAGCGGTCCTTGTTATATAAGTTCAGCGCTTATTGTACGATCCTTTTTGTACGTTTGATAGTGGTGCTGAAATAAGAACCGAATTATCACGTTTACTTTCTGGTTCTGTGTACTGTGTGTACTGTGTACTGTGTACTGGCCTAGCTGCATGGCGGCAGTCTTATTTTGAGCGACCAAGCGCTAAATGTTTCTTCCGTTTTTCAAGCCGCCATCTTTTAGTGGATTAGAAGAAGAGTGGAGAGTTAGGGCAAGTAACTAAAGCTACAAAGAGAATAGATTTCCTCTCTCGAACATCCTTACTGTTTTGCTACTCCAAGATGTCTCGCACATGAATTAATCCAGCGCAGACTTGCAAAACTGCCTGTACTACAGGCTAGTGTATAACGTGCTAACGCGTTAATGACACGACGAGCGTTGTGCCACCTAAAGGCCGTTAACACTACGAAGTGCGATCTTTTTATATATTGAGGTCTCAAAATGTTATCAATTTTTTTTCTTGTTAAAAACCAACGGATTACTTTTTCCAACGATGACTATTGCATACATAAACTATATAGTAAGTGTATTGTGTTCACAGAGAGTATGACTTCTTTAAACACGTGATTCAGTCAACAACATCAAGTATAAACAAACTTTATGCAGCGTTATCTAAACGTTGGGTACTCGGCCACATCAGTATTGAACTGTCTTTGCTTGGCAGTTCTACGTAGTGAGGAGTTAGAGGCTATTTACTTTCTGTTTCGTTTGTTGCTATGTTGAACTGAGATCAAGATATCAGTAAATCTAAACGCTGAGGTATCCTAACTCTAAGGCAATGATTGACCATGTTACAATATTTTCAGTGTTGAAAATTATTCATTTCTGTTCATCTGCCTTTGGCTACCGTTGTTTTTTTTGGAAGCGGGGAGCAGTCAAGAAAACTTTGTTGAAAAATTGAGAGACCTCAATATGTTTGTCTTTACCTGTGAGAACTCTTCTTTAGTCTGATTAGCATTTTAGTCTTTTTATATTGATCAGTGTCAGACGCGGAGTGCCGGGGTTTCTGGATTTATTTCCTTTAATTAGTGATACAGAAATTAAAGATTATTTCGCCCGTTTTAATAGGTTTGTCCTGTTATTCAACAAAAAAATCGCTGGTGTAGGCCGACAACCCAGCTTGGGTAGGCTTTAACTCTCGTCCTCTTTTTGTCAACTTTAACTTCTTCTGCTTCTTCATATTGCTGAATTTTGGATGCCTTCTGAATTTCATAGATGGGAATATCTCGTGAGCTACCACCACTCTCTGGCGGGCACTTTCATCACCGTAGTCAGGCAAAGCACGCCCATCTGTAACTTCAAGCAGTAAACTCCGGCTATCTTAATTTCTCAAAGGAAAAAGAGATTATTCGTGTCAAAAATGACAACTATTCTACAGACCTAGCTGACCTATGAGATCTGACAGTCTGCTCTGTAGATCTTTACAGACAGTATTGGCTATCCATACCTCTCATTAATTAGTTCATTTTTTCTTTTTCCTCATTCAACGAACATATTGGCGCAATGGGGCACTCTTATAGGACTTCCCTTTGCCCTTCGAATTCCGGTTAATTAGAGATAAGAAGTGTTAATTTGGGACGGGAAGTTACACGTTGTGCTGGATACAGCTGTGGGTAGTGGTGGATTCGAGGTAATTTCGAGATAGGCAAAACTAAGTGACTGCAAAAGGCAGAGCGGGTTTCATTGTATTTGAGACTGCGTCCCGAGGGTTGCTCTGTCTTTACAACATCAACATGTTTCAAAAGATAAAAGTTAGTCGCTTTGAACTACTTCACTCTTTGGGTTGGTCTTCTTTGAACAAACAAACAAACGAAAATTCCACATCTTGCGAGAACACTTGGACAAGTCACAAACTATGGATAATCGGAGTAAGCCTACTTGAAATTGGTTTAGACCACCGCTTTCTTAAACCTTGTCCAAACATTGTTTAACTGAGAATTCATACCACCCACTTGGATTCCCGCGCCTCCACAGGGGTATGAGATGCTAGAGATAAGTGTGAATTATTTCCTATGTTTGGCAACCCATTGTGTCCAAAACAAAAAATAAAATTACTGTAGTCTCTTAGATCGAATGTGTATCATCTATAAATGGACAACGTTTTGAGCTGAAGTTAAATTTACCTTTTCCTACGTTTGTTTTGGGCAATGTGTCTTTTTTTTGCACATTTACCTTAGCCACGTACGTTTTATATGAAGGTAATTTTTTTTGGTTCGCCTTGACCACAGGAATGGAAATTTTGCTTTGGGGAATAATTCTAGTGTCTAAAACAATTCATTCATATAATCAACTGAAAAGATTTGGAATTTTAGATTACTTTTAGTTGTAAAGTTTTAACATTTACACCAATTTATCAGATGAATATTATCATATGCTGGTAGTTACCATAATTTTGATCTAATTTTCAGAAGTCGT
The DNA here is from genome assembly GCA_964017195.1 of Siderastrea radians. Classification (NCBI taxonomy): domain Eukaryota; kingdom Metazoa; phylum Cnidaria; class Anthozoa; order Scleractinia; family Rhizangiidae; genus Siderastrea; species Siderastrea radians. The sequence goes on along the minus strand of OZ024889.1, from coordinate 64,533,389 downwards.
AAAAAAGTAAGTTGCGGATATCCTTTAGTGACATAGACCGGAAAGAAATTTGTATTGTTCTAGCTGCTTCATGACTTAGATTTTTTTAGACTCGACTGCCGAATTTTCAAGAACGAGACTAAGAATGAATGATCATCATAGCTCATTCCAATCAAAGTGGTGTTTTAAGCCATCTTTGGCGATCTTGTATCTGAGTTCTATAAGTGAACAAAAAATTTTTTATAAAACTTTCTCCTGGCCAGTTTTGATCATGACTCGTACCAATATCTTGTTCCTTGATTAAGAAGTTTTTATCCAAATGCCTAAGGCCTTCATATTTTGATAATCTCGGTTTAAAAAACGCATGTAAATCTATGTATAGATAATTGTTTTCGTTTGAAGTTAAATTCGTCATTCTCCTTTATTTACCTTGGCTACGCATACTGTTCGTGGGAGACAGAAAATGTGTCTTCTGGATCTAACAGACGTCACTTAGATCTGAAACATTGCGAAGATCATGCCATTCATTTTAAGTTTTTATTCGTTAGGCTTTCAGACGTAAACAAAAAGGCTTTTCGCAAAGAACTTGTCTTTTCTTATTTATCTTGGCCACGCATTGACGAGATTAAAAAAATCCCTCTCTCAGACAGAACAGACACATTTAAATATATATATATATATATATATATATATATATTTAATTGACGCACACAAATCTACAAATAGATAGTTTTTTGTCTGAAGTATTTAGTTTTTTTGCCACTGTTACCATGGTCACGCATTGTTCGTGCGAAACAAGAAAGATTCGTCTAGGAACTTTAAATAGTCACACGGTTAAACCTTTGACCACAATTATAGACTTTTGCGTCATGGAATATTTTGTTTAAAGTGACTTATCCACTTCGTCAATGGAACAATCGAATTATAGAATCCTTAAGGTTTAAAGTATTAACATAACGTTTGTCATAAATCGAGCTTCTGAACCGGAAAATAAATGTCTTTTGGCAGATATCCTAAGGACGTCCGGAAGGAACCATGTATTATCTTGGCAGCTTTTAATGACTGACTTTCTTTAAGGGCTGTCTGAAACTTCTAGAACAAGATTAACATAAAATAATCTTGGCGATAACTCAAATCACGTTAATGCGGTCAAGGACCTTGTAGAAATGCTTCAGGTCATTTTTAATGATGACAGAACCGGGACACCATATAACGTTTCCTGGGTCAAATATAACTCGTACCTATATATCTTTAGGATCCGTGATCAAAATGAACTTTATCCAAATGCCTCAAGAGAGAATATCCGTGATTAGTATCAAAATTCTCCCCTTCAGGTCAGTGCATTCTAACACATTCTGATCATGAGGATTAAGAATATGACCACGAAAGATGAACTGTCTTGATATTAAACAAGTTCTCCCAAGAAGTACGTAACAAAAATGTATGGTGGGAACTAGTAAGGAAAATTTGTATAACGAAGCTGAGGATTACAGGTTTAAGTGACACTGTCCTGCCAAAATATGGAAAGTTCACTTACCATTCCATGCTACGTTGCCAAATGCCAACAAACCTACTGACAACCAAGATAGTTAAAAGAACAAGTATTTCAGATAAAGTGCAAAATTATTAGGATGGAAGTGAATCACAGATCATCAAATTTGATTTCGTGACAGGCGGTCCAGGAAATTGCCGTTCTGATGGATTTTGTCTCTCTTTGTTTTCATCACTTTTCGCGGTTTTTCCACATAGACACGAGCCACTAACAGACTGACTGACTGACTGGCTGACTGGCTGAATGACTAGCAGACTGACTAATTCACTGACTGGCTGCCTGACTGATTAACTGACTGGCTGACTGGCTGAATGACTAGCAGACTGACAAATTGACTAACTGACTGACTGACTGACTGATTAACTGACTGACTGACTGACTGACTGGACTGGCTGCCTTACTACCTGAGTGAATGGCTGAACCTCTGTGTTCAGCCATTCAGACATAAGTCACTAACAGACTGAATGACTGACTGACTGACTGACTGACTGACTGGCCGACTGACTGATTAGCTGACTGACTGACTGACTGACTGACTGACTGACTGACTGACAAACATACTGACTGACTGGCTGAACCTCTGTGTGACTGTCTGACTGACTCACTGACTGACTGGCTGACTGACTGACAGGCTGGCTGGCTAGCTGGCTGGCTGGCTGAAAAAGTGACTGGCTGATTTGAGTTCACGTACAGAGAGCAATGTTGACTACGATTGTAGTTTCTCCTGAAGTTTATTCATTAGATTGCAGTTTATCCAAAGACCAGGTTAACACTCGTGTTTCATCCTACAGTCAAAGCTCTCCTCGTAGAAATGTGGTTCTACCGTTTGAGTCCATAGATGAAATCCTAAAATGACCATTCAAGTGAAAGCTACAGTGTAACGTCGCCTAAAAGGCACCTGTTTAACCCTTAAAACCCCAACAGTGACGAGAACGAAATTTCTCCTTACATGATCACTACTTGTTCAAACATTCACGTGATGAGAATAAAGGACACAATCACCAAGGGTAAGATGTCTTGATATTGAGACAAATTCTCCTTACTAGTTCCATACAAATATATAGAAAACAGTAAGGAGAATACTGATGAATTTTCATAGCAGGGCTTTAAGGGGTAAACAGTCACCTCACCTCATTATTACGGTCACACTATTATGTTCTGAACAAATGTTTAGTTATTTTTTAATGAAAAATCCCTTTACTCTGCCTATAGCTATGCCGTTGATAAAACCAAGGGGCACATAAGGTTGATCACCGCTGGCTCCGAATCGCTGGCTCCGAATAACCATTTCCGTTTCAAATTATAAACTCCGCTTTAAAGGTCGCTCCGAAACGGAAACAGAAAATAATCGTAATTATTTCACTTATTTCAAGTACAAAAGGTTTCACTTTCTCTTCTTCACTGTGTCACATGCTTCCTGGCTTACTTTGCCTGTGAACAGGCTCCGCGGTGAGGAAAATAACGCGAAAAAAAGGCGTTATTTCCCCACATGCCTTGTTCACAGGCTATGGCTTGCTATCCTTTTTGTTCAGCAACTGTCGTTAATACGGCTAGATTTTGCTAGCCCGTTGGTGGCTGGACGGAGTTCCATTGTACCAGGGGGCCCAAAGGAGTTCAAGGTCCCGGTTTCAGGGCTAAAAGAGGGAAAAATCGGGGCCCTAGACCTCAGCGCTCCAAGGCAGACATTCTCTGGGGCTTGTCACGCGCTCCTTCCCAACGTGACGGTTGTGAGGTCGTCTGCGTTGGAGAAATCTATGCTCAAGGTCTCCATATTGCTTCTCTCCCGGGCTCCACTTAGCCAAAAATCGAAGTTTTTGTCCGGGCTCCTAATGGAGAAAGACAGCAAAAAATTCGAGGCTTCAGGGCTACAAAGACCCCTATTTCGGACTTCATGTAGTGAAGAGTATTTATATTTTGTGAAGCTTTTTTATCTACAGGTAGCAAAATAAAAGTGGCATTTTTATCCTCGAGTAAATCTTTCTAAAGGTCTTAGGTTCAGATTTCCGCCCGCGTGTCAGCTAATCTACTTTGAGTTAGGCCATTTGTATTTCTCTGCAGCCCGTGGCAACCTGGTGTTTTGTTGATGACAGCTCTTTTTTTTAAAATCAAGATTATCTTTTCTGTTTTGCTGATCGGAATGTAAATACGTCCAGTGACCTTGTAAAGATCTTTACCTATAGGTGTCATCACATTTATACAGTTATATCATGACAATCGCCTGGACCGCAAGCTAAGAGCCACAAGTGTAATAATGAATGCCTTTCTATTTTATAGCGAGGAACTGTCCCACAACTATGTTATTAAAATATTTACTGGTTGTGCAACCGACTGGAATTATTTAGACAATGGCAAATTTCACGTGGGAAAAAACCGCGGTACCGCGGCCAAGAATGTCGAAAATTAGCTCTGTTTGCACAATACATTCCTAAAAAGTTTATAATTTTACGGCGTTGCACAATGTTTCTCGAGCGAGATATTTTTTCCTCTGGTCGTGTGTGCAATGTGGTAGGATAACAATTGTCAAAGAATGACTAAAAACATTATAAAGGTCACCAGGGTTAACTCGGTTAGCACGCGTTGAGGACAGTGACTGTTTGCCGCCCTAGAAGTTTACACAAAAAAATCACGACATCTTGGGCTTGTTTTTTCAACCACAGTTTTCCCACGCAAGACAAAAGGGCTCTTTTGCAAACAGGCGAACGATCGGAAACTCGACACTACACAAGAACAATGTAGTCCTTAGCCGTATTTTTTCAGTAAACAACTATTAGGTCAACGGGTCTAAATTCGGCCCTAGGAATGTTATTGCAAACCCAGCCCAAAGCGGGCTGCCCATTCCGCAGATATTTGCGCCGACAAAGTATGTGACAATGGCGGGAAATGTTTCGCAAACAGAACTACCGCATCGGCACAGCCAAATTATTACCGACAAAGGACACAAAGCCAAAACACAAGGTGCTCCGAGCCAGGCAATTGAGATTCTTTGTTTAGATAAGGTCACAGTGGACGTGCGCTTTGTTCAACAGTGGGTTTATCGTGATCAGTATCAGTGGATATCAGTTGCCGTGACAAGTGTTTGATTCCGGAAAATTCACAAAAACAGCAGTGACCGCGTGGACGCTTTAAAGAAAGATTATTTTTTGACGCAATGGGAAGCCGGAAAGACTCTTTGACGCTTTAGCCAGAGTGCTAAAAGGATAAACTATAAGCGACTTAAATCATTTAGCAAGTAAATTATAATCGACATGACTCCCTGTTATCAGAATTTTGATCTTGACGCGAAGCTCAATGCTATCTGCATGTCATGATAGCCTGGTTATCAATTTCAGTGTTGAGTGAAACAAGATGAAAGTTAAGTTACGAGCAATTATTTAACACTGTCTACAGATTGTAAGAAAATAACACGAGCGCGAAATAAAGATTTAGCCGATTTACAGAGCTCTTGTCAGCCTAACTTCGTTTTCTGTCAGGATATTATAAAGGAACAAAAGGATGACAGATTAAAGAGAGGGATTAAGCCTTATGTCAGAAAAGTGAACTTTGTTTCCTGGACGTTGTTTTTATTTTTGTTCTATAGCACAGTATATTTTTGTCAACGGCCCCCAAAAGCAGTTTAGAACCTATTATTACAGGCCTATGTTCTTTATAGCATCAACTGGGTACTTATTATCTCAGTTACACAGCATGTTCATTTTATCGAGCTCTTCAATGGACCGACATCTCTTCGGTCAACTTTAATTTCAGATGTGATTTTTAGGCATATTGTGAAGTACATAGCGACAGAACCGAGCATTATAATCTATTTTCATAGCCATCACTTAAACGGAATGACGAGTTAAGTAGCTAGAAAGACCTACAATTGTTTTTGAAAATACTTCTTGTTATTACAAAAACAACAACAGAAACTTTCGAGATCCCTGGATCCATTCATGATTCATGCACGAAAAATGTTTTACAACCTATATCTTAAAATAGGCAACAGTAAATATACAGTAGATAAAATAGGCAACAGTAAATATATCGACTGAAAGTCTACTAGTATCGGGAAGTGGTGATACTTTTTGGTCAATATAGTTTTTCACATTGCAGAAAGACTTAAAGTTATGTATTTAAATAGTAATTGCTATTCGGTGCGTAGTTTTAAATTCTCCGGTTTTTTTTCAATAACAGTCTGATGATCTACCCTTCAAACAATTGTGACAATGTGATTAATATAACAATGGTTACATGCTGAATATAGGCTGATCGTTTGGTTGATTTTTTAATATTTGGATGAGCTTCAGTTCTATAAATAAAAATACCATGACACCAATTTAAATTTAAACTTTAAATAAAGATCCCCAAAAAGTGAACTCTTGCTGATCAAATCAAAGAGAATTAAAAAAAAAAAAAAAAAAAAAAGAGAAGAAGACAAAAAGGGAAAAACAGACTTGTGTAGACGGAAAGAAGGAAAACCATAATAATAATTATTGTGTCGTTTTCAGGTTTTGTGTGAATGTCTCACTAAAAGGTGCGTTAAGCCAATGTTCGCGCCTTAACTTAAAAAGATCTAACTTTGCGCCTTTCAACTGAAGGCTGTCAATTCATGTGGTAGTCTTCGAAACTATTTGCTGTTCTAAAAGACATCTCTAACTTTTTAGTCTGTTGATAAAATCCTCAAGTGTTACCATTCATATGAAAGCTGTTGATGAGTAGATTCATAAGGTGCTGTTTACTAGGTTGTGCAAGTGGATACAATATTTTTCTTTGTTTGTGGATGAAATCCTGAAGTGTTACTATTCAAATGAAAGCTGTGGATTCTTGAGGTGCTTTTAATGTCTTTTGTTGTTTCCATACAAGATGTCTCCAGCTTTTGAGTTTGTTGGGACTGATAGAACCCTCAACTGTTACCAATTCAGGTGAAAGCTGTTCACGAGTACATGGTGCAGTTTACCAGGCTCAGCGTGTCCACTATATTTTGAGTCCTTGGATGAAATCCTAAGTGCGACTATTCAAGGAAAGTCTATTCTTGTGAAACTGTCTATCTGCATTGCTGAAGTTCTAGTGTTGTGACTAAGATAAAGAATATCAACAAGGCCTTAAAACTGAAAGCGGTACTTGCACAAAAAACTGCAAACAAAGTAAGGGTGCTATAGTTTATAACAAGATCGTTCCATTTATCGTAGTCTCCAAGGACGTTCGCAGTATGCTATAAGGCCTGAGGGCAACTGCCTTTAGTCTGCAATAATAGCTATTTGACGAGCAAGCCCGCCTTCTCCTTGGCATGCTACTTGAGAGGTCGACTCGAGTTGAAAATATATTGTTTTCCTGATCATCACTGAAATATGGGTCTTCGCAAATAAGACGGAATATTTTTCCAGAAAAAGATAACATTCTGCAACCGGTTTCTTTAAAGTAAACTAAATTATGAAAAATTCTGTTGCATGCTATAAATTCGTGGTTTTATGTTGCAATTCGCTCTACTGCACACGATTCATACTGCTAGGCACGCGAACAATTTTCACCCTTCTCAATGCACGACACTAAGCTAAAAATAAATTTCTTGATTCTTGTCTTCAGTTTAGACATTAAAAAGTAACTTTGTTTCCCTTCCCGTATGCTTTGAAAAAAGGTAGTTTTCGAGTTTCCATATGGAATATTTCATCCTATTGACGATTTTTTTCCTGGGGCACTGCTCGTTTTGTCTTAACCCGACCCGAGGTGGTTGTGGGCGTCAATTTTGTACCATATGCGAGCATACAGACAAGAATTAGTGGCTTGTGAACTTTTCTGGAGTTCGTGATATTTCTGAAACATGTTTTTAACGAATTCGAACCACAAATTATAGCGTTAATTCTGTTACATTTGTTATAATTTGTTGCGTGTCGTTTCGAGGGAACGCAGATTATTGCATGCAAGAATTTCGCTATTTATACTCACTTTAGCCAACACACGAAGGGTAATTAATTTTAACTCGCATGAATGTCAATCCCTAGCAGAGCGAATATAATACGTTTATGCAAAAGATTTTAGGTTATGGTTGACGATCGTTTCTGAAACGTTTCTAAATGGGAAATTTTCGTACAAGCCTATTAACTTCAGAAAAAATTAATATGCTTTAAAAATTTAAAGTTCCTCTGTGATATCCCGTCGTTTAAAATTCTGGAAATCAAGCAGACAAAAAAAAATTGCCCAGTATAAAGGTCATTTTCCTCAGCTTATCTCCCATTAAATTTATAATTTGCCCCCACAATAGAGCGAAATTGTGGTAAAACTGACGAAAGAATACATCCAATATATCAAATTATAATCAGATCTTTTAACCCAACCACATTGATAGCGGAAGAGATACCAGCCCATGCAAAAACACAAACATAGCATAAGTTTCTTCAGGGCGATTTTTACACATCAAATTTTATCTGTCGATGGTATAAATCGTTGTCCTTCTTATGTTAGCTTTGATGGCATCAAAACGTGCTAGTTTGTGCCGAATAATAATTTTGAAAGAGTAGCAATTATTGAGGTATCCAGACGGTAGGTCATGTGCCTCGTTCAACCTTGTCTGCGTTTCAAGCACGCAAAAACAATGAGCTCACGCAAGGGTTCTTTCCGCAAAAACCATAGACTCGTGGCTAGATTATTGACAGAATTAGTTAACGACGGGCTTGATACGGTGAAAGAATAATAACAAAGATAGATTTGTTACCGAGAAACACACGATTTCAACTGTTGTGAAATTGTACTCACAATAGCTGTCAGAAACCATAATGACTGAAATCACAAAAAAACCTATCAAAAAATTCCATTCTCAAGTCCTTCTACTAGCCCGAGGCTAGAAGGGCAAAGCACACGAAACTGCCGAAGCACCTGCAATATAAGCAAGTTTCGCAATATCCTAGAGGAATATGAAGATAGTTCAATTTCAAAACGATCGCGTCCCACGTCCCCGAGCGCTACGAGTTAGCGATAAACATCGACTTTTAAAAGGGCTCACCCCGCCTATTCTATTCAAGGTGTTGAACGACGACGATGTACACCGATTTCTACACGTCTATACATCACTCCCCTTTCAAATTTCGTGGTCAATTTATCTGATTATGGGCAGTATCTGCAGAGAGGAAGGAAGGAAGAGGGATAGAGGATTGACATAATGAAACAGAAGGCAAAATAAGGCGGGGTTGGAAATGTCAGCATGCAAAACAACAGCTGACAGCTTCGGTCTTGTTGGCTCCACGGTGTCTGAAAAAGAAATTTTATTTCAAACAATTCTGAACATCTGAATGCTTCAGTTTAATTGCTTGGACGCCCGGACATTGAATGAATTTCAATTGCCAGTACAGTACGCTTTAAATCTCGCAATGAGTACGCACCACCAAATTAAGCCCTCGAAACGGCTAAGGGCCCCAATTTGTTTCTCTCTCTCTCTCTCTTTTCATCGAGAGGGCTGAAGCAAAGTATAAGAAAACCTTCGTCACGTATTGCCGGCAAGACGAAACTTGCCATTATTTGTTTTCAAAACAAGAATTTCCGAAAAAAAGCGTGAGTTGATGATCGTATCCGTACCGCAACACACGCATACCGAGTTGATACTTCAACCTTGATTTCCCATGTACCTTCTGTTCGGAATTACTTGATGGCAATTATGTTCTCTTATAATGACCCTGTCGACATGCTTTGGAGCCTAAGAAGAAAAAAGGCAAAAAGGCATCGACAAAGGTCTTACGGTCAGACAAACTTAAGCCATAGAATCAACCAAAGTACAAAATTTTGTACTCTTTTTTGCTTTATTGAGAGTTTCTCTCAACACGTAAAACGTATTCCATAAAATATATACATTGTCGGCGCAGAGGAACGACGTTGTCCCTTGCAATAATTGAACTTTACACTTTACAGAATGTTTGCTGCTTGCGATAGAAGAAATAAATTAAGATTTCCGGCATGCGATCGTGCGGCCATATGTCCAATTTTCTCGAACCACTGTTTTGTAATAGAGTCGATCTTGTTGGTGCAATCGATGGGAGATTTAATTTGCTCCAATTCCCTCATGCGGTCGCGACACCATATGCGGGGCCTGCTCCGAAAACTGTACCTAACAACAGAGATGAAAAAGAAAGAGAGAATTGCTATTAGCTAACAGGGAAAGAAAATGTTTGCGCTAAACGCGCGGCAAGCACTGTCTACTACACAACGGGAACAAACAAACTATGAATTCTTGAAATGACACATGTAGAGCACATCGTGTTTGAAGCCCCATTTTAGAAATCCATCCGAGATGTCGAATTAGGTGTATCTCAGTTCGATTTTTTTAGCCTAGGTTATTTAGCTAGAAGCGAAGAAAATTGCATCTTCCCCTCTGTTTTGCGACCGGTTTGCTGGTAGCATAAGCAACAGCCGTTGCCTCGATTTCTGTGTAGAAAAATGTCGCAATTGTGTATAGTACGAGAGCTTTCTTACGCATGTGTTCTTTGTCCGCTAAATGAACTCTTTTACCCCACGCTGGGCAGTAGATGTTTATCGCGATTAACTCAACAAATATCCCGCTGTTAGAAAAAGGTCAAAAATACGTCTTTGTTGTTGATGAAATGTTTAAGCTTCCGAGCTACTGGCAGCCAATTCCCTAATGCATAAAAGCTCTGAGAATTTAATGAGCAAAAAGTACTTCAATTTCACGAACGGTACGATCGCTTATAGTTTAAAGAAATTGTACGCCTTCGAAAACCAATATTATAATATGTCGAGTGCCAGAAGGAACGACCACATACAAAAAACATAGGACAAAAAGAAAGAGCAAAAAACTCTAAATCGCGGCAAAAATACCTATAACTGTAGCACAACACAGGTTTTTTTTAGCAAAGAAACGGTGTGTTTTATCAGTGATTTTGTTTTCTCATTTTCTTAAAAATGTTCGCCAAGCTAATAAATAACAATGCACTCCCGGTGGTTGTTTCATTGTGGGCACGAATTTATTTAAAATAGTTTTGCAGATTTTAAGTCGGCGTAGCAGAGGTTAAGAACTTGGTGTGTCAGTGAATTTGCTAATCGTTTTTTTTATTATTATAATTTTTTTTAAGAAGCAAGAAAATACTTTGGGCAGTTAGTTTTTCCGTCGCTCTGAGAAAGCTTTGTTGTTAAAGGTGTGAGGCAATTAGGACAGAGCACAAAGAAATATAATACTGGCAAATTTCACTTTCCTACAACTGTCTTCTTCAAAACACACGAAAAAGAAAAGTCCAGAGACAAACACGAACTAGATCGAAATAAAAGAAATGAGCCTCGCAGAACTCAAATCAGTAACTCGTATTCTTGTTAAGGCTCCAATCAAAAACTATTCGTTCCTAGGCGAAACAATGGCAAAAGAAGACCAAGCGAAAGCCTGCTACTTAAAAATCTTGCGATTATCAGAAGAGGCGCGTAAGCGAGTTCAAAATCTTCTAATAACGTGGAGTAAAAATTGGTTGGTACAGTTCCCGAAAGAAGTCAATTGGCACACGACACTGTTTTGAGGGATATTTATACGTTGAATTCAGTTATGCAAAATAGGCAAGCCATCTATTCAGAAGTATAGCAATTATCGTGTCACATTCACAAAACATACAAGCTTGCTTCGACGGATGCACGCTTGGGTTATCCGTTTAATGGTCCCCTAAGGGTGCGCAATCAGAACAGTTTTGTTTTAAAACAACGGTTTTCAGTTCGTTCATGACAATTCGGGTTAAACGCTTACTTGGTCTAATAGAGAGTGATTTGAAGCCGTATAATTGGGTCATTTAGAACGCTCAAGATGCAGCTCAACACGGCGCGGGTGAAACAAAGTTTGTTACTTAGCATAAAAAAAGCAGCATTCAAAGACAAAAGAATCATGGCGCAAGTAAGATAAGGTTTTAGAACCCTGCTTAGTTTATACGCTTACCAGTTGCTGAAACGGACCTTGGTCCATATCGTTATGCATAGCGAATTCGTTCAGGGCCTTCCAGGGTTGATAGCTGGGAATATCACCCATCGATACGTCGGATGGCGGTCTAAGCGAAGGTGGAGTGAGACTTGAACCAAAAGCCTGAACACCCGAAATAGCTGATGGCGGTAATGAACGGCTGGAAAGAGCGTTCGGAGAACTACCAGTTGGACTCTGTATACAAACGGCAACAAAGATACAGTGTGATTAAATGGGGTATATAAACTTGCGTCAATTATTATGACTTCGATGCAGCAATGTTTGGCTTTGTAAAACGTATACAGTTCGGTGTCCCACTGCGACTAATGGTAATTACATTTTTTTGGCTAAATGCCGTATAAAGAACAAGGAATAACAGATTAGCTGATTTGTGAACGAACACACACGAGTCGAAGAATTAAGAACAAATGTAGTTGAGACAAGGCAACTGTGTGTGCGTATGATAATAAAAACAGCAGATGTGAGAGCGTCGACGAACGTCGTCAGCAGGGACGAATGATTTTATAATAGGCCACACTTTTTGTACATTCATATTCAAAGAGGTTAGATGCTTTAAAAAGCACTTTTCTTCAAAATTGAGATCATTTGAAAACTAAGCAAACATAAGCTCTTATAAGAGGTCGCTCGTCCCGAACGAGGAAGTTCAGTGAAAACGTGTGAAGGTCTAAAGCCTCGAAGATTTGTCATACCAGCTGTGAAGCCGAACAATCCAAAATTAACACCTTCTGGCTAATTCTTCCAATTATGTTAACAAGAAGACTCCTCGCACGGGGTTCAAGGAAAGGGGAAATATTTGGGTCACGAGCGAAACGAGGTTTTATATAGAACAAAACCCCAGGGTAAAGAAAGCCTTAAGTTTGTTCGCCAAGCTCGATTAACCACCTGTGCGTAAATATTCCCGTTTCCGTCCGTCTTTGTCGTGACAGCTAAGTACAGAACGATAGCGCTAGAAAAATGCGCTAAGGTTGATCGATTGTTTGAACGCTTGTCGCCAACGAGAAGAAATGAAAGTTCAAAATAATTCAAGGTGATTATTACCTGCCCGTCATCTGAGCCCGGTCCTTGGTGCTGGAGGTGCGAGGACGTTTTGTTCAACATCATGGATTTCTTCTTGTCTTTACAGCGCTTGTTTTGAAACCAAACGCGTATGACTCGAGGGCTCAGTCCTGTCATCTCGACAAGCTGTTCCTTCATCATCGCGTCTGGTCGCGGATTCGCCGCATAACACGTCCGTAACGTATGTAGCTGCTTTTCGTTCAGGACGGTCCGTACCCTCGTCGTTTTCTCTGACGATTTGCTACCGCGCCGCGTCGGCGATCCTTCGGTCTGGCCGTTGGAGTGAGCTGCAAAAGCATTATTATCATCATCTTAAATTTAGCCTCGCACTTGTGATACTTCACTCGCAATCGAATCTAATATTTTGAGGGTCGAAACAGTAATATTTCGAGGGGAAGACTGAGGGTAAGAATATAGGTCTTCGAAGTCTATAATTGGAATATCTGCTGAACGCAGAAAGCGGCACTACAACACCGTTGTTCGTATAAACATCCTCAAGGTTAAGATTTTGTATTTTCCTGCGGAAGTGTTTGTACTTTAAAGAAAGCAGAAAAACCGTAACGTCATTCGTAACAAAATTGTTGCAGCTCAAAACATCCTTTCAGCTTCAAAATAGCAGCCGTCTTAGTAGTAATACAAGTGTATAGCACTACTTTTAGATCCTGCAATTTAGTATCACGAAAGCTCAGCGATCGGAAATAAATGTCAGAAGTACTTATCCGTGTTGAACCTTATAATTGAGAAGCGAAGATATTACCAACAAACATTCAATTTTGAATTTAACTGCTAGTAGGTTGTATTATTCTCGCAACATAGCTTCTTCAGCTTGATCTGTGACAATGCGCCTAGGACGCCGAAAGCAAACTTAAGTTGCCCGGCTACGAGCGGGGCTTAAAATTAAGAGCAATAAAAACGAATAAACAAAGAAACCCAAAATACGATAGCCTAGTCTTGTATATTCGCCTAGCAAAAAATCTGCACATGATACAAGTAGAATCAATCGGAGTTGCTAATAGTGTTATCAACCCCAATTTGATTAGATTCTGATACGTTTACTGACAAGACCTACCGCATCGAAACAGAAAGAGCAAGTAGAAACAGACAAACCTACCCGATGATTGAGACGACGATCGTTGGCCTCCTCTAGCGTGAGCTGCTTGGGCCGTAGCGGTTGCTTTCTCCACGATTTCGTTGTCCTCTTTACAAAATAACCCATCCTCGCGAAGTGCGAACTCGTCCCCTGGAACAAGCTGCCTACTGCAGGCAATGCAGCGAAAGCAGTCTATGTGGTAGATTTGGTTCTTGGCTCTCATCACGAAATCATTTTTCGTCACTGACCGGGAACACTTCGCGCACTTTGTCCCAAATAACCTGAAGAGCAGGAGAAAAATATCGATCAATAACCGGAAAGCAAATAACGCGCTTCGCAAGAACGACTTTCGCAAATATATCTGTTTCTATTTTATTCACATCCGAGGTGACCCGTCAATGGGAATTTTACAGTGGCCCCACGCGCTGTTAAGCCTAATCCTGAAGATTTTCCACCGTCGCAAGGCTCTAAGGTTTGCGAATTTGCGATCGAAAGCGAAATCTACGAAAAACCACAAATCTAAATTGTAGTCATAGCCTCCTGCATGTCGAGTTGGCAAACTTTCCCGCCTCGCTTGCCCACAATAAGAAAGAGGCGGAGTCAGAGTATAACTTGTGTGAACTAGATTTCCTGAACTCCAGCCACCCCGTATCCGTGTGAATTTCTTTCTAATTAGCTTCCCTGAAATCCACAGAATACATCGCGATCTGTAATGACTATTCAGGATCGTACACAGCGGGAGAAATCAGGACAGCCAACTTGCAAGTGGCTTCACGAAGACAATACGGTCATAACCATCAAACAACTGCTCTGTCTTCCTAATTAACAACATTGATTCCTTCGCCGGAATAATATGTCGTCAGTATTTGTAATAAGCTGGAGTAATCCTGCGAGTAACACAGCCTGATACAATTATTAAACACGCGGACAGACAGACGAATTTGATTTGTGTTGATCATAAATGAGCTGTGATCGCACGGCCGGGTTACGCTCGCATCCTGATTTCTCAGCAGTAGACTGGATGAACTGCTTACCTAACGTAATCACGCTTGCAATAGGTCTTTCCGTCTCGCACAAAACACGTACAAGTTTCATCCAGATAAGTGTGGCAGTCGGCGCATTTGAGGCAGCCTGCATGCCATTCGAGGTCGGGTGCAACGCGGAGGATGTACTGATCTTGAATTTGAGAGCCGCAACCGACACACATGGATATTCGACGCTTCTCTGCAACAGAAATACAAAACAAAACTTAAGAGCTCCTTGGTTTAAGCGTGACAGGAAATACTTCCGAGCATCCAAGAGAGCCAACGGTGTTGAGGGAAAGTTTATTTTGACGAACAGGGAATCACAGCGAGTTAAGTACATACGCTGGAGATCCTGGTCGCTCATTCCCGAGGACGCTTCACAAGGCACTCTCGGTGATATCAGCCAAAATGGGATTACTAACTAAGCGACTCTGCCAGCTGACGAACCGAATACTTCAAAATTCCGATCTCTTTGTAGGAATCATGTTATTGGTGCATCCAGCTCGTGCCCAACCACGTGACCCGTGCTGTCATTGTCCGGCAGGTTATTGGCCGCAGGCTAAACCACCAATTTTACAAATTGGTGCCCAGTTGTGAATGCTCCACTCGCCATTGGTCGCCCACCTTTCAACACTTGTCAAACTTTGCGCGTTTTTTTAGATTGGAAACGGTGATAAACGCAGGTGTAACAAGAAATTGACCGCAGATGAATTTTAGTACACTCATTATGAAACGTACAGAAGGGAACGCAGAAATTTGTGATCGCAATCTAGGGGCAAGGAGTCAGGCAAGTGGCTTACAGATCACGATTTCTAACCTGTCGCAAGCAACAGCCTTGGAGCGCTTATTGAAAGTGACAGCTGACTTTTGTCTTTTACGTCTATGTGCACACGTGGAAGTCACTAAAGCAATATCTGCAAGCGCTCTCCTCGAGTAAAGCGCGTGGATATTCGTTTCGGTACACGTGTGATTAAACTACGAGATAAATTTCACAAACTGAATTTATTCGGGCAAACATGCGCTAATGAAAGGAGCTCGCCTTTGAAATAGCAGCCGTGTTTATGCGCCGTCAACAACCTTGCCCACCGAGAGAGGGCAATGTAAAGGCATTGTTCAATTTTCAATGCTTGGCGACGCAACAACAAGCAAATTTGAATCAAAACAAAAGGGTGGATTTGGGGCAGGATCTCATTGAAACTCGAACACTTCGATATAATTAGCAGAAATTTGTGAAAAGAAGCAAACGAAATTTAGCACATTCTAGTTAGAAGCTCCGCCTCGTCGGTCACCGAATGGTTCGATAGCGTTGAGATCGATAGCGCCTATCTTTTGCTGAAAGAAACCCTCAACTCCCTCAGATCCTCCAGACGGGCAGGGATGTTGAAAACTGGAGAGGTCATGATATTGACACAACTTGGAATGAAAAATATTTACTCGAGAAATTTTCCCTTTGAAAAGCAGAACAAAGTCGGCATTGAAAACATTTGTGCTCAACACAACATGAGATAATAGCCTTTGTTTTTCTAGTTCAACTTGGGGATTTAAAAACCCATTCAGCGTTGTCAAACATATCTTTTGATCGTCTGGCCATGATTCGAGGCCATTGTTGTAACCAACTCAACTAATTCATATATTAATTATCTGTCATATTCACTTGTCAAACACCTCATTTACGAGTGGCTAGTTACCAGACCTCCTACTTTGAAGGATGCACTCGAATTTCCTGTCTCTAATGGGGCGTAAATTTTAATCCGGATTGTCCGTCCCTAAGCTGCTCTCATGCTTATAGCATTTCCGATCCTTCCTAGAAGGCTTCTAGAAGTACGTAGAGAAAATAAATTGGTACAACTGTCTTTGAGCGTAAACAAATCACTAGAATCGCGATCGAAAGAATTCAATTAGCCTGCCAAAAAAAAATTTACTTGCTTTGAATTCGGCCGCGGAATTTGAATATTTTTCCAAGCCACTGAACGCAGATTACGATCAAATAATTACGCCAAAAACAAGCATCTAGACCAAAGCAATCACAATGAAAACAAAGTCAAACACGAATTTGTTACGCCTGAACTCCTCACAAAAAAGGTCGTTGTCAAGATTATTCAAATTATTGTTTTTCACACCATCTTTGCTGCGCGTCTTTCGTTGCCTGGGCGGGAATTTTTCTTAACCCCGCATCATTGGCGTAGAAACGAAACCCGAGTAATGGGCTGATTGGGCTGTTGACGTTTCCCAATGGCGCCTGTATGGTGGCGGTCGAGAAGTAGATCCTACGATCTCGTTACCTGGAGTCGCATTTCTTCTCAAGTATTTTTCCGGCTTAGCTTCCGGCAAATTCAATTTACGACTCCAAAAAATTTTAACTCACGTCTTTCTTTCAGCACTTTTTTCCAAATTCTACAATTTTAGCCTGTAAAACCATCATTATCTTTTCATTAAACTCAGTCAACGTTTGGATTAGAGTTAAATATAACGAATAAAATATTTCACTGATCCCGTATTTTGGAAACCGCTTATTTCATCAAAGAAAAGTAATTGAAAACTAACTTAGAAACAGGTGCGACCGGCTCCATTATGTCTTCCCAACGTGACGGAAAAGAAAACGCTGCAATTGAAAATTAAAATTGAATCATTTCTCTTAGCAACACGTAGGCAAAATGCACGGAACTTTTTCGACGCCCTGTTAGGAGATCTTCAGTGAATTGTAATTGCGCTTCACTAATGTAAGTGTTAGATTCGGAACGTAGATTGTAAGTAACACTTTCTAATCTCGTGTACTCAGAAATAATTTTGGAAATTTAGAAATTTAGTACATGTCTTCAACAACGATTAGCCAGTCATGCATATTTCGTAACAGAAAACTGAGGCCCTTAATTGTCTCAATTGCCATAACATAAAAACATATTCATCGACAATAAAATATAAATATATATAGTCTTGCGAAAAAAATATTCCCCTTTCCCTTGCGTAGTGGACAAGATATTATTTTTTTACTAAAATTATCCAGAGCAAATGTTAGTTGGGTAGAAAACAAGCCACACTAATTACTCAACAATGTTTGTTGAACATTCGAGTTATCATCCCCAGAAAACAGAAAAAGAAATAAAACTTTTGGTGTTGTCTCTTCTACTGTTCATCGATACTTCCTTACAGTTTGGTTGTAGTTTTACTGGCTTTGTGTCTCTGAGCTTACAAATGAACAAATGAAAACATTTTTTTGTGAATATTGAATTTTACAGTTGCGTTGAAAGAAACACCAGCGTGTTGGATATATCTTAACTGTGGAATATGAATAAAAAGACAAGAAAACTAAAGGTAATTATAATTAAGCACAATACGCGACGATCGAAGAAAGGGGCGCTTCATGTTTTGAACAAATGTACACAAGATTGTGTAAACTTCAACAATTATATTGATAGATTGAAAAATACGTCTACACGTTGCCATTCATTTGCGAGGTTAAGCGGCTCTTGAAATCACAATTTACTCTTGGACCGAATCTATAGCGAAAATATAATTATGTGTACAACATGCTCAACAAAACAGCCGGAAAGACCATCAAAGTTCGGTTGTTGCTTGTTTAGCTGGCGTATATGGCGAGGAAAATTGTACACGAGATTTGAAATTTTCAGCAAGCGAACCATTTAGCGAGGGTTGGCTTCCAAAAGAACTTGCCAATATGTTTGTTAATTTGCTTGGGCTTTGTTATATCTCAGCTGGCGGCATAACAAAACAAAACAATCAACGTGTCAAAATGGCGGGAAAATAAGTGTCGTAGGCGAAGAACGATTGCCACCTTAATGAAAGGATAACATAAAATATACAAGATAGCAAGATCAAGACGCTAAAAAAATAGAAAAGAAAACGAAAGAAAAGAGAAACGTTGATCACGCAAATTTTGGTAGAACATAACTCCTTTTACTGTCTTTCCTATTTTGAGTATTGAGCAAGGAAATTGCACACAAAAGTCAAAAGAAACATCTGCTTCGAGACGAGAAATGAACGAAGAAAACATTTCCAATACAATTAGCGATAGGAAAATTTTATAGTTTGAGCTTGCAGTCCTTGCGTACATAATAAAGATAAAAAATTTACGAGCAACAGATTTAGTAGATTCCACCCGAAAAGGTCAACTTGGGGGCTTTAGGAGAAGTGATAACAAAAATGGCCAGAAGAAAAGATGTTTCATGCAGTAGCCCGTGGGAAATTTCGCTTAAGGCAGCCATCAACTAAAATAAAAAACAAACAAATTCTATTGTACACACGACTTCCTTTTATTTCGTTTCGCTGTCCTTTTTTGTCTTTCCAGCACAATAGCAGTCAAACGAATAGTAGATTTGCATTATATAGACTTACGACTTAAAACTAATCAACCTTTTTTAAATATAAATCTTTCTTAATGGAAAAGTAACATTGAATTCAAACTAACAACTAATCATTCGAATTCGACTTGAAGCCATTAAGAGCTTTCCAAAATATATTTGCAAAAGTAGGTATAATTGGAAGACGAATAAATGTTATATAGTTCTCGTAAAATGGTAGCACTACTCAGTCTCGAGAAATAAAAAATGCCCTGAGCTGCGTGAGTAAACTTTGGAGCAAAACTTTGGGTGTAAAAATTATCTATAACGAAAATCAAATGATTTAAAAGATTTCTTGCTTATCTGCAAAAAACCTATCTTTCCTGCGCTACGCCCCTTAGGCAACAAGACAGCGAATGTGTTTGCAAACTCAAATATCACGAAGTGTACGTTTTCAGAGATGGCTCTACTTGTATTCTTGAACTTCATATTCTTTGGCATCTTGAGCTTTACGCGATATTAAATCCACGATTATTTAACAGCTCCTGTAACGTTTACAAATCTTTTAAAACTGAAACATAATTGACACTGCATGGAGTAAAATAAAAACAGATATCAAAAACAGCATGAGTGCTAGGCGCAAAGATAACTCGTGGGTCTTGAAGCTACTGTAAAAGGGGGTCTTTAGAAGTGACAAAGTTCATGAAATTTATAATATAGGGAAATTTTAACGCGTTTTCTCTCTGGTTCATGTGCGTGCTATTTTAAAGTGTGCCAAAACATCGTACATGTGTTCCCGTCTAGTCTACAAGTCAATAAAAAACCGGAATAATAAAGTGGCCTGAAAACAAAAAAAGTCAATCTGGAAAGTTAATGGAAAACGAATGTGACTTTCGAAGCCTCAAAATTAAAAACAAAAGAAAAAAGATTGAATGCAATTTTTACTTATTTTGATTTTACAGTGAACGACACTGAGTATTCCAGTACCAGTCCAATATGCTAGTAATTTTATTCAAACATTGCTTCTTTGAATAAAGAGATCGTTCTCTACATCACACATACAATCAGTATATCTTCTTTCTTGCAACTACAGTATACAAAAACATATTTGGGTCTCTCCAAATGAAGCAATGAAAAGAATAAAATTTCGAGATTTGATGAGCGTTTTATCCAAACACACTTGGTGATAAGTGAATTATCGAGTATTTGGAATACCTCAGTGCAGCCCAATATAAACAACTTCCTCCGGGTAAAATATTGATTTATCGTTTTCATTGAAAGTGACCTGTGATAACTCTTTTAATAAAACAGGTTCGTCAACCATGCTAAGTGATACACAATTATTATGCAGGGAAGTCCTTGTTAAAGATTAATGTATGTCCTGTTGGGTTTATTTAAACCGCGAGTCCCACCCTTTAACAGATATTTCATCCAGCTCTAGTAATCGTATTGGCCTAGCCTAAGGTTTATATGCAATGTTCATGATGTGTAGATAGGCAGTTTTATTTATCTCAGTTGTTTCGTGAATTATATAAAAGGAAGTAAAATGGTTTGGATAGAAAATGTTTTCCCAAAAATAATAGGAAGCATGGTGAGCAAACTGACAAATTGGTTTATAACAACTTGAATGATCGAAGAATGATATCCAAGTCCTCACCATTATTACCAGTTTGACACACATCCAAAAATCGTGGATGCTTGTTTAGCTTTGAAGAAAAAATATTTGCTGGCACGCAAAGGTCATGGGAGACAACTGTATGTGATGTTTCTAGTTGATCAATAATTTAAGTACAAATGAAGAGAAATGGATACCCGATAGTTACTTCATTAACAGTTAAATACTAATACGAATCAAAAAGTAAGGTCGTCTCAATAAAATGCTTTACTTGGCATCACAAGAAAAACCTAGTTTACAAAAAGTGAAAAATAAAACAATTGAAATAGGTGAATACTAAATGAATAAACGAATCAATGGATGAATAATGGGTGGGTGGGTGGGTGGGTGGATGTTGGGAGAGTGGATGGATGGATGGATGGACGGACGGACGGACGGACGGACGGACGGACGGATGGACGGATGGATGGATGGATGGATGGATGGATGGATGGATGGATGAAAGAACGAACGAACGAACGAACGAACGAACGAAAAGAAGAAGGAAAAAATAGGGACAGGTCTTTGCCTGTTTTATCTAGAAATCTGTAATTAATGGACCCATGCAAGTGGAAATCTTCATCTTTCCCTATTGCTAAACAGTGGGAGGGGTAAGGAAGGAGTCTATAATAATACATCAGGGTTAAAGACGCTCGCCGGTGTGTTTGCAGCGAAGTAAGTGCACATTTTGCACCTTCTAAACTGATATACTGTGATACTTGTAGGCAGTTATATCTCTCCTAAAAATTGTCATGATACGTCTGTTAATAACTAAAGCCTTATTAATCCTACTGAGGAGGGCGTTCTCTAGTTTTCATAACACGGAGCGGCTAACGCTATATAAGTGCTTGAATTCCTCCAGGTTCAGTGAGATGCGTGCCTATCACTTGTTATCCCCAAGATTTTTCACATTTGAAGATTCTAACTACATACTCAAAAGTCACAATCATTTTAAATGAAAACTCTGAGTGAAAGGGCTAACGTAAGGAGTTTCATCTGTATTTTGAAACGACTATTACCACAATTGGAATATATGTATTACTTGAGGGGTGGTGTATAGAGAGAACACTAAGTCCACTTGCAATACCTAGATATCACCTTTACACAGCGAAGTTTATCTAAGGGCTACACCATTCCTGGCTTTCTTGGCACTGATCTTCTATCCTCTATCGCTTGTTAGGGGATTAATTTTTAACTATACAACTAGACTTATTTTATGAAAGAGTATCTAGGGCTCCGGTGTTTGGTTCATTAATGAGATTAAGCTTGTATTCGTTACTGGATTACGCGTTTTAAATCACGAAAGACCTTGTCGAAACCGTGCATAACGCCCACCAGTTTGTCATGTGCTTTATAAGGTGTTTACTCACTGTGCCAGTTTAACGAAGAGAGAGAACAACCAAAGCGTAAGAAATCAAATTTGCCATCGATAGAGGAGACACGAGGCCATTGCAAAAGCACTAAATAAAGACAACGATTTAGGATTACTTGCCTTTCAGGTGAGAAAAAGAGCGGTCTTTTGTATGCCCAGCTTTCAGCATAACGCTGTCTTGTGGAAGTTAGCAGATGATTTAACTTTCAACTTTTACTTTCCAATTTTCCACTTACAGGGAACGGAAATCACGTACAGAGGGGAGCTTTTGTCCGACCACCTCAAAGAACATTGAATTTGACATTCCTATTTATAAGGCTACCAATATAGGATGTTGGGCTAAAACTAGTGTTGCAATCACTGAATACATTTACATACACAAAACTGGACATTGCAAAAAATGCTGTTCCTTTTCGAAACCTTTGCGAACAGATGATTTTGGGATCCCCTCATCTCTGCACAGGAACCAACATTTTGGCACTTCAAAGCTCTTCTTATCGGTTGGAAAAAGAAAAACAGCTCAAGCTCTTACAAACGAGAGTGATCAATATCAAACGCTCTAATTTGACCACAGGTATTTTCAAATATCAGCCCCAGAGAACACTGTGGTAATTTTGTGAACGTCTTCGGACCGTACTGGAATTTCAAGTTTAAATACATAAAATTCAAGTCACGTTCGGTTAGAATAAACAGGGAGTCAGGTAAATAAAATGTTGAATGTTACTTTATCCCGCGTTTAGCATTTTCTCAAAACCTATGAGTTATAACCAATTTCATCCCCCGCCAACAAATATCTGTTTTTCAGCTCATAATTTGCCGCGTTGACAGAGGTCAACATGAAAATGCAAGAACAAACTTAGCATTCATGGACCGTTTCAAATTAATTACATGTGACATCACGGGACACAATATACAAAGTTCTTGGAGTAATCTGTTGTTGACTAATAATAGATATCTACCTCACGTATACAATATTCGGGAACCTACTGTCTTCAAATTTATGCCAGAAATAGAAGATTTTAAGTGAACGAAACTGATGGCAATTCAAAGTTAACTTTATACAGTAGCTTGTAACGGCTTGTAACATGAACTTTCATTCTTTGAAATTTGTTTTAAGTATAATACATATTAAAACTTTGTAGGCGCTAGTCTGTAGTTCAGTCGCCTTAAATATGTGAATCATTATGCTTGCTCCCGCGGTGATGGGGAGCTATAATGAAGAAATTGAAATTGAATTAAAAACAACGAAACAAAACAGAAATCACAAAAAAAGTGAAACTTATTAGTTCACGTATTGAAGTCTCCTATTCACCGAAGATACTTAAAGTCCGCAAAACCATTTAGGGTCATTTAGATGTGCAGTGGTTTTTCGGCGCCGAAATCTCTTCGGAAGGTTTTGGAGAAAAGCAAACCCAGGAAGTCTACGAACCAGCTGGAGTTTAATGAAACTTGGAATTTTCCCTTGACTGTACAACTTGCATTGCACTCGTTTACACAAAGGCTCAAGTTACGCCCAACAAAACGAAAAGTACACAGTGATTTTCAAAAAGTTAAAATAAAACCTCAGGTGCATAGGGTTGAATGTGGTAGTGGAGCTAAGTTAACTCCTTGAGGAGTAAGGATAGCTCCATGTGAGAATTGGAATTACTTCAACCCCCGATTTGGCACCTTTTTAATTTAGAATTAAGAAAAACCCACAAAAGGGGCTTATTTTGAGCCTAAAATTTTAAGTTCAATTTTAACTCGTGGAAAATTAATTTGTAGGATTGGCCAGTGAAAGTTTCGAATTGTGGCGTTATACTGACTTAACAGTTTGCAAGTTACGCCCCAAATCAAGGCCCCAAATGAAGGTTCGCCTAATATCCGGCAAGCAATTGATTCGACGCAAAACATTCATAAGGAGAAAGGTACATTCAAGTTTTTTCTGGCAATTCGATGGCTCGTCCGTCAATTTCTTCCGACTTGCAAATTGAAGAAAGTTCTTATAGGCCTTTTTCCTGCACATTCTCTTGACGACTGCTAGATACAAATATCGAGGAATCGGAAAAAGGTTTCACCCAAGACAAAAATTCTTTCATTGTGGTATGAACTTGTTTCAAACAAAATATAGCGAGGAATAAAGTTTCCATATTTTCTCGAATAAAGAAGCGGGGTAAAATGGACAGTAGTATGATCAAAAAGTGTAAAAAAAAAAGCTGTTGCAATATTTATATGCGGCGTTTAAGTTACGCGATTTAACAGAAGTAGTTACATAAAAAATAAAGACGAATTAAGAATAACCATTTAATTCAAGTTTACATTTAATATGAACAAAAGCTTCACGATAGTGAATCTATGAAATAGTAAATCTACCTCATGTGTTCCCTACGTTTTTGTAGACGAAAATGCCGCACAGAAAACAAGTCTGATTGAATTTATTTGTATTTTTTTAATAAAAGCAAACATGAAAGTTTAATAAGATTTTCTTGCTAGTGTTTTTGTAATTTGCGAGTTAAAGAGCGATAAAGAATTCTTATCTCGGCAATACAAAAGCTGATACTTTATTAGTTTTTCTTTGCGATATCACAAAGAAAAGGCGCAAAATGAAAAAAGGAAGAGAACAACGACACGGTGACGCCAGCTCGGACACAGCCGAGCTAAATCTCACCATTGTTCTACAGAGTAAAAATACATATTTTTTCATCTGTTAAAACGTAATCGACGCAAAAAGGACGAAACATTCTTACGGGATCCAATTGGAAAAAAAAAACGTGTAAGTAGAATTGTTTCAACATGTTTAATAAAAAACAAGAACAATTTGACTGAAACTAGATAAAAAATGAAATTCTTCTGATAAGCATACTTCTGAGATTTACAATTTCAATTTTAAAAAAAACTATTGGAAAAATTTAATTGGTCAATTCCAGAAAATTCGCACAATGACTGCAACTCGGTTTTTTGTCGATCTAGAATGGATGCTGGAAAGTTAGTCAATACTGCCTTGCGCGTTAGTAAGTACCATTTTATAAACACTATTGTCCATTACGAAATCGCAGACTTCTGTAACTTCTAAGAGTTACACCCTTTCACACTCAAGAATTAAGAAAAAAAATCAAATTTAAAAAAAAACGCGTTCAAATGACATTTGACAACTGAAAACACTGAAATTTTGAAATAGAAATTTTGAGTAGCTTTCAATGAATTTGCCACCCGTTAGGACTTAAAAAGTCTAAATCACATCAGATAATTTTTTTCTCTGAGAGAAAAATTGTTTAAATATCCTCTGTTTATCTGGTTTAACCTGAACGAACCTGCAAGAGACGACCAACCTCTCCGTTGTGATTCATACAAACAAGGCGAAAGAAAAGAGAACGGGTGGTTTTATTGTGTATCAACGGATATATTCAACAATGTATTAATTTTGTGTCAAAACCACATTTCACTGATACACTGCTATCGCATTTGTTCGCGTTACATATCTTACGCGTCCAAAGTGCAACATATACTCACACAGAATCATGCTGTAAAATATTATTCATTTAATCAAACGTTTGTATGACATTCGGCACTTTTGAAGTTGCAAACAAATAATAAAAATCACCTAAATGCTTTTGTTGACGCGAGAAAACGTGATACGATGTTCTAATATTTCATAAAATTTTTCTGACAGCGTTAGAAAAACAATGGAAGTAGGGTAGCATTTCTGCTCAGTTGCTGATAAGATTAATGAATTTTTCATTCTTTATAATTGAAAGAATCCCACAAGTTTGGGTAATTTTTTAAATGTTCTAAACATTAAAGGAAGAACTGATGCAGCGAATAGACTTTGTCATGAAATTTACAGTATCGAAGTCAAAACAATCGCCGATTCAAAAGCACTTAGTCTGCAGACAATAAGACGGATTCGAAAACGGAGTTTGTTCGTTAAAACAAGCAGTATAAATTTTGTCGTAAAAGATGAAACTCTTCTCTGGGAAAATCTTCAAATGGTTGGTCCCGAAGCTTTAGGACTACAGTATTTTTTATATAGTTTATTTTTTATTTTCAGAGATTTCCTTGCATAATTTCTTTAATATTTGTTTGCATAAAGATGGTGTTGATTCGGAACATTCTTCTTCCAGAGCACAGCTGATTTTCCAAATCGGTTCTCTTTCTTTTGAGTGGAAGTTTATTTTCTTCCAGTGATAGACGTATTATTTGTTCATAACAACAGTAGATTGACAGACAAATTGTTGACAAGAATTTTGTTAAATTTACATGATTCATCATCTGGGAATATTGTCTTTTAAAAATCTTAATAAAAATGAGGGGAAATGCAATTGAAAGTACAAAAATTACAAGTAACAAGAAAAGAATATACAAACAAACACTCTATGCAAGTAACGTTATAACATGCTAACTAAGTTAAAAGGGGGAAGACAAAAAAGGGCGGTGAAGAGTGGTCTTGGAGATTTTAGTAAATCATAAACTTCCTTCATTCACTATAATTATGATTGAGTGAAGCCCGGTTTTTTTGCCTGCGCTGTTAATCGTTCTGATCCGAAAACTGCTTTCAGAGAGCTCTAGATAGGTAGCTGTTTGTTGAACGTTCACCTAAAGATGTATTGTTTCCAAAGTAGGATTTAATAGATGGTTTTTCAGAGGGACGTTTTCAACTAGTTCAATAATTCTTAAAATCGCTTCTCGTTCAGTTAATTCATGCCCTCCTAATGAACTTAGCTCAAATAACAGTCACACACAAAATGACATAACAGTATTCAGGCAAAAGAGGATTTAGAAAACTGAGATTTTCTCAGCACACGAAATGTGTTGATTTTGACTTTCATTTTGATATAATTTTGGGCCAAGTTATTTCCCAGCAGTGCAATCAAAATTTGGGCCAGAACGTCATGGTAGCCCACATATAGGCCAAGAACGTCATGCTAGCCCACATATAAGGCACTAATGTGAAGGTAAGTGAGTACAAGTGAAGGTAAGTGAGTACAAATGAAGGAAAGTGAGTACAAATGAAGGAAAGTGTGTGTTAGTGGAGGTAGGTGCGTTAATCAGTTGGTGTATATATTCATATAGGATTCTAATGATATTAGTGCCTTATATGTGGGCTAGCATAACGTTCTTGCCAAAATTTGCAACTCAAATTTTGTTGAAAGTGCGCGTTGCCAAAATGATGAATCTTTTTTCAAAACGGTCTTTGCGTCAGTACAACAAAGGCAGTGTAATTTCACCCCCGTACCACGTGGTTTTACCACACCCTGTCAAGGTGCGCGCGTGCAAAACCGACCGAGATAAACAAAAAAATACAGTATGTAGGGGAAAAAGCGGTTTCCCTCACTCTTGGGTCTTAATTGTCGTGATCTTCTTAATAAAAAAAAACTAGTAAAACAAAGAACTGATTTCATTTGATCTCTTTGAACCCTTAATTCTTCAGAAATTGCGAAAATAAGCCTCTTGAAATATGGGACCATCGATTTAAATTTAGTGAGAGTGAAGTAAAACGAAAGGACGTGAACTAGCAACAATTCTAGCACTACATGGATAAATGAATGAATGTTGATTGTAAATTTAGAATGCAGATTTGTGGAAACAATATTCATATTGGCTTCACATCAAACACGGGCATCGAATCCGAACAAATGTTGTTGGCGTTTACCAAAAATATTGCTGAGCAATCGTAACTCGAAACTCTTTAGAAGGACAGTATATTATATAAAATAAAAATATGAGAGAAAGTGATTATGCTCTAAGTTCAGCTTGTCGGTCACCTAGTGTATCCAAGAAGAAATCGCACGTATGAAGCACAGCAAAACGTCGACAACTTGGGGCCCTGGCTGCCTAGATTTTCTTGCCGACTCGCACCGAAAGCAGTTACCTGATTCATTTTGTTGTATACATCAGTACTTTCGCCCGGATATCTGGAAGGTTTTGTTAACTAGAGCAGTTTTGCGATTCCTCTTACGGTTCGAGTGAAAAATTAGGAATTTTTGCTACTGACACGCGTACCGAACGTTAAGAACGTGCAAAATAAAAAACCGTCAAAGACTACGCCTACTTGGTTGGTGGGATCGAGCCGGAAGAGCCACGCTGACTACACGAAAACATACAGGCCATGTTACTACCTCTTTCTTGTAATTTTTAATTAATGTCATTTCCTGATATCCCCATAACAAATATCGTTTCAAATAACGGCAGGATACGAAGGCATGGGATTATTAAAAGCAGCCATTATCAGTATAACAAACTTGCACTGAAAACATTGTTATAGGATAAAGAAAGCTTAAATCTCGCCTCGAGCTAACGGCACGTCCGTCCTTTATTTTTATTTTACTTTTTCACACAAGAATATCTCCACGTCTTATTTCTGTCAGTACGGAGTAGTCAGTACTCCCAGCAAAGAGATGAACTTAAAATATGATTTAGACCTTAAGTTAGTTTTCCGCGAAAGGATTAAACGAGATTACAGTAACTGCGGTTATAAAGCAGAAGTTATTAAATATTCATCAGCCATAAATCTTCAAGTACATTAACACTGCCAAACCACAAATTGCTCGATATGAGAAGAGAGAGACTCGAGCCATATATGTATAGCAGTGTTTTAGGCGAACAAGGCCTTCCGTAGATGCGATTGAGGTGCTGTGACGTAAATAAGACGGCAATGAATTGTTTTGGCACAGTATCTTGCCGCAATGAATTTCCACTTTTTATGACTTTGATAAAGTAGAAAGAAAACAGGGAAATGCTTTCTTTGGTTTGAAAAGATTGAAGAAAACAAGGTTAATATTGCCTAGAGTAAAGGAGAATTGAAGATTATATCACTGACAAGTGACAGGTTTTAAAAGGGCGTGGCTCGTTTTGACATGAAATCCTTTGAACCTCGGAGGCGACACCGAACGATATCCTAGGAATAGATTTGTTCAATCTGTTCCTTTTTTTTTTTCAAACGATGTCATTCGGCCATAAAAGGAACAATGCAAAAGCACGGATGATGTCAATCTGCTTTGAAAAGATGCAGGGCCACAAAGGATTAGTAAACAACTGAACATAGATAGTGTATCTTTATCGCTTTTCGTTGATGACCAGACAACGATGCTTACAGCTCAGGCGGAAAAAGGAAGGGCAGTTTTCATTTCTATGAAGTGGATTAATCAAACTTATAACAAGTATCTCGATCGCTGCTTTTTTAAGAATTTAAGGAAATAATGAAATATAATTTCACGAAATGAAACTAACCAAGGAGTGATCTGACGGTTGGTTCAATTGATCCAAACCTCAAAAAGCGTCAGAAAGTGCAAGACCCACGAAACCTACTTCAAATATTTACCTTGAATTAACCTCCATCGGGAGAAATAATTCGACAATAACGATTATCACTGTTTACAGGCCTTCGTAGTCAGCCCTGGGAGTATCTCTTTTGAGTAGAATTTTGAGTGCGAGTTACAAACATAAGCAAAAACTGACAAATATTTACTCTACAAGTTTGAAAAAAAAATTTCTGGCATGATTCCCCTACAGCAGGCTTGGGCAGCGAAGGTATTAAACGTTTCTTAGGTTCATTTCTGGTACATACAAAGATACTTCGTATTGTAAATTTTTAAAATAAATGGGGATTTTTGCCATGCGGCATTGCACAAATGGAATGGCGGATAAAAACAAAATAACGTTCAGCATTCAACAGCCACAAAACACATTCCTTATCTCGCGACAAGTTCCTACGTAAACTATTAGTTTCAAGTACCAGCAAAGCAGTTAACTTAGCAACAGAGCCAAAACGGCTTGGTGGGTGCCTCTTGCCAGAAAAGAATCGGAAACCAAAGAAGCTTTCACGAAATAGAACGCCTTATTTGTTTGGACGTTTAGCTTGCACAATAAGGCTCAAAACTAGTCAGAGTGCTTTAGCTGACAATTGAGTCAAAAGCTGTCAGAAGTTACATACATGAGCAATCACTCACTGCCGATATAAACACAACAAGGTTAATTTTGCGAGGCAGGCGGTCTCGATTTTTTCGATACCTCTAACAAAGAACCACGTCCACGAAACGAACTTGAACAAACACCGAAGTAAGAAAAGGACAACGCATTTTCTCACCTGTGGATGTGATCCCCTCCATGCTAGATGCGAAACCCTTCATGTAACACGCTGAAGTCCAAGCTACTGATGTCCAAAGCAGAGTTCTCTGTCTTCTAACCAAAGGCTTCCCGCTGCGAAGACTAACAGACAAGAAAAGGAAATTATTTATTAAATTTTCAAACAACTTAAAAAAACATACAGTATGGTTGGAGCGTATTTTCTGACCTAAAACCAGAAGATGTGAAATAGAATTCTGATCTCTTCAGTGGGTCCAACCCAAAAAAAGGAGGATTGAATTAACAGCCAAGTAGACGAGAAAAAGATTTAGTTTCGGTTTATGTGATTAAAAATGGTATTTTTTATGCCTTTGTATAGAGCTGGCTGTCTTTGCATTCAGCACTGTCGCTTCCAGAAAGAAATAACTGGAAAGAAATTAAGATGCACAATATAAGTGGTCTCGAAGCACTCACAGGCCGGTTAAAGCAATTCAACTGAACGGACTTAGTTTGTTGTCACAAGGCATAGAAAATTACGGCCACAAAGTCTGTTTTCCTAGTTATGCATTAGCAAGTTATTGTCATGAAACAATTTAATGTGAACGTCATAAATGTGATTTGAGTCTTCTTTTTTTCTTATTTTATCAATATCTGCCTTTAGGCACGCAGATGTCATCGTAAAAACAAAAACATCTGTCAAACATAAAGGATTTTCGTCGCTCACTCGAGAAGACAGGCAAAGATAACTACGGCTTTGGTGCAGGAAAAAAAAACCAAAATTTCACAGTTGGTAAAGGAGGACATCTAAACAGTAAATAGGTCTGTTATTGTCCGAGCGTTAAATATCTCAGGGAAAACACCTACTAACCACTAACATATGGAAAGAACGCACTACTAAAATCATGTGTTTCTCTGCGGAAATTTTAAAACGAAAAACCCCATTTTAAAACATGAAAAAGAAGGATAAAACAATGCAATTCAGTGACAGAGAAAATTAAATATCGCTTTGTTTGTCGACTCTGCAAAAACAACAAAATTACAATTGCACCAGACCAAAATGAAATAAATTGCATATTAACAGAAATGTGGCAAATGGCAGCGAGATTAACACCCTGAGAGAGATTTGCGAAATCCCTGCAAGAAATTGTTATTTCTGCAAACGGACCTTATTGGCTAGCCCGAGACGAAAGTTTGGTCAGGCAAGATAAAAATTTACGATTTCATTACACCAACTTGATAGTGGTCCGTATATATTTTTTGATAATCTTCATTCGCATTTGCTTAATAATAGCTTTTTATCCTTTAATCTATTTGCCTTTGATGAGTTTGCCATTTTTCTGATCGATAGATTCACTTGTTCCACGAATTGCGATTGGAGGAGTTAAAAGCAAAGGAAAAAAAGCTGTAATACTATTGACTGATGTCCGAAATGGAAAGAACTCAAAAGAGTACAAATTAATTTCCAATTTCAATAATGAAAGGTCTCTGCTTTATGTCATGTACGCTGTTACTCTGTGACCAATATCAATTGCTTTGAAAACTGGTTTTCAGTTTTCAAAGATAGCGAAGACGCGCCTCACTCGTCCGCCGACAAATCTTGGCTTGACCATCGCTCTAAGCTTAACGGCGACAAACAAAACGACACATTCGCTTCGATTATCAAAAGGATTAATTATCGGCCAAAACGAGTACAAAGATGAACAACCAATTTCTACAGTTCTCTAACTTGCGTTAATCCGGGGAGAAACGACAGAACCAGTGTTTTCAGTTACAAAAACAATTAAAAAGTAAACTTGTCACCAAGAAGGCTGGGGAACATGTTTTAAGTCAAAGAGTACTTCAGGAACTTCAGTTTTTGCGTTGCAAAGTGTACTCACGTACTCTGCACTTAATAATATTTTGTATGCGCCTCATTCAATTTATAAACACGACAGCCTTTCACTAAACAAATGCAAATTAGCGGAAGGTGTCGACACATAAAAGAAGTATTCCTCTCGGTCACAGCTGATAAACGCTTTTCACAGTTATTTCGTGAAGGTAAACACAAATACAAGCACTCGACCTCTTTTCCTTTGTAACTTCAAAACGCTCTTGCTAGCTTACCTTGTGGTAGAGTCCCTGCAGAGATTTTTAGCTGTGCTTTCCAGGAAGCTCAGTTGTAGTTTAGAAGCAAAGGCGGCATTGGAATATCTCTCGCGTTAAATATTAACGCGCCAGTAAAGCATTAACTTTTCGAGCGTGGAAGAAAGAGTGTTAGGATTCAAATACACGACAGGTATATTTTACCAGACGTTGTGTAAAGCGATCAAAACGCAAGGTTCCGAAATAATCACTAAAAAGAAGAAATCATTTGACTCCGCCGTTTTATGAAAGGAAAAGAAAAAATCCTCTCGTGGCCAAAGCGTGTTTATTTCGCCACCAGTTTTTTGCTCCGCCTACTAGAAGCGATTCCCTGGCTTTTAAAAAAAAGCGCGGTAGAACTTCTAAAGCTCCTTCACTTGAAAAGCACCTGTTTCACGCTGCTAAACAAAGTGATCAAATTTCACCACGAAATCTTGCAAACACTCGCCGCACAAACCCATCCTGAAATTCTCAGGTTTGACACAGATACTAACGCCGTTGTTACAATTTCTGGGTAAGACCGTGGCAAATAAGACTGCGCTAAAAAGGAACATCCACTTGGTGATCTACCCCGAGGGCAACCTTTCGTCTTTTGGCACAGATATTGCACTATGAAAGACGGTGGAAACAACCGGTTTTGCATGTTGATGAAAGAATTATATTAATAAGGATTCACGCGCTCGCACGTGGAATAGACTAGCGCGGTTTTCGCTATCAAATCGCCGCCCTTCTCCAAAGTTGATACCGTCTTCTTGCCGCAAAATTTGTCATTCACTACGGGTCTACGCACACAGACTACACACGCTAGGTTACGGCTGTGTTTACCTGAGAATTTAATAAATAAACACCGCATGGGGCACAAGACTTAAACTGTGCCAAGAATTAATACGAATGTTAAACTAATAGTCCCAAAGACCTCAAACAGGTTTGAAGAGATTTGTAATACTTGTTTGTAGAAAACGCCGAACACTGCGCGGAAAAATTAAATATAGCAAAAGAAGAGAACATTTTGCTCCAACGGACAGGTTGTATTGATAAATGGGAAATTGCGGATGAAATTCGCCGTGCGATCACAAAAGAAATAAATTGTCCAAAAGGGAATATTATTTTTTGAGTTAAAAAGCATTCACGTCAAAAACCTCACAAAGAAATCACTCTTTGTGCCACATTTAGACACTCAATAACCTTGCCATAAAAATTTTCTCGTAAAAGGAATGACCGAAATCGAATGCATTATTCATGGCGTCTAAAGGCAAAGGGAAAACGTTTTCTCTTTATCTACTCAAGACGGAAAAGTTTTTTGTTCTTCAACAAAGTTGGTATAAGCCCTTCAGATGATAAGAAATGTAACTAAACCTTGCCGATAGCAAGCTTAGAAGAAGTTTCCTAGGAAGTCACTCAGGAGCCTCTGATCAGTGTAACTAAAAAGAGATTTATTCTCTGTTTTGATAATAGCTTGCAAGACCATCTGCCTAATAGAGAGATAGTGTTTCGGCTTTGAGGCCACTGAAATAAACATTAAACCGCAATTCGAGGCACCAATCGTCTAGTATTAAACGTACAGATGGGCAAATGTAGCGATGGCAATTCTTCTACCGTAGCTCTATGATTGTCAGTACGAAAAATAAAATACAACGCATTCTAAACATCATACGCTTAACTGTAAAGATAGTTCTATAAATAAATGCACACCGATCATTGAAAAGATAAGTTGTGCGAAGAGTTGAAAGGAAATAACGAGAGAGATTCAACTGCTCCCGTTTATCACAAGAACAATCGTAATAAAATTCCACAAAGTTATATGCCGGCAGGCCCTCTCAAAAATTAAATAAAGCGGACCAAATGGGTTCGTGTGCTTGTCTACCCGAAGGTGTTGATTTCAAATTAGCGATCCTTTCATACAATTCACTGTAAAGTGTGAACTTTTTTAAGTCTACAACTGCATGAAATTGCTCCCTTTTAAAGTAGCAGCAATCTCACGAACTTTTCCTTTACACTGTCAAGCCCACAGGCAAAGGAGAGACTAGCACGAATACTTAAAGAGGAACATAACGTGGCCTAGAGCGTTTAAATAAAAAGAAACCGGTTGGCAATTGTTTGCATTGAATCTTTTGTGCCTTTATTTTGTTTTTTTTGTCATCTTTCTGCTGGACTGCGTTATCACTGGGAAATGATTTTTCATGTTACTTTTTACATTCGATGGTTATTTCAGTACAGCGACCCAGACTGCATGTCTTAGTAACGAATCTGACAGAGTCGCGACCTACATTCAAATTCGATACAAACCCTGTTCGTGCTGACAATTACGTTTCTTTACGATCACGATTACGGATGTAATACACGTAACCATGAATTTAACAAGTTTAGAGCTATCAGTTCATTCTCGTTGAACTTTCCCAACTGGTGGTGGCATACAAGAATCTATTTACAACTTAAAAATAGACGTTTCAAAACAAAGAGCAAACAAATACGACCTACTAATGCAAAGCGTTGAATTTGCCGAAATTTAATGTCATGTATTGAAGAGCTTATTCAATTTAAATCGTACGATTTTTCAAATATATTCCGAGTGAGTGAACTTTAAAAATCTCTGACAAACTCGCATTTCGAGTGACTGACTGAGACAATAACTTTGCAGTCACATCACAATTTCATGTGACTGGGCAAAAGTGATACAACAATTGTGTTTGGATATGTTGTGAGACAGGTTGGCATTTTAATATTTTTTACTATGAAAGACCATGTAAAACAACCATGATAATAAGATTATTTCCACCCATCATCGCCATGCAAGCCAAAAGAATTACTTAATAAAAAAGTTTTATTGTGGGTGAACCGTATTCCTTCGAGCAACCATGACTTCCTCTATAAAAGTGTTTGAGTCTGTGAATGAAACCCTCGAGTGTTACTATTCAAATGAAAGCTGTGGTACTGTTTATTATGTTGTACAAGATGCTTCTTCTTTTATAGTCCGTGGATAAAATCCTAAAGTGTGACCATTCAAATGAAAGCTTTTAGCAGTACTTTCTTGTGGTGCTGTTTATCGTGCTGTATAAGGTGGTTCAAACTTGTCAATCTGTGGATAAAATCCTCAAGTGTTACCAGTGAAATGAAAGCTATTGAACAACGCTTTCCTGTGATGCTGTTTATTATGCTGTACAAGGTGGTTCTAACGTTTGAGTCTGTGGATGAAATTCTAAAGCGTGACCATTCAAATGAAAGCTACTACTGAACAGTACTTTCCTGTGGTGCTGTTTATTATGCTGTACAAGGTGGTTCTAACTTTTGAGTCTGTGGATGAAATCCAAAAGTGTGACCATTTAAATGAAAGCTACTGAGCAGTACTTTCCTGTGGTGCTGTTTACTATGCTGTACAAGGTGGTTCTAACGTTTGAGTCTGTGGATGAAATCCTAAAGTGTGACCATTCAAATGAAATTTATTGAGCAGTACTTTCCTGTGGTGCTGTTTATTATGCTTTACAAGGTGGTTCTAACGTTTGAGTCTGTGGATGAAATTCTAAAGTGTGACCATTCAAATGAAAGTTATTGAGCAGTACTTTCCTGTGGTGCTAATGTTTATTATGCTGTACAAGGTGGTTCTAACTTTTGAGTCTGTGGATGAAATTCTAAAGTGTGACCATTCAAATGAAAGCTACTGAACAGTACTTTCCTGCGGTACTGTTTGTTATGTTGTATAAGGTGGTTCTTATTTTCTAATCCGTGGATAAAATCCTAACCTTAAGTGTGACATCTCAAATAAAAACTGTCGAGAAGTACTTTCCTGTGGTGCTGTTTATCGTGCTGTATAAGATGGTTCAAACTTACGAATCTGTGGAAAAAATCCTCAAGTATGAAAGCTGTTAAGCAATACTTTATTGTAGTATCGTTCAGTATGTTGTTCAACGTGGTTCTGTCTTTTCAGTCTACGGATAAAACCAGCAACTGAGTAGTAATTTCGCGCGGTAGAGATTATAATGTTGCACAGAGAAGATCTATCTTTAGAGTCTGTGGATAAAATTCTGATGTGTTACTATTGAAGTGAAAGCTACAGAGCAGTAACTTTCTTGCAGCATTTCTTATTTATATTTGCTAATTACAGTATTTCTTTGTGTGTGTTTTTTTTTTTTGTTTTGCAGATTTCAACTCTGGCATTCTTGGGAGGGGAACTCTAACTCCAAACAAGAAGAAATGTTCATTCTAAAAGTTGTATTACAACTTCGCTGGAATCACCTCATCCTGAACAAAGTATAAACAATGTGTGTATGAAAAACAAAGAATTTAATGGATGCACCATTTCTTATGACCATGGACGCCCGACCAAAGCCTTCCCAAAGGTCAATGCCACCCACCTATAATCTTACTAAGAACACGAAATCGAGAGCTTTGAACAAAAAAAAAAACGCTGCTGTGATCATAACTTAAGCTACAAATCGAGAGTGGGCTAACGCCTACATGAAATAAATATCAAATAAAAGCTGTCGCTTATATTTTGAATCATCTCCCGGTAATGTAACCTGAATTTCCTGTTGTGAAATAAACACGTATAATTGAGAAGGGAAGAAAATAAAAGTACATGATTTTTTGTAAGACAGAATTCTACAATCGCAGCACTTAAGCTAATGGAGAAACACTTTGTTACAGCTCTTATTGTTGGATAAAAATAGACGGTCGCAGCTAGAGGTTTGAGTTTCGATTAAATTGGCAAGATCCTCATTTACCTTCTCTTTAATCATAAATCTCTTCTCTTTTACGTTAGTGGTGACGAGTCTTTCACAACTGACCTAACCGTATTGTAGCGAAGTCCTAATTTAGGAGACTGCGATTAAATCGTAAAGCGTGATCGTTCAAATAAATGAGCTATTGCTTTTCGTAGCAATTATATGTAAGTAGATCTTATTTTTCAATTCTGAGTATTGGCATTCCTGAAGGCAAGAAAGGGTGACGAAAAAAGTACGCTTTAAGAACAGTGCTTAGAGCTTGGGAAGACGAATTCAACCATGCTATAAGACTCGAGAAAAAAACACCCCTTCAAACTGGACTACATCACCATCACCGCCATATCGCACATTGCTTCAAGACTCGGAGTGATGTGAGCGAAGAACTGTCTAAGACGCTCGCCTCTAAAGCAAAACCTAGCTGCTAACAGGTACACGACCTTCCTCAGGGTTGCCACAGGCCAGGAAATAGTCAGGGAAAACAAAAATCCTCAAGATCAGGGAAAAGTCAGGGAATTGTATTCTGAGTAGAAAGGGAAAAATTTATGTTTTCAAGAGAAGTCAGGGAAAAGGCCTCTCTAGGTTATTGTAAGTTCAAACAGTTTTTGACATATTCTTTGTAACTGACGACGATGTGAGTCAGCTCAGTCAGCTTTGAAACATGTATTACAAATTAAAAAACATCGCGATCTTTT
Organism: Siderastrea radians; assembly: GCA_964017195.1. Classification (NCBI taxonomy): domain Eukaryota; kingdom Metazoa; phylum Cnidaria; class Anthozoa; order Scleractinia; family Rhizangiidae; genus Siderastrea; species Siderastrea radians. The sequence continues at coordinate 64,495,861 of OZ024889.1, read as the reverse complement.
TAAAAATGGAAATTTTAACAGCATTGATTTATTGTATCATAAGCTGAAAGAAAAATCCCAGATCACGGTCAGCTTGGTGATGAAGGTTTTTTTTTTTTTTTTTTGCTAAAATCTGCTACTGCAGGTAGCAAAATGGCGACTACGAGGGGAAGTTGGAGGTCGGTACTGTCCGTGACTTGTATTTATTTGGTCAGGGAAATTTAACTTTTATCAGGGAAAAGACAAGGAAAAGTCAGGGAATTTTGAAAACTGATATCTCTGCCCACCACGTTTTCACATTATGCCATTTCGAGTGAAAAGTAGAATATGCAGGGCATATTTAACAATCTTCTGTTCGATGTGTTCAGTAGCATTTATACCCCCTGGGATCGACCAACGTATATATGAACATCTGAAGTTTATGTCTGTATGAACTCCAAGTAATATTTTTTGATCACTACCTCACTGATAAACCTGAGCACAACTGCAAGTCTATGAGTATGTGCTTGGCGACACTTGCCAGGATTAAAAGAGCGATGACAATATCAGTGAATGTATACTTTCTCATAAAGCTGAAATAGATACCTTGAGGAAAATCTGCAGTCACTCTGTTTAGGAGAGGTGTGCAACTGGTTATATCAGTCTAGGAATGAAGCAAAATACAAGATATGATTAAACAACGAAACAAGGAATTGATGAGGACATATTCCGAAAAAAGGAAAAGGGATTACACTGTGTTGGTCTCATTGCTGAACACCGAAGTTATCCAAAACTCCAGAGTTGAAGAGTCAACTTCTTTTAACAATTTGGAATAGGGATATGCTGATTTCGGATAAAACGTAACCAAGATTGTACCTGCATTAAAAAAAATAATAACTTCATCTTTAGGCGTTCATGTTTACGGTTTGATCTTTACCAGATCAAACTAAATCTTGCAAAACTTTGGATTCTAAAAACCTCAAAACAATGGAAAAAACATTCCCTACCTTACTGCTGAATAGAGACTTGTCACTTCCAGCATTCTAGGTAGGGACTGTTTGTGCACTGTGTTCAGTACAAAAGGTTTTATTCTCTTATCGTAGAGTGTACTGAATTTTGCTTTGCGTGAGAAAGCCTCAAGTCATATCTGACGTGAAGGGGAAATGTATGGACCACTTTTGTGAAAATCCGGAACGGTTTCATGATCACAAAACGATGAACAATTATTGCAAAACAACGTAGGAAAGGCTTAATATAAACGATTTAAAGAGTTACGAGACAACAGCGTACTAATCAAGCAATTTTCTTTTATCGTGTAGGAAAACTTGCTTTTCATAGAAAGCTATACACTAAACGGTGATGCATGCAAGTAGAGAACCTATTCCCTGAGAAACGAAAAATCACAATTACATGCTTCCACGTCCAAATAATATACTAACACCATAAAAGTGTCGGTATATCTCATACTTTAAGAATTATAGCTTGTTGTCAAAGAATTAACGCTTCACGATACAGATAGCTTATTATCCCTTTCACTTATATGTTCAAAAATGGAAAAATTAAGCCTTTTGCCAAAAGGCTTAATTTTTCCTAAGTTGTTGCCTAAATTACAGAAAAAATATATATAACAGCAACAAGAGCATCGCCAAGGAAAGGACCACTGAACAGATTTCATTTGCATGGTCGCAAATTAGGATTTCAACCACAGACTCAAAATGTAGAGCCACCTTGTAAAGTATAACATGGGCAAACAGTACAACAGTGAAGTACTGCTCAACAGCTTTCACTCGAATGGCCACCTTGAATGGGTTACGGTATAATCAAGATATAAACAAAATATGCTTGCCATTAAAGACACTGTACAGTAAGTAACTGAAAACTAGAACCATTAACGTACGGATAACCATGCTATACAAGCCTTGGCGAGATTAAATTTGTTCTTTTGAATTACAGGAGTTAAAGGGTCATGCATCGCAGTTGAATCAATTATGGCTTGGTGGACATAAATAGTGCCTTATGCGATTCTCGAACATTCGAAAGCCAAACATTTTCAAACTTCTTGCATGAAGTTATGGTACTAAAACTTTAGAAAACAAATTAGGCAAAACAATGTGTTGAAATGTAAAATACGGGACAACTTAAACAGGGTTTTTAAAAGGCTTACCCGGAATATGAAGAGAGCATAAAGTAGTTAACGACGTGACAAGGCGTGTATGGGAACATGCATCAGTCGTACCGCAAACAGAATGTCACGATTAATTTTTAACGAATTGAAGAACCTTTTGAAGAAGCACTCCCACTTTCAGATGATGTGCTTCTTTATAAAAAAGCAAGATGAATACTTCAATAAATATTCACTTACAGTTTTCTGCTTACAACATTAAACAGCTATGGCTTGCTGACAGCTCATTTTACGTGCACATGTAAATTTACAACACGTGACTTTCCTTAAAAGGTAATACAGAGAAGACTCCCGTCTTTGGTTTTAAGTTCCACGCATCACAAATTGGGTCTGGAATTTATATTTGATGATACGTATGTTAAGTAAATCGTCTACAAGAGTGCAGTGAAAGAATAAAAGAGATAGAGAACCTCGTAGTTATGCCTGCGTCCTCGCAATTATTTTTCATGTTACAATTATGAGTCATGTTTATCGGGATTCACTGGGACTTTTTTTAATTTTGAAAGCATTGATTCAATTCAGTGACCTTGTGTTTGCGTGCACACTGTGCATTAGAAAATTTTCCCATTATCAGCAACAACCTTATATTATGAACTACATAACAACGAGGTTGGAAGTGTCGCATTTTGTATTAGAAAATATGAATCCAAAAGGTCTTGGTAGCAGGAAACAAGTGATAAGTTTAAGATACAACACAACACTTTTTGAGGATGGCATCAGGGATGCCGAAACATGTTTTCTTTAAAATTCCAAAGAGTTGTGTTGTGTCTTAAACTAAAATAGGAATCAAAATTAAGCGAACTTAGGAACGCGTAAATGAGATACGTTTCATGCAAACATTAACACAGACATTAATACAAGAGTAAAGTCGCACCACTATTTAGAAATATTGCTTAAGTGCATGGCATATTGACAAATGGGAGCAGATAAACGAATATGCAGGGAATGCATTACAGCAAGGCGAACCCTGATGCAGTGAAACCTCGATATAACGAAATGCCAATGGGCATTTGTCTCGCAGTTCTTTTCCATACATTTTACTATTACTGGGCTGAAAAATATCGTTCGTTATACCGGAATATTCGTTATACAAGGGTTCGTTAAGTTGGGTTCCCCTGTATAACGAACCCCCCGTTATAATGAACACATTTTCCCAGTCCCTTGGGACTTCGTTATATCAAGGTTCCACTGTACTGTTGAAAACTGTATAGAAAGTGTATAGATGTTAAAACTGAATAGAGAGATAGCCTTGTCACGTTGAGAGTTGGGATATCTGACAGGCCTTTTAACAAGCTTGGATCACCAGACACACTACTTAACTGTAGAAAGGTAGCAAAGAAGATTGGTAGGAGTTACGAAAATTAAAAAGAATTGAGCTTCCTCATTTCATGTACATAAATGCCGTCGTTTTGGGTCACACTTCCTTCAATGTCTTAAGGATGTTCTAGACATAATTAGATTGAAGCAGCCTATGAAAGGTTATCTGACGACCAGTAAAAAAACGTTCCTATGTTGCTGTTCTTTAGGATTTATAAGATGGTTCCCCACACACTTCTAACAAGTGTGACTACACAAATGAAAAATATTGAGCAGTAATTTCCTATGGTTATGTTCCTTATGCTGTACATTGTAAACTCTGAAAAAATTCTGAAATCTGCATGATCATTGAAATGAAAGCTGCTGAGCAGTACTTCCATTTGGTTTTGTTTGTTATGCTCTACATTGTTGAGTCTAAAAAACCCGTAAGTCTGATCATTCAAATGAAAGCTATTAAGCAGTGCTTTCCTATGGTGCTGTCCTTTATGCTGTACAGTATGAATGTTAAGTATAATTCTGTGATAAACCTAACGTCGGACCTTTCTAATAAAGAGTATTGAGCAATACTTTCCTGTGGTTTTGTTTGTTATGCTGTACATTGTTGAGTCTAAAACCTTTAAGTCTGATCATTCAAATGAAAGCTATTGAGCAGTGCTTTCCTATGGTGCTGTTCACTATGCTGTACAGAATGAATGTTAAGTATAATTCGGTGATAAACCTAACGTCGGACCTTTCTAATAAAGAGTATTGAGCAGTACTTTCCTGTGGTTTTGTTTGTTATGCTGTACAATATGAATGTAACGTATAATTCTCTGAAAAACCTAATGTCCGGCCTTTCTAATGAAAGCTACTGAGCTGTGCTTTCCTGTGGTACTCTTTATAATGCTGTACAAAATGGTTCTAACGTATCAGTAATTCTGTGAATGAATTCCCTTATGTGCGAACATTGAAAACGACAGCTATTGAGCAGCACATTCCTATGGTTCTGTTTATGATGCTGTACAAGATGGTTCTAACATATAATTCTGTAAATGAATCCCTAGAATGTGACCATTCAAATAAAAGCTACTGAGCAGTACTTTCCTGAGGGTACTGTTTGCAATGCTGTACAAGGTGGTTCTAACGTTTTGAGTCCGTGGATGAAACCCCAAAGTGTAACCATCGAAATGAAGGCTACTGAGCAGAGTGTACTTGAAGGGCATATTCTTGGGGATAACCATGTCAACCTCAACCGCGCTTTGGTTGATTTGGTTAAAGTATCCCAAAAGAACGCTTTTCAAAGGAGCTCCATGCCAGTTGACACGGTTAACAAACCAGTCGAAAACGGTGCGTGGAATCCAGTAAAAACTCCCATCCTAATTTCCTTTGATCCTGCTGATTTTTTTAATGATCTAACAAGGCGGTGATGAATTCTTTTTTTCCCCACCAATTTTAAATACGTACTCTTGTAGTTCTTCTTTCACCACAATCTGGTTTGATTTTCAGAACATTTTATTTCAGAATCTTTCATTGCTATGAACAGGAATCGAAAGAATTCTTCTCGACAAAACACTGAAAGGCTCAGAACTATTCCAAATAAAAGTTTTTGGTATCTAGCAAATATCGTATTTCCAGATGATAAGTGCGTGTGCCTATGTATTCTGAGCATAACTGGAACACCCTATTACTGTATGCTAAGGCCAAACTCTCTCAGCAACAGAGAATTATTTATCAAGTTTGATAAGCACTTTTTATGTCAAAGATAATCGCAATGATTTTAGCAACTAAAGCAGTTGCAAAGAAAGCTTGAAAATTTAAATTTAAACGGGAATCATTGCCATAAAATTGCCTTACCGATACAACGTTCTTACCAGCTGGATGAGTTATCAATCCAACTGGGAGCTGGACAGTTGTAGTTGACCAACTCCCAGTTGGGAGTCACATGTATGATCATGTAATATTCACACTCCCTAATACGTTCTGTTGAACAGCTTTCGTTAATTTGACTGTTCTGTGACCATACATAGACTGAAAAGTAAAACCCAACTTGTACAGCATGACAAACCGCAGCACAGGAAAGCATTATACAGTAGCTACACCTTTGAATGTTCACTCTTTAGGATTACATTCAACGACTAAAAAATAACGACCACGTTAACTGAATGGAGGTTTTACTCACGAAACTTGAAAAGAGTTAATGAACTTGAAGAGCTCTGTTTCTTTTGACAGTTCACCCAAAGGGGCAACAATAGGCCACGGTGTTACGAATGGAACTGCCTGATAATGATTTTAAGGGGAGCAAACACAAAAGAAATACTTAGAAAACAGGCGAAGAGCAAGGATGGTTAAAACTCGCTGGACAACAGTAAACAAATGTTCAATTTCTGTCAAACTATCTACATTACTCCGAAATCCAATTTGGTTTGTTGTACACCTAAAGTTTCTTCCCGGCAAAAAAATGTTTCCATTCGTAGGGGGAAAACGCAGTGGAACAGCATACAAATTAAACGAAATCTCGAGAAAATAGTACGACACCAAAGTCGTTTTCTTTGGGCGTGCTGACCTTTGAAATTCTTCGGAAAGACTGGGTGGAGACGTGAAACAGAAATAACGCTAATAAACTCTGTCTCGGCAAACGAAGAAGACATCCACGAGCATAAATGATCAAAAAACAACTGAAAATTCCACAGGTAAATCTGAATTAAGTATATATTCTATCACTACAGCTTACCCTAACTATAGTTCACACCTAGATAGTCGGACCTTTCTGGAACTGTACCCTCAAAAAAATAGTTAAATACAGAAATTTTCGTTATGCAGCGATTATGTCCGTCTAGTAACCCCACTCACAATTAAAGCGACTGTCACTTACTTATGGCTAATGCTCCTCCAGTTTATCGAAAAAGTAGCACTGCAGCAAAAACCTAATAGCAGGCTTTGATGACGATGAACGTGCGATAAATGGCTTATTGACTCCAGTTAATCGGGGAGTGCGGGGAAAAGCTTAAGTGACTGTTCTGACGAGAGAAAAGCCCTTAAATGGACAGGTATATAACAATAGACATCCGATAAGGAAGCACTTTGAGTGGCCACCAGCTAGACAAGTTGGAGACTTAAAATGGGTTCGGAAGCCCTCTCAAAACCGGGATGTCAAAGCTTGACGAGCATTGGTTGAGCGCGCACACATGACGTGCAAATAAGCGAGTCGTGAAATTGACAGGCAATAAGCACACAAGTCAAACGCCCGCCCCAATTAAAACCACAGGAAGGAAAGTCACGAGTTTTCAATTCATCAGACACAGCGAAAAACAGTTACTTCAGGAAAAGCAAAATACGATGTTTATTTTCAAATAACATGTTTGAATACTGAGAACAATCACACGCTAGGCAAGAGCGCAGTTGTATTCCGCAGATGCGGAGATTCAAACGAGCCGACCTATAATGCTTTTCTGTAGGTAAATAACTTCAAAAGGTCGTGCAATAAGTGACAACGACTTCTGGTTGGCGGGCCGTTAAATACCCTTTTAAGGGGGAAATACCTTCTGTCGCATCTTAGGATACAACTCACAGCGTGCATGCAACTGGACAATTTTTCGTTTCCCGATAAGAAGCAGATCTCAGTAATTATAACGATAAAAAAAGAAAACACGGAACTGTTTGTAAAGCGCAACTTGAGAGAAAATTTTCAAAAAGTAGACAGTATAATCGAAATCACATTAAAATAGGTTTCTCAGTTGTAAAGAAAAGTAAACAGAAAAAGAAAATCATAGTAAATCTTACTAAAATGTGCACATAATTGTAATCTAGTAATTTAAAATAATACGAAGGAAATTGAATAAAGCTATTTCGACTCTTTGGTGCCCACAATCGAAGTAAATTTTAAATTCAGAGACGTCGAAACAAAAGAGAAATCCCCACTTAATAAACAACGCATAAATAATACCACATGCCAGGCTCTTCGTGTCCTGAAAAACACGATATTAGATTTCTTTGAAGCTCCGAGCAGGTGTATATTATTCGTTAGTTGCGCATTCCAGTAAAACGCAGTCAGCCCTTAATAAGCGCAGCAAGAAATTCACAAACCGTCGTGTTTTAGGGATAAATGCTACAGCAACACAGCAGGGCATAATTATTACCTGTAGCGTCCTCAAAGAGAGTGCCGAAGAAGCTGTTTTATTTCTACTTTACAATAAATATTTCATTGCGTTCAGGTAGGCATTAAAGAGGGGAAAAAGCTCTCAACGCCAACAAAAGTGCACTTTAGGGTCTACAGATGTTTACTTAAGCTTGGGATCCATAATTAAGGGAACAGGTACTTATGATTTTTAGACAGTTGAACACGAAATCAGAAAACCAGAACTGACTGCAGCACAAATGCAAGCATAGAGCCTTCATTTTAATTTCCGTTTGCTGTCTTACAGGTTCTTGATATAACAGTTAGGAACAACAGAAAAAACCGTTTAAGGAAGAGTTTGAGCCCTGAAAAAATCGCTGGGAAATGACATTGAGGTATCGTACAACCAAGAATCGTAACAACGCGCGATTTGCTCCACAGCCGATTATTCAAAGTGCTCTCGGCGAGGATTCATGCTTCAATAAAATTAAATTTATTTAAGGTGTACAAACTGTGCGCCAAATAAAATGTCAGTAGGTAACTACGTTTTTAACACAAACCATTGAAAGAAAAACGAAGCTGTCATGCTGAAAACACACAAAGAATGCGCAAGGTGAAACGAACAAAATATAAAATATTAAATACGAAGCGTCAAGGCACGCGGTTCAGCAAGAATTTTTTTTAGGAGACAAAAAAGTAAATTTAAAGAAAGTACCAGAATATTCAGCTCTCTTTTCTTAAGTATAAGGCTTTGTGAGAGAAAGAAAGCGAAAATACTTTATAAGTGATATAAGGCCATTATCAATGCAGTGTATTAAGTTAAAATATCGCCTTAGAATAATAGTTTCAAAAAATGTAAGACCAGAATTGTGGAAGATGGAATCGACTTTCCAGTGCGACACTGAGGTATTTCATGTATTACAGCTTTAATAATATGATTTGAATGTAATTTGGATGATCCCGAGTTCAAATTAATTGTTCGAAACCTCGCCAGTTAAGCTCTTGTGTAACAGTCTCGATGCATTCCTTGAGTACACTGTGATCTAAAATACAATAAGACAACTCCAGTTTTAGGTAAAATCAACGCAGCAAAATTGGAGATTGAAGCAACACAGTAATCGTGGAATTAAAGTGACGACAAAGAAATCTTTCTATTCTGTTTACTTTATTAAGTACGGGTAGTAGTTTTCGTAGACAACACTTGTTTTTACAGCGAAGAGTTCCATGAGGATGTTAATCTCACCCTAGCTTTAAGCCACGGATGACATTTCAGGCTAACGTAAGAAGTAGAAACCCTGGAATTACAGCATTTATGTGGAATTTAAGCAACAAGAAAGCTTCACTTATAACTAAAACAAGAAAAGCTGACTTTAAAATTAGTCAAAATCCAATCTGAAATGAAATAAAATACTTCAGATGCATAAAATGAAATTTCACATTCAACACAGAGCAGGTTTTTGAAAGTTTCTCAGAACAAACACCAACTTACAATTTTTCGAACAAAAAGGTCCATTTCACACTCACGAGACACGGCTGGAAATGAGTGGTTCCAGCATTGGTTAATGCGTTTTTCTGGTTAATATAGACACAAAAATAAGAAACACCTAGTAATACATAACAAACAGCATGGTACGAAAATACTGCTCAATAGCTTTCAAACAGCTGAGAAGAGTACGATTTGTAAGCTTTCATTTTTTAACACCCTAGAATGTTATCTATAGACACAAAAATAAGAAATACCTAGTACAGCATAACAAACAGCACCGCATGAAAATGTTGCTCATAGTTTATATTTGAATGTCACACTTTACCATTTTAGCTACAGATTCACAAGTCAGAACCAGCTTGCGCAGCCATTACAAACAGCTCAACAGCTTTCGTGTCAATCATGACACAAAAAGACCCAAAAAGTTAAAATCACATTATACCAAATTCCCTGCAGATAGTGATTTCGATTTTATCAAAAATAGCGTTACATAGCATTTTAAGGCAGGAAAATCTCTCACAGCGAAGTAGTTCACACAAAGGTTTTTAAAATAAATCAAATTGAATTCACTGGTTTGATTGCATTTGACATAAATGTGCATCACAAAAAAAATATTGTTTCTTACACGCGCAAGAAGATTCTGTTTTAGTTGAAACTGAGCTATAATCTTCACTAATATGGAAGGCTAAGATTAAAGCAATCTTATTAACGCAATTCTTAAATCTGTGCGATGTGCGATGATTCACGCTACTAACAAGGAGAAAACAAAAATCGCATCATATATTTATGGCTTAATTTTTGGTAAGAATTAAACTTAAACTTTGTACAAAGGGCAACTCCTTGCATGCGGCAGACTCCACAGAAACAGCTTTGCAAAAATCAGAATTGACATCTTTTTAGTGCTAGCGTCGCTGTTAGAAAGGTGAGTTAACGATTTGATTTGCGACAGCTATACATGACGAAAACAAAACGGAATAGACCGAACAACATTAATGCACAACTAACTCCATAGATCTGCAAATACCGTCCAATTCTGTACAAAATGGGGAATATATACCAAATTTCAGTGTAAATCGAAAGCAACGTAGGCGTAAAAGGTGACCTTCATCTATGATTAAAGCTATTTATCTGTGCCATACAGCATTTTGTTGTGTCACTAAGCTGAGGAACACAGTATTAACCTAGCAAACAAAATTAAGATGATTTCAGTAACAATAAGGTCGCTTATTCTGTTGAATTGAAAACGAGACTTTTATATCTTTCGGTGACATGGTACTTGGTTTTCATTTCATAGCCGCACGAACATTAGTCAAATTAATTAACCGGTATTAAATTGAGACAAACTGAGTTCTCGGTCCTAAAAAACACCGAAGATAGTACAAGATTTGCTCATACAGGCAGGCCCGCTTTTTGCCAGTAGAAGAAGAGACACGATTCATGATATAGAATCTGCCATAGAGTTTTCGTCCTTGACCATGCAAAAACGTTCCTTTTCATTAAAAGTTCAAGACAACAAGGATTCTAAAACAAAGCTCATACAAAACGTAGACAATATCTGTATTAAAAAAACAGAGTTTTGATCATGCTGTTTTCGTCAACAGACAGTTCAACCCTCCGGCGAAAAACCAAAATATTATTTAATAAAATCAATCGTTTTGTCTCAAAGAATAATCAAAGCAACATGAAGATGACAAAGGGCGATAAAACGGACTAGCAGATGACAGCAATTTTGAATTGCATTAGGTGACAACGTAGGACAGAAAAGTACGGGGAAAATACGTTTTTTTTTAAGCGGTTAGACTTACCTTTGGAAATCGCGCTTCTCGAGAAGGGAATGTTTACGAGAGCAGATTTTGACCGATTCGTTCAGGTCTTCTCAAAGTTTGATGTATGGTCGGTGTTCTTACAGGAGAAACAATGTCCGATTTCAGCATTAGGGTGCTGTTATCGCTTTTGAGGAAAGACTTCCGTCGCTCGTCTGGACCAGTCAAGCAGCCTAAGCTCAAAGCATGAATTAACTCCGTTCCACTATGCTTGGCGAGGTACAGTCTTTAGCTATTGAGGGCGTTAAACAAAAGGCATACTACATCTGTCTAAAAATAGCCAAACTGTCTCCGATCTGCAGAAGGGAATAGTACAATTCACTAGAGCAGGTAACGCTCTAGCGGTACCAGCAAAACACAAAGGGAACTTCGCCATTGAAACAAATGGCTGTGAAAAGAAATCATGTTCCACGTAAACATTTACTTAGGTGCAGCGAAAGCGCCTTTTGAAAGACGAAAACCTTCCAGCGACTGTGTTTGCCCATATGCTATTCACAGAGGAATCAATGCAGGGAGACCTTCCCTGTGAATAGAGTTATTGCGCTCATGAAAGAATTTTGATTGTTTACATGAAAACACAAATTCGATGAACTGCTAGACATATTATAGCTTTAAAAAATACTGCCATTTCAGCTTAGGTATGAACAAGCGAAAACACAGTTAGACCCGCAAAAAGCTGTCAAGTCGATTTTGGTGCGGACACAAAACTGAGAAAAATTCTTTAAAACACAAAAGATATCTTTGACTTTCGCAACTGAATAAATCATTCTTTAGGTAGATTTGACGGATATTTGAACAACAATATTACAGGATAATTTCGCCTCAATATCACTTAAGTACTGTTCTTTAGTCACTTAACGGTATTTTCCATTGACGCAAGAATTGAGCGAATTATAAGCAAGCAGAGGTCATTGATACGAACACGAAGCAAAGTAAATACCGCGGATCATTTACCGGTAATACAGTGTTGATATCGCGCTAATTTCGAAGGGAAAGTTTTCAGATGTTCAATTCTTTAAAAATGGATTACGAGTCAAAACAAAGTTATAAATGAAAGTGTGAGTGTAAGTTGACTTTAATATAAATTCAAATTGTCTGAACAGGTACAGATTTACAAAAACATTAATGTACCTGTGAGAAATGAAACAACAGATTTTTCGCAACGTCGCCTTTGAAGTAGACTGAATCAACTCCACGATTCAAGGGTTCGTGTTATCACTTCCTACACAACTTTCAAATAATAATAAAATTCCGTGGATCACAATTTTTGAAAATATTTTAAAATTTAAAAAATGACTTCTTTGAGTTTATGGGTATATCTCGGTTAAAGGAGTGTCCACGCACCACAAAAGACAAAAGCCGAGTAAAATAAAAACAAAATGCTTAAATTGATACGTGTGAAAAATGGCGTCAACCACTTGTTTTGTCCCAACAGTTGAGTGACCAAGTTCAGAAATGAAAAATCTCATATTTCGTCTGGCAAAGTATTGAAAGCAAACCTCACAACAAATAGTGTTGCTTTCAAATGAATGACAACACTTAATAGGATTTCATCTACATACTCAAGAGTTAAAGTAAAGAGTACAACGGGAAAGTACTGCCCAATAGATTTATTTGACTGTTCACACTTAGGATTTCAAATACAAAAAAGTTAGAACAGCTACCACCGTAGCTTTCACTTGAAAGTACTGCTCGGTAGCTTTCATTTGAGTGGGCACACTTTACGATTCCTCTCACAGACTCAAGACTTAGAGTAACCCTGTACAGCATAACAAACAGCACTGCAGGAAAGTACTGCTCAGTAGCTTTCATTTGAATGGTCACACTTTAGGATTTCATCCACAGACTCAAAAGTTAGAACCACCTTGTACAGCATAACAAACAGCGCCACAGGAAAGTACTGCTCAATAGCTTTCATTTGAATGGTCACACTTTAGGATTTCATCCACAGACTCAAAAGTTAGAACCACCTTGTACAGCATAACAAACAGCGCCACAGGAAAGTACTGCTCAAAAGCTTTCATTTGAATGGTCACACTTTAGGATTTCATCCACAGACTCAAAACTTAGAACCACCTTGTACAGCATAATAAACAGCACTGCAGGAAAGTACTGCTGAGTAGCTTTCATTTGAATGGTCACACTTTAGGCTTTTACCCACAGACTCAAAAGTTAGAACCACCTTGTACAGCATAATAAACAGTACCACAGGAAAGTACTGCTCAGTAGCTTTCATTTGAATGGTCACACTTTAGGCTTTTACCCATAGATAAAAAAGTTAGAACCACCTTGTACAGCATAATGTACAATACAACGGAAAGGTAATGCTCAGTAGCTTCATTCAAATGGTAACAATTTGGGATTTTTTCTCACAGACTCAAAAGTTAGAACCATTTTCTACAGCATAAAAGACAGCACTGTAGGTAAGTACTGCTCAATAGCTTTCATTTGAACGGCCACACTTTAGAATTTCATCCACAAACTCAAAAGGTAAAGCCATCTTGTACAACATAGCAAACAGCACTGCTGTCCGCAGGAAAGTTCCTGCTCAGTAGCTTTCTTTTGAATGTTTTGAATGGTAGCACTTTAGAAGTTCACCCACAGACTCAAAATGTAACAACCACCTTGTACATAATATTCTTACAATACGACAGGAAAATACTGCTCAGTAGCGTTCATTTGAACCTCCAGTAGTAGTAATTATGTGGCTCAAGGCTTGATCCTTCTGAGTTGTGCAAGTGCATGATATTCTGCGAAAAGCCACAACTAACCAATATTCGCGTTCTCTTTATTCTAAAGGGTGCATTACTTTGTCAGTTGGTAGGAATATTGTTCATTAATTTTTCAAGTGAGTTCAGCCGTGAAAATTAGATGTAAAAACAACTAAACAACTTTCAAAAAGTCTACTATAAAATCGAAAGGTTACTGTGATATAACTTTTGAACTTTACGTGCGAATTGTACAGCAAAGTACAGAGCGCTTAAATAACACTTGAAACTGACACGCGCAAATTTGTTAGTTAACCCAACCGATCGAAATAAACCTGTTCTTAGGACATTTTCTTCGAAGTGTTTCCTTTTTGCGAGTAATACATGATACGTGTGTTCCAATACACTGAATCTGTATTAAAGCAGCGATAAGGCGTCTTCAGCAGCAGCTTCGTATAAACTTTAGGCTGCATGTACACTATTAAACATTATACACAAACTTAAACCCTACATACACTTGAGAACTAAAGCGTTTTAAAAATTACTGCTTCAAGACTGTCATTTAAAAAAGGCATTTATATTTGTTCCTTGTCGGTTCTAACGATTCAAATTCTGGAAATGTTGGCTATCTAGCCATTTCCAAGGTGCAAACTATGTTGCACTTTGACACTTTAATAAAGGTTCTTTGGCTATCTAGCCGTTATCAAGACGAAAAGTGACTTGATTTCACTGAATTTTGAAAGAAAAATACAGTCGCTTTACGAGTTCTTGTCCTCGCCTAACTGAAAGGAAGTGAGAGAAATTAATTTAATGTTTTGTTCCTTTTAAGTCCCTTATGTCAAAAGTTAATAATTTTTCTCATGATAATGCATCTACATGAGCAGTTAGATAAATGCTATAAAACCATAGAGCAGCAGGGCAGTTGGATTCGAAATTCATAAATTTGCAGTCGATTGAAAATTTAAGCCTAGCAAAACAGTTCCACTCCTCGTAGCGAGTAATTAATTTTTTTCAAAGGTCGAATAAGAAAATCCCTTAGAATGACCCAGAACAGGCTGCTTTCGCTTAATATACGTAGATAATGAAATTGCGATCTTCCCTTCCTGAAAGTATGATTCTCTTGAGATTTTACCGCGGTCGTCGCTTCAGATGTGGTCGGTTTCATTGTTTCCATTTTCAAGCAGATAACAAGTCGCTTAGTTCAAAAGAACTGAAGGAAAAGATAAACCGAAACTGTCTCCTTTGTAGGAAAACACAAGCACACGCAAAACACCTTTAAAGATGCAACGAAAGGTGACTTCCGTTTCATGTATTTTGCCATTTGTACTAACGCAAACGCTTTTGTATTCTATTAAAAAGAAAAAGTGCCAACGAGATTTTTAGCTTTTCGACAATTACAACAGGTAGTGAAAAACCACATAATAACGATAATTAGGAAAAAATCAATCAATCTCAGTTCTTTAAAAGCGACAAAAACATTCCAGAGATTTCAAAAAACAAACAATTCTAGACAATTGAGACCTTCGCGAGTTTCATTACGCCTAGCGGCGATTCTGGTGGCGACGACAAGCGACAGGCAAGCGATAAAGGAAATTTAATTTACCAGTTGAATACAAGATAAACTGTACCTTCAGCTGACACGATTTGAGTCTATAGTGTTCTTGAATGTTTTCCTTGACAGCAAAAATCCGCTGGAATATACCACCTGTTTGAAAAATTAAAAGCTGTCATTGTCGTCTGCTGTTGTTTATACCCTTCGTTCCTTTTATTTTTCTGAGAAGAAAAGGCTCTTTCTATAGAAGATTTTATTCCATGGCAAAAGTGAAAACAGATCACGACGAAGAAAAGCCGTAAACCTTTCTTTTCGGGGCGAAACTTCATGAAGGACAGAATAGCAAAGAATGCTGAAAAATATTTAAGTTAGTTGGGTTATTAACCTTCGTTGCTAAGGAAGATTCCTTCCTCCTCTATTTAACCTCGACTAAGATTTGCTCCTTTCAACTGAATCTCGTTAACAATCTGAGCTAAAATGCGAGATAATTTTACATAAATGTCTTTTGTCAGTTGCCTTGGATATTCTTCGGGCGTTAAGAATTGCAACGAAATCTTACTGACGAACAGCAACCAGATTTAAAGCAATCCTTGGAAATGTGAGCGAGAAAAGGCGAAATATAAAGATTGGAAAAAACATGATGTTTGCTTTTGTGACGTATTATATTTTGAAGGTTTTCAGTGTCTGCATTGCTTGTCGAATTAAATGAATAGCAAGTAATAATCGTTCAGAATTTAAACTCTACAAAAGTTTAGCTCGGCAAACTTAAATATACATGTATGTAACACGATGAAGAAAACAAAAGTGTTTAATTAATTGCAATTTTAAAAAAAATCAAAAACACTCAAATTTTTGGTGAGGACGAAAAGCTCATTTTAGCTTGTTCTTCAGATGTTTAATGTTACATTGGCCATGCACAGATATAGAGGAGTAGACGAAAAGTACAAAAGGCGTTTTTCCTTTACAGCAAAGCAAACGTTAAGCAGCCAACCAACGCGCCAAACAGTATTTTCCCCCATCTGCAAAACTGCAAGGCTCGAATAGAAAAATAGGTTTAGAAAACCTATTGTCGCCACTGCATGTTGTTCGAACTGCTAAAACACAGTGGTAAACTAACTGTAACGCTGAAATACAAGTGTCCTTAAAAGGGGTGCGATTTTCTCCACCGTGCTCAACGAGCAAACCTCGTAGCTTGAATCCTGTTTGCAATAATTCCTTCAGCGAATAAGCCTCGTACGGTGTTTTGTACGATCGAAATACGTTAAATTACAGTCGTCAACAATAAGGTTACAAGAAATTTATTTTTAGAACACAACATTCACGGGAAGGTCTAGCAATAAAAGCAGCTAAAAAATCCGCCTAGTTTTCTCAAGCAGTGGTCAAAGTTAAAGAGATAAAAAGAAATTTGCTAGGACAGACCAATTCTATATCAAACGCCTTTCCACATGCAATGCAAAAATATATCTCATTTACTAAGCCATATAGGCAAGGGGAGTTGTTTCGCGAGAACAGAGTGATGATGGTGTTTCAATTAAAAGAGGGCGTCATATTTAGAAGGTCAATCTTTGAAAGGGTGAGCTTCGCAAATTAAAAAATATATATTGTTTGGCTGCGCTTTAATTGTTGGCCATTCTTGGAGAGTGAGCTGCAGATAATTAGGCGAACAAAAAAACTTGCATCTAGCAAAATCGGAGCGAATGGAAATCTTCAAGAACGGATTGTTCTTGCTTTTGCTTGCGCTGATTATGGCTGTTTTTATTTTCTCTGCTCCTTCTGGTCCGAGAAACCTCGTTGGCAAGACGTGGTGAGGATGTGTGGATTTATTCCGTAAAGGGTGGGAATAGAAAATTCGTTAGACGTACCTTTGTTCTACTACCGCGAAAAGTAAATTAGCAACTGTTTTCCAACAAGCAGGTGTGAAACAGGAATGCTCACTTGGTCCCAATTTGCAACTTTCCTCTTTCTATTGCTAAAAGACACTGTACTCCAGAAAAACAGACCATGCATACAGTAGTTACAAGATGGATATCAAAGGTTTCATTTTAGAAGTACCATTCTGGTGTGATTTTTAGGCCGCGTTAAAGCAACGTAACTCGATAGTCCGGAACGAAAAGGCGGTTTTTTGCCGTGAGGCCTCGGCAATTGGATGCTGATAATTAAGTAAACCTAGTCATCGATTGACATTCAAATATTTGAAAATGGATGGTCATTTAATACCTTAAAAGCAACAAAATACCCGGCAACATCAAAAAGCGACGTTGCCAGGAGAAGTTGTCTAAAAACACGATGTCAAATTTAAATGTGATCCGCTCTAGAGTGCCTAACGGTGATGTCGCTGGTTTCACCAGGGAAAATACGAGTTTTCGACAGGCTAAAACACAATGAGAAAAAAATAGGCAATTGTTCTATGTATGAAGGGAAAACGACGTCCCTCTTTTTGGCAGCACGACAGGTGCCGAAAAACATATTGTGCCTGTTTTCAGAAAACGGGAATGACAAGAAAACATGTGCACGGTGATCAAACTTGACAACAGGGCAGGGTCGACATTAAAATTACTTTCCAACGGGAGACTATAGACAGGATTACAAGCGCTGACGGCTTATTAAGAACAAACCCATGCACAAAACGTTTTCAAAAGCTGTCTTCGCATACAATTGAAATGTCAGGTATTTGTTCAGCACGAATTTTTTTGCCCGCGTGCAAGGCTGGTATTCTAGGCGACGAAAAGACAATGTATAAGCTTATATGTCGCGGTTAAAATAGACTTACGGCAGTGACTTAATGATCGAAACGTGACTTACCAAAGTTTTTAATTGTTAAATAATTTTCTGCACGAATCTGTCGGTGATTTAATGAAGCACGGAACTGAAGTTAAATAGTTATAAATCTCAAGAATTTCCTGGTGAACACAACGAAACTATCGCGATTTATTCCGTTCGTTTATGTCATAAAGCCGAGGAAAGAAATGAACATTTAAAAACATTTCCAACACAGATGAAAATTTCCATACCAACTAAAATTGTAAAATACATGGGATTAATGAGTTGGAAAAGAACCACCATTTGCGCAATATTTTGACGTGTGAATTGACATCCAAGGAACAGAACATAAAGCAGCTAGCAAAACGTTAACAAGGAAGAATAATAACCCCTTCCTAAATTTGTTATTAAAAGGAACCACGTTTTCCACTATGGTTTCAAGTTACCTTTAAAACGTCTCCGGCTACATAAGACGAAAACTTCGGAGAACTTTGCTTTTAAGTTAAGTTGGCACTTAGGAATGTTTAGCTTGATTGGTCAACGTGGATGGCACAAAAATTTTAACCAATGACTTGGTTTAGGCAAACCATTTTCCACGTGCGAGAGAACTCTTTAGATTGAAGTGTCTTTGAAAGAAATCTACAAAGAGGTTGGATAAGAGCCAGCGAGTAGAAAAGAAAATTTTATCTTCCACAAGGATTGCCCTACCTTTAAATATTTCCCAAGACGTGTAAGTGCTCGTGTTTTCCGATGCTTCAAGACTGAAATCGTTTTGAGGTAATACGCAGACCCCACCTCACTCTCGTAATGTTTCAAATGAGCTGCAAGGCAAAAAGGAGAAACCGAACTGCAAAGATAAGTATCTGATTTAAATATAACATGTGACATATGCCATTCATAAACTATTACGAAACGCAATTTTAAAAGAGATCACGTTGAACAGTCTGTTCGAGCAAACTTTATATAGCGGTCTCTTCAAACGATAAACTGACCTAATTTTTTCTCTTCCTGGATCTCGAGGAGTTGCAACGGTTTACAGTTTGATTAAGACAAAATTGAAAAGCGCAAAGATGTTCCGTGCTTTGGTCGGAGTTCATTTGCAGTTCTCCAAATGTAGCTAAAATGGCTCCAAACTGTCTAAGTCAACATAGCTGGCTAAATTAGCAGCTGACAAAGCAAAACAGCATTAAAACTTTTAAGCGAAACAAAAGACTGCTTTACTAAACAATAAAGAGTAGACACATTTGGTTAGTTCTTGTCACACACCGAGAGTCAACTTTCTCTTAAAACTTATGGGTTGTGTGTTTTTCTTTTATGTTTCAACAAGAAACAACTTGAAATTTCAAGAAGCGCTGCGAACGAAAGCTGCCATGTTGAAACTTGTCGAGAAGGTGAACAGAAAGAACTGGATTTGACGATACAACCAAAATTGCGTTGACTTAAAAGAACTGAATTGCTTTCGCGTGTGTCGGGAATAATGTTTCAAGTTTGCCAAAAGAAGCTGTGAACAGGAAATACCCCTGAAATGGTAAATAAAGTTTACAGAAGTTAGGAGTAAGAACCACGCGGTCTTTTGTTCGACTCCTTTTGTCCGAAAACACAAAAACAAAAGAGGCCAGCAAACTGTAACTGCACGCTTCTTTCATGTTTTAGATTACTCTTTAATTTTGTTATGAAAACATAATGCACGCGTCTTGTCGAGAGCAAACATCTTATTCAGCTAGCACAATGGCAAATTACACTTTGAAAAGCCGGTTATTTTGCTTCGATTAGTAGGCTAATTTTGTTGCTCTTCCGACTTCTGTTGCGGATTTTGCCTTTCCCATGCCAGGGACCACGGCTATTTTCAAGACACGCTCTATGAAAATTGTTTTTGAGATCGCTGTCAGCACTGAGGTACTCTCGTAAATGGGAACACTGCAGCTGATGTCAACAAAGATTAATTCGTTTTCCTTTCATAAAACGCCTTGCCTCTTAAGATAAACTTTCGGATTTGCTTTCCTCTTCGTAATGGTTTCCTACAAGGGTATTACATTTCGTGAATTCTTTTTTTTCAACGAGCGCATTGTTTTTTTTCCCCTCCCGTACATCCTAAGTAGCCAAGTGTGAGGAAAAAATGTTCCGCAATCTTTAACTCTGAAAACAAACAATTTTAATTACAATTCTGACCAAAAATGGCTTCCTGATAAGAACGCCAATAAAAATCTCAACAAAACGACTTTGAAATGGCACTTAAAGTTTGCACAACGCAAGTTTATTAATCGAAGATTTCCACTTTACAAACATAATATGAAGCTCTATACATGAATCGACGAGTAAGCCTTAAAAGGGACAACTGAGTACACACAGCGATTCACAATATTTCCATTTTGTTCAATAGTACAATTTGTATTATTTTTCTGAAGAGGACGCTGTTGAGAAAGAGATGAGTTAGAATCGTGTTAGCAAAAGTGAAGTTCTTGTGTTTCGATTTGAGTTTCAGTTTAGCCGACCAACTGACACGACGAAATCTTTCAGAAACAGCGAAAACATCAGGAGTTGCAGGCAGTTTGTAATATGCATACAAAAACATTTATTTGGTTACACAAAAGCGACCGAACGATAAACCAATTCATGCGGTAAACCTATTTGGCAAACTGAACAATCAATATGTTGGTTCAGCGCAACTGAACGAAATAGCGGCCTTCACTGAACTACAAGAAAGGTTATTGCGATCCCGATAGAGAATAAGCAAAGAAAGAAAAAGAATTGAATAGACACACAAAAAGGGGACTTGAAAGACGGAGGTCAGAAGTCCGTACAACAAACAGTTTCACAAAATCGGAGAATAATAAATTGAAGTATTCAAAAATCAGTCGTTTTTTATTTGCCTGCGAAATGGTACTAGGCTTAGAAAAAGATTACAGAGAAAGATAAGCCGATTTCAGCGAATAAAGAGCAATATAAATCCATTTAGCTAATCCACAGAAACCAATCTTCCTAGGTAAACAAAAGATCAACACAGATTAAGAAAAACTGACTGTGGAGTAAATTCACGGAAAACCGGGAAAAGCTAATGATCTTAAATAAACTTGCAGCGTTTTTGAGGATGCATTTGTTACCTCCATGCTGAAAAATAGTTGCAACTTATTGATAACAAAAAATCTGTGAACGAACAGGTCCTCGCTATGCAGTGAGAATTATATTTTTATATGTAAACTGAAGGATTAAAGGATTAAGTATAATGGTAGAAAATAATAACATTGTGTTTATTTGAAAGCGGATATTAATGCACGAAACGCGGCAAGGAAATGCATATGCTAAAACGACAATCCACCCTAAAGAAAAAAAAACTATCCTAGCTAAATGTAGAATAGGCGGTCTTCAGTGGTTCAACATTAATATTCGTGGTGAAACATGGCTCGTATAAGTATTTACTCGCCAAAAAATGGAAAACAGCAACCTGTTTTTGTTTAATTGGTAACTGACCTCTGAAACTGAGGCGCCGTTTACATGAGTTATTTCATCCCGGGATGAGTTTTACCCCGGGATGACCTTCATCTCATCCCGGGATGACTTTCATCTCGGTGTCTGGTCATTTACCTTTGAGTGTAGGGATGAAATCATCCCGGGGCGAACCCATTTTTGCTCCAAATCATGTAAACGCTTACAGGTAAATGACCAGACACCGAGATGAAAGTCATCCCGGGATGAGATCAAGGTCATCCCGGGGTAAAACCCATCCCGGGATGAAATAACTCAGGTAAACGGCGCCTGAAAAACGTAGGTGTCTATGGTAGGGGGTTTGAAACATAGCGCTGGAAGAACGTTTAAGTGTATCCCAAATCTCAACGTTGTATTCTCTCAAAAAAATGATGCTAGAAACGACACGTGCGAAGGCGAGAAGGTCTGCCTGCAACAAACAAACATGTGGAAACAGCAAAGAAGTGAGAATTTCCTCACGAGCAACAAAGCCAAACCAAATTTCTCTTTGAAATAAGTGTTTGTTAAAGAAGCGTGTTTTGGTACATTGATAAACTGAGTACAGAGCTAAGATCGATTTGTGAAAATCACTTTGTAAAATGTCGAGAAAACAAACAACACCAGAGGAAAGAACTGCTCAATAGCTTCCATTTGAATGGTCACACTTAAGGGTCTCATTTACAAGACGGAAAGAGAGAAACGCCTTGTACGGCACACTGACAAACAGTACCACAGGAAAGTACTGCTTAGTAGATTTCAACTGACTGGTCACACTTAAGGATTTCATTCACAGACTCAAAAGACACAACCACCTTGTACAGCGCAATAAACAGCACCACAGAAAAGTACTGCTTAAAAGCTTTTATTTGAATGGTCGCGCTTTGAGATTTCACCCACAGACTCAAACGCTAGAACCACCCCGTACAGCATAACAAACAGTACCACAGGAAAGCACTGCTTCCTAGCTTTCTCATGAATGGTCGCACTTCACAATCATCGACAGACCTGCATGAAAAGTTTATAATTAGAACTACATAATAAAACTAGATGGGGACGTTGAATTTACCTTCGAGTTTTTAGCTCGAACGAGAGCAGCTGAATAAACGAAAGAAGATAAATGCCACATCTCCAAGCAACCCGGTATTACATTAAAGAAGCCAAACACGACTTTCCGAAAATTTCCTAATACTTTCTGGAGATTTCTGAAGTTCGTGCGATCGATGTTTCGACAACATGCTAACAGTTGATGTCGGCATGTGATATCGCACACTTCCCCTTCTACTTCCAAGTGCACTGGAAATTAATTCAAGAAAAAAGGATTAAAAAGCACAACAAGACAGTGCTGTTCAAAAGTTACAACCACCTCGTACCGCGCATAAGAAACAGCACCACAGGAAAGTACTGCTCAGTAGCTTTCATTTGAATGATCACACTTTAAGATTTCACCCACAAACACAAAAGAACCACCTTGTACAGCAAAATAAACAGCACCTTAGGAAAGCACTGCTCAATAGCTTTCGTGCAAATGCTCACAGACTCAAAAAATTGAACCTCGCAAAAATGAAAGGATCGCAGTATGTTCAGATACAATAATTCGCAGTTAAAAAACCTGTAAATACTTTATTAACCTGACAGCATTTTTGTGTTGCCAATAACCAGTGATTTCGACTAGCTGGGGCGGCTTTCTCAAAACCAGCTCCCAACAAGTTACCTGGCCTGAAAACTACTTTATCTGCGCAATATTCTTTGAGAGATCCAATTTTTATTGATATTGAAAGCTTAAGTTTAAAGTATTCATAATTTTAAGGAACTCATTGGAAAGTTTGTGCGAATACAATACCACTAATCAATAGAAACGGTTAAAAATAAAGTAACCATCGGCTAAGTTATCGGGAGTTTTGACAAACGGGACCCATAGAAGATACCAAATAAATTATGCGAACTCGTAAAGCGAAAACAATCAGAAAAAAAACAATCAGGGATCGATTGAGCACGTTGGTTTTTTTTTCTCTTTTTTTAACAAAAATAATGAATAATTTGTACGCTTAAAGCCAGAATTAAGAATTCCCATGTATTTACAGGTAAAATCGAACCCTAATTTTGATCGCAACGACTGATTCCTTTTCACATTACTGGTATGACAAACTACGGAAAATTATAATCAAGCTCTTTCACTTCCACCTGCTCTAACCAATGAGCTACAGGGAGACTGGTATCGAGCATGGTCAATTTACAAGGCTTCAATGTTTACACGCAGGCAGCTCAAGTTGGCAGTTTGTGTAAAGGAAGATTTCTTTCGCAGCAAACGACCAAGTATCAATGAACGTATGTATAAAATGATGTAAATGTCCAAATAAAACATTGCTAACACGTACGTTTTATAACTTGTTGCTTGATGTGTCCTGGCTGTCCTGGATAGGTACGTTGTGTCCTTTATAAAATTAAGGCTTGCTTCTTGGTGGGAAACGCAAGGAGTTTTGAACGAAGCTCGGTAAAAGCGTTCAAAATGCCTGGACCTTCACAAACAACATGCATTTTCTTCCAAAGTTTTTCTTGGAAGTCAAAGGTTCGCAATAAGCGGTTCAATAAGTGCAATTCATTCACAACAAAATAAGTGCTGTGCGTTAAATCTTCCTGTACACATACTGCCAACTTGGCCTGCCTGTGGTTCTTCTGCCGACTTACCTTTTCTGTTTCGCTCCAGTTAAACCAAAGACAGGTAAAGCGAGGCTCTAAAAAAGAGAGATTTTGCGTTCTTCTTGACTCGACTTTGCGTTCCTTTTTGTTCGTTCACCGCCATTTTCCCTTAAAAAACAAAATTAAAAGAAACAAACAAACTAATGAAACTGATCTGCAAAACGTTTTTTTTTTCAAATAACTGTATTTCAAAGGAAACGAACTGACATTCTTCTCTATTTTATTTCACTTCACTTTATTGTATTTCGACACATGAGGAAAAGTTCTATGTTAGAGCTTTATCCGATAACCTTGCACTAATAAGTACATTACTAGTGTTCGAATCTCGCCGCGGACAATGAATGTTTTCTTCGTGTTTTATGCTAGTGCATTACCACTTTTTCCCGTTCCTTAGTCTGTGGGTGAACGCCAGCCTAAAGTTGGATAAAAGTGTCTCTTTTAATTGTGCTTTTAAATGGTTTGCCCTGTTTGCTCTAGATCAAACATCTTCGTCAAACATTTTGCGTCACGAACAAGTGTTTTATTCTACTTCAGCCAATGAAGCTTGCGGTGTGCATTGCGTGTCTTGGGTGGGCGTGATAATTTCAGCGGTAACAGGCATAAAGTGGTATTTAAGCTCATTTAAACATTGTTTGCCTGTTTAGCCACTGAACACTTAGCGGGACAAACAGGACGATGGATAACAACGTTTGATCGTTTAGCCAGGGCTTAAGATAGCACGCGGGGGAAAACTGTTGCCACACCGCCACGGGCTTGCAATATTTTTCATTCCACGCCGACCTTTCTTCGCTCTTCGCAATCTAAATTCCTGAAATAGCTCGTGAAAACTCTCTGTTTACTAGCTTAAATAGTGTATCAAACTCTTAAGTGGGCCAAAATTCATGGGAACATGAAATAAAAGGGTGCACAAAAGGGCATCCCACAAAAACAATAAGCGAAAAAGAGGGAACGAAGGTTCGATGTCATCTTGGCATTATTGCTAGGGTAAAACAAAAACAATAAAGGACAACACGAAATAAATTAAACTGAAATGATCACAGACTTCCGCACTTGGACTCTATCCCCGCAAAGGAATTTGTTTAAACAAGCTGCAACACTGCAGGCACTGAACAAGAACATTGAAGTTAGTCTGGTTGTCATAAAAACTGGACTAGGTATATTGGATTTCTAGCATTTTTATTGGCCGAACGGAGCTAGGCTATCAGCTCATATACCTGCTGCGACCAAATATGGTCAATGAACATTCAACAACAAAATGACAAAGTGAGCTGAAAGTTTTTTCCTCGCGAGCAACCCGGCGAGAAAAATGGACGAGAAACATCACTTGACAGGGAATTTAAATTAAGCAGAAATTCCAACAGCGTCACCAACAAGCATCACCAACAGCGTTGTCTAACACAAGTCAAAATTGTTTCAAGAAACTGTGCAGAAACAGAAATTTAAGCAGGAAGGCTTTCCACTTCAAAATATCAAGACAAGACATAAAATAAAACACAGTGAAATGGGCAGAAGCATTTAATAAAAACTATCACACATTCATGGCGAGTCGGCGGGTGCGAAAATCATGAAGCAGTCTAAACAAGTAAGCTTACTAAACAAGCTACAGCTGCAAACTACCAAGAAGGAACGAAGGGTGAAATTTTTTTTCGGCTTTAACACGCAAAATTGACATTAGTTTACCTGCACTCGTTGCATCTCTGTGTTCCAACAGGCCCAAATGCTCAGGTAGAAATCGGATGCCATGTAAACAGAGTTGAATCGCTTTTCCAGTTGTTTGAATTTAAGCTCACCATTCCGTCCGCAACCTCTAAACCGAGAACCACTACATCTTGTGCTTTGCGTTTAACAAACTATAACGGTGAATTCTAATGTTCCTCGCAACAGTAATCTTGCTTCTGAGCTGCATAGAAATTACCTCTTCAAGTTCAAATTAGTTCTGTCTTCAGTTCGATCAAACTCGCACATGATGGCTCCGCGTTGTGCGAACAGATTACAACAAAGTTGTTCCGTTTCAACTCCAGCAGCTAATATGGTGAAATTGTACGGCTTCAATCCGCTTTGAACGATCTTTATAACAATGTTTCAGGAAAAACCAAACTTTGCCATATTTCAGAGCCAATAATTGGAGGGTTTCTTCCAAAACTTGTGCTACTTTGTTCACATTGACTCATTCAGCTTTGCAATGAAACACTGCAACACTTCGCAAGTTTTTGGCGCCTTTTTCGTTCAGTCATGTGATCAATTCTTGTTCCCTTTTTATCTCTTTTCTCATTTTTTCCCATTCTTTCTTGAATTTTCTTTTTTTAAATAGTGGTTAAGTTTTTAATAAAACAATTATTCTACTCGGGCTTGCTGGATATCAAATGATTATAACCAACTCGGCGCCTCGTTGGTTATCTATCATTTGATATCCAGCTCGCCCTCGTAGAATAATTGTTAAACTAGTTATTTCATTTTCACGCGCGCACGTGCGCAAATTCGTGCTCATTTTAAATATATTTCCCCTTGCCCGTTTCAGCTTGATAACGATGCCACGATAACACCGAAGCGTCGTACCCTCTTTTCGCTTATTTTTATTGCCAAATGTATCTCCAAAAAAGGACAAACAAG
Organism: Siderastrea radians; assembly: GCA_964017195.1. Taxonomy (NCBI): domain Eukaryota; kingdom Metazoa; phylum Cnidaria; class Anthozoa; order Scleractinia; family Rhizangiidae; genus Siderastrea; species Siderastrea radians. The sequence continues at coordinate 64,469,213 of OZ024889.1, read as the reverse complement.
AAGGAACTGTTATTGCTAGCAGTGATGCAATTCTTACTGGACATGTGCCATCTCGCGTTGTCAAGGTTACGCGCTCGTGCCGCGGTACAAACAAACATTTTCCTCAGCTTTCTCCCATTTTTTAAAAATTCCATTCTTCCACCGGTCTCGGGTTACAGATATTGCGATTTTGACGAAATTAAAGACTGTCCACCCCTTTTTCCCGATAAAATGTTTAAAATTTATTTTTCAACACATCAATTAAATTTTCAGGGCAAGCCCTTTTGTATGCTAAATCATTGCATGGTGTATTTTACCCTTAAAAATCAAGCTTGTCGACTCAAGTGTCCGACTCAAACAAGTAAATAAGTTAACTAACCTACTGTGTCGCTATTTTCCAAGATGTTCCCACTTTGCCACGCTTTTTTGTCGTAAATACTGGAGCAGCCTTAGACGTTACAGCCGTCGCTGAGCGCAACGAATTCTGCGAGAGAAACTCTTTATGACGTGAAGCTAACGTCATTTAGACTTATTTGCGCGCGTTGAGGCAGGGAAAGCTGACGCGGTTTTCAGACTTTCTGGACTTTCTCTAAGTCCTTTGCTTCTCCTTTCCGGTCAAGAATCTCCTGAAAACTGCGCGCTCTTTTTTTCGCTCCTCATAAAACTGAATATGAACTCGAGTTTAAAGTTTTTCCAGCTAGAACTGTAGTTGGACAATTAAGCGCTTTATTTTTTATACTGTCTCTTGAAGTTTCACTTCCCGTGTTTCAAAAGAAAAAGAAAAAAAAACTGTCACTTCAACATGACTCTTCGAGGTTAAAATTATGTGGACACTATGAAAAGAAACTACTGCCATAAGGTTTGTGTTCAATCTTTTAATGAGAGAAGGCCTGTTAAACCCGTAACGTCACTTTCGAACATAATTTTAACCTCGAGGAATTTTTTTAAAGAAGCAGACGATTGGTTTATTTGGTGTAATTTATTTTTAATTATTTTACTTTACGAAAAGTCTTGTCTAACCTGTCATGTGCTCTCGTCTACCCTTGTGCGCTCTAAACAGTTAGAATCTACTCTAAGATTCACGCACATTGACGAGAGTTAAAAAACCTATGGGGGGAGGGAGTGTCACTTCTTAGGCCGCGTTTTGCACCTTTTTGTAAGGGTGTGCTGTCCGGCCAATTCTTGAAACCTATCTCGTACCTTTCTTAAAAAATTAGTTTCCAGACGAAAAGGTTTAAATGTACAGCTAAGTTTACTAAGTGCCCATTTTTTTTTGTCTTACACTCACACCCCATATCAGAGCAATCAAACAAACAAACAAACAAAAAAGACAACAACAACATAGTCTATCCTATTTCAGGCGAAAGTGACTCAAAAAACGCGATCTTGGGGTATCCATAAGACACCAAGACGCCTTTCAGACAATAAACTTAAGATGTACACAAGTGCACATGTCTGGCTTGAACGACACAACAATGTTGCGTTACCAGCAACTGATGCTACTTTACATAAGTGCGCATGCAATTCGAAGACTACGGAAGAGTCAGCAAGTTTACCAACTGAAGGGAAACACAGAAGGCTTCGATTTAAAGTGACAAGTATGCTTTTTTTTGACAGGGGGAGGGGGGGATGAAATTTGCAATTTCAGCATCTTTGGGTTCAATATTTTGCCTACTTAGCAATGGTTTGTGTGGTGAGAATCTAACAGTTACAGTGTATTTTAAAGGTTGATGTATGTCCACGATTTGTGAAAAATACTTGCATTTATTAGTCTTTTCATAAACATAGATAAACATGTCATGAAGTAAAACATTTATATAATTTTGGGGTATTTGCCAGATATCAAAAAGCATAGCATTGTTTGTGGGTTTAGGTTTTAGCGTTTGGGTATGTTGTTGGGTCTCTGTGCAGCTTTGGCCAGTGTAGATGTTATTGGGGGGGGGGGGGAGGGGGGTATTATGTGTGATGTGTGTAAACCAGAAGGTTTCGTTTACATGTCAAATTTGAATCAGAGCCCTACCTTTCCCTCTGTGCCCCACCCCAAAACAGAAAGGCCCAGTTGAAATGGGTTTTTGGGCTATGCAGGTTGTACCATTTGTGACGTCATCAGTTTTGATGATGCAAATTGTTTTGATGAGCAACTGGAGCAGCAAGAAAAGACATGCCAGAATGAGGAAGATTCTAGATCCTCTCAAAATTGAAGGAAAATTTGGCCTACCCACTGCAGATGTGATTGCTAGTTTTTCGATCAAATTTTCTAATTTCCTAAAAACGTAGGTAAAATTTTTCCAGCAAAAAGAAGGGGGAAGAAACAGCTGCAAAGAAAAAGAAAGAGAAAAAAAAAAGGAAATTAGAGAGTGGAAAGTAAAAGAAGTTAGGTTCCAAATAAAAACGATCAGAAAAACATGAAGGAAAATCTGCCTTGTGTTATTTTACTTTTCAGTAAAATTCATTTGCTAAATGTGAAAAAGCACTGCAATTTCAATACCCAACCTTCTGATAAACTAATAACATTTTACTTGTGCCAGTATTCCTTTTGCAGGAACTGTTGACTTGTATTTTTTAACTGTATGTTGGTACCAAAAAAATATATAAATTATCACGTGTTGTAAAAATATTAAATTAAAAACAAAATTTATCATGTGCCTGTTATTTGCCTTTTTTTTTTTTTTGGTTTTTTTTTTGTTCCAGCAACTAAGGTGTTCCATATTTCCAACAATAAGAGGTTATACATAAGTCAACCTGGTAACCCAACAAACACACTTATAAAATACAAACTTACCGTCCATAATCATAACTTTCAAGGGTGAATGCGTGCTGCCATTCCCTGGCCCTTTCTGCTCTCTTACATGACTTTCTAAAATTAATTTATTGTACTAACTTTTATATATGTCAGAAAACTATGACATAGTGGCTGAAATGTGACATCGTAGCTTCAAAAAACTGTGAACACTTATACTCATTGAATTGTGAGAGCTCATGTTCATGCAAACAGCAGGCACTAGTGTAACAAATGGACAGTGTAATGAGTACTGATCATTGAGTAATGGCCTTGCCTTGGTTATACCTCTAAATAATAATATTGTTCACAGGTTTTGACTTGGCAATCATCCTTACAAATGGGTTAGGAGGATGTGATTTCCTAGCCCTTTAGACCAGAACAACCACAGGTTTTATGCCACACATCTCCCATACCATACCCTACATCTCCCAGGATTGTGATGCTATTTAATATTTTACTGTACAAGATGGTTGAAACTTGATTCTGTGCTGTACATTCTTAACATTAGATCATTCAATTTTGTCAAAAATAATATCAGATATCATTCGTTTTTTTATCATTTGTCTGTGACTGCACTGCACTGTGAAAATTGCCGTCAAGGTAGCAGCTAGGTACGCTGACAATTTGCGCTGGCATAAAATCAGCTAGTTTGTCTCTGGCTAAAAATTAACAGGCAAAGAATTCTGTAATTCAAGCCGGTATAGGCCACAACTCACACACAATTTTCAACATTAAGATCTTTGAATCTGGTCTTTCATAGAGTGGCAAATGGCATTCAGTCACCAGTTTATCTTTCCATACATACTCACTAGCAAGAGGCACAAATACGACACCTAAGAAAATAACTTCAGTAAGGAGTGAGGTTAGGTGGGAAGTTGTCTCAATTAAAATAAGTGGTAAGATGTCTGGGCAATTTGGCCAACAGATTTGATGGACTGTCAAGTCATGTAGACATTATATACAGTAGCTGAGAGCTTTTACAAAATATAAAGCCACTTAATTGGTCACCCTTGTTGATGGTCAGTATAAAACGTGGACTATGGACTGTGGACTATGAACTTGGTATGAAACACTGACTAAGTACACAATACGGACTATGGATAAAACTCAGTCTCAGTATAAAAAGTGCACCCCCCCCAACCATTTTGTTCTTATACAAACAGATCATTTCACTTGTTTATAGCTAAGGGCCCAAAAACTGAATCTAAGAATTTCATACATTAAATTGTCATCACAAACAGTCCTTATCTCAGGACTAGACTCATTCAGACAATCACTTGACTGCACCAAATTATGATATGAATCCTGGGCTCAAACCATTTACAGTATTAAATTCTCAATTGCAGTCCACTCAAGTTGTGAACTTCAAAACATAATAATCTCATTGTGACTTTTCTTACCAACTTGAAAGTTGGTTGCAAGTCATTGTAAGATAGTTCTGACCTTGAAATGTATTTACGGTACATGTAAATAAAAGATAAATGACCATATGCAAAAATACCTTACATCAACTGAACAGTTATAGATGAGATGTGGTTTTTCTGGATAAGAATATGACACTGACTTGACCAATGAAATTTAGCTGTCATATCCTGCACAAAACATTTTTCAAAGGTTTGTAATTGAATTTATTTGTCAAAATTGTACAGCAAAGCCATAGAGTCCAAATCCTGGCAAAATGCCACCATCTGAGGCTAGCTGGATTTAGTCACAACAAATAAGAAGATTTAAAGTCTGCAAGTTCTTGTTTCCTCAGTTCAGCTACATTTCCAGTCTATATACTTTGTCAATTAAGAAAATGAAATACCGTATGTTAAATCACTCCCCCTGATGAAGGCTAGTCAGTCTTGGCCAAAACTTTGTGCCATAACATGTTTTTAATAAACCTTTATTATTATTAGGGACTGTCGACATATTCAAAAGTTCCCCACTTAACGTCCACTGGACGTTTAGGTCAGATCATCCCCTCCCCCCCTCCTCCTTAACGTCCGGTTGGAACTTCGCACTCCATGTTTTTCTAGAGCCGATGAATTTAGTTTTGTAAAGTCTTGCAAGCGCGTTCTCCTTCTGTGCCATCTTCATAAGTGACAAACTACATAGATCACAGCGGCACCAAATTTGTTCTCAGTTTTCTACTGTGGTACGTTTTTCTCTTCATGTTCTGTTATCAACATAAGTAAATATTGTTTTTCCAACACGTTATTTTGGTTTTGTCCAAGATTCCACACTCTTACATCCAAATCTTGACTTTCCCTAACCCCCTCCCCCCCCCAAACGTCCAGTGGACGTTAAGCGGGGAACTTGTGAATATGTCGACGGCCCCTTAAACATTAGATTTTTACAACATTTTTTCATTTACACTTTTTAAAAAGACTAACATTTTTATTGATTTTATCATGTATCCACCTGGTTACAAGTCCATTTTTAAAATACATTAAATATTATTTGAGCTAGTCCGCACTTTGTACCCAGTCCGCGTTTTATACCAAGTCCGAAGTCCACAGTCCGCAAGTCTGAAGTCCACGATTTATACTGACCGCATGCTTCACAGAACATGTAGACATAGCACGATGCATATCAATGAAATACAAATAATGGGACCTGTATCTTGTATTGTTTCCAAGAGGTGGCATAGTAAATTAATTAGCGCAGGCAACGAGCAATGTTTCACTTCTCCCAGTGAAAAGTGAAGCAAAAGGATAACACGCAACCACGCGCGAACTACCTTCGCCACGCACACGTGTTTTTCGCTTCGCAATCATGGACTTTTGTGTGTGAGAGAGAGAGATATGAACGCGGGTCCTGCCCCTGAAAACGTCTGGTAGCTTATGTGAGTAAAGGGTGCTTATACATAAACAAAAGACCAAACAAAAAGTACTTTGAAGCACTTACCGGTTCCTGTTGTGAATTTAATAATGCCGTCTAAAGCTGTTGTTGACATTCTCTAGCGACTCATGAAGAATCCCCTCAAATAATTTCCGAGTGCAATTCAGGACACGACGCGGCTCGGCCTCCGGCCGATTTGGTCGGCCTCCGGCCGATTTGGCCCGACGGTAGCGAGAAAAAACCTCTGGTACCCAGGGTAGACACAGTTACACAAAGACGATGACTATCAGATTGCTTACATTTGAAACGTTTTTCCCAAAAGATCCGATCACGTTCCAAAATTGACTCAAATTACGGAAAACGAAGTTGGCGCGACAGTTGGCGCCACTTCCGCATGCTCGGGTAACCAGAGACCGCGTGCTTCTTGACCGCGTGCTTCTTGACCGCGTGCTTCTTGACCGCGTGCTTCTTGACCGCGTGCTTCTGGTGCTTCTTGATATTTAATCTTTTCATTTCAATCATTTTAAATCTTGTAACCGTTTCATTCGATTTTTACTTAGCTTTTACAGCCCCTGATGAAGGTGAGTTTTGTCTCACCGAAATATTGGGCAATAAAATTATTACCCTTCTTAGCCGTCCGATCAGCCTTGCAATTGGTTTTTTGTTTTATTCAACATTGCTGATCCTGATCTACACCAAGATGCGGCTTCACCTCGCTACTGTTTGTCCAAGTGGTCCTTGCATCGAGTTACCTGATTTTGCTTCTTGACCAGCAGTCGACATACCCTGGCCCGTTTCCCGAAAATCAGCAGTCCCGAAAGTCCCAAAGGTGTCCAGAAAGTCGATTATCCACAAGTATGATGATCGAATGCTTGGATTATCATTTATCACACCAATCTTCTTCCTAGAGCCTCATTCTCTACTGGTCAACAAATCAACAACATGGAGGAGCAAGGACTCTGAGAACTTACAAGGGTCCAAAACTATTTTATGCGCTTCTTCAACAGAGCCTCCATTTCGATTGATTCGAAAGCTCAATTTTAAAACCTTTATAATTTTGTGGATTACCGTCAAAAGATAAAAAAAGATTTTAAAAAAATGGTTTTCGAGCCCGGTAAGTTACGTCAAAGATATTTTTGTCATCGGCCCGATGGGGCTTTTCAGGAACAAAGAAATACAGTACCAATTAAAAAGTTTAAAATAAAACCATATATAAAGGCCTCAAAGGACAGTCAAGAATTTTTTTGAAAGCCTGCTCCTTAAACGACGTTTAAATATGTGAACCGGGAACAGCTTAACTTTAAAAATCGCCCCAGAGCGTTCCAAAGCTCAGCACTTCCATAGTAAAAAGTTCACAATCCACAAGCAGTTCTTAAGATAGAGATATGAAGCCGCTGGCTGCCGCTGGCACGCTTGCCCACCGTATTCACGGGCTACAAATTGTGATAAGGTAGGAAGGAACTTCTCCGGTAATCATTCAAAAGCCACTGACAGCTTGACATTATTTCAGTGAAGTTGTTCTTTAACAGGCCGTCAGGGCAGATCTCTTAGGCCCCGATTATATGGTCTCGGGTACCTGAGCCAACCCTTCCCCCGAGTTACCCTAGGCGAGCTAATTTTTCACCTGTTTCTTTGAAAAGCTCAAGGAACCGTTTACTGATGAGGATCCCCAACTCGTCTCGGGGAGGCAAGACAACTTGGGGGGCAAGTTGTCTCACCTCAGCAGGTAGGGTAACCCTGGCAGGCGGGACAACTTTTTCTCATGGTTTTTGCTTTTTGTTTGTTTGATTCAGTGCTCTTACATTGTCAAAGAAAACAAGAGAACTAAAGCTGGCACCTCCAGTATAGCTGCTATAAAATTCATTGCGCTTTTTTTAGAAAATTTTGTTTATTTATACCATTGCTGATCCTGAAATACACAAAGATCCAGCTATAAACTGCGCCAATTTGTTGAAGTGGTACTTGCGTAGAAAAAAAAATCAAAGAAAGTAAGGCCCACACAGCCAACATTGAGCATTTTAACTCTGCCCCCCCCCCCCCCTCCCGCCTCCTATCCTTCTTAGTTCGCACTTCGCACATATAATATGAAAGTCTGAAAGCACCACTAGCAGTGGATGCACCCATTCGTGCGTCATGTTTGCCCCACTCCCAGCCCCAGTGACCCCAGTACCAGGCTGGATGACGAAACGGTGTAATCGTGCCAATTTGAGCTTGGACAAAGTGATTGCAAATCACCGACTCCGCCTAGTAAGGGATAAACGTTGGCATTCAGGTCCAGCTGTAATTAGTAGCAATAATACAGCGTTAACGATACATTAAATATGCGCAAGTCTGTTGTCAACCAAGGATGATGCAATGTGGCAATCCAATTTTTTCGTCTGTATTTCAGTTTACAAAGACTAGTTCTTCATAAACGCTGTCTTTGCTACTCGACGGAGTGGTTGAAATCACTTCGATTCACCATCGTTTACATGCGCCTCCGGTTAACAAGGTCATGTATCCCTGGGGACAAGAAAGCATGCGAATTCAAAACCTGAGCGTCAGCTAAATTGCATAGGTGGAATAAAATATATGTTCTCCAGCAGCCAGTCGAGAAACTGGTAGAAATAATGCTGGAAAAGCACGAGCAAAGAAAAAGCTATCTATGTATTAAATAAGAACCGTGAAAGAATGAAATTGTGCGAGATTAGGCTAGCGATAATCCACAATCCAAACTCCCTTATACACCCCCGTCCCGTTCGTGTGATAAACGTAGCGGTAAGGGGAGATAGATAACGGAACATCTCTTGCCCAGCCCACGGGAAGCGAAGAATGACCAACATTTTTCTGGAAATACTATAACGTCAAACGGAGGTAAGAGGGGGGTACTGGGGAAGAGAGGGAAGAGGAGAAAATTGTCTTTCCCCGTGCGCAACTGATAGAACTGTAAAACGTTCGGATTGCGAAACCTTCAAGATGGGTGTTTTTCAAAATGGCCGCCAATTCCGACAATGCACAAAGCATAACTGATCACGCTAATCTCTGTGTTTGCCATGGTGGCTACATTTTTCTTTGCCTTAATTCTAGCAATTTCTGCAAAAAAAGTTTCTTTTTACCCATCTCGGCGGCAAGACAGTTCATGGTTTGTGAACATGGCACTTTTTTATTCATTCAACGTACAGTGAAAGTTTCTCTTATAATCAATCAATCAATCAATCAATCAATCTAGTTTTCAGCCGGCTTAATTTTTCTTATTGTCAATATATAGTTTTATTAAGCAAGTCTAGAATGCGGAAAAATCGTCCGGCTCACGAACTGCATTAGCCAACCATGCTTCCTTCGCTGTGACAAGCCATGGAACGTTTTTTATCTTTTGCTCTGATTGTACCTTTCCTTTACTGCTCTCCTCTTGGCTTTCCAAAGATTTCTCATTGTTGCGTTTTGATAATCTGTACTGTTTGAAACGATTTGCAAACATGGCAATTGATGAGTTGTTGAACTTAATTCCGAAAATTGATGTGCAGAAGGGAAACTTATTGAGGTATTTCCGAACGATTTCTGTCCACATTGGGCTCTTTGACGCGTATATGATCGGCTTCACCACGCAGTGACACCACATAATCCACTTTAAAGCAGTTTCAAGACCATATGGAATGTCTCCGACCTGCAATCCGTCCAAAAGCATCACAAAACACGCTGGGAAAACTTGAATCAAGCTTGTTCCTATTACGATTTTCGATGTCGACGCAGAACTCGCGAAAACATTCATTGCTAGTTTCTGAGAGTTGGAGAGCGCTAACGGAGACACACTCTGATTGTTACGGTGAATGACCTTGCCAATTTGATAATAGCAGTACAATATAATAAACAACGGCAGTACTGCATAGACTAGTAGCAAGAAAACAAGATTGAACAGCGCTAAGTCTCCAAGGGGGTGCAGATATCGTTGTCCACATACGTGAAATCCGGGAAAATACTCGACCTTCACGTGATTGGTCAGTAACGGTAGCCATGGAAACGCACCGAAAAAGCCGACTACCCAAGCTGATACCACTAGTTTTATGGCGTCACGTGATTTGATAGCACGAAGCAATGGTTTCACAATTACTAAATATCGATCAAATGCAATTATAGCCAGCTGTAGGACAGTAACCTGTGTGAAAAACAAGTTGAAAAACGCGTTCGCGATGCAGAAGCTCTCGCCCAAAATCCATCCATCCGCGCCTACAGAAACCAGTGTAAATGGAATCACAAGAACGGTTGTTCCGAAATCTGAGAGGCTTTGGCTCACAATAAGCATATTGGTTGCTGTTTGCATGCGTACGTCCAGGTAAACTGCGTGGATGACGATGGCATTTCCAACAATTGACGCTAGCATTACAATGGCCAGCGGTATTATCTTGAGGACTTTGGCGGCCGCCGACGAATCTGTTACGTCTCCAGTAGAGAGATCGAGTATGTCTTCGCTTGACAAATTGGCTCCCGTGTGATTCAAGAATGCCATTATACAGATTGTAACGTCTGTTTGGGTTACCTTGCTTTGAAGGTTGCTTGTTCAGTCCAAAATCTTTTTCTAATTGAATCTTCGAATCTGAAATTAAAAGGAAAAATTGTTTCAGCCCTAGCAGTAACAGTCTTTAGTGGTCACTTATACGGAAAATAAAGACCATTTTTTCTTTTAGTTTTCAAGTACGGTGTTAGATTAACAAACGGCTAAAAACAGATTTTTAGTTCAGTAGTCGAGTGCATCAAGTAAGGTGGTCGCTTACGGATAATTGGGCAACGTCCCTACAAGTAGTGTTGGAGCAGCTTGATCACTCGCCCAAGTGTTTCATGTGTGAATTCCGCACTCGGAAGGTCGAGTGGCTGAGAATTCAAAGAATTAACTCTGTCCGTGAGAGTTAAAGTGCTGAAGTGAACCTATTTATTCATTGAGCCTTGCCTTACCAAGGAAATGTGGACCACTCGAGATAAAGAAAATCTCTTTGTCCCAAGTCTGTGGGTTTCGAATCCACGATCCCCGGATCATCAACGATGACTCACCGACTGAACTACGAGACCCGAAAGGGGCATGTCGTGGGTAATTCGCGGCCGTGCCAATGAAAATATGAAGGGTGCACGAAATGTTGTTTGTTTTCAGTTTAGGTTAGCCGTTTCTCCGTGTTCCGGCAGTTTTTTCCTTCCTCTTCAAATCAGTTTCCAACCGTAAGACCTGCATGAAAACTACTGTTCTGTTAGTGTGGCTTCCCTATCCAATAAAATACAATTTATATAAATCTAATGAACACATTCGCTCAGAGAAATCTCTAAATAAAATTTTGTCTAATCGTTCTTTTCTGAAGCTTCCCTTCTGGTTCCTGTGGTACTTCAGTTCTTTGTTCCATTTTTCTGTAAGTTACAGATTTCTTATTAAGTGTCCGTTTCACACAGATAAAAGAGTGCATTGTACTTAAGAAAAGAATATATAATAACTTTAAAAAGAATGTCATGCTAAAAAAAAGAGACGTGTAATCACATGCTAAATATCTTATGCGCATATGCTTCATTGGGACAAGAAAAAAGAGGAAAAAAAGAAGTCTTTTTTCCAAACGGCTATAAAATGCGCTATAACTGGTTACTCAGAATGCATTTTCGTGAACGATCTCGAACTCGACTTGTAGATGATGTATTCTCTGAGGCATTTAAAAGCTAAGCACTCCTGTTCAAGCCGCCGCCACGAAGAGTTTTTATAATCATAGCGAGGTGAACTGCTAGATTTTTTTCTCCACTTTACAGAATAGCCAGAGTATTACAACCCGATCACTTTAAAAAAGAAGTAAGAGAGGGAAGTTAGGATGCTATCCACGCGGAGTGATTAATTTGGTGTCCACGTTTCAAGTTTTTCACTAATAATTTTTTAATTTCCAGTCATCTCCAAACGTTAATTTTCCAAACGTTAATTTTTCTCTCTTAACTAAGAGTATGATTAAAAAGTCGTAAAAGATTCTGAAAGGTGTTAGGGGCCATGCTAGGGGCTCTGCACAACAAACCGCAAACGTATGATAGCAAGATAGAGGCAAAATTTTGAGGCACAACAAAACCACAGCAACACCTGCTATGTGATCGATCGAGTACGTGCTTAGAGCGTAAAAAGTAGTTAATATGTAATGTTTGCTCATTAAGTTACACGGTGAAACCATCAAACCGTCACGGCCTTGCTTCCTTGCTTTTTTTTGTGTGTGGATCATACCTGTAATTGAAAGCCGAGAATACTCGAAGAAGTCCGCCAGAGAATCTTGCTAGTCGTTCTTGAGATATTTCTCTTGTTGTTTCTTAAAAAATGCTTTCGGAGCGGTGCTCCATTTCCACAAAACAAAACAAACAACTAATCAAGGAAGCTAACCTTGAGAGAGTAGAAAATATGTGTAGCGCGTCTTAACCAATTAACTTTCTGTGCCTTGAAACTAACTTTGCTACAGTATTGCGTAGCATTTAAGAGCTAAATTGTTCAACAGTGTCTCACGCAATGTGCCAAAAGATTATGCTGTTTTTGGATAAGGAAACGGTGTTTTTACGCCATTGTGTTGTTGAAAACTTTTGCCTTAGGGGTGCAAAATAATTGCATTGTTTCGTGGCTGAAGGAGCTCGAAGTTAATATGGAAGACTGTTTTATCCACACCATTTCACGCTGTGTTAATTCCTATTCTCTTGCAGTCAGTTAAAACAAAATTCTCTCTGAAATTAACATACTATTGCAGCATTTTAGTTAAAATCGTTAAGTAATCCAAAAGTTGCAAGAGAGAGTAAATTATGCAAGCTAATTGTTGATGTCCGTTCTTTCTAGAATGAAAGTTGTGGGCAAGACAATGACCAAAAGTTTCATTAAGTCTGTTTACTTCTTGCGCCCTATCAAAATAACGCAGCGTAACAATAACTGCATCCTCAGCCATCCTTAGATGATTTGAAAAAATTTTACTCATTGTTGGCATCCTCTCGCACCTGTTACCGGTAGGGCGCCAACAGTGTTCTTCAAGGAACTCAAAAAAATAAACCGAAAGGTGGTCATGCTCAGGAAGAAGGCTTACTGTAAACTCGGTCTCTCTGATAAATCTTTCCTTCCTTTCACTTCTTCAGCCAAAACAAAAGAATTCAACAAACCTTCTTGTTATTGTTTCAGTGAAGTCGCTCTGCCGGTTCACTGGTTCCGTTCTCTTCGGCTCGGCCACTTAATTACAATTGCTGCCCTTCAAAATCCAGAACTGCAGGCTTAAAATGCGTTCTGTCGTCGTTGAACGTTAGTTCAGTAAACACTTTGGTCCTAACTTAGATCAACGTAAGAATAGCCATCTTATAAAAGGTTACCCCATGAAATCTACTCGCTGCTTCAGCATCTTTGACAATTCGCCGCGGGCACTCAACAAAATAACTAATGCATTGAACCACGCTGCGTTAGAGCTATGACTTAGTCTTTTTCGGCCATCCTTCTGGACCAATCAAATTGCATCAGCTTAATTATTTGGGTTATTTTTGTCATCTAAATGTCAACTATTCTGTAAAAAATTTCATTTTTTCAAAAAAGGACGGAGTAAACAGTATGTAAGGAATCTCGCGCAAGAAGTATCTTCGATGGATGGAGTGATTCTTTAACGCTCTTTTTTTCCCTCAGGATTTCACGTTCCTGCCAAAACGCAATGTCTTGATATGAAAAAAAAAGGTTTTGCGTCATAGTACGGAAATTTACTATCAATAGGTGTTAGGGGTATTTCAGCTAGGTCACGTTCCTTATGGCCACAATCTTCGGCACCGTTTATCATATGACATTTTAGCTGGTTTACGCGCTGTGATTTTTACCAATTTTTTTTTCTTTAACGATCCTCCAATTTAGTATCCGCAAAACATGTTCCGCACACAGTTCCCTTCACTTCAGAAAAAGAAAACTCGATGGGCGTTACAACCGGGCTGCTGCCCAGGCGGTGAGAAAAAGGATCCCACAAGCGAAGTAGCGTGTATTTTAAAACATATGAATTTGGCATGACAACTTAGTGTGGCCCGATTGCTTACCATGCTGAATTCTGGCTAACTCCGCTAAACCTCTGGCCACAAACAAATTTAAATTTCTCTGTATACCGGTGGGTTCATATTTGTAGTCAAACCACGATCATCCACACTCGCTGGGACTCACTAAAAAGTCTGGATAATCAAAAAACAAGAAATATTTTTGGCCAAAGATGCAAACTTAACATATCATCAAACATTTTATATATGAACAATTAGATTGAGCCAGTAATGCTCAGTTGAAACTGAATCCATAGACTGCTAAATTAAAGTACCAGCCTGCTTGACTTTTTCTTTTCTGATTTCCAGGCAATTTTCACTAGATAACATGGAGTAAACAGAGCCGTTTTAGACTTTCTTCGTTAATCTTGTCATTACGAAGGTGACTCGTTAACGTTGACGAAGAAATCAGAACCACAGAGAAAAGTCCGGAAAACTTAATCGACATTCAGGACAGCATATCAGTTGTTTTATGTTCGTGGTATGTTGTTACAGTTTTGTGCCCTAATTAGGAGCCGTGACCTTTTCTGATAAAAAAGCGTTTGGTAGCAGAAGTTGAAACATTTTTTTTTCTTGTTTTCGGCAGAAGGGCCGCTTTAAAGGGGCAATGTCATGGCAATATTCCTGTTTTTGGTTTAAAAAATGCTAAATGTACATCTAATTAAGTACCTTGTTCGTACGTGAATTGCTTTTAGACAACCAAGAGAATTATGTATCAAATGACTGAATTTTCTAAGGAAAAATTTTAATAACAGCATCTAAGGTATAAAGGCCAAAACTATGAACTGAGTCGGCCTGACAAACGTGTAGTTCAAAAATAGAAGACATGGCCCCTTAAAGTCGGAGAAAAACGCGATTAGGAGGTCAAACCAATCAAAATAAAATCTTGAAATTTGGTGCTATAAACTCACATCGTGTTAGTAAACTAAAGCCACTGAACCTGAAACACGGATGCTTTCTATATCGACAGAAGCCTTTTTCATTTAGCAGACATCTGTTAAACGGCAGAAGTAAAAGGTGCCAAACGTGAAAAATTCCAAAATAAAAGGCAGTTTTGATGATTTAAGTAACTTTTATTTGGAAGCTACGTTCTAGGACATAATTCAAATTATTAAAAACTGGACTAGGTATATTGGCTTTCTAGCATTTTGATTGGCTCAACGGAGCCAGGCTATCAGCTCATATACCTGCTGCGACCAAATATGGTCAATGAACACTCAACAACAAAGTGAGCTGAAAGTTTTTTCCTCGCGAGCAACCCGGCGAGAAAAATGGACTTTGCAGCGAATTTAAATTAAGCAGAAATTCCAACAGCGTCACCAACAAGCATCACCAACAGCGTCCTCTAACACAAGTCAAAATTGATTGAAGAAACTGCGCAGAAATAGAAATTTAAGCATTTATAAGCGTGGTGTTTACAATTAATTTCTTTCATCGATCGTCACGTCGATCATTGAAATTAAAAAAACGGTAGGTTTTATCAGAAAGGATTTCCACTTCAAAATATCAAGACAAGACATAAAATAAAACACAGTGAAATGGGGCAGGAGCATTTAATAACACATTCATGGCGAGTCGGTGCGAAAATCATGAAGCAGTCTAAACAAGTACTAAAAAAAATACAGCTGCAAACTACCAAGAAGGAAGGAAGGGTGAGGTTGTTTTTAGGCTTTAACACGCAAAATTGACACTGGTTTACCTGCACTCGTTGTAGCTCTGTGTTCCAACAGGTCCAAATGCTCAGATAGAAATCGGATGCCACGTAAACGGATTTGAATCGGTTTTCCAGTTGTTTGAATGTTGTTCTTTATACCATTCCGTCCGCAACCTCTAAACTGAGAATAACTGCATTTTACGCTTTGCGTTTAACAAACTATGATGGTGAATTCTAATGTTCCTGATCGCTACAGTAATTGTGCTTCTTAGCTGCATAGAAATTACCTCTTCAAGTTCAACTGTTTAAATTTGTTCTGTCTTCAGTTCGATGAAACACGCACATGATGGCTCCGTTGTGCGAACAGATTACAAACTTGTTCAGTTTCAACTCCAGCAGCTATATGGTGAAATTGTACATGCAGCTTCAATCCGCTTCGAACGATGCTTACAACAAACGTGTACCATATTTCAGAGCCAATAATTAGAAGATTTTTTCCAATACGTGTGCTACTTTGTTCACTTTCGAGCAGTTTTCTTTGATTCATTCAGCTTTGAATGAAACGCTGCAACACTTCGCAAGGTTTTGGCGCCTTTTTCGTTGTCATGTGATCGATTCTCGTTCCGTTTAAATTTCTTTTCTCATTTTTCCCCCGTTCTTTCTTGATTTTTTTTAAATAGTGGTTAAGTTTTTAATAAAACAATTATTCTACTCGGGCTTGCTGGATATCATCAAATGATTATAACCAACTCGGCGCTACGCGCCTCGTTGGTTATCTATCATTCGATATCCAGCGCGCCCTCGTAGAATAATTGTTAAATATAATTTTCGAGTAATTCTTTTTTCGATGATGCCCATGATCTCTCGAACCCAACTTACTTTTTAATCGCCGGTTTCAGCTGGCGGTCGGTTACAACAATCTCAACTAAACCCTTGCTCTATATGCCGCAAACAGGCCTTTCTGTAAAATCGACAAAAAAGACCGCCTAGCAGCTGTGGGAAATTACATGTAATTTTTATTAAAATGTTAGGTTGGATAAGCCGGTTTCAGAACGTTGCTGTTTGGCAGAAGAGTGGTTAGTGAACAATTTTCGCTGGTTAATGGTCTTCTATCTTCTTGTTAACTGTTGTTGACAATTGAACGAAGCTTCCTTTAGAGCATAGAAGTTTTGAAATTAAAAAAAAAACGCGATTATCTCAGTTGTCCAAAAGTTTAAAATGAAAATAATTGAACATATACATCGTTTGGAAATCATCATGACGTACAAAAGTACCAGTTTAAGCGTAGTTTATTAAAAAGTGACAAAGCTAAAACGAGAAAATAAATATAAAATTTGATATTTATAAGGTGTCCACACACAGTTCAGAATTATTCTTTTACAAGTGTTGAATATGCATGCAATAGAATTATCAAACAAAAGCCTTAACGCGGATAGTTATCAATTGGATGTCGGGTTTCTTTTACGGATGAACAGCGTTTTTTTTTTTGGCATTTCTTTAGAGCTGAAAACTTCATGGCAAGGTCCAAAATTGCAATTAAATTCTAACTGAGAGCAAGAGATCGTGGCCGATTGCGACCGTGAGTTTTTAAGTAAAAAGTGAGAAGGATGAAGAAAAACATCCGCCAGAAGGAAAATAGGAATCGACCACTACAAAAGGCGACCTTGACCGAAATGACAGGTGTTAATCGATCTGCGTAAGCAGTTTTCAGAACGATTGAAGTCTTTCACTATTTAAGAATGTTAAAACTGTTTCCAGGAAACACAAGAGATGAGGATGTCTCCATAGATACATATTTTTTTTCGACCTTTTAAGTTATTTTGTTAATAATGAAAATTTATACAAACTCTGAATGTTTTACCATTGGAAAGCTTTTGATCAGTCTAATCCGTAAGTCATCCCCACATCTATGATCTATGCAAAAAGTTATAGCCTTGATAAAAGTGGCTTTAGAACGTAGATCTGCACAGGGAAAGCTCAATATAAAGCACCCTGAATATCAAACATAAAAGATGTGCCACAGGTACCAGGGGGAAAGTTGGAAGGCTGACGGGTGGTCATAAATCACGTACTTCACCCTTAGTCGAAAATTATCGGAATTTTAAATTCGCCGAACTTTAGCGTCCGGAAAATAAAGCATCCAAATTTGTAATTGGGTGGTTTTGCTCTGAGAATTAGTAAACATTGAACGTTTCATTGGACAATAAAGCAAACTAACAATAAAACAACTGGCATAAACAAAATTAATATCCGCGCCATCAAGTTTGTCATCTAACTATCCATGGCCACTTCATTGGGACTGCAAAAGTTAATTTTCGTAGTCATTTCCAGATGGTAGAATGTGTTATCGTATACTGCCGAAGTTTATGTATTCGAAAGAAAAAGGTCCGAACATTGTTTGAAGTATATAGCAAGTGAACAAAAATATTGTCTTTCAATGGTGATTCCATCTTTGCAGGAACATCGCCTGAAAGTGTGTAATAATACCAAAATTGCATAAAAATCTACCTACCAACTAATGGCAGTAAGTGCTAATTGTCACTCTTCAAAGTTGTTCCCACAAAAGCGCGTACGTAGGGGAAGTGCATGTTTTTAAATTGAGGCAGCTGCCGTAAAAGGTTACTCAGACTGACCACTATTTTTGCTTAATTATTAAAGCAAGTGAAAATTCTACAAATATGTAAAAATGAAATGTTCACTCACAAACTGAATAACGTCAAGCTTTATCTGGTGCCGGCTACATTCAAATCCGACATTCGTGACGCGCAACGCCTCAAAATTTGCCTCACAATCTGCTCTTAAACGAGGGCTTTAAGGTCGATTTTCGCTACAAGAAGAACTTTTAGTCAAAGTAAGAGAATTAAACGAGCCAGGTGGCTTATTGTACCGCTACTTTAGCATGAAGCGACAAGGAGACAACTTCGCCCTCGATGGGATGCTAGTTTGTCGCATAACCAGGCGTTTCTTCCAGGCTCTCCTACCAGTTTGCTGTTTTGCATTCGCCTAGAGGGAGATGTACAATGTGGAACAAAGTTTCTCGTTTGAAGAAACAACACGATAACAAATACTAGCAAATACTAGCTAAGCTGGTGTCGAAACACTTACCGTCAAAGCAGAAGTGCGCAATGCGCTAACCCCTTAATTTTTGAGCATCGTGCAAAAATCACCATAATTATCGCTGATAACAGTTAATAAATACCTTGTCAACTCTCAGTTGATAACAAACCAGCGTACCTGAAAGATGCCATCTAAGTCAAACACTGTGAATCATCACGTATGTTTCGAGTACCGCGGCGCGAACAGATTTGTCGGTGAACAGAAGCAGTTTTGCGATAAAAACGTTCTTACTGTGTTTGACAATTGAAATACACCCACTAAACGGAAACGTTTGATTCCTGTAGCCAAAATAAAAAGAATAGTGCTTCGTTAAGGACAAAAGACGGACTTTTTACCGATAAAGATTTTTAGTGAGCACCGGCTGTTTTCCGGTCAAAACGGTTCCCTTTCATAAACTTCAATTCTCGCTGGCACGTTTTTTTGAATAAGGTGAAGGTTTTCGGGGAAAAGAAGAACTGTTGTCCTACCTCAAAATGAATCTCAATGTCAGGTCAGACGTAAATCGTAAAGCGGCTAAAATTTGACCGTAATTTGGCAGTGATTTTTACAGTTAGACCAACAACGGAAAAAATTTTTAATCGTGAGAGAAAAAACAAACGTGAAGTGATGTTCATTTTTGCCGGTGCAATTCAATTCACTGTATATTTTGGGTCGTTTACGGTAGCGGGAATCAAGCAGGTAATATATTAAGGAATTTTTAACCGAACTTCTACCAAAATAAGCCAAAAAATAAATCGATAGCTGATTCAAAATTCAAAAAACAGTAACACAAATAGGAAACAATAATGACAAAAAATGCGAAAAAAAAGAATCCAATTCAAAGGTCGACGATAAATGACGCAAATGCACTTCTTGGCGTGGACGTCATTTGTTTTCTCATCGTTTAGAGGCAAAAAAATATTTGTTGGCAATGAAACTTGGCTAATAAGGCAGAAAAATAATATTTACTGAGCAGAAAATAAACAGAACACAATCAGAACAAAATTCAGAATATCTACATTCCAGCAGCTAGAATCATGCACAAGCACAACCCTGCATGTACACTCCCCCTTGATCGCGCAAAATCGCTTTTCGAGGAAGATCGATGTGGGCTTTGTTCGCGGGGTATAAAGGCACTTTCGGCCGCTTAATGCGCAAATTAATTAGCGCTGAAATTTCTTCAAGCCTAGACCAGGCTAAGGTGCAAACTTGAGGCGAAATAAAGTGTTTGCGTGCGAAGAATTCAGAATTAACCGCCAAATCATTTCCGTTTAAGAACTTTCTGGCCTCAGTCTTAAAGGGAATTTTATCGCTGGATGCCAGTTCCGAATTAGTGATCAACACAACGATTCAGTTCATCCCTGTTTGGAATGCTTTAGCCCGGTTAAAATATTCAGATATAAAGGCTGGGAAAAACAAACAAACAGACAGACAGTAATTTTACAACAACAACCTAAACATCATTTCAAGATATATGTATGTACTAAAGCATATTGAGGCCTGGGTTTAAATTTTATAACAAGAAGAGTAAATTTAATGGCCAGTGGAAGCCTTTGCGTCCTCTTGCCTCAGTCTATCACATTGGCAAAGGATCGAGTCGTATATATAGATAAATTAAGGAGCGTTTTGGGAGGAGGGTAATGAATCTAACCTTCTGCGTTTGGATTGGAAGTCCTCGGCTTAGAAAATAGATTTCTTAATACAATCAAAACATAAATTTATAAGCAAAACGCGACGTTTGTACTTATAAAACTATCTCACGATAAACATTAACGTACGGAGCCGGTTACTAGAAATATTTAATTTGCTTTGGAAAGACGTTTTTACTGATGTCTGCTATTAAGCCTGTACCTTTGAGCTTTATTTCACAACAGTAGTTTTAGCGTACAAAACACCAATTGGCGACGGTTGAAAGGTCACATATTAAATCACGTGACCAATAAGAAACACCATAATCACTTTACAATGTTGAGGACAACAGAAACTTTCCATGTTTGGGTGAAATTTGATCTTCCCTAGCCAAAAATATGAACAAGAAACCCTTTGTCCTGTTTAAAGCCTTTGACCAGGCCTTAAAGTATAGTTGCTAGTTACTGGGAACGTACGTTCAAACCTGGGGATATTAATATGAATTTTGTTTTAGGAGAGATAAAAACACTTTTTTAGGTACGAAAAAAAAGCCCAGCTGGGATTTGCGGACAAGCCGACGTAAAACCAGCGCGTAAAATTAATTCGAGAGTTAATGTTGCCGTTCCCAATGAGGTACACTAAAACTCAGGCTCAAACCATTTACAAAAGAGGTCAAATTGAGTAACTTACCTTACTGGAAATTTCCGTTTGAAAGGGCGAAATTTCAGTCTCGCGGCGTTTAGTTAAAATCAGTAGTCCGTGAAAATGGAAAATTTGATAAAACTTTCCTCTTATAACTGAGCGACATAATCTACAATATAATATCTCATTTCGCAAAAAACCGGCTGGCCCTGACTGACTAACGATGGTAAATGGTTCGACACAGATCATTAATTTTAAAATTTCTTTTCTAAGGAAACGGTTCGCTTTCAAAAATATGCAAGCACTTTGAAGTCTTTTCTGGTAATTAACACTTACGCTTTGAGACAGTTCTAAGATCAGGTCAATGGAAGTGAATTATGTCCATATTTTAACTTGATTCCAATAACAATTCGCAACAATTATCATCATCATCATCATAGTCATCATCATCATTATTACTCTTATTATTATTATTATTGTTATTAAATTATGAATGAGTTAATACATATTAACTTAGAAATCGAACTCAGCAAAAACTGAACTCGTTCGCATAAGGTCACTTTATATCACTGGCTATCTCAAACTCGCCTTCTCGAACAGGATCCCCCAGAACGTTTCTTTTGGATACTGTACATGTCGAGTTGTACAGCTACTTTATGCAGTAGCTATCTTGAAACTCTCTCTACCTCGAACACCGCCACAAAAACCACTAGAAATCGACACAGAGAACTCGTTTCCTTTGGATAGCCCGGTGTCAGTGTATCACTACTTATTACTGGCTTCTCGAACTCTCGCTTTTCCGAAAAAAACTAGTCTCCCTTGAGTACTTTAGTGTTTCACGAATAGCTTCCATTTGGCCGCGCATGTGTACTCTGATAACGCACAGATGATGTTAAAATGTTAGAACAAAGACGTACGCTATGAAACGCAAGCGAGTAGAGTGTCTGATGCTCTTAGCACGTTTTGGTGTCCTATGTGCGTCAGAGTACACACGCGTGCCTGCGTTGATGAAGAAGAAAATAAATATATATGATACTGCCTTATGAAGACTGCAAAAGTTTTCATGTGCCCTTGGATGTTGATATTAAAGCCGTCCTGATCGAAGCAAACTAACCGCACCTTACGCATTATTTAAGCTTATTTACAAAAAATCACTTTTACTTAAAAGGATATGAAGCCTTTTCGATGCTCTCATTCAGGGGTTGTTCGAGCAACCGATATGCGTTTAATCCGCATGCTACTCCGAACGCAACTTAAAGCGATTAAAAATTCCTTTCTATAGTTGTCTTTCTCATTATCTGAGGATTTGTTACCAAATAGAAAAAATCTGTTGAGTCTACATATGCTGCACACTATCATAAATTAAGCTAATTTTTTTGTGTGTGTTAAGTGCCATGAACCTCTATCCCAGTTCTATCCGTAGTCGTAAGATTGGAAATAGCTACTATTAGATGGTTTATCGCTTCTCGTCCGAGGATAAATTTAGTAAAATTAGTCAAAGTATAAATTTCAACTTCCAATCCTATTGATAAATAGTTTACCAAGTTCCTTTAAAATGACGTTCAAGTGCATTTCTTTTTAATATGAAGGACGGACTTGAACAAAGAACTTGTGTAGTGGAAATTATTAAATCTTCTCGTCTCAATTTTCACTATTTTCGTGATTTTAGGTTTTAACCTGTTGTCTTCACAGAAAACGGGAAAATAAAGAATCGGAAATTAGAGGCCCGTCGATGTAGTGAAACTAATAACCCAATTGAGAACATTGGAAAGCCGGATCACGAAAAGTTTTGTATGCACTCGTTTTCGTTTGTTACGAACGACCACGGAATAAATGACTGCCAGTTATCTTGTTCACCAACGGCTACTGGCGTTTGTTTGCACAAAATTAGGTTGAGACACGGCAATTTTCCATTCTATTCATTTGTCATGAAACATAAAAATAAATTTTATCATTAACAAGCCTGAAAACGTACCTAGCCGACTTGTTACGTAATCACACAGAAATAAAGCATTGCATACCAACTTTACGCATGCCTTGACTTGACTTGGTTCTCATTATCCAAGGAATGTTTCGGTCAAATAGCAAAAAAAAATGTGATTTTCCGCAGGATAATTGATATTTATGAGTAATACTTACCTAAAATCTAAAATGAACAATGCTGATTTGCCGTGAAACAATATGCACCAGGACAATAGGGAATAAAAAATTCCCGGATGTGAGCAGGATATGCCTGGTGGCCTGGCCTCCTACCTCACTTTTGTTGTGTAGCGAAGAAGCTTCCCTACTCAGGCTGTGAAGAGCGCGGGGAGGTGGAAACATGCCAGTTGGAATGTGAGGGGGCAAAATCTTTTAGATTTTAGGTAAGTATTACTCATAAATATCAATTTTCCTGGGGAAAAATCACATATTTATTTCGTAAACTTAGCCTAAAATCTAAAATGAATACCAGAATATCATGAAAGGAGGTGGAAAAGTTACTGCCTGAGTACCTACTGACGTCAGCACCCAGATGATCACATGTCTCAGGCTGCAAGGCTTGAGAAAGGCTTGACCGGGAACAGTGTGAGTCCAGACACTCCAAAGTGGCCGGAAATGCAGTGGTTACTATGGCCAAACAGGAACAACCACTGAAGCAGGCAGTTCCAACTGACACTCCAGGAGCCCGGAGGCTTACCAGAGCAAATAAAACAAGACAAAAAATGAAAGATACACAAATTTACATAAACACCCACTCAGCTGAAAACCTGAAAACTATTTACAAACCCAGAAAAGTCTGGGCGCAAACAATATGCAAAATTCCAAAAGTCAATGGCCAACTGTCGTTTGGGCCACTGAAAGGGGACCGAGACGATGGATCTGCTGGGAAAATCCCGACATGTCACGCAGGTAAAAGCTGGTAAAGGTAGTTTCGTTGTTCCAATAGGCAGCCTTAAGAATATCTTCAACTGGAGTGGAGTTGAAAGCTGCCCAAGTTGTGGCTATAGCTCTCACTTCATGGGCAGAAATTCCCACAAGGCCCCGGATGAATTGAGAGTTACCTGCAGAGGTGTAAGCCTGCCTGACCGCTGACTTTATCCACCTTGATATGGAATCTGGCTGGAGTTTGTTATCTCCTTGACCAAGCTTGTACGGTAAGAACAGACGAAAGCAAGTACCTCGCCTGGCTTGCGTGCGCTTCAAATAATACAGGAACGCACGCACTGGACAAAGTTTATTGTCAGGTTCTTCCTGGCCTGCGATAAATGAGCGCAGAGATTTAATCACCACTGGAGGATTAGGTTCCAGCCTCTGATTCTTGGCCACAAATGCTGGGTTGGTGAAGATTGTCACATCTGCCTTGTGTCGACCAAACCTCAGGGACCCAGGCAGGTCAGGCTGCTGTGGGTCTGGCTCAAGCGAAAGGGCATGCAGGCAGCTTACGCGTCTGGCTGATGCAAGAGCTACTAGAAAGACTGTCTTCCATGTGAGAAACTTCATTGCACATGAGTCCATAGGCTCAAAAGGTTCTTCAAGGAAGGCCTGAATTACCAAAACCAAATTCCACCGAGGAATGATCTTGGGAGACCTAGGTCGTTCCATATCAAACGCTCGCAATAGCGATGACAGAATTGGATCTGTACCAGGATTCCAGCCCCCCCTGTAGCCTAAATACTGTACTAATGGACGACCTGTAGCCCTTAATGGTAGAGGGAGCTAACTTGCGGGACGAGAACAGGAACTCAAAGAAATCCGCCAATTGCTGGACAGAGGCTTTGAGAGGACTAATCTGTTCTGTACGACACCAAATTTCATAAACTCGCCACTTACAGTCATAGATGCCGGCGGTAGATGCTCTAACTGTCTGGCTGAGACGGTGGGCAACTGCTTCAGAAAACTGTCGCTCTCGCAGGCCACGCTCAATAAGCTCCACGCGAACAGATGAACCAGATCGGGGCGGCTGTGGAATACTCCTGACTTAGGCTGTCTCAAGAGCCGTGCCATTGGTGGCACCTCCCGTGGAAAATCCACTAGCAACCTGAGAAGCATTGGAAGCCATGGCTGGTAGTGCTGAAGAGGAGTGACCAGAAGCATTCGACACTGGCTCGAGTGCGCCAACTTGTGAAGCACTCGTTGCATCAGCGCAGTTGGGGGATAGGCATATAGCCAGCGCCCGTCCCATGGAATCGACAGAGCATCCACTGCTATTGCCAGAGGATGTGGAACTGGATACACAAACTCTCCCAGTTTGTTGTTGTGACGAGTTGCGAACAGGTCTAACTCGGGAATGTACCAGATGGAGAACATTTGACGCACTATGCTGGGGTGCAGAGACCATTCTGTGCCTATGATCTGATGTCTTCTCGACAGGCCGTCGGCTAGGACATTCAGACGACCTGGCATGTGACTCACTTACAGGGTGATGTTGTGCTGCTGACACTCTAGGAGGATCTCCAAAGTTAGGTGAAACATGGGCAACGAGTGAGTGCCCCCTTGATTCCGCAGGTAGGCCACTGCTACGCTGTTGTCTGAGTGGAACATCACTACCTTGCCTCTGATCAGAGGTAGAATGTGGCGCACTGCCCTCTGAATGGCCAGTAACTCCAACTCGTTTATGTGGCGGGGTGTTTCAGCAGCTAGCCATAGACCTGCTATTGACTGACTGCCACAATGGGCTCCCCAACCGCTGGTGGAGGCATCTGTGTACACAGCTAGCTGCGGAACGGGAGCCTGGATGGGCTTCCCCTGAAGAACGTTGGCTGGCTTGGTCCACCATTTCAGAAATGGATCTAAGAAGGAGTGATTCAAGGGAATCCTGTCCGCTAATCGACCCTGACTGGGGCGCCAGTGAGCTAATAGGTAAAGCTGAAGAGGCCGATATCTGAGTCGGCCTAGAGGCACCAAATCTGACATTGACACTAGTCTCTCCAACAACGAGAGAAGGTCCCGAGCTGTAACATACTTTGCTAGGAGAATTCGATGAGCATGACTGGCTGCTTCTCTGAATCGAACTGCTGGAGCGAACATCAGCCCTAGGTCGGTGCGATAATGTGTGCCGATAAAGACAAAGTCTTGAGTTGGGGATAACTCTGACTTCTCCAGGCTGGGTATCCAACCCAGGCGAGCAGTTAAGTGGAGAAGGCTCTGCATCTGAGCCCTGAGGTGGTCCACCTGCTGGTTTCTCAGAAGCCAGTCGTCAAGATAGTGGTGAATCTGCAAGCCCAGCGATCGAACATGAGCCATCATCATATCCACCACCCGCGTGAACACCCTTGGGCTCACTGACAAGCCGAAAGGCAGAACACGAAACTGGAACACCTCGTCCTGGTATAGGAAACGAAGGAACTTCCTCGACGATGGGTGGATCGGGACGTGAAGGTATGCATCTGTCAGATCCAAGGAGATGACCCAATCCCCTTTCTGAATGAGTGGTGCAGGTTGGTGGGTGTCTCCACGTGAAACTTTTCCTTTGTTAGGTGACAGTTCAAGGACCGTAGGTCGATGGCCAACCGAAGTTTCCCGTTCTTTTTGGGGATTACAAACAGCAGACTGTAAAACCCTGGCGAGGACTTGTTCTCCACCTTCTCTATGGCTCCCTTTTCCAACATGGAGAGGATCTCCGCCCTTAGATGCTCTCTCCTGCTGCTGGCCTCTGGCAGTGGGAAGGGCACCGGGCTGGTTGTCAATAGTGGCTGAGAGTCGAAACTGAGATGAATTCCATGTTGGAGAAGGTGCAAAACGTACTGGACCTTGTTGTGGACCTCCAAGAGTCCAGAAAAAGGGACAGAGGGCCACCCACAGGAACTGAGGGGAGTGGCAAGTCTACTGCAAGCTGAGGTGCTGGACAGGGGGAGGTCACCACCCTGTCCATCCAGTCAGAAGTTTTTTGGCCCTGCTCTAGGCTTCTTTGCAGGGCCCCCTGGGGCTTGGTGGCCCGCACGCTTCCCTGGTGCCACCCGGCTAGAAGAGGCTGGCGGAGGTTGGCGTGAGCTACGGGGCTTGGATGGTTGAGCTCGAACCCGTGTGAAGTGAGAGCGATCCTGCTGCCTTGCTGAACTGGAAGAGGCTGAAGCCCTCCTGCTTTCGAGGGCTGGTGGTCGCCTCTTACCCTCTGCCAGCTCCTTGGCCACAGAAGTAACTTGACCTGCGAACAATGAAGTGTGGTCATAGAAGTGGTCCGCAGATAATTCTTGAGTTGCTGGTCACCTGCAATTTTAGAACGGGCTTAAAAGGAGTCCCTCCTAGCCAATACGACATTACCCAAAAGCTTAGCTTCGACATTGGCAAGATGGGAGAGGGCCCTAGCCTGTGACAGCTTGAGATTGAGCAACATATGGGCACGCTGTGACCAGAACTCCTGACTACTCTGGCCGACCTCCTCAAGAAACTGCTGAAGGAGCTTTGTAGAAGCAACGTCAAAGTGCTGAATGAAAGAAAGAACACTCAGGGAACTTCTGACCAAGGCCTCAATGGCTTTGAACTCTGAAGCCTTAACAGTGACTGTGGTCTCTGCTAGAGCCAACAGGTCATGGTCAGCATCAAGCACTTGAGGAATAGCCTCAACAACCTGTTCATGAATACGGTAAGATGATGATGGGTAAATCTTGTGTCGAGTAGAAGAGAAAACGTCAGAGCCAACCATGCCCCTGTGGTTTAAGAACATTTGCATCACCAGACCCTCTTATCTTGTTGTTGGTTTCCTTCAGCCAATGAGCAACTGAATGAGAGGGTGGCAGGGAAGTAGTGCTCCGTGCCTCCCCTTCAGCTAACAACAACTGCTCGCTCATATTGTGAAAACTTGCAGAATCCTCCTTCCGCTTAGATACCTGCAGCAGGTCTGAAACATAGGAGAGATTCTCCGAGAACCCTGGCGCGTGGGTGTCGACTTGGGGCCGAGACAGACAGGGCTCCACATCTAAATCAATGCTGGAAGGATATCTGACAGAGACTCCCCGGGCACCAGTCTCCTGGATACTCGACCCCTGAGCAAACAGAGATATGCTGTCCTCAGGGACTGGAGATACTCCTGGCAGTAAAGGCTCGCCTACGGGTTCACGCAAAGAGTCACTACTGGGTGACCTGTGGCCATGGGTAGAGGTGGCTGAACGTGCTACATTATATTGGTGCAATTCCTCCCTAAGGGATAGGACTAAGGCGTGGTTGGCTTTAATCTGACGTTACATCTCAGCAATGCTGTCAACCTGAGATGGTGTTTGAGCCACAGATAATCCATTCGACTCCTCTCGCGAACCAACGGCATCCGCGACAGCCGGCTCGTTCCCATTCCCTGAAGCAGCCATGCTAATGAAGGGAAATGAGAAAAAATAAAGTATGACACCACGTGGTAAATAAAACGGACACAGGAAAAAACGTGGAATGCGTGTACCAAGACCAAATGTATATATATATACATATATATAAAATTTGAAGCGGTACAGAGGCAGAAATAACCACGAACGGTAATCGACCACGTATACGATACGTTACCGACCAAGAGTTCTGAAGGCCTTGAGCAGAGGTTTCCAAACCGCCCAAAAAATCGGCCACGAGCACTAAAACAAAAAGAAACAAGTCAACCCAGGTAGGCTTGCTGTATAGGAAAACCACCAGACCGCTGTAGAACCACGAAGAAAACCAAGATGGCGGACCGGCGAGACGAGAATGCCACGTGGAGTAACAAACGTAACAAAAAATCGCCTAGTAAACACTAAATATCTCGAAACAAAAAAGAATCTCCTTAGGACCGATGGAAGAATCCAAGAAAAACCCCAAGGCTTCTGGTGCTGCACGGCAAACGTTGGAAAGTCACGCAGAAACTCGACAAACGTCAGCTTCGAAGCGTGCACAAAACAAAAGTGAAGTAGGAGGCCAGGCCACCTGCAAATCTTGCTCACATCCGGGAATTTTTTATTCCCTATTGTCCTGGTGCATATTGTTTCAAGGCAAATTAGCATTATTCATTTTAGATTTTAGGCTAAGTTTACGAAATAAATATCTTTCATGTCTCAGTACACATGTTGCCAACCAAGGTGAATGACGCTTTTAAATTAAAACTCCTTGTTATTTCTTCTTTTTCTCTCTGCGTGGAATGGCATTAGCTCCGAACCTTGGTCCCCGGGGGCGGGGGCCTCCCTTATGTAAGCAAGATAGGTATGTGCGGCGCCAAAAATTACGGTTTTAGAGCCGTTTTGCCCTGAAAGAGGTTATAGATTTTGACCATTTTGGTCTCAAGTAGGGTAAGGTTTGTGCCTTCTGGTCCGGAATTGGCTAGGGTTTTTATAAGCAGCTACGTTTTCTCCTTATTATCACCTCTTGAGAAGTGCGTTAATATCGGGAATCTGAACGTCTGTGATAGGGTATCGAATTTTGGGTCAGGTGTGAAACAGGGTAGGAAAAATTACATATTTTGGTCTGAAATGATAGAATGGGGTAAGTGTTTCAAGAAGTGCACCGCATGACCCCACCCAAATTTTCGGGGAGTACCGCCCCGGGCCTTGGTCGAAAGAATGGAAATATAAGACCTTGAGCAACGTTAACTTAGCGTCACCTATCTTTGTGACTCTCTACTCAATTTCGTGATATTAGGCTATGACCCTCTATCTTCACTGCATGAAAACTGCGAAAATAAAGGGGTCCGTCGATTTTGATATTGGACGGTATCACGGAAAGTCATAAAGGACTCGTTTTCGTTTGTTAAAACCGGATTGGTGATCACGGAATGACTGATCAGCTATCTAGCTCACCAAAAGCTCGCTCCGGTCTTTGATCGATAAACTAAAACTCCGGTCTTTGATGAATTTCAAAAGCAACAATTTTCGTTCTATTCATCTGTAGGCAGCTTCAATTAAATCACAAATAATAAACTGTCAAAATAAAAATGACGTTTAACAAGCCTGAAAACAGCCACTGTATAGTTTATTTTTCTTGAGCTAAACGTACCGATTAAGCCGACTGGTTACGTAATCACTAAGAAAAAAATCTCCTTAAACTACATTGCTGCACCAGGTCATATTATTAACTTTCAAACTTCAGAAAGTTAGCGAATTCATCGAGCAATAATTCTGGTGTCCGTACTCCTGTAAAAGTTTTTTTAATTATTTTATCGGTAGAACTTCCGCATAGGTGAACTCTCCAGCATATGTTGCCAACCAAGATGAATGACGTATTTAGCTCCGACTCTTAGTCAAAGGAATGGAAATAGATACTATTAAATAGTTTATCGCTTCTCTTTTGTATACTGAGGACAAATTTGGTAAAATTGGTCAAATTTTTCTTTTAAACTTTTGATCTTTTTTTTAAACAGAGCGGTACACGAACGGTTTTTTTCTTCTTGAAAGAAGGATTGACTTGGCGAAAGAACTTGAGTAACGTAACTAACTCATTGTTACATATCTCTGTGAGTCATAATTTTCGCACTTTTCGCGATTTTAGGCTTTGGCCTCCTATCTTCACTGAAAACGCGAAAACAAAGTATCGGAAATTATACGCTTTCCTCGATTTAGCGAAAATAAGTAACCGCGAACCGACATTGGAAGATATCACAAATAATCATGCCTGCATGAGCTCAGTTTGTCGTTCGTTGTGACCGATCACGGAATAAATGTTCACTCACAGCTGCCGGTCTTTATTCGCACAAAATTAGTTTACAATTTGCATTCTATTCATTTGTAGGCAGCTTCAATTGAATCACAACTAATAAACTACCAAAATAAAATTTCTTATAAGTTAAACAAGGCTCAAAACACCCCCTGTATATTCTTATTTTCCTTGAGCTAAAACGTACCGAACGGATTCGGAGCCGACCAGTTACGTAATCATGTAGAAATTAATACATTGCTTACAAACAAAAACAAAACAAAATAAAACTACATTGCTCTACACCACGTCACGGTGACTTTCGAAATTCGGAAAGTTTAGCTTAATCAACTAGAAATTATTCTGAGATCTTACCCCACATTTCATCGGTAGAACGTCCCCATTATTCAGATATTGCACCATTGTACGTTGGGCAAATGCTGTGGCAATATTTTGCGTGTTTCTTGTTTTCTTGATTAGTTTTCCTTGGTAAGCACTGACGTCAGAAGTGGGCGGCATTTAAAGTAATAATCCAAGCTTATATTTGAGCCAAAAACAACATTGTGCATTAAGAGCGGTTAATTTACCTAATAAATTAGGCGATTCCCAACAAAACTTATTTGATTTTGGTTGACAATTTTATGTTAATAAACGCGAAATCACCTCGCTGAAATTACGTAAAAATTTGCAAGAATGTTATCAAAACATGCTTAATAGTTTCTTTTAGATTTTAGAACTTTCCTTCTATATTAATAGGGTTATGGAGTAAACCAAATAATTCTAGAGAAAAAAAAAGCTCTATTTAAGGATTGGTTTTTAATAACTGTACTGCTGTTTTAAAAATTAAAAAAAAATTATGGTCGTGACATCAACTTCTAAAATAACTGCAAACAAACAGGAACAGCTGCAATTTTCAGGCCCAATAACAAAAACAAAAAACGCAATTTCCAATATTATGCATATATACGTCAAAACATTTGTATATTATTAAAGTAAATTTAATTTTTGATCCAAAGGGTGTCAATTAGGCTCATGACAATGATACTTTGAGAGGCAAGGATAATATACTGGATGGCTAGCTGAAAAGGGGTGGAAATTAACCAAAACCCGAGCAGCTGATAGTTCAGAAAGTATAATTAGTTTTGACAACCTTGCAGAACAAATCGATCGCCGATATCATGCACGTTAATAACTCACTATTGACTCAAATTTAAATGCCATTTATAAGCGACATGCCAGAATTGGTTCATTACACAATATCTACCGTATTCAAATAAAAAAAGCAAGCATAAATTGAAAATGGTTCTTTACTAGGAACTAGCCTCAAGGAAGAGAAAATTGTAAATGTGAATTTCAACTCACCTTATAAAGGCTCTGCTTCACTGGGTGCTGAAAAATCAGCAAATGCGTCTACTAAGTTCTTGTTGAAGTGTATGCATACATAGCAATTTTTACAGCTTCTGCAAATATGCGGTATGTTGATTTAACAAAAAAGCCTAATGTTGAGTACTTAGCGAGAAAATGGTTGGGTGTCCTTCGCAATCACTAGTAACCGTTTATCACCACAATTAGAATCTCGGCAATAAACAGGTTAATGCGTTTCCTGATTATTATGGAATGCTTAGGGAAATAATAAAAGTAAAAATTCACAATCATGTTTTAGTGCCTGGAGCTAATTTTAAAGTGCGATAACATTCCTCATTCGTATACTTAGCAACAATAACGTGCAAAATAAATTTCAGTTTCGATGTCCCTGAAGGAAAGAACTGTCAAAACAATTTTTTTTTCCGGTGCCCTAATTTGCAATTGGTTGGTTGTCAAAGTCGGCGCTCTTTTTGTTAAACCGCCCCCGCCGAGGTTTTTTCATTCCGTTTTCGTGCTCGTTACAATAGCAACCAGTCAAGATCTTCACGACATGGGGGTGTCAGGTGCCGTACTGGAATCAAGAAAAAGAAAATGGGGCTCATTCGTGGAGGGAGTTTCGGTGACTTCGAAAGTTTATCACAGTGTACATCACAATCTCCCTCGAGTATTTCCATCAGTTTCTCTATATTTTTCTTTTTGATAGAAAATAACCCCAAATGAATGGCCAACCACAGCAGACAACAAACCCAATGAACCAATCAAAGCTCGAGGCAAATGCATGTGACGGGCTCTAAGCGCGGAAAAACGTATGCCGGCAAGTCACGATTGGATTTAATTTTTTTACTTCTAATAGGTTAAGAAGGTGTCGCAAGTTTTTTTTAACCAATCACCTTTCGTCGTAAACAAAACCAAAAGAAAATGGGAATTGCTTTCGGCACTCAGTTGAAACCGTTCTATCCGGTAAAGGAAATAGAAAAACAATTTTCCGTGATTCTTTGGAATAAATAGAAACATTCGTATAAATAGAACCACTGCATTCCACACAACAGTGGAAATACTCATCTACACTCTATACAAGTTAAACGCGGAAGCGCTACAAAGACAAACAATTGTTACGTGATCAGTGTGATAACAGCTCTTCTTATCTGAAGAGTGCATGTTACTACAATTTTACTAGGAAATATTGACGAAAATGTTACATTCTCTCTTAGTCTGTTTTGTGAAACAGTTTATTTTCAGACCATGTACTGCATTCGAGTTTGCCCGATGAATATGGGTTGGGATGAGTTGGATTACGACGTAGGCTTCAAGTAAATTCGAGTAATATAGCGTATATAAACAAGCAAGAAAACCATTTGTACGCGTTCCATCAGAACATTCAGTGCTCTAGATCCAACCTAATACCTTGGCCTCCTCTTCTGGCTCATTCCTTGCAGCGAAATCTCGTGACGTCAGTCATTCGGTGGCGTGAGGACATTTCGTGCCAAGTCGAGTTAGCGGAGGAGAACTGGGTACTAGGCTGCTTTAGATCTACAGTGGAACCCTAAGTTACGACCCACCAATGAACCCAAAAAATGCATGAAGTCGTATTATCGGGATGGTAGCATTAACCCTAAGGGGTACTCCCACTTGGGGCTATACGGGGAGGCTCCGCCAGAAAGGAGTACCTTTTTTGCGCTCACAGTACACGAAAAGGTATGGAAGTTGAAGGGTTAGGGTCTATAAAGTACCAAAGGTTTTAGTGAAATTTTGGCGAAAATCAAAGTGGCCGCAATAGCGAGGTCACCGTGTTGTATTAACAGGTGGTCGTAAGTGGGTTTCCACATTGTTTCTTAGCCTTGCTGTACAGACTATGAATGCTCCCTGAAAACTTTGCTGAAATTTACTTACCCTTTATCGATTATTAAAACTATTTTTACACCCACTCGGGTACTCGTCTAAAAAGTGCCGTATGACGGCATTAAAGGGGCTATGTCACAGTTTTTTATGTTTTGGGGACAATATTTCCTCAAAGCAAGACTAGGAGCATTTTCTTATACACAAAATGGTCTTAGAAGTCCAAGAAGAAGACATGAAATGAATTCTTGAAAGGAGAACAAACATTGATCAGTTTCTAGTGGTTTTTGCTAGACCTGAGGGAAAACTTGAAAAAAGAGCCGCCCGATTTTTTTCAAGTTGCAATCCGTTTCCACCCTGACCATCTGTGGCCAAAGGCACTTGTTTGCAGTTTCATCGCACTGGTAGAGTAGTTTTAAGCAAAACTGGATCACTATTTTGGGTTTTTATCAATGAAAACATATGTTTTTTGACTTCTCAAATTAATACTACAAAACGTGATGACCTAACCCCTATTAAATTTTTTGGGTTTGTAATTTTCGTAAATTTGTTTACCAATTAAGGAGTAAAAACTTGTTAAATTTGACAAAAACATGTAATGAAATTTACCCTGCGATGTCATGCGTATGATAGCAGTTCCAATGAATTTGACGATAAGCAAACTTCATAAGAACCAGTATACAGGATGTTGAGTCCTGTTAACATTCAAGCGTATTTTGTTATAAGCAGTTAATTTTGCACTTTGGGAAATCCAGTTGTTAATAAGGTTCTTAGAACTGACCAATCATTAATTTGGAATCTCAATTAGATTACATAAACCCAGAAAGTCTCTAATTCGTGGAAAGACTCTATATAATATTTATATTCTATTGGGTTTTCCTAGTTCCCACCGTTTATGAACGCCAGTTGTCGCTGGGCTCGTGCCGGTTTCGCACATGATCGCTGAGTCTTTGGTAAACATTTTTAGCTTCGTCCGCAGCAAGTATTCAACGATCGCCAGTATTAAAATATATCAATGGTAGCGCTGCTTACGTTTGAACAACGTTGCTGTACACAGTGTAGCCGGAGATTACTGAAGCTGTTTCTCACCCTTCAAAGTGTAGTGTAAACGTTTCTTAACTCTTTCAGCCGCAATAGTGATCAGCATCAATTTTCTCCTCATCATATCAGTGCATTATGACACATATAAGTCATGAGAATTGAGGAAACGATTGCCAAAGAGGAATTGTTTTGATGTTTGAACAAGTTCTCCCAGTTAGTCCCCAACGAAATGTATGGAGACCAATAAGGAGAATTTGTATGGTCAGGTGAGTTCTGGGGGTTAAAGGGTAAAAGCTTCCAATAAACCAAAATGATAGATTCAGCCTAAGCTTTCTTTATCTATCATTATTCACAAGGGGGTATGAAGATTTTTACAATAAAGCAAAGTACCGCTGTATATACCTCAATAAAGGTTGCTTTGGCAATTGGGCATTGGGCATTTGGGCATACAGAACACAATGCAATGTTTGCTTCAGTGACCGCCAAACAATAGCTTCCCACTGCGCAATTGCCCAATGTTCAAAGCAACCCTTATTGAATTAGGTATATCTTGAATGGTAACACTGTTTTAGCAACTTATAAACTGACTTAGAATATAGAGCCACATTTCTTAGTGAGTCAAAAATAGACTTTGGTTTGGCATAGTATATAATGTATACACAGTATATAGCATATAATTAGCCCCCCACTTTAAATGAATTCTCCTGTCTCAGCTCTTATTGAGCTGTCAGAAGACTGTGAAGAGTGCATCAATTGCTCCTACACTAAAGAGATATAATTTTGACTCGTGCACTGGTAAACTGGAACAACGTCGAGTGCTGCTATGGACAATCGCCAGTCGGGCGAAGTGGGTTGTCAGTGGGATGAAGTCGAATATTAAAACTTTGTCTCTGTGGGACTGGACGGCGACTGTGGGAGTGAACAAAACAAAAAAACGTCAACGATAGATCATGGATTGCACTTAATTATTGACCTACTGGAAACGCCGGACGGGAAAATAGTTGGATCGAGATCATAGCGAACGACATGCACAACGGAATGCCAAAAATTTCCCCGTCTGGTGCGACCTACATTGAGAAATAAGTGAAAACGAGATGAAGCATTTTTTCTGTTTTCCTTCTATGCTTTCTAACTCCTAAATGCATACGCTAAAATCCCACACAAGCCCTCTCGACTTATGCTTATTACTCCGGTAGATTGGGTTGCCTATGCAATTACAAGTGCAAAATAAATAAAAAAAATTACGGTTGTGAAACTCGACGGCTTGTTTTCTTGCTGGGTCAGGTCAAACCTTCGCAAAATTTTCGTCAGGCGTACGGTATCTGCCACAGCATATTTATACTTCGCTTGTGTTCGAACGCGCAAGAAAAGCCTCTAGCACCCGGGGTATGTAATCAGAGTGCAAATTCATGACTTAAAAATCATAAATTGCAACACCTTTCCATCCAATCAGAAGGCGGGTCATTTACTAAACATCATAAGGTATCATCCAATGAAAGAGTTCGTTTTATAAACATGATTTTGTAAACGCCTTCATGATACCTAGCCATCCAATCAGAGGGCGTTATGCGAAACATGATTTTATAAAATTCTTTCAAAACACCTAGGCGTCCAATGAGAGAGCTTGTTATGTAAAAGATCAGCTTACCGCTTCTTCATGAACATGGTATGCTTGGTTAGCGTTGAGAGGCGGAGATTCAATAATTTCTATCCCTTTGTTCTCTTCTCCTGTACGCTGTGATGATGGATGTCGGTTTCGCCTCAAACTCTTCTTTATGAAATGCTAAATAAATAAATAAATAATTAATTAATTAAACAAATCTCTTTATCTTCCTTCTTTGCTTTCTTAATTAATAAATAAATAAATAAATAATTTAAAAATTAATTAATTAAGAAAGGAAGGAAGTTTAAAGAAAGAAAGAAAAAAAGAAAAAAGGAAGAGAGAAAGAAAGAAAGAAAGAAAGAAGAAACATTCAATCACTTTCTTACGTTTTTAGCGTGATCATTTTACTTCTAGACTGTTAGGAGTGTTTTCTAGATAGTTGAGCAGGTGTTTAATTGTGCGAGCAAGTAATTGTGACTCACCAGGGGTTGTAATGAGCGAAAGTGCCGAGGGAAAACCTTCTCTGCCCTTTTCTTCGCTTGCTAAGTTTGTTTTGCTTCAACGCACACTCACACGATAAACTCGCCAAATCGACTTTCCAGCACCTATTTTACTTCAGACATTGACCATTCACTTTTTTCATCAGCTCTATCTGTTATTACTTGGGCACCATCTCTTGGAATATCAACCAAGTGGGAATACACAAATGAACACACACCAGTTGTCACTTACCACTGCTATGGTTATAAGCACAATAATGGCTAAAACACCACATGCAATACCAATAGCGATGTAGGTTCTTTCAATTTCTGAGAAGCCAGTGGGTTTTGGCGGAGCTTTATCGCCCTTTGCCTGCACTTTGTTGATCTAAGAATTATAATAACAAAGAAATCACAATTATGAAATGGTAATCATATGCACCAAATTCTTTCAACTCGTTTTTTGTCAAAGGCCAAGTACTACGGGCAACATTTCTTAAAATATATTCCCCAGGGTCCAGTTGTTCAAAGCAGGGTTAAGCTAATCCAGGATTAGTGTCGGTTTCAAAATCACTCTTATAGCCAAGCGATGAGGGTTCCCATAAATCCTCTTTTGCCATACGTTTGGTTTTCCTTTAAATAGCCACTTCATATCAGCAGTGAAAACTCTTTTAAACAAGAAACAGGCGTGGGTTAATTCCTAATCTCGTGTTAGCTTTAACCGGCTTTCGAACAGTAATCTTAGCTTGCAAATCGTGGCTTGGGCCCGGTTGTCCAGTCAAAGCAGGGTAAAGTTAACCCAGGATTAGCGTCAATTTTTAATTCACTTTTAACCACTTTTAAAACAATGTGAATTTGGCAGGTTTCAAATTGTCACGCAACATTCGGCAGAGATGACGCTTTTAAACAAGAGAATCGGGAACCTTGGACAACATTTAGCCCAGGGTTAGCGTTAATCTGCTTTCGAACAACCGGGCCTTGTCTAGAAAGTATAACTGCGCGTGAGATTTTTAAAAAAAAGTTTATTTCATAAACAAGTTAAACTTTTCACCTACAATTATTTTTTCTTTCAGGCGACAATTGCTTAACACCGATACCAGTCTAGTTTCTAGGCATTCTCTTCTTCCTCTCGCAGACAACCTCATGTAACAACCTGGGGAGAGGCCGCATTGGATCTTTGATGAAGTGACTATTACGTCATGAATTCACACCAAAAATCAATTTTTTGTCGGGGCTCGAGGAAGAGAAAGGTACTGGGAACGAGCTAGCTGACCAACTCGAGTGAGTAAATGAAAACATCGGCTAGTTATACGGCTGAGAGCCTTGCCCAACTTTTTTCACACCGCATTTCGCACTGGTTACATGTTTGAATTATCTGGTTTCTTTTCAGACTACGTGGATTACCTTTTCCAGCTTACCTTTAGTTCAAACAGTGGACCAAACAGTCTTCCGAGTTTGTTTTCAACCAAGTAATGAAGAGCTTTGAAAGCGTGTTTTGTCATTTCTTCATCCACATCTGCGTAAGTCCCACCCGGCTTAATTATATAAAACAGCAGGGACGCCTTCTCAGCTGTGTTGTTTTTCGATGCAGGGCAGTTTTCGTCAAAATTATTGAGGTATACTTGCGAGAACATTATCGGGTGACCATCATCCTTAATCAGCAACTCAGCGAGTTTAGTCTTGAAATATGTTTCCAACAGACAAAACTCGGACCAAGTGAATTTGAAATCCATTTGGATGTACACTGAAGGCAGTGGCTTGGATGCTCCTAAAATAGAGAAACAAAAACAAATGAAAGGTTATGGTAATGCTAATACTAAACCTCTTCCTTCTAGATCCTTGATAATCCAGCACAATGACTGGTTAAACGTATGGCTGATTTTCACCCAGTCGCTGTTTATTAAATTGTGGGCTGAGAGGAGATTGGATGCCCAAAAAGCGATGTACACGAAGTGCTGTGGGAAGCGATTTTCACTCGTTTCTTCCCACCATGCCTTGCGGTGCATCGGGTAATGGCCCAAATTGCCTGAAAATTTAAGGCGCTGTTATACGAGGCAATTATTCCCTCAACTTGCAACACAGCGTCTTAGCGAAACAAGTTGCGGACGGAATTGCACGTGTAACACCCCCTCTTCGCAACCTGTCGCACAACGAAGAACAGCGTTGCGAGTTCCAGGAAAAGTAGAGTAGTCTACTACTTTTTCGACGTTATGAGATACGTTGCAGCGTGTAACATATATTCTGCAACTTGTGTCGCAATGTTGTTGTCATCGTTGTGCTGCTAGTTGCAGGAAAATAGTGCTTTGTGTACCAGCACCTTCACTCTTTTCTATTTTTCGCAACCACATATTAGGGACTGGGTTCTAGTCAGTGGGGCGCGTATTAAGATTAATGTTTCACAACAAATTCAAGAGATGATGAAGGTAAGAGAGTATATCCACCATATCTGTACATGCCCTGTTTTAATGATAATTCCTCTTAAAGTAACTTACATTTAGATCGTTATCGGGTGGGTAGGTGGGTAGATAGGTAGGCGGTTAACTTTATTTTGGCAGGCAAGCCTTATCAACTTAAAACTGGTTTGCAAGAGAGGCGTACCTAACTAAGCCTAAGATTCATTTGCCGAGGGGAAATGCTTAGCAATGTGAGACAGAAATGGATCACTTAATGCCAAATTGTACCGAATCTTAGATACTGATCTATAAATGGCTGTTGAGGGATCATCAATGAGTTA
The DNA here is from genome assembly GCA_964017195.1 of Siderastrea radians. NCBI lineage: Eukaryota > Metazoa > Cnidaria > Anthozoa > Scleractinia > Rhizangiidae > Siderastrea > Siderastrea radians. The sequence goes on along the minus strand of OZ024889.1, from coordinate 64,429,979 downwards.
TGATTTACATTAGGAGTGGACATCTCTTACCTTGGGTTTTTTCCTATTAATATCAAAACGCGTCTTACCTGTTACAAGGCATGGAGCGAAAACACACAGAACGAAGACCAAAGAAAGGTACCCCATCTTTTCAAGTTTTCCGAAACTGGAAAGAGCAATAAATAAATGTAAAACTTAGAGGTGCATGGAAGCTCAAACCACTCCTGCACATGGGAAAGAGGGACAGAAAGATAGATTCCAAGCCACTAAAAGAAATAGCCACCCATTAATTGAAACGAAATATATACGTTTAGCATAAATAAACAGAAAAGTCGTAACGACCTACACAAAACCCATCGGGGCCTGAAACACGTTTTTACGCCCACATTCACGCGACAACAACTTATCAAGTAGTTTACGAATATACTAGAATCATAGCTCCGTATATCTCTAATACTGCCGTATTGTAAAATTCAACAAGGAACCAATAGCTTTTTAATATGTGTGTAAACCACTTGCACCACTTGCACCATAGAAAGAATTAATGGTTTTCATTGGTAAACGGTATTTAACGCCAACCGGTTTTTTTGTTTTTACGCACAACTAATCTCAGTCAGCAGTGCTCGTCTGATCCTAGCAACTGAACCGTTTACGAACCAGAACCTGTCAATGCCTGCTTTCACAGTCTCGAATGCAAAAAGTAAGCGGACACTTTGCACATCATCTTGAAGTGGGCATATCAAGAACAATAACCACATCCCTTTATAACATGATCTACAGGCCTAGACAGTGCTCATAAATCAAGAACTTCCGATGACGTCTTTTGTAATTTATAGAATGGAGACAATGTTATTGACTAGAGGCAAAACCACAATGTCCGAATGACAAAGAATATATGAATATTATTGAATAGCCGTTTCATGCATTAATAATTATACATATAAGAGGTTTAAATTGGGTCACGTTTTCTACTCAAAACAAAACTCTTGAATCGTCAGTTGTAATTGGAGTTCGATATAAAAGAAACTTAAAAAAGAAAACTTTTCAAATTAATTAAAAACTTTCCATGTGAAAACTTTGAGACAATATGAGAAAACAACAAGTCCACGCAGGTCTGTTGACTATAAAATCTGAGGATAATTACTTGGTTTGATTGCGGCTTTGATTAAAAGCATTAACATGAATAGAAAGAAATATAGTAGATTCCAGAAACGTAGATTGAGCAATGTTGAGTACAATTGTGGCTTTTCAAATCGATAAAAGGTTTCCTAGGTGAAAAGTTCTGATGCTGTATGCTTCAAACATTCTTTAAAAAGTTGTAGTTTAGGTTTGATGCAATCAGGTTGCGAAGGCTTGTTCGTACGGTTGCGAAATGTTGAGAACTGGTAATATAATAATTAAATATATATATTTTTCTCTTTCGAGGTTCCTGGGGCAAACAACCAAAAATTCACTTAGAGATGACAAATCTATTCGTTTGCAAATTTTGACTGGCTACGATTGGTATAAGAGTCAATCTAACTGTAATTTATCAAAGTTGGTCAAAATTGTGTGACAACACGACTTGGGCTAATTTTATCACCTTAACCGGTATATCATCACGAAACTCGAGAGGGATATATAAACAAATCTGACAAATGTGAGCGCTAGCAAATTAACTCAGTCTAAATACGTACATAAACGATCAAAACTCCCTAATCTTCCTCCTAATTTTAATTAAGAAACGTGTGTATGTGAAATTGTTCATGGCTTAAAGCTATCTTGCAGTCTAGTTATTCACCGATTGCAACACAACAACTTTTTTCAATAAGGTCCCCTACCTTACTTTTTGATCTCGACGCAATGGTGACTCGTTTAAACTGTTTCTATCGATGTTGTTTCGTTTGCTCTCACAGTGTGAAGGAATTTAATCGTGGAAAGACGCCGTATTATGACTCTATAATGACATTAATATTCTGAACTTTACAATGGCGGGGTCACGTCAGAGTTTACGACAGTTGTTATGCAAAAGTAGTTTTAACAACTCCCACCCACAGACAAACAAAACTGCGAAAATGAGCGTTTGCGATCAAGTTAAGAAAGATGTGGAATGTCAGTATTCAGTGTGCGACATTTTAGCTCAGAAAACAGTTGATAAAGTAAATTCAGTCGATACAGCCTTGACTCAAAACTACACAAAGTATGAATCAAAATTCAACTTTTTTGATTAGCATAACAAAACGATTCAGCGGAACTCAATTCCGCCATCAATACACCTACACAAAGTGTAATGATTGCTCATTTTAAAGCGCGTTGGTTCAAGAACAACATCTATTATATTCTCACTGAACTATTTTCCAGACATTAATTACAGGTGTAGGTACATGTACATGTAGTTGCGGATGAATTTAATCGGTTTCAGTGAAGTTAAGCTTGATCAGGTCAATCTTTCAATTCTCATTACACGCCTTGTTGTTATATATCCAAGCCTGACTCGGTGCTTGAGGTTGTTTACAAGTTTTGCTGGGAAACAACTCAACCTTACCTCAGAAAGTTCTAAGCTACAATTTTAACAGTTCAATGAAAAAAATTAACTGAAAATAGACACACCGAAGGGAAGTGACTGCTCAATTGCATCAGCTTTCATTTAGCTTTCATGAACATTTTAATGTTTTAAAAGTACCACAGGAAAGTTCTGATCGATAGCATTCATTTCTATTCTTGCAAAAGACAGAAATCGCGGGATTTAAAGCTAAGAGGGAAAGGGATTGGGAAAGTCAGTTTGGTTTACCCTAACCTTCAGCAAAACTTCTGCACAACTCGGCCTTAATCCAGTAAACAACGACAAAGCTATAAAAACTGTGAACTGTCAGGGAGACAAGACTATCTCACTAAATAACCGTGATTTGGTAAATGAAAAGATGAGCGATGAAAGAAGCTGACAACAGCTTTCAAACATGAAATACATTCATACAATCTTTAATTTTCGTTCTTACTATAATGAACCAAGAGAGGATGAACTAATAATTACTCTTTCTCCCATTTTGTAGGTTAAATCACTGGTGATAAAAGAAGAACGATGGAACAAGAGCCAAACTCGAGTCAATGGCTTTCTAAGCAGAGTGCCATGTCGGTATAACAGATTACTACTTTGCCACCAATGCCAAAACATAAAACAAAAAAGAACGTTTCCTACGTGGTATAAGCTGTAATAAAGTGTCACTACATCACTGCTCATGAGTGTTGTTCCCAGCTACTAATGCAAGAAGATATGACTAATGAACTACAAATCTTATCCTATATATAGTCTCTATAACCAACTTATGTTAACTGAACCTAACATTGCAGTGGACTGTATTTTATTGCGCTTTCAAACAAAAGATTTATTTCCCATACTTACCAGCGCTGAAGTATTCGCTAGTTTTATAACTGTTGTTACCTTGTACACGAATCAAATTTAATTTCCCTTCACCCCTGAAACGTAAATGCAAATTTGAACCATTGATTTGGTATCTGACGCCTGTAATATTGCACACCTTCGCAATATCGCTAACAGTTCCATTCGTCACACCTGATCCGAAAGTGCTCTCGTTTCTACTGTTTCTTTACCACACTCCTGCGAATTGATCAAGGCTTTATTGCAGCAGAAACATATCATTAATATAACGCATCTTTTTTTAACTCATCTTTAAAAAGAGATGTGTTCCATGTATAATCTTGCCCGATGAACGCCTCTGTCATCTTTGATGTCTTCGAACACATGGTAACATGGTCACCCTGGTAATTTATCTGTATCTAAGATGCTACACCGGTTTTATTTTCCTGTACACTGCCTGTTTCGCGAAGCTCGCCTAAAATCAATGTACATGGCGAAGCACCCTTGAGTTCGTTCTCCATTGAAAACTGACTCCCGAAGAAACTTAGCAACTTTTATAATAACATACCGCATGTAAAATCATCCACAGTATAATTGCAAAAAAGGCTTAAGGAATACCTTAACTCCAGTTAAATTTGAGTGACTATTTCCGCAGTTCGAAGATTCCGCTTTCCGCGACGAAAAGATCAATGAAATTGATTTTATTTCTCTTTTTAACTTCGGTATTTTTGTGTTAAATGTCCGAGTTTTTATGCATAAAACAAGGTAAAAATAACCCGTTCAAAATTAACAAAAGAAAGGCGATTTTAATATGAATACGTCCTAAAAAGTTAAACAATCTAAGTAAACATTTTGGCAGTTCTTGCTGCAGGTTTAAATGAGAAACAGTCAGGGTTAACTTCTTTCGTTAAAGGCACTGGTTAGTGCAACAACGCTTTTAAACCCCATGATTGTAAATTTTGGTACCGGAACAAAACGCGGCAAAATTTCCAAGTAACTATTCACTTTCAAAACTCGTGCAGATATGAATAAGTGCAGAAGTTGTCAGTAACTCTGCCAGTAATTTGCATCTGCTAAAATTAACAAAGCGTCCATGGTTGTTTGCTTGAAGTTTTAAAATGCGCTACGACAAAGGGAAATGAAGCAGCAAAGGTATTAATTTTTAGGAGCTTAAACTTAAACTTAAGTTTGAAATTGTTATCACTGACGCTATAGATTCTACAGAGGTGTTCATCGAACACATATCGCTGGGGTATCAGGAGCTAGTACAAGCAAATAATTCAAGATTAAAATAGCTTACATGAAATTAAAATAATTTCTCGTACCTTGTAATTTCACTCATCTAGACATAGAATTGCAATCACATCCTAGGTGTTCAACAGCGAGCCTCACTTGCGCGAAATTTTGAGTTCAGCGCAAGGGTAATAGCAAAAGGCCTGGGACAGGCGCATGTCCTTTTTTATGATTGTTGATTGATTCAGTGGCGATGCATTCAAGGGTGTATATTTTCTGGTCGAGACCATTTTCGCCTAAGAAAGAGACCAAGACTTGAGAACTGCGCGCCGGAAGTAAATAGGCTGCAATAAACGAATACTGGTATGTCAGTGTTCTATTGAAAACGACATCTGAAGAAAAGCTTTGTTCAGGTTATGTTTTACAGGAAAACTACGCATTCTAGATAGCCCCTAATTAATTACCAAACCTGCTTCGCCTTATTGTATAGAAGGTACCTCTGACTTTTTCAAAGTATTCAACATCCATGTCAAAAACGTTCTAGCAGTACTTTCGATACCACGAGCAAAGCCGGTGGGAGAGGCGTTAATAGGACCGATTTCAGTTGACTAAAATTATGTTGAGAAGGTAACTCTTTAAAATGGGTTTTAAAAAGGTCTTAATTAATCTGTGGTGGGTGGGTAGGCTGGGAGAGGGTGTTGGAGTGGGAATCTTTTAAAAGGTGGGATAGGGGCTTTTTGGAGGCGAAAAAAAATTCACACGATCGAAATTCGTTTCAGAGAAATATATTTATATTTTTATTAATGTACATGTTTCCATTATCTCGGAGAGATAAACTTGTTGGTCTAAAATAATGTAGATCTGTTTAAAAAAATATAGAGAATTTCTCTTGTGTGTAGAAAAAGAAACCAATATTAATGAAACCTTATTGTTTATCTGTTTTCCGTGGACTGAAAAACATTACAGGCAATTTCAAATTTTATTTTAAAACCATTACCACAGGATACCCAAGCTCCTATACGGTGAGCGTCGCTAATCATACAAATGGTAGTGGTCACAGTGTGTAGATGCATCCAAATATTCTCTGTACTATAATATTGCATTGTGCAGTTACAACAGCCATAAATGTAATGCTCAATCTTGTGTTTTGGTTCGCACAAACTGAACTGACTTGGAAAAACGAAAGAATATACAGCAAGCAACAGCTAACTTAACCCCAGCACACAAGTGGGTGTTGTCACAGGCTATAGCTGATTTTGTCACAAAATATGCATGGAAAATCGCTGAAATAATTTAAAAATAGGATAAAAACAATACCTTTATTTATAGCTTACTTTTCATTTTAAAGCTAAAGTCCCTTTCCTGTGCAGCCTACGAAAGCGAGGAGAAACTTATCCGACACAAGTCTGACAAATTGTTTCAATAAAACAACAAAGCTTTCACGTCAATTTGATCTTGTCGTTCATGGAGTCAGGAACTTCTGTCCCCAAATAAAGTTGGGCGTTCGAGAGAAGGGAACGAAAATCCCTCGCTAAAAGAAAAGAATGTGCAAAAGTACGCAGTACGTCAATCTAACCATTGGACTTTATATTAATATATTTCATATAAACACGTGTCCAATTTAAGCAATGATTTTTCACTCCCTATTCTCAATGCAACTGAACCAAGGGAAGGAGAGATTTTGACGCGACTTACCATGATATCTAACATGTTTTCAAAATGAACTCCTAAAAATGCTTCCATGATTAATGGATTGTACAGAGGTTTTTTTTACAAGACTTTCGAAACCTAAGGTTCGATTTGGGGTCGCTAGATCCCAGTTCCCTGGATTTTGATATCGCCCCACCCCACGATATAATTGTATGCCGGAGAATTGCACACGACGAAAGGTAAAATATATACCCTTTTATATAACAGCCAGCGTAATGAAGTATTAAAAAATTGAAAACATTAGACCTAGAATGCAAGGGAAAATGAGGGGCACGTTCTTGGTGAAGGGCGAGGAGGAAGACTGTTCATTTTTCCAAATGTCGACGTTTTCATCTAAGCGTGGCCACATGACGAAAAGACATGATCTAACTGGGTATCAATCTTTTAGCGCTAATAAACTGGGAAAATTCGTTCCCTTTTATGCCGCGTATAGGAGCTAATATGTCGAATAATTTTGGAATAAAAACGAGTTTGGAAAAAAAATGAACTGAGCCACGGTCCAGGCCAAACGTTTTTGGTCCAGACACTTGACTTGAGTTTGTTCCGTTTTTTAAATAACACGCAAATTCTCAAATTCAACCTCCCCCTTACCCCGCCAAGATCGCGTTTCACCCTGTTTCACCCTGATGACCCCATTAGGGCAAATTTGTCGGTCTGGCTTTTTCAATTCCATTTACCGCTAACTCTCAATTAGCTTAGAAAATAGGTTACACAAATATACAGTAAAAGTTGAGTTGTGGCACCACATGTGGTCACGTGGGTTACAGATATGAGACAAACATTCAACAGTTCCTGTCCTGTGCTGCCCATCATGGCCATAACGATGTGAGGAAATCTTGAATGACAAGTTTAAAATTTTGTCTCCTGAAAGTTTACCAGAGAAAAACAAGTCAATGGAAATTTTCAACACCATGAACAATGAGGGTAACGGATGAGGTGGATTCGATGAACAAAGCGGACACCAAAGGACAAGGTGTCATGGCACCTCACCTTGGTGACTTCCACTCATTTATTTGTAATTAATGATTTGTGAATTAGGCAGATTTTCTTCTATTGTGATCAACCGTTGGTCAACTATACAAAACAGAAACCCGAAATAATCCATTTAAACCAATTAAGGCCAAACATCTCCAGCTGATGATTTTTTTTCCAAATCCCACCATACCTAGCTGTCCAAGACTACCCCGACATAAAAGGTAAATAACTGAGCGAATTCTCGCGCGCTGATTGGCTGATTTTTATTGTCAATAAGAGTCCAGACGGAAAATACAGACGGATGAAACATGTAAAGCTGACGCAATCAGCAAAGGTTTTCAAACTTCTCAGCGCTGCATTCTTGATGAGGCGAGAATTGTACCACAAATCTAGTAGTCTTCAATGAGGAAATCACCTAGAATTTATGGGTTAAAACTGAAGATTCCACCGCAACCTTACAGCGAAAAGATGAGGATGTTTTTGAGGATACAGACCTGAAAATCAGCGGTAAGCGCGATGAAATTAAGCTGAACCGTGTTTTAGTGGATTATTTTGTGAACAGTCTTCACTGGATTAAAGGTTAGTCGAGCAATTCGAATTTTTCCTTGTACTTCTAGCCTACTCTTACTAAAGTTTTAATTTACGAGCCTGTGATTCTCTAAATTGCAGCGATGAAATTCTGATTCTGCGGCAATCGCATCTTCCTTTGATTCTTGCATTTCTTTCCTTCGTTTGAAAATCAGTTTTGGCTTTTTGTTAAGTTCTATTGTAAGTAAGGTATTGTAAGAAGTGTTGTAGATCCACTCGCCTGCGGCTCGTGGATCCAGAACACTTTGACAATGTCATGACGAAATTTATCATCAATAAGAGGACAGACGCACAAAAAACTGACGTCAATGATTTATACTAGAGACGGATCATCCATCTGGGACGAACTTGGGCAAAGAACGGTAGTTCGTCTTATAATTCGTCTGTGTATAAATACGGGCTTTCAGACGGACCATCCGTCCAGACGAACTATCACGGTAGTTCGTCTTGACAGACGAACTATCGTGGATAATTCGTCTGGACGGATGATCCGTCTGTCTGTATAAATACGGGCAGAAGACGAACTACTCAAAAATCAGGATCTCTTTACCTAAAGCCAGCGGTCGTCTTGCAGTGAAATACAATGATTTGACTTGTACCCATGCCTTTTCGTCACGCTTAGACGAATTATCCGCCTAGTGTAAATACGGGACGAACTACGAGACGCAACGATAGTTCGTATCACAGTTCGTCCCGTGTTTATACTAGATAGATGATTCGTCTTGACGGATGATCCGTCTGGACGGATGATCCGTCTCTAGTATAAATCGGGCCAATTTGTAAAATGGCTAAGTGACTTACTAATTCAGCGCTACCGGCTTTTAATTTCGGCTTCCCCAGTTAACATCAAACGGACAGGAGTATAACTACTTTAAACTGGAGGTCTGGTAGGCAATTTTGTACTTTTTTCCTGTTCACTGGTACCAGCTTTAATATACACCTGGATAGGGAGAGGTTGTGTGGGGCAATGATTCCCGCGTCTAAGTAAACACCGCAAGGGCACAAATTAGGTCCCGTATCGATAACGAGGCGGATGGAAGTATTACCACCCCCCCCCCTCCCCCGGATGGAGTTCTTATCCATCTCTGGGTTACCCCCAGGATTTCGGTTTCTCCAAGGGTTCACCATTACCCATTTATACACCTGGGAAGAGAGAAACAAAGGAAAGCGAAGTACCATATCGAGGGATTAAAAACTAGCTTTCAAACTTGACGGCGTGGCAAGCGTTTCCGTCGGCTTTTCTGCGAGTAGGAAATTCCTGGGGGTTTTTTTGTTGTTGTTGTTGTTTTTTTGCAGCTCAAAAGTTGGAGCTAGAGTAAAGTCATTTTTTTCTGTTCTTGCCGTTTGCGCGTGGAAAGAAAACAAAAGCGGGAAATGCTTGCTGCGCAGACCAGCTTTTAACCACCGACCTTTAGATCGACAGCTCGAGGCGCTCCCCTCGTGATAGGTCGCTATGCCTCTAACACCCCAAAACAAAACATTCGCAAAAATCAATAACAACAAGAAAGAACAGCCACAGGTGAAGATATATGTTCACAAACCTCCTCTTTCTCTTTCTCGTTGTGAGCGGCTTCGTCCTTGTCGTCAAAACCCAAGTTTATAGCACCCTGGTTAGGATCAGCATCCGTGTTATCTGATTGGCCGAAATCGGGTCTTACATTCTCTTCAGCGCTGGCCTCACCAGCACCTTCTGGAACCTGTTTGTCGACATCTTCTTTCCCCTTCTCGGGTGGATTTTCTGCTGCCGGGTATTCAAATGTCGCAGGAGTCGACGTTGCATCTGGTGTGATCTAAGAAATTGGATGTTTTAAAAGTTAAGGACACGGAGTAATTTACAACTGATAATACTGAAAAATTAACAACAACCTGCGCAAAATTCCAGTTTGTGTGACCTGGGTCGAGTTGTTCAAAGGGTTGATAACGCTATCCACCGGATAAATAGCTATCCAGCGGATAAATGATAAGAAAACAAAGTACACTGTCCACTGCAGCTGGATAGTGATTTATCCGGTGGATAGAGTTATCTGCACTTTGAACAACCGGGGCCTGGTGTTTTATGTTGCTGTTGGTGGCAAAACAACAGGTCTTTGTTTGAAAACGCAAATTTTTTTATGCTTTTTCGCCTAGTAACTAGTCTTTGTCAGAAACAGCAAATCTGTTAAAGACAAAACGTTCTTAATTATTGGAAATCGCCTTAAAGCATTTTCTCTCAGAAATAAGCAATTTCAAAGGTAAAAAATATTTAATTTGCAGAGAATTCGGCTAACTCCGGCAATAACCAAACGGCAGAAGCCAATTAATTATGTTGATGTAATTAAAAATATCCCCTCCTCACAAGAATGGTGACAGATGAAGTAAACGTAGCCTTTCTTTCTCCTATGCCTTCTTCCTCGGGTTTATCTGGTTGACCTGTGCCTTCACTCTCGGTCTTGGCTGGTTCACCTGTGCCTTCACTTTCGGTCTTGGCTGGTTCATCTGTGACTGGAGCTTCACTGACTGGCGGGGCTTCTTCTGGTGCAGCCTGCATAAAAATGCAAGCTTTCAATTTAAGTGACGAAGCACTTTCTCCATTTACATTTATAACCGCTCTCGGAACAGTTTTAAGACATCGCTACCTGTTCCAGATTTTCGACGAAAGAAATTACTTACATCAGCCTCGAATTCATCCGGCGGTTTGATTGGCTCTCCTTCTGAGTTATTGTCAGGCTCAGGTTTGGCCAGTGGCGCCGCTCCGTCACCTGGTTCCTCATCGGACTTGGCTACAAAAGCAACAAAACCTTCAGCTTGGCATATGCATCATGCAATAGAGTACAGCTGTTTAAAAAGGTTTAATTTGCTGACACCACCAACTATCCCAAAATTTATTATAACTTCTTCAGGAGTCCATTACCCGGAGCGTGCAACTGCCATAAATCTGTCCAACGGTGATTTTACAGTAGGTGTATTTTTAGATAAGCCTTGCCCGCGAAAATAACTGTTTCCAATGACGTCAGTCTACATTGAATCTAAGCTACTACTTCCCGTGTAAGTACTGAAATTATCGCTTGAAATACTGTCAGAACACTCCGATAAAGACTCCTCACTTGTGTCCGCCATGTTTATTTCCAACGAAGACGAGTTGTCGTAGTGTCGTTGACTTCTAAGGCAAAGCAGCATGGATTACGAATAGATTTCAAAATCGTTATGACAAAGTTGAACTGCATCATAGAAATCATCATGTAAAACAACTGGGAATCTTTTAGGGGTGGCGAATGGTCTTTCAAAAAATAAAGGTCTCGCAAAATTCTAGCTGACTTTTTAAGCGTCTCGCAGTCTCTTTTTATCTGCGTATCAGAGTCTTAATTTTTCGGCAAAGCAGTTTCGGTGTCTCGATCTTTTTGGGAAGCCACCCCTTTACATTTTACTTGTTATAGAAAGCCCTAAAAGCCTCAGGCTCGAATTTTAAAAGGCTAAAAAGTCTCGGTTTCACATTTACAAAACTTAATTAAAAGCTCAGTCTCGAGTTTACCATTCGCCACCCCTTCTTTACAAAGGTAACATGATGTTGTATGATCCACATTTGAAAATAATAGACGTTTATATAACCTGCGTTTATAACGTTTATATAACGTTTATATAACGCTGCATTGCCCCCGACAAGAGTATAACACCATAAATTGCAATGGCACCGAAGGGTGACAGGAACTGCATGTGGTTATTTGCTTCGACAACGTACTGAAACAAATGGATCCGCTTCCTATGAGAGAAAAGGGCTTCTGAGCTACCGAACGGAATTAATTCTTGTGATTTTCGCTGATTCCCATACGATACGCCAAAAATTAATGCTGCCAAAAGAATCTCCCCCAAATTTATTTCACCTTGTGAATGTCAGCAATTCTTGACGTTGAAAATTTAAGCAAACTCCAAAACAACATGTACGCCATTGAGTTTATTGGTTCGTTTGCCGTTGAAATCATGTTCGTGAATTCCAGTCGTTCTTTTTTCGATAACTAACAAAGATGACTTGCATGGTCAAATTCTCCTTTTCGTAGCTCAGGCACAAACTGAGAAATTCTGCATTTGTGAACTACACCAAAGGTGCCCACATACATACATAGATACATAAGATACATAAATTTTCTTTCGACTGCCATTAACGGCACAGTCTGATGATCGCCTTGTGCGTGAAACTTAAGTAACTGTCCGTGCAGTCTCCATCTTTTAATTATAGTATTCCGCTCTGCATGTATTTGCATCGAGCACTCACTCGATTGTGTGAAACCATTTACATTTTTCTTTGTTTATTACTGCTCCTTTCGAGTAGAGCACTCTCTGTTTCACGGATCCCAGCAAAGATGGAAAAACTAAGTTTTGACTACTCCATGAAGGACATCCCGATCCCTCCCTTGAAAACGTACAAGATCAAACTGCTCGATAAGGTTGAAAGTGTCTTGAAGAGAATGCGATGGAAGGCTTTTTTCTTCCTTAACCCGTCTGCTGAGAGCCGGACTGGCAAGTTCAACTTAAAATCCAGAAGATGCCCGCCGCCAATTGAAGACCTAAAGCCGTTTGAAGACGACATGTTTAAGATGATAGAAAACCTAAGGTTCAAGAAGGTCAGAGACAGCTTTCAAGACAAGCTGAAGCGTGATGTCAAGAAGATCAACTCGTCTGATAAAGTTCTCGTATTTGCGGATAAGTCAAGAAATGTCTACGAACTTGAAAAACCCGAATACGAGAAGCTACTAAGAGAGAACATCACCAAGAGCTACCGTAAATCAGACGAGCAATGTGAACCAGGAGCTGAATGACATCACTGCCAAGCTTGAAATTGGTGATAGGATCGAATCAACTGCAAGAAGGCAAGCATTTATCTCCCTTAAAGACCACAAGGAGAACTTTCAAAACAATCCCAAATGCAGGCTACTTAACCCAGCAAAGAATAATCTAGGGCTGATCAGCAAGCAAGTACTAGACAGAGTAAACAACAGCATCAGATCCCAAACTAACGCCAACCAATGGAGAAACACACGCTCTGTTATCGATTGGTTCTCTGATATAGAAGACAAGAGTCAGCACACCTTCCTGATTTTTGATATAGTTGATTTCTATCCGTCCATTTCTGAAACCCTTCTAAAGTTGTCGCTAGACTACGCGAGGCAATTTACTACCATTTCTGATGAAGATATTGAGATTATCACGCACTCGAGGAAGACCCTTCTGTTCAGCAACAACGAACCATGGGTCAAGAGAGGTAATTCGCCTATGTTCGATGTAGCAATGGGCAGCTACGATGGCGCTGAAGTGTGTGAGCTGGTGGGTCTCTATATCCTACACAAGCTTACATCCGCCTATCCCAATGGAAACATCGGCCTGTACAGGGATGATGGCCTGGCCGTATTTAAGAACATGAGCGCAAGATCTCTTGACAAGATGAGAAAAGATTTTTCAAAGATTATTGGAGAGCTAGGCCTTCAAATAACAGCCCAATCAAATTTGAAAATTGTCAATTATCTTGACGTGACACTGAATCTCTCTACCGGAAAGTTTTGCCCGTATAGAAAGCCAGACAACTATCCGCTTTACATAAACGCAAAGTCCAACCACCCACCTTCTATAATCAAGCACCTACCTGCAACTATAAGCACCAGAATTTCAAGCTTATCTTGTGATGCTGACGAATTTAATAAGGCCTCGCGGGTCTACAATGATGCCCTCAAGACCAGTGGCTATCGTGAGTGCCTTCAATATGCGAGGAACAATAACCAATCAAGCCACAGACGCAGGAACAGACCAAGAAACATCATTTGGTTCAATCCGCCATACAGCGAGAATGTCCAGACGAACATTGCGAGTTCGTTCCTCCGCCTTATCGACAAGCACTTCCCCAAATCGCACGTATTACACAAGATATTCAACAGGAGTAATGTGAAGGTCAGCTATAGCTGCGCGGGCAACATGTCAAGCATCATCAAGAGCCACAACGCTAAGATCCTAGCAAATAGCGGCACACGCGCCGAGTCTAAATCATGCAACTGCAGAAACAAGGACCTTTGCCCTCTTGACCGTGCATGCCTTGTCAACAACATCGTCTACAAAGCAACTGTCACTACCACATCCGGCGAAACAAAGGTTTATATTGGCATGGCAGAGCACAGCTTCAAAACTAGATACAACAACCACAAGCTCTCTTTCAAGCATCGTAAGCATTCCCACGACACTGTCCTATCAAAGTACATCTGGGACCAAAGAGACAAAAACACCGATTTCTCGATCAAGTGGTCAATTGTCACGCGAGCAAGCTCTTACAGGGGAAACCCGTCGCGCTGCAATTTGTGTCTGACAGAGAAGCTCTGCATTCTATCCGCTGACAGATCTACTCTCCTCAATAAGAGATCTGAATTAATCACCAAGTGCAGGCACGAAAACAAGTTTTATGCAGCCAATCAGAAGCAGGATCGCTCAAACCGCCCTCCATGAATGTAGTTTAAATTTTCTTTCGACTGCCATTAACGGCACAGTCTGATGATCGCCTTGTGCGTGAAACTTAAGTAACTGTCCGTGCAGTCTCCATCTTTTAATTATAGTACATAGATACATAGATACATACCTACCTACCTACCTACCTACCTACCTACCTACCTACCTGCCTGCCTGCCTTCCTGCCTGCCTGCCTGCCTGCCTGGCACTATTGTGCTAAGTATTGCTTCATTCGCTTCATTCGCTTCTGACAACAGGCTAACGCCGAAAACGTCGGCTTTTGAAACTCTTTACGGTCGTCAATTTTATACCTTATATCAATCTGATTGATAATCGAGCTGTAAAAAGCCGGTCACTAAACTGGATTTCTAGTACTTATCTTGCTCTAAGTCGTAAAGCGTTAATACTACAAACACCCCCCAAACTCGAATTAAGAACTCGTGCAAAAATTCACGCTAAACGATGACCGAGGTTTGTAGCAATGACCGGACAGTACTTCTAAATTAAAGGAGCTACGTCACGATATTTTGAGATGTTTTGGGGGGTGTTGGAAATTGTCGTTAATTGGAAGGAAACCTTAAAATAATAGTGTGTCAGGGAAGACAAACATCAAAGAGGAAAGAATAAACCAAAAGGGAACAAGGATGGTTAGTGATGGAGAAGATTAACACGGATTGCAAATGACAAACTTGAAACGTTTAGGCTAAATTTTTCAAGATGCACAAATCGTGACGTAGCTGCGTTAAGCTTGATTAGCAAGTGAACTTACTTTCGTCAACCTTTTTCCCATCTTCATAATCCTTTACTGCTGAGAGTAGCGGCGTTTCGTCCTGTGCTTTAGTAACAGGTTCTGATTTTTTCGTGTGGTGTATAACGACTTCTTCTGGTTCGTCACGTGGTTGAGCCTGCGATTCCTGCGGCTGACTATCGTGTCCAGATTCGATCACGGTGTCTTCTTCAAGTGCAAGTGTGTTGGTAAAGATCATCTTTTTTTCTTCCGGTTTGTCGTGAGTCCCTTTAAGAACCCCATAGCCTTTCTGTCATCAACATTACAAAGCACATAAGATTGTATACAAGAGGTCGCTTACGACACACAAATCGTCTGTACAAATATTTCATAATTCATTTATCTAAATCTTCGCATTTAATTGGTAAGAACAGGAGCCCATTAAAGAACGCTGAAGTTCACAGAATTCGCAAACATGCAAAATAAAAAAAAAAGCTGTAAGGTGATCTACATAGTAGAAATGTGAGATAAATATAACCACAGTCAGAGCCCTGGCAAAAGCACAGGCCAAAGAGCATTTTAAATTTAACACGTGTCAAATTGGGAGAGAAAACGGGCCAAAAACTCGTTTAAAATGATGCCATAAAAACGCCTGTAATTTTGACATTCTTCCAAGAAAAATACCTCATTTAATATTTATCCGATTCTTTCTTATTCGCTGCAATTGCTAAAAAATTGTTATTTATACGTTTGCTAGTTTCATTAGATGAAACTAAGGAAATGAGAAGATCAAAGAACACCGACGTAAACAAAGATCGCTAAGTAACAGGACAACCAGAGGCTAACCAACCCACTTACCGTACAAAATATTATTATGAGAAGTAGCAATAAAATTGCCAGAGCGACCCCGATAGCGATCCCGATACGCTGGGCTTCTGAGTACTTTTCAACATATTCAGAGGCATCAGCTCCGATAAGCTCGACGTTTGTAACCTAGAAAAAAATATATATGGCAATTGGAATTGCAAGAGAAGAGAAAGACGCTGGGAGGAAGTGGTCGAAAGAGGGATAACCTTTCGTTTACATCTACGTCTAATACTTATTGAGTCGGTAATAATCCTACATATCACACCAACTATTAAAGTAATTTAAAAAATCTAAACTTTTTTAAAATCTATGTAATAATATAAAAACACATTTTAAGCTGATTGGCTAATTTAGATTAAAAATGATCAATTGAAGTTGCTGCAACAAATTCTTCAGGGATGGAGTTCCATTCTCTAATTTTTCTTGGAAAAAAACGAAAACTAAAAAACGTCTTTATTTGCTTTAGGTACTCTATAACTTTAAGTGTACCGCCGGTTTGAGTTGTGGACAATAAAATGCAACCAAAGGAAATCTACCGAGCAATTATTTTCCCTGGGTTTCAGTGAGTGTTTACCATTTACAAAAAAAATCCGAAAAATTTCAGTTGGACTGTAAATGATAAGGCCATTTGGATTGCCTGGCCGGAAAATTTCCAAAAATAAACGGAACGTCTTGAACGTCACAAAGATAAAAACCTTTTGAAAGCATGTTTTTCAAAATGACATTTTTAGTAATACAATACTTACTTTGCCTTCAAACACTTTATCAAGAAGCCCCATTCTTTTGTTGACCCAATAGCCGTGCAGCAGTTTGAAGGCCTTGATCGTCATCTCCCTGTCAGTAACATTGATGACCAAATCCTCTTCGATATAGAACTGCAATATCACTTGGTCGTTATAGTGTGTTCTGTTTGAGCACTTATCGTTGGCGTTCATGAACTTGATCCGTTGGGGTTGCACGGTTGCATACTGCACTCCCTTGAACTCGATCAAATCACGAGACAGCGATTCTTTGAAAAGAGAAATCAAGTAACAGAACCTTCCCCACAGCATGCTGAAGGTCATCTGGATGTAGAGGGGCTTGGTAGTACCGTTCTGAGACGCAGGTGTAACTGAAACGGATGGGGAAGGGGAGGAAGCTGTAGCGGTTATAGTTGTGGTAGCAGCAGGTGGTGACGTTGTTGCTAGTGACGCGCTTGAGGCAGAGGGAGGTGCAGGTGTTGCCGCTTGTGTTGTTGATCCAGGCAGAGACGAAGACGATAAAGGCGAAGGGGAAGACGAAGACGGCGAAGACGCAGGTGTAACTGAAACGGATGGGGAAGGGGACGAAATTGTAGCGGCTATAGTTGTGGTAGCAGCAGGTGGTGACGTTGTTGCTGGTGAAGCGCTTGTGGTAGGGGGAAGTGCAGGTGTTGCCGCTTGTGTTGTTGATCCAGGCGGAGACGAAGACAATAAAGGCGAAGGTAAAGACGAAGACGGCAAAGGCGAAGGTGAAGGCGAAGGCAAAGACGAAGACGGCGGAGACGAAGGTAAAGACGAAGACCGCAAAGGCGAAGGTAAAGACAAAGACGGCAAAGGCGAAGGTAAGGACAAAGACAGAAAAGGCGAAGGTGAAGACGAAGACGGCAAAGGCGAAATTAAAGACGAAGACGGCGTCACTGTTTGTGGTTCCACTAAAACAAAAAGGGACAAACGTTATTCAATACTGGGCTAACTGCTAAAATGGATTATTGATTGTAGTCGTGCATCCAGGGTCTGCGGGTTTACACTACAATTCAAGTGGATGGTAGCTGAAAATTTAAACACATGTACAATTGAACGATCCTTCAGATGACAGCAGACGCACAATCAAGCATGGATCAATCAAGTTTGCGACTTCAAGAACAGTTAACATATTTTACCTTGAGGTTTGTCACATCAGCTGTTCATGGTCGCTTCTGTTGGGGTCGGGAAAAAGGGAGGACCGGGGAGGGGAAGAGGGGAGGAAAGCGGATTTGGGAGAGGGGAGAGGGAGGGCGTCACTCCTTTGAATTTTTGTTGAGGTAAGACGCCCGGCTAACAAATCCCTACCCTTCTGATTTCAGACTTAAATATGTGATTTTCCATACAATTCTTCATGCACTATTGAAAGAAGAAATATCCCAATTCAATGAAAAGTTACATACCCCCCTTAAGGAGAATGAGTGCTTGTATCACCATAGTCATCAACAACCACACATTTCTTCCGTCGCTTTTCAACACATTCATGATGGCAATCCTACGCAACAGCGCTCACTGAAAATAAAAAGATTAATTGCACAAACGGTTAACCTCGCTCATGTTGAATTGGTCTGCTTAGGGGGATTAGCGTACAGACCAATAACAAAACTGAAGACTAATTTTCTTCTCTCAGGATTCTTCTTTTTTAATGCACACTGCTGAACTTTACAGTACAAGAGCTAGCTTCGAATCACACAAAAACTATCGCTCTCATCTTTTTATTTTGACCAGGAGAGAACTGTCAATTTCATGTCAGTTACCCTTCAAACGCAAATTAAAGCTGACGCAATGACCTGCGCAGAAGATCCATTACGATAATACGCAAGCGCACGAAGATGATTAGCATAAAAACCTTCGAGCAACTAGGTGGATACAAAATCTACTTTAAGCTAAATTTTCGGTATCGTTCTCGAGGTATCTGGTCAAAATAAGGTAACAAGAGCAATATAAAAATTACAAAGAACAATTCTATCGATTTAAATTTAACACATTCTGTTTAAATACAAGTGAAATTGCAAGTTGAATATTATTACATAACAGTAAGCTACACGTAAACTAATTTTAGAACAAAGGCTTCTTCTCCGGATTTAAGGTCCGCCTTTTTCAATAAATTAAAAATGTACGTGATCGGCTATCTTGGAGAGTAAAATTAACATGCACAACAGAACTTGACATAACACCACTAACAATAGACTATTTGTCTTGTTTAATA
Source organism: Siderastrea radians (assembly GCA_964017195.1). NCBI lineage: Eukaryota > Metazoa > Cnidaria > Anthozoa > Scleractinia > Rhizangiidae > Siderastrea > Siderastrea radians. The sequence goes on along the minus strand of OZ024889.1, from coordinate 64,411,116 downwards.
CTTGTGAATTAAAGTTTTCCTTTAAAAACAAACCGACCAAAAAGCAGTAACGACACGGAATATTGAATGATACGAATTCAGCAGGAAACACGAAGAGATTGCGCTTAAAATGCCAAAAGTAAGATAGAAAAGTCATTTCCAGGAAAACAATCACGAATGTTTAACCTTAAAGGTCAAAACCAAAACAAGCAAATTGATGTGCTGTACAAAAGCAATTGAACATTTTATCAAATAAGGATTAATTTCCTAGCAACGTGTAAATAAACATTGGAAAACATCTGTTTCGCGCCAAAATCGTACCAAGTAATAAATATCGAAAACACAACCAAAAACGAACTGTTGAAAACGTTGCGATCACTAAAAACCTACAATATCTTACTCAAAACTTATACAATTATTATTCTAAAGAATCAAGCATATCACAACATAAGTATTGATAAAAACTACAATAGATACGATAATTGCAGTTGTTGTAACACCTTTGAATTGTCAAAACTGATGAATAAAATATGAATGTTTAAAATTTACCACGCGAAGGTTACTCTGAAAAATTTCGTATTTTTATTGTTTAACACTCAACATTTTTTGGTGAGCAAATGTTAAACGAGGTTGTGCCTAGTTTTCACCACCAAAAATCACTTGATGTTTTCTTTTGCTGTTTCAAGATCTTTTCTGTTTACAACGTTCGAGATGTTGAATGGCTAATTTGAACATTCAAAGCAAAATGAAATAATAAACTGCACAAGAGTCGCAACTTTTCTTGACCAACAAATATTTTGGCGCGCGCGCTTAAGGAAGTAATTAAGAGCGCGTGTCCACAAAAATCGAACATCGAGCGGCAAACTTTAAAATTTCAAAATCGCTCAAACTTGGGCTATTAGTAGTCCATATTGAGTTATTCATTGCTATGTGTTTCATTTCTCGAATACTTTTTTCTTTCGGCAGAAATTAACGAAAATAAAATTCATGGTCAGAGAAGGGAAAATTCGGCTTGAAAATTAGCCTTTTTTAGGCAAACCGCTCGCTTAAAATTTAAAGCCAGAAGATATCCACTTATTATCAACTTATTCTACAACCTTTCCTAAATTTGTTTTGTTATTTGCATTAAGATTGAAAATAATGAAGACACTGAGACTGACCTGAGAAAATTCCTCCAATTTGTATATGGAAATGACTAGTCAAATTAAAAAAATAATTTAACCCACTACCTTTACCACAAATAAAACGAAATTCCAAATTTAAAGTTACGAATAGATGGCCTTTCAATTAATGTAAAACTTTTTCTGGGGAATCCCATCGTGGTCTGTGACGGAATGCTCAAAATCTCCCAAAATCGCGAAATACAACAGATTGTGTGACAGACGTGACAGATGGTACAAATGTGGTTTTCGCATACTTTTGCCCTAACTCGGTCCTGTAGTTGTTATTGGTGTCCAATTTTACTATATTTAATTTTTTTTCAAAGAAAAAATAACACGTAGTTTGTTTTATCAAAGTTTTCCCTCACTTCCGTGACAGTTTTATGCAGTGCAGAGTACTGTACATACTGTTGTTTCTTTCATTCGAATGATGTAATGTATCAGTTACTTTAGGAGTTCATTTATCAAATGCATCCTGACGCAAATATTTTAGAAAGATGCCAATCAAAGATAATTCAAATTTTAAAGTTTTTAGTTTTCATTGTTTTAGCTAGGAGTTTTTATGTTATTTTTTTTTTATTCTAAATTATGCTATTTTATTTGTCCGCGTTGCTGTGGCTGTTAATTTCATTAACAGGTTTTGCTCCAGATTTCCCACGGCCTATCTTTCGGGCTCTGCAAACACTGCGATGGCATTTTCGTACTCCTTTCAGAGTAGAACCGGAACGTCCTGCTCGTATGATAGGTTAGACAAGAACAAGAGTCTTGAAATAATCAGTTTATGCAACTGCTCAAAGGATATTACAGGTCATTGTTCCCACTTGTCATTTTCCGGAATAACCACAGAGAGCGAACTTATACTCTCTAGAGTTGGTGTTTTTAGCGAGGAGGAGACTTCATCTCAAAAATTGGACACTATTTGCTCATATCACAGGCGTGAACTCGGGTTTGTCTGGTGGCGAAACTCTATCAAGTGCAATGTACCGCAAATCATATCCAAGCATGGAGCAAACAGAAAAGCAGATCGGAGTGTTTCCAAAATGATATCCGAACGAATCCTTAAGACAACAGGAGAGTTTGTCCCAGTTGGATCAGGTGAGTTAAGATTCAAAGGAAAACAATTTTTTATTTCAGACCTGAATGACAGTCAAAGGAAATGCTAGGCAATGCTTGACAGACATGCTTCATTTAAATAAACAATGGTTCGGATCAATTTGAATGCTGTAACTTTTATTGAAAGACAAGATATTCCGCGAGTAAATTAACGAAGAGTTTATTTTAAACTACCTTGAAAGCAAATGTATTGTTTATCTGAATAAAATGTTTGGCAGGGAAAGCTTTTTGTCGATCGATTATTCTGCGAGTCTTTGGTTAGGAAAAACTGTGTTTTGAAACGCAGACTAATTTGCATAACCAGGTTGAAATTTGATATCGTACAGAAAATTTCAGCAATTTTCTTTTTCAACGTTGTTTTCTCGCTAATACTTGACACGTAACCATTGTTTTTTGCATCAGAATATATTTCTTGTCTAGATCGCAGAATACCTCGCAGTGCATTTGCATTTCATTGAATAACAGTGGTGCCTATTGTTTTTCACCCCATTTTACAAAGGGTTCCGACACGTCACGTGGAAGTTTCGGGGTATTCCTATTCTTTTAGAGAGTTGGTTCCTTTTAAAAGAAAGTTGGCCTCTTATTTAAATGAAATAAAAATGTTATAAAAATATATATATATTTTTTGCCTCGAACGTTTTAAATGTTTGAAAAAAATGTCTCTCTGTATTTGCCCACGGAAGGGCTTTGTTTGGGAGGGGAGTTTATTTGAGCCCTCATTTCCCTGATTTGAGAAAGGGCGTTTATTCCAAAAACCTCAAAAAATAAAAATCTTGTATTTTTCGTTTTTTATATTGGAATTAAACATTTGGTTTAAGTTTTCTCCCATCAAAAACGATGTGCACAGACTGTAATTTTTAATGCAAACGTTATTTGGATATGTTTGATTCGGAAGTGCTGGGGGTATATTCAGTCTGAATGTAAAATTTGTTCTATTTGGACTATTAGGCATTTGTCGAGACTGCAGAAGGAATGGTTGTTTTTTGGAGTGTTTTGGAAGGCCCAAGTCCAGTCTTTTCGGGGGGTACGTGGAGTGAGCGTGAGGGTGTGTAGTCCTCCCAGCGATCCATCAAGCAAGAACATCCACAAGCGGGAAAAGGTGAGCTATATAAGCAACCTTTTCTACAGCGATTTCGGAATAAGAACATGGAAAGCCTACAACACTGGCCCTGGGAAACTAATACCGTGGACAAAGTCGATGTACCAAAAGAATCGGAGCTGCTGGCGATGGAGGTCAGGCCCTCCACCGACCTGAAGGCCAGTGCTAGCTACGTACCCGTACGTCCCAGACGAACCAGTTGCCAGCATCCAGCAACAGAGACAGACGAAAGCCTCGACAGTGCTGCCATGTCCACTGTCAACAGTTCCCAATTATTTACGTGCCCGGAAGAGATGGTGCGTCAAGACGTTTAGGCGGCACTCATCCCTTGTAAAACACCTGGACTGCGGAACGCACAAACGTACGCTAGAGCACGAAACACTGTATGATAAGGCCATGATAGAATATGCGACTAAACTGGACTGTGGAGCAAGCAAAACTCCAACAGTGATAGAGGCAAGTGGACCATCACTACCAACCGCACCTACTCTCATGATGGGATGGGCACTGCAAACGATACAGTCACGTCGCACCAAATTCACTGACAAGCAAAGGCAGTACCTAAATGCCAAGTTCCAAATTTGTGAAAGAACCGGGAATAAGGCTGGCCCGACTGACATTTCTAAAGCCACGAGGACAGCAAAAGATAACAACGGGGAGAGACTATTTAGCTATGATGATTTCCTTACGAGCCGAGTAAGTTAGCAGTTACTTCTCTCGCCTTGCTGTAAGCGAAGTGCCGAGGTAGACCTTCCTGATAGCGACTGGAAGAGACTCCTGGAGAAGACATTCAGAGTGTGTTGAGGGACAAGGTTTTGTCTGAAGTGAGCATTCAAAATTCACATCCGATCATCTATGACTCCTACAACATCTGTGAGTTAGTGCTGAACTCTAAACTTAGCTCTTTTTTAGTCTCAATGTTATGGAGCATCTGTGAAGCTTTTGGACTTGAAACATCCGAAATTACAGTCATGCAGCCGGAAAAAGCCATTCATGGACTTGCTCTCAAGCCTGGTGTAGGGCTGCAGTTGTAATGCCAACAATGCACTCATAATGTGGACAGTACATGTTATTTGTGTGTGCTATGGTTTCAGACTGGTTTGTTTCCGGATATAAAAAGAGGGGGGGGGGGAGGTTGGGGTAGCTGTGTATGACCCATACTATGGCAAGGGATCTTGTTTTGGAAATGCAAAGGTCTGTTTCATTTAAGCCTTTTTACGATCATTTAGAAGAAAACTATACCACTCCCTGAGAAAGGAGCTCAGTTAGCAAGTTGGTTTGTTCTGATAATAGTGTTGAAGATAACGTAATTGTCTTATGCGTCATACAAAAAAGTTTACATAGGGAAATTGGAGTCAAAGCATACTGGGCTTTGACCTCAAACGTTTGTGTTTGCTTGGATTCATTATTTTCCCATTTACATTTTGAATTTGCCAATTCTTTTTCCCAGGCTCGATCGGTTTCATTCTTATATATCCCGCATTGCAAGAGAAAATGACTAAAATGTCTCTCGTCCTCTCCGTGAGATTTACAGAAGAAACTTTTAAATCTCATGCAGTATAGAGTATGTTGCCGTATAACATGAGGAACCGCTAGGTGTCAAAAAGTGTACAGCACGTTGAAAAGACATTTAAAAAGGTTCGGTTAGATCCGGCCAAAGAAGTTAAATTTTTTCTCCTGAAAACACCAGCAGCGAACCGCCGTGATGAGGGTTGCCGGAGAGGAGCTCCTTACCCCAGACCCCCCCCCCCCCCTCCCCTCACGGTAGTTGCATTTATACATTTACAGTTGGAAACAAGTGTTCAGTTTCGGTGCTGCAATCATAGACTCATTACTGAGGCAAATGAAGCTGAACTATACATTGCAATAATCACTTTCTATCCCATTTCATTTGTAGGTAACTCCTTATAACAGAGGTGACATGCAATTTAGTTCCCAACACGGGAGATTGTTTAACTAAGCCTGAATGTTAGAAAAACAAGAAAACTACATAAGACGATGGTCAAATAGGACAGATTTCACAGAATGACTGTGTTCAGGCAAAATTATTAGCCCTACATACGTTTATACCATATTTCACAGGTTTCACAAAAGGTAAATGTATGGTTTAGAGATCTTAAGCAAGCTTTACTGTGCGTCAGAAAAGATCCCCAAGATCCTCAAATAGGTGCTTTGGTAACGTTAAGTCACGCAATCCACTTGTAATATGTGCTACGGTCACATCATGTCACGCAATCCACTTGTCACGTGTATCGTTTTTTGTCCTACTTCCTCCAGTTTTAGCGCTCTTTCACGGAGTAACATTTGATTTCCCCAGAAAAAATTTTATCCCATTTGAAGGGCCATTCATTCTTTAGTTTTATTTCTAAATTTCGTTTCATTTGTGGTAAAGGTAGTAGGGTAAATTATTTTTTCAATTTAGGTAGTCACTTCTGTAGAGAACCAGGAGGGAATTTTTCAGGTCTGTCTCACTGTCTTAATTATTTGCAATCGTAATGCAAATCATAAAATAAAACCAGGAAAGGTTGTAGAATAGGTTGATAATAAGCGGATGTCTTCTGGTTTTAAATTTAAAGCGAGCGGTTTGATTGAAAATGGCTTATTTTCAAGCCGAATTTTCCCTTGTCTGAGCATGAATTTTCTTCTCGTCAATTTCTGCCGAAAGAAAAGAGTATTCGAGAAATGAAACTCATAGTGATGAATAACTCAATATGGACTACCACCAGCTCAAGTTTGAGCGGTTTTGAATTTTCACACTTTTGCCGCTATTTCTCGATTTTGTTTGATTCTTACAGACATTCACTCTTAAATAATTAAGACGAAAAATACGGATGCTGTGTGGAATAATGGGCAGAGAAAAATAAAATCTTGTTTAGAAAAGAATGTACCAGAGGATTGCAAATCGCTTTTCGGTCGTTCAAAATAGGAAACATTCACTCCAATTCTGGAGACTCGTAGGTGGACTTTCGAAGGGGGGGGGGGGGAGGGGTGAGGGGGGCAGCAAATGGACTTATCCTTAGTTACTGAATGGACTGTAAAACCATTTTCCGCCTATTGCAAACAGTAATAGGTGTTAATTCGAACGGTTGTTTAAATGAACAGTCTTGTAAACGACCACCCAAAATTGATGGCATGCCAGGCAGTGAAATGACTGACCTGACTAAAAAAAGTTACAGCTTGTCAATACTTGTTTCACATGAAGGTTTTCATACTTTCTCCAGATTTAGTTTTGTTCCTTGATTTACCATATTGAATTTTTTTATTTAACAAATTAGTATTGTAGTAATCGCATTTGTACTAATTTGAATTTAAGACTGAAGTAGTCTGAAATGTCAGCCGTCTCCTCTCCCGCGCTCCTTGTGGGTTAGGTGGAGGAGATGGCTGACATTTCTTTCCGCATTAGAGAGAAATTAAGAAAAACAGAGAAATGGCAGAAAATCTTGGCTACAGACTTGTGTTTATGCAACTATAAATAAAAGGGTTTATACTGGTCAAAGCTTACTTTCTGGGGGAGGGGAGGGGAAGAGGGTTAACATTCGTGGGAGCTTTTCTTTAAATCAAAGGAGATCTGTGCACGAAGCGAGGGGAGACGATGTGAACCGGGGAGAGGGCACCGCCTTTATTTTCAGCTACGTTGCCATGCAAACGTTCTTCCCCACAAACCTTTCCTGCAAACGTTGCAAACGTGGAGAGAAAAAAATACGTACATGTAGACGAGCCAAAAAAACAAAATAAAACAAACACCCCCCCCCAAAAAAAAAACGAAAAGAAAAGAAAAGAAAACGGTGCGCTTGCGGCCGACCTACTAAATATGGGGCTGTGTTCATGACAGAGAACACGCTGCCGCCATATTTTTCTCCGACCAAAGCAACCAAAATCTACTTACTATTTTAGACCTTATTCGGGCAACAATACCACAACAGTCAAAATCTATATCATATGCCAAAAACGCTCAAAAACCATTTCCTTCATGGTGGCACATACTAACGTGTACATAATTAAAATACACACAAAAATGTATGTCTGGGAGAAATATGGTCCGTTACTAGGTGAAAAAATGTCCCCCAAAAATGCTATCGTAAAGGAATAATTGAGTAGAAAGCACGGCTAGTAGCAACTTGAAAATATTTCCCAGAGCGCTTAAATCTCTAAACACCTAAGATTACAGAGATTACAAGCGCACTGAAAAGGTCTTGTCTCGAACATCACGTCTTTGTCGCTTTATTTTACATCGACCGGCAGCATAAGATTTTCATTCTTAGAGTCAAAACTTGAGCCTGTAAAGTGGTCCTAGTGCAGCTCTTGAGAGCCAGAATATCCGTACTTTCCCAGCATTTTTCAAAATGATTTTAGAGAAAATTTCCCTGTCTTGGCCTTAGGCAATTTTCAGAGTAAAAGTGTTATCTATGAAGCTTCCAAGACGGCGGGAAGACGACTCAGTCACAGACCAAATATGATAATCATTTCAGTATCTTGGTCAAAAGGTCACGTCGTACATACCGAAGACAAGGCGACTTAAAAATATAACTTCCTAGCTATGTTTTGCTGTGTTTGCGTGTTGTTATGACCACAAGAGACGAACCAGAGGAGGGTCAAGAACTCAGTTGCGCATAAACTAAAACAGTTTGCCTTCAGCGAATAGAAAGGACAAATGCTTGCGTGCAAATATTAAAATTGTTTCTTTGGGCAATTCATTAATTCAGTCTTAAATGGCTAGCGTGCACATACCTCGGGGCAGTGAAGGAGTGCAAAATACTATCAGGGTTCTGTTTTTGCGAGGTTGTTGCCATAATGATCAAACCTAGCATGGGTTCAGTCATTTCACAAAGAAATGCTAACATTTCCGTGCACAATCCAGCGTTTGGTTATGATATGGAACCACACACATGTACATGTGTTTTTCAAGGATCAGATGTCGGCAACTGTCAAAGGAACTACTTTCAAACAGAGTAATATCAAGGCAAAATACGAAAGTAACCTAGTTGTAGACTTACCAGCTATATTCGGACAAACGGCGTGGAAATCACTCCCGCATGCAATCACAGCGCAGTTAGAAACGTGGATCACGCGAACCAAATACTTTGTCCCCAGACCGATCTCAACAGAGGCGGTAACCCGACACTCGACACCGGAAAACGGAAAACCAGTTAAATCCACACAGGAAATTACGATATTGGAGACAAACTGTCAACTTGGAGACCTCAGTAAGGTATAGTACTGCAAAGCCAAGCAAAAATTAAGAAAGTTGGCCCGCGAAGCTTTGATGATGTATGAGGTAATATATCTTTGCGATATATCGTTTAACTGAGTAAGGAATGCGTGCTATGGTTGTTATTCCCTGTTCTCCCATTCCAAATCTAATCAAGTGGCTGACGTACCGTCATTGGCTTAGCAAGTAACGCAATCGAACGATCATCTCGAGGCTTTTCGTTTTGCCCAGGGGTAGTTTGAAGAGAGAGAGAAGGGGGGTGTGGAGAATGATCATGAGCTCATGGGCTTATGGATTCCTGGGAGGAAGGGAGTTTTCTGACCAAAACTAAAAGATCTATACGGCCCCCAGTTTCAAGCAAAACCGCCTCGAATGGGGTGTAGGTATCTTTCGGTAAAGCTCGGTGTCAAGAAAGGCTCTTTCGGACGACCAGTAGGCAAATGATAAGCCGTGTTAGCCAACATGGTCAACTTATATAAACTCTTTGAGACCAAGGGCGGCACATATGCAATGCCCTTTGGGCCGGTGCAACTCATGTAGCTTGCTGTTTTTTGTTTACAGTTTAGCATGAATTAAACCACTTACCCGAACAAGGACGCTCAGTCCACTGAAGAATGCAATATTTGATTTCAAGCCTGGTCTACTTTCTCAATTGTGAATGATAGGGTCCTCGTCGCAGGGAGCAACAAAACTTAAGGGGACTTGAGCCTTTCTTTGTAGTCCCCCGTTACTTTTTAACATGATCATATTCCGACCCGTCATCGAAAAAAGCTATCAATTGCCATATTCAAAGCGGATATTGTAACAACATAATTATTGCACCGCATAAAAAGCTCATCTCAGTACGCAAGAGTAATTAACATTACAATTGGCATTCCATTCACGCAAATGTACATGTTACATTAAAGATTGTTTATTTCGGTGACCTTCTGTTTACTTTATACTTTCTTAAGAAAATTCTGAAACACGAAAGGCTGACTTAACAACGCTAACGCATAATATGAGAGGGGAAAAAAAGGTCTCGAACCATAAAACTGATGCCCTGGACCTGAAGCGTACTCAACGCAACTTTTTTTGTGGGAATTTGATTGTCTAGGAGAGTGAAAAAGCTCCAGCTATTTTTTTATGATAATATATTTATTTTTGATTTCCGATTTTAGAACACAGCGTGTAGCTATATGATTATTGTGCCAATATTTCCTCATCGGATTTTCCTTATATGTTGGCTTCTACACTGTGAAATGAAAAGAATGTGATCTTAGACGCGATTATCGACTTTTAATCGTTTTACCCAGAAAACGGAAGGTTATCCATCTTGCTGTTACATTTATCACATTTTTACATGATTATGTTGTTATCTCTTTGATCATTGTTTCTGCGACTTCGGCGTGACCGTCAGAAGGCAGGGGCCATATTTAATAAAGGTCCCGGTTATTCTGAAATGGCAACCTTCTGTTCGTTTCTCTCACCTGCTCCCAAGATGGAGGGGGGTTCACGGATAGGGTAGGGCGGAAAGACGGCTGTCTACTAGTGTGACGTCATTCTGTTGGCAGCCGATTCAAGTGGGACACTTATTTAATGGCAATCTTATATAACGGGCTGCATCAGGAGCTACTGGCTGCGTCCGGAAGTTGCGGATCTGTTTGCGACTGGTGACGGATAGAACGGGAGGGAAACGTGGTTACTCTATTTTGCCTTTTTCGTTTTTATTTCCTCTTTCCCCCTTCCCAGTTTAAAACATATTTGTTTCTGACTTTGCCTTTAATCTCTTGCGATGGTAGTGTATAAGGCAAGAACGAGTTGGATTTACGGTTAGTAAAATAGTAACCTGCTAGTTCGGTCGAAGAACCGTCCTATTGCAGGTTAGTTAAGAAAACGATACGAACGACAAAAGGAGACCATGCATATGACTGAGTATATATTTTTCATTTTCAGTAAAGTTACAAGACAAAAGCTGACACTTCACACCCAAAGCTAATTGCGCGTTCAAATTAAAATGACAAAGTAGATTATTCAACACTCACTAAATCTAAAAGCACGTTTTCTGTCAAACGCCCTAGTCTTACCAATTCAAAGAATATCTGGCAAAAAGCCCAGGAAACGTGGCCACGCCTGGTGAGCCTGCCTTCTCAGGGTATCAAGGTAAGCCTGGTCTGCCAGAACTTATCTAACCTCACCCTACGTAAGAGGCAAACACTGAAGAGGTTTGTTGACACTCAGAAAACTGACCACGACTTCCTGAGCTCCTTATCTGAGAGAGGCTAGGTGCGTTCCGGCAACAGGACTAGCTAAACCTTGTTCAAATGCACCTGAGCAAAAAGCCCAAAAGCCAGGTGTGGGACCAAAAATTGTAAACCCTGTAGGATCAGTTAGTGTGGTTTTTACCAGGCTTTGATATAATATAAGCCCGAAAAAACCCGCTTAAGCTTATTAAGCTTATTACGCCTGGAAAAGCCTGGAAAAACCAGCACGTTTACGCGACAGAAGTAACAGATCTAGACTAGTTACGTTCAGTATGCAGAGCTATGTCCCTGCCGAGGGAAACTTCCTCATCATCAAAAATTGATGACGTAGCATTACCAAGTGTCGTTCTCAGACGGTTTTAAACTGGTTTTAGCCAATCGGAATTCTTTCCAAAACTAAGTTACTCTATAGTACGTCATTAGTATCCGAAAGTGTTGTGGTCGTTCTTCAGTTTTTAATAGGTTCGAGGATGATTTATGATTTAAAGCTGGAGAACTTCATTTTACCAACCCAGACTACACACTACACACTTCTCAGGTGCATCTGGAATGCGATCAGGGCAGAGGTTATGTTATTAAGCTCTGGTTACATCATTTACAAGCTACTGTTAACTAATGAAAAGACATGACCTAAAGTATCCGCTGAGGATACGTATCTGCCATGTTATCGTGATCTACACTTTGGCAGACTGGTCGGCCAACGCCTTTGGCATCCAGGAAATAATTGCTATTTTCTTTACTATACTTGTTATATAACTAGTGCTTTCCGTCTGCCAGATTTGCTGTTTTCTGTAAGGGGCTGCAGGAGGCATACAGTTTTGCAAAACCGGCGTTGTCGTCATCCAAGCTTGTTTCTATTTTGGACAAGGCTTTTTTTCCAAAAAGAGTCCACTACTAAACTGAAATTCTGTTCTACAGCATGGGTGATCCCTTGAAGAAAAAAGAGAAGAAAGGAAAACCTTCAGTGTAGATAAACAAACAATAAAAGAAAGACTCTACTTGTTTAGCACCTGCCTTAGCTACAGAAAACGACAGATAACTGTATAATTTACGCTGTCTCATGATCCCCAAAGAACGTCTGAGAGATTCCACTCTGATGCTGCAACCCATATTTGAGTGATGGTTTTCATTAGTTTCCAATTCATGGAAAGAAAAGTCTTGCTGCAAGAGTTAGCCTAATGCCTATCAAGGGGCCTACACACCCCGGTTCTATCTGCCAAATGGAGTAGAGGAGTAGGGAAGGAGGAGGTCTCGTCACCGAAGCCTTGGAACCCTAACATTTTAGCACCAGTTAAGACAAATGCCAACTCTGTGCCCCATGTTTCCTTGGGTTCAGGACGTTTTCCTGTTTTGAAGCACTTCACCAAGGCGATCCAAGACCCACGATTCTCCTGAGGAATATTCTGATACTTCAGTAAAAGACAAAATCGTTTTTAGTGTCATCATGAGATTGTCGGCTTTTTAAACGAGATTCGGCCCATGCCAAGTAAGATTAATGCGAAAAATATTATTAAGACAATAAAGCTAGACAACATAATTATTTCACTCACCAAAGACTCTTCGTCATATGCCTTGTTACGAACAGGATAACCGTTGTAGTTCTCTTCCCGTCTATCAAACGCATCCTGTCTGTCAAACCCACTGGCCTGGCTCTCATATCCATCCCGTTGGTCAAGATCATAAGCCGGTGGCTCATCCGTCTTAATTGTGGGCTCAGACGGTTCAGTGTGGATAACATGAAGTGGAACGCCATTAACGGCAACACCGTGGAGAGGTTTCTTTATTTTTCTCCTTAAATTCTGAAAATAAAATTGTTGTTGTCGAGCATTAAAATGAATACAATACGATTACAGTCAAAGATGTCCCAAGCTAGCCTCGCATGACGACTTTCTTTGGGCTTAGGACGCAATCTAATGTAGAGGAGGTTGTGTGAAGAGCGTGAACGACATCAACCCTGAGTAGCGCCGAACTTTTGTCTTTTTTTTTTTCACGTAATCTAGGAGAGACTTGATGAGTCCTACCGCTGTAAAACGAAAAGTCAACCACTCAATTGGCTTTCCATTTAACTCTGTCTTGACAGGTCTTACACGAGTTTCCCAAGATTCTCAGTTGTTAAATCCTCGTCCGTGAGACAGGAATCAAAAATCTAGTTATTAGCAGAAGGACATTCTTACCACACACATGCAGATACTGGCAATGAGAAAAACGATTATTAGAGCGACAACGATTCCAATTGCCACCCTCCTTGATTCGGTTACGCCTTCTGGGATGTCAGGCTTGTCTCTTCCCATGAGCTCTACCTTGTTCACCTGTTGAAAAGTCAGGGGAGTTGTTTGAACACAATTCGAGCTGAGCGTAACAGTAGAAAACTGTAAAGTTTTCAAGATTTCTAAAATAAGTCGAATCACAATGTATGGCACCACTTTTAAAGGACCACGTTTCCAAGGCGACCACCTTTTTTCACTGGACAACCCTTTCGTTAGCTCTTAGAAAAAACCTCGTTTTGAGTAGTGTGATTCTTACTCAATTTAATTTTTTATTTAACGAAATATTTACACGGGAAATTCAACACGACTGGCTAACATGGCATCTAAATTATTTATCATCATAATCATCATCGTCATCATCCTCCTCATCATTAATCATCATAATAATAACAAAAACAACAGTAACAATAATACAACACAATAATTCACTCAAACAAAAGTAAGTAAGCAGAGGATTATAAAACTCCGAGTCACTGATCCCTGTAGTAGCGAGCGACAGCAGTTTAAATCAGCAGTTTAAGCATTGCCATTCAAACGAAATTATAAAGGTACTGAGCAGCACTCTTAATAACTTGAACTATACAAGGTAGCACTATCTTTTCAGTCAAACTGTGAAACTGTGGGTGCGAACAATTTCATTTTTTGGTTTATGATATGCTTTCACTCAAATAAATTGAACTATACCTTTCAGTCTCGAGATAAACCCTTTGGTAACAGTTTAAAGAAAAGCTATTTAGTAGTAAATTTTTCAATTGTTTCTTAGGTTGATGATCTTGGGCGTTCCCTAGATTGCAAATATTACATCCCATAAAACACTACCTTTCCTAGAAAAATGGGGTCCAAAAGAGCCATTTTCTTGTTTCTCCAGTAATCATGCAGTTTCGTATAAGCAAGAATCGTGATATTCCTGTCGACGTCACCAGGGCCCAGGTCCTTTTCGCTTTTTGAGACGAAGAGATCCAGAAGAGCATCTTCCCTGCTTCCTTTATCTTTGCAGTGGCTCTCATAGTTCATGAAGCGAATTCTTACGGGTTTAACGACATAGGGAATGAGGACCTTCGTTTCGTAAAGCTCTCCGGAGAGTTTCTCTGCAAAGAAATCAGCAAAGCTGCAGAACCTCCGCCATGCCATATCCCACGAAATTTGGACGTAGACACTCGGCTCCTCTGCAGACATGGCACACTCTGCAAACAAAATCGGAAAGGAGTCTCTCGAAAGGATTTGCTAACTGACTAAAGACTGAGAAACGAACGCTACAAATGTTAATTGTAAGGCCTTTGGAAATGAATGCCTTTTTCGACATTTCAAAACTAGAAACTATCAATACATTTGTGAAACAGCAGACTGTGTAGACGTCTGTGTATGGAGTGAATCAGAAATTCCTGACCATGTATTGGTGAACATGACATTTGGTGGGTGAAACCGGATCGCAGAAAGACAGACTCCTACTAGAAAAGCAATAACAATAAAGCTGGCCATAATCGTTCAAAGAACAGATAATGTTGTAACTACCCAGCCTGTTCACTGAATAACTTCCTTTGTTATATAGAGAGTCCACGGATATGGGCCAGCGCTCGCTCTGATTGGCACCATGTTACCAGGCTATCGGCTGATATCCCACAAGTAAAAGGGGTCACGCGAAAAAGATGGCAAAAACATGCTTCTTTTAAACGACAGTTTTGTTTTGATAACTTGAAAACTATATTTATGATCTAGGCGCTGTCTATATATATATATATATATATATATATACATATATATATTGAAAAAACCCAATTATTTCACTAATTTTGTCGTACATTGACTCCGACCGAACTCTGCGCTACACGCCTCACTGGCTACAAATCCGTATACGACGAGTTTTTGTGGAATCATGTTGTTAAGTATCTAGCGGTTAAAACATGTTATTGGGATAACGTTTATCCGTTAGATAAATATTTTTTATTCCCTCTTTGATCAACCGACACCAGAGCCAGACGTATACATTGAGAAAAAGGAGGAACTCACAAGGAGTTGAAATGTGTTACTCGCGTTCACTGCTCGTGAATATTCAGTTTCCTAAGTACCATATTTGGAAACCCCTCGCTCCAGTCCACGCACAAGTGAGCTGCAGATAGCAACATTGCTCGGTAAATTATGAAGTTTAATTTTCACAAAGTTGGGCTTGGCCCAAACCCAAAGTTGTGAAACTTAACTGAACGATTATGAGCTTACTGAAATAGTTTTTTTTTTCGGCAGGATGCCGCAGTTCATTTCGCTTCCGTTGTCATTTGAAAAATAGAAAGGGGCAGTTGATTCAAACCTCAGTCACTGGTGACCATAAAAAATCAAGAAAGAAAGAAGAAAAAAAAAACGAAAAAGCGAACAAAAGGAAAAATAATCGAACAAATCACTGAAAGAAAAAGGTGCCAAAACCTTGCGGAGTGTTGCAGCGTTTCTTTGCAAAGCTGAATGGATCAATGACATCAATGAAACTAGTACTGCTCCGAAGTTAAGCGAACGTCCGAGAAAAAGTTTTTGACTCTAAAATGTGGTACAGGTTTGATGTTTCCTGAAAAATCGCTGTATTCATCGTCAAGAGCGGATTGAAGGTGTATGATTTCAGCATTATGGATGGAGAGTTGAAACCAACACAAACCGTAGTGGTTCCAGGTTCATAGGCCGCGGACGGAATGTGACTGAAAAACAACAAAGAATCAAACAACTGGGAAAGCGATCATTCAACATATTTTGAATTACATTCTCTTTATTTGAGCATTTGGAGCTGCTTGAACTCAGGGCTACATCGACTGCAGGTAAAACAATGCTATTCTGTATATACCCGAAGAAAATGTCGCCCTTTCTGGTTGTCAGTAAGCTTAGTTATTCAGCTTCTTTAGCTTGATTTTGGTAGTGAATCACCGAAAACGTGTGACACCTTAATATTATTAAACGGTTCTCATCAATTTTATTGTGTTTTATTTTAGTATCATGTCTTGATATTTTTGTGTCAAAAGTTTTCCGTATAAATCCTACCTTTTGTGAACATTTGTTGATAGTGCGACTAGTTTGGTTTGGTTTCGCAGTCTGTTCTACTTCTAACCCAGCGGTTTGCTTCAAGTTGTTTCAGCTCGGTCTTCGAAACTTTGTTTTTTCAACGTTTGAGAGCTTTTTGGCTTCTTTTTCCCGGCCATTTTTGAGCAAGAGCGAGAACCTGGTGTAAAAATTACGTCACCTCATTCTCAAAGATTGATTGGTCAGTTGTCTTTCGCTTCGTGTCCCAAATATGGTACTTGCGAAAATGAATAATTACGAGAATAATCTACATATGCTAGTTACACGTTATGAGTTTCTAGTAAAAGCTCATGGAGCTGCACTTACCCAACCAGCTGATAAGCAGCATGAGTAATGCCGCGTGTTTCATTTTAATCCTGTTGATTTTGAAACATATTTTATAAAACAGTTAAGTTATTAAAGAGGAATAAAACAAGAACATTGACTACATGCCCTCAGTCAGTCAGTGAGCCGGGCAATCTGTTGGCCAGAATCAATCAATCAATCAATCAATCAATCAATCAATCAATCAATCAATCAATCAGTCAGTCAGTCAGCCCGCCAGCTCAAGCAATTGGTCGGTCACTCAGTCAGATAGCCAGCCGTCCGTCAGTCAAGCGGTTAGCAAGTCAGTCAGTCTGAGCCTATCAGCCCAAGTTGTCGGTCAGTTAGTCAGTCAGTCAGTCGCAATTCAGTCCGACAATCACCGTTACGGCCAATAAGTGAATCAGTCAGCCCGGCGGTCAGTCAAGGCAAGCCATTGATTCAGAAAGTACAGTCAATAATCAGCTTGATGATCCCTTACTCAATTACACAGACCACCATTCATTCATTCATTTAGCCTGTTCCAGGCTATCATTCATTCATTCATTCCTTCCTTCTTTCCTTCCTTCCTTCCTTCCTTCCTTCCTTCCTTCCTTCGTTCGTTCGTTCGTTCGTTCGTTCATTCATTCATTCAGTCAGTCACTGAGTCAGTCAGTCAGTCAGTCAGTCAATCAGTCAGTCAGTCAGTCAGTCAGTCAGTCAGTCAGCCAGTAATCGGTCATCCATTTGAGCGTTAACAACGGTGCCTTAGTTAGAATTTTCCATAGAGTCACATCAACAAAGTGTTCCCATCTCTAAAAGTGAGTTTCATGCTCGTTTTCAACCTTGGGGAGGACAATGGTATGTCCCGTTCTTACTGTGATGTGACGCATGCGTGACGCGTTTGTGTTACGGATCCTGAACGGATCGAACAAATGGCTTAGCTTAACACTGCTTTCCATATGTAAATCTACATAGGCATCTACATAGGCGAATATTGCATATGGTGTGTGGAGGCAAGAAAAATGGTTAGGGAGCTGTGGTTTAAGGACGTTTTCTATCAAATTGTTCACAGTATAAATACAAAGGAATTTGATATTGAGTATCTTACGTGTAGCTGATCAATTTGCCTTCTGAACAACTTCTGCATCTCGTTTGAGATATTGCAAAGTAACTTAGACAAACTGGTCCGACCGAGAGTTCTCTGTAGCAAGTTAGCGCTGTAATCGAATTGTATTTAGCCGTTTTAGATAGGAGCGACGTTAAAAAAAAGGTATTTAATCCCGGATCCAGAGGATTTTGATCGCAAGGCTACGTATAAAATTGCAAAAACAAAAACTAGACGATAAGAAAGTTTCACTACATTCTAAGCTTGTACAAAATGATATGGCACTTGAAACCGATTGTATGAATAGTGGAAGACGCAGAAATCGTAAACTTACCTAAATTTGTGCCCTTGTGTTTCGTGAAAGATTCAAGATAAAACCAAAGGAACGAACGCAAACGTGTTTTGAACTCCGCGTCGTGACCCGACGCGCAACCAGAAGGCGTGCTAGGCATAAAAATGAAATGACAGGAATGTCAGAAAAGTAAACATCTCGTATTGATTGGCTTTTACGTTTTGACAAGCTTGATATTTCCCGAAAGACAGCTCCATGGCCCAAAGCTGATTTGCAAGTCTGCCGTTGTTCTACATGTGTTTGATTACTTTGAGATAAACGCCGAATCACACGTTTGACAAACGAACTCGTTGTTTGGGTTTCGAGGCTTTTTCGGGGCACTGATATTGTTTAGTAGTCATCTTGAAACAAATACTATTTTCATACTTAAGAAGTCTACTTTCTTATACGTTTCCAAAACATTTTTACAATGATAGTCGCAAGAAAACAGAATAGAAACGTAAATTCTGATAAAAGGGCAGATCAGTGATCGCCTCGCCTAAATCGCTGTTTACAAAACAAAATTCTGCAGTGTTTCGTGCTTTGGTGGACAGAATTATGTGAAGTGTTAATGACGAGCTCTCAAAAACACCATTAAAACCCTTCAGACTTGGTCACTTATTCGCATGATAAATTCATCCGCGCAACGTGGACACAAAAATAAACCTGAGTAAAGTGATAAGAATCTCGTGAGCAAATTAATTGAATTAATTCCGGCCGCAGGAACTGGCATGTCAGCTGTGGTCCAGGGGCGCTTTCCGTTTAGCCAAAATTTCAGTTCAACCGGTTGAAATGCAAATGGCACACATTGATGCACTGGAAATTTTCCGCAACAAACGGACGACCTTCAGAGGTACTCAACGTTTCTTGTCCGGCCTTGGTTCCATTTCAACAAAATTTCGATTACTGCCCCTCGCCTATGCCACGCTGATGAGACCTATAACAGGGACGAAACAGCTCAGACCTGACAGCTGTCCAGGGCTCCAGCCACGACGCGGGTGATCTGGCTTTACACATGCGTAATATAGTGGCTACGCGGATATGCACCGTGGGGATGGTGTAGTGTGTGCCTCACGTCATAATTTCGAAATAGAATATCGATAAAATGCCAAACACGGAGAATATCGTACCTTGAACGGATCGATTCAAAAAAAAAAAACTGGTATCAAACCACTCTTACTTTCTAAAAGTGGCCTAGTTGGAAAAGGAGCGAACTGGAGCGAGCGAAAGGATCTAAGGGAAACGGTAGAGAGAGAGGATGAGTAAGCATCAAATCAACTGATATAACTTAATTTCCAGTTTCTGCCCTGCAAAATCTTACGGTTTTCAGTAAACGTGGGAGAATAGCTGAATAATAACGTTTTCTCTCTATTTGGCTGTTGTTTCTTCTGCAAAGTTTTCACTACAAACAACACCATTGCGTGGAAAGCAGGGCACGGTACGTAAATCAGTGGAAAATGAATATTAATGAAATGGTCTCATTCCTCTATGAGAATATGTAAACTGTTTATAAAATGTTGGGGCTGAATAAGTCCCACCTAATAAAATGCTAAGAATTAAGCACAAACCGAGGCTGAAAATTAGTTAGGATCGCTTTATTTTAACCATTTTTTCAACTAAAATCATGAAAGGGCAATTAAGCCCAAAATGTTAGAATATAATAACTAAAGAGAAACAGTGAACAACGCGGTTTTCTTAGTATGGCGTATACTTCAATTTTTGCGCATTTAGCCCAGCATTTTATAAAGGTGTCCGTAATAAATGCAACTCGAAGCATCATGCTCAAATCGCCGCAAATTTGAAAACGTTTACCTCAGCTTTAACATTAGACGATCCTTAGCATAAAAAAGTGTAATACCGTTTTGCGTTAAAACATTAACACAACTGGAAATGTGTGAAAGTTACAAGTACGGCGGTGTACACTTATCTTCCATTTTAGGCAGATCACCTATTTTATCATAACAGGAGCTTCTGATCATACTCATGTTTGCCAAATAGACCGACTGAAAGCAGAAGAATATCAAAAAGTAACGCATGCAAAAATTGTTTTCATAAAAGTAGTAGTTTCCGGTCAGAAGGGACTTGAAAATTGTACATTGACAAAGCCATGTCTACGTCGACATTTACCGTTGATCTCCAATGCGCCGTAACCGTAATGTACATACCTTACTCTATTACGTGTCTTCAGTCAATTTTTCAAGCCAATGATGTATGTCCTTTCAGCGTGAGAGCTAAATGATCGATTTGTGACCACTAAATGGTAAATTTTCGTGTATTGCGACGAGGAGAGTTAATAGTGATCTGAGTGATCGAGTCACATGAGGCTGTTATCATTCTAGAGTTCACATGCCGAACTCAAATTAAATTCATGTGAGTCTCCTGCGATTATAGATTATCGAGTCATTTTATAGAGTCATGTGAGCCTATTGAGTTTAAGTTACCAATTGATATCAGCCGGGCCCTGTTAGGGGATTTAGGACCAAGTGTCAGACTTAAATTGTAAAACTGATTATTGGTGGTTTGTAACCAATCCTTAGAGATTCAAATGACAATGACGTGGCGGTCATGTTGGTGTACCATAACAAAAGGAGATAATGTCAACATGGCTGCGATGGCGTAACGTGCAAACCAAGAATTTATAGTCTCAGGGATAGTAACATGTTTGGCCTCTAGCTAAAATGTTAGTCGCAGAACATTTAAGGAAATGGAATCTTACTTATCTTGTTTCCCGAACTCCCCGCAGCTGTTTGCTCTCCAAAAGTACTAGCTGGCCTTATCTCGCACTCTAAACGACCTTTTTGTCCCTCCGAAAGCAATGAAAGTCAGTCCCCACATCACTACAGGCTTGAACGTTCGGAGCTGCTGAAACTCAAAAGCTACGTCAAGTTTCTCGCGAGGAAAAACATTTTTAGTTCACTTTGTTGCTATCGCGTTCCTTGCCCACATTTGTCTCAGCAGGGGTATTTAGCCCCAGTTTCAGATTCCTTGAGATTCATTCAGAAATCCTATAACCCTTAAAAAAGATACTATAGAACGATACAAGTTGTTGCAGTCAAAGACTCCAGTACCTTTAATATAGCGATTTGACCGTCTAACATTTTGTTTTCTGTACAACAATGAATCAAGCGACATGCCAGGACTCCGCGAAGCAAAAAATAGCGAGGCTAGGGTTACTATATTTTCTTCACATATTCGTTAAAACTACCTTGTTATACAAAGGCAAAAAACAGAGATATTTCCTGTAAATGATTATTAATAATTGATTTCAATCCTCTACAAACATCTAAGCAATGAATTTATTTTTATCCTATTCGTCTGTCATATACAGCTGAATTTCTCCGAACAACCACACTCGATCGTATGCGCTCTCCCCCGGGACCTCTTGGTGGGCCTTGATAGATTGTGCTCGGCAACTTTTTGGCAACTTTTAGAATTTTGAGCAACTTTTTGTGCTGCAAGCAACTTTGAGCAACTTTTGCCTCCCAGAGCAACTTTGGGGCAACAAATGAGCCATCTGAGTATAAACACACAAATGAACTAACTTTGTTTTGGTTGATACTAAAAATGCTGTCGACGTGTGAACTCAGTGTGAATTGATGTGCGCCCACAAACAGGTCAGCAGTTATTCATTTAATATCGCCTGCGAACAATACATCAATTTCCAGCGGTTATTTGAGAACTGGCTCCGCCATATTGTTATTTCACTCATGGCAGCACTGGAAAGAAAAACTTATTTTATATGACACATCAAACAATTTCTGCATGTTGTTTTAAGACGTAATTCAGAATGAAATAGTTCACTTTGGCAAGCAACTTTTTAGCCGGGAGCAACTTTTTCGATTTTTTGGCAACTTTTGAGCAACTTTTGACCATTTCTGGGAGCAACTTTGACTCAATTTACTAGCACAATTTATCAAGGCCTACCGCTTGGATTATACGAAAGGCTATGAAAATTTGTTGTTTTATTGAAAGGGATAGCAGAAGTCACAAGGTAAAAATATACGAAAGCGTGGAGCCTTTGCTTTTGGCTATCTTTCAGTGAGGTATATAAAGTTCAATTTTTGTTTTAGCCATATGAAACCTGGGAGTACCCGTTTTAATATCAAAGGTTATAAGGGTGTGAACGTTTATTAAGACCTTCGGGCAGGAGTGAAGAAGGGTCTCAAGAAGACTCGTTTAAGTTAGATCTTAGACAAACGCAGTTAACACTATACTAGAACCCTTCGTAAGGAACCACTTTTGCAGGTAAACGAATTTTCCTATTTGGATCGGGTGGTCGTTTAGTTACGAGAAATTGAACGGTAATATTCACGTATTTAAAACGGCCCACTTAAAAATACACTTTTATAATGTTGTTAATACATTTCACGGGAAAGCGTAGTTTTAATATATTATAAATTTCCAGTTCCCTAAACAAATGAATCAATATGAAAGATCAAAAGTGAAAAATTGGTTGGAAATTACAATACAAATCATGTAATAACTTTAAGGTTCGCTACATATTGAGGAATTTTCTTGTTTCATTTTTCATTTTATGTTTTCTTCAAGCTAATAGTGCCACTAAAATGAAGGAATCAAGACAAGGCAATCTTTTTTTGGACATTAAACAAACAAGTAACTAATTTTCAGTAATAACTGTATGCCACCACAACTAACAGTATGGTCGTTCAATGCCTCCCTATCTTGTTCAGATGCTTTCTGAAGGAAATCTTGCCCGCCCTTACAGCTTTTGGGCCTGAAAGAAAAAGAAAGTAAGGGACAGTATGTCGAGCGTGGGAAAGAGAAACAATCTGAGTTCCCGAAGGGCGATTGATTGACAGATTGTTCTGCACATGACACTGATTGGGTACTATTAACCAATAAACTACAGTAAGACACATGGTGAGGTACGCAGTATTCCGATAGGTTCACTTCAGCTGACTCATGCCATGAAATGATGTCACGCATGGGGTTTGGTCACGCACTCATTTTCGACGATAGTAAGTGGAAAACTGTTTCGTTATATGGATGTATCTGAGCTGTATTATTTGCTATCCCCTGGAAAGGAACATTTAATGTAATTATTTATAGTTAATAATAAAGCTGTTGTCATAATTACCTCCGCTGACTCATCGTAGTTGACTGTGTACTCATATAGGGCCTGAAGAAATTAAAACAGCAATTAATTAGTGGGTTAACATTTTTGTCCCTCATATAAAGCGAAGATAAGCATGCAAGGAGCTTGTGAGGTGTTTTGATAGCAAACAAAAAGGGAACGACTAAGGCATGGCGATATTAATGTGGGTAAAGAGAACTTATTTCCCAAACATTCCTAGCAGTGGGAAATCCCCTCTGCTAGATTCTTGTTTGACACGGTAATAAAGTCATTATTATTATTATTGTTCGTAATCACACAAGAATTCGTTGCAAAAGTGCTTCTTGAAATACATCCCAGTTTGCTTCTGCAACAAACCTTGCATATGCATGCACACTGTTCCTTCCTTCGCAGTTAACTTGAGGCTGTCAACTATCTGAATAAAAAATCATTAATGGCAAACAGCTACTAGACTGAATAAGCGAACCCCTTAACGGTCGTCAAGCATCACTTTATAGTCATCAGCGAATAGTTTCTAACACACCTGGTAAATAAAGTTGTAATGTTCTAAGGAACAAACGATGCCATGTCGATCATGCCTGAGATTTTTTGACAACTCGAACACATCAACAACCGATGTTTTACTCTCCTCATGACTCTTGATACCGATATCCACAGCAATGTACACACCAGTAAAACCCAAACCATCGCTGAAAGGAAAACCAGAATACGATCAGTGTTTAGTTACTATGAGGTGCCATCCAATACGACTTCACAAAACACGGTACATACAGCCAAACCTTTACGAAAGGTTGTTTTAAAATTTACAAACATAACAAGTAACAGGGACATTCACTTGTTACAAAATTGTTTACGACAAAACATGAAATAGTGATGAACCTGGTTTCACGTGATGGCGGCCAAAATTCGCGACCGACCGTTTAACATTTTGGGAGAACCAGCCAACACCTTTATTTTGGCGGGAAAAATGGGCGGTCTCTGCCGGAGGTATTTTTGAGGAAACTCTGTTAAATTGACAATCCATGACCATACCAGATAGCGCCTATTAAATAAATGTAACCAAAAGATTTCCATCCATCTGAAAGCTAAAAAGTAGACCGTAGCCAGGGCACACTCACAACGAAACGAACGTAGGCTACAGGTTAGCTACAATCATATTGTCTGTCGCGGCCGTCCTGAAATCTCGTGTTTTGGCTGAAATGATAGAAGTGTTATTTCCCAGCAACCATTGCCTACCTGCAATGTACAATGGTTGGTGTCTTGGTGTCGCCATACTTTTTTCTCGCTTCTCTTGTGGCTGTCACAAAACCAACAAACAAAGCCACGTTTGGCACGGTACGCTCCTTCCACGATGTGAACTTCATATGCGAGACTTCGCGCGAAGAAGTGGGTTTCTGTAATTGAAAAAAACAGCAACAACAACAATATCATCTATGATGAAATGTCACTGCAAATTACAAATATACTTGGTTATCATAGCTGACTTCTTAGAGTGTCTCAGTACAATTAAAGAATGAATGAATGATTGGCACGAACAAGGTTAGATCTAAAGAGTCTCAACTGTCTCAAAAATCATGTTGTTGTTCAATTTTCAATTTGAAATTGAAATTCATGTTGTTGTTCAATTTCAATTATCTTTCTTGCTTTCCACGCTTACCATTTTCTGAATACTACAACTTGCACAGAACCGGAACAGCTGGAACTGTTCGGGAACGTGATTTGGTGCTCTAAAATTTAGCTATGATATGTTCCATCGATCGATCTAGTATTAATAGAGTCCAATAAGGCAAAAACTGTCATCTGTATTTTGTTTGCGATTATTCAACACTATCGCGGTTTACACGTGAATACGAAGAACGCAAGAATGAAAACGCACAAAAAAGGAAAGTTAAATTCCTTCCCTTATGCTCGCATTTATGCTTGCGTTTATTTTTGCTTCTCCGCGGCTTACAGTTATACGAGTATTGTTATTATTCTTAAATGTGCTGGTCTCATGCATGTGCACCAGCCTATATTAAACTCGTTAATGATAACGTTGCAAAAGAACTCTATGGTTTCCGAGTCATACAGTTTTTAAAATTGTTAAACATGGTTACCTTGCTATCTGCTAAGCTCAAAGTGGTCAACGTGTAGTCAGCTTTTTTCACGATTTGCTTGATTGTAACATCGATGCCTCCAAAGCTCTTGTTGTTTCCTTCTCCTCTTGGCAAATAAGCCATAAATTCAGTCTAGGATAAAAACAAAATAACCAGACAAATTTAATCTTTAATTTAAACTCGATATTTTCAAGTCCTAACCGCTGTCCTCGGCAAATAAAATGTACAACAAAGTATATCAGCAGAAAAAATAGTCGCACTGGCTTCTCTTTCTCCTCCTCGTTCACCATGACAACCAGACGAGACTCTTGTTCCCAGACCATTCGCCAGAAATCTTCCGCGGTTTCGTGTAAAGGATGCTGGGTAGCGATGTAACGCCGCTGACCTTTGTGATCCTATTAAGGAAAGAGATATCATGCATCACTGATTATTGCAACCAAGGAGCTCTTTAAGCAATGGCACCCTAAATGCCCCCTTCTCCTCCTCCCCTTGCGAATACAAACGTTACTCAAAAAAAAAAAAAAAATAGGCGTACTTACTCTGATCCAGTTGGCGTTGATGTAATCTGGATTTGATGACAGCTTAACTCTGGTCTTGGGAGCTAAAACACAAATCAAAATTGAAAAAACCTGATACCTTATTTTGTGTTTATGACAAATACATTTATCTAAGATCATTTGTAGAGCTCTAGCGTGTGATTCTGGTGTATTTATCTCGCTTCACTGATTTCATTACATCAAAGTTAAATTTACCTGGGAGCACATCAGGCGATCTGTTTTTACTCTGAGTGTTCGCAGGGTATTTTACTTCTTCGTCTGGCAAATCTTTACTAAGATTCTGAAACGAAAGTAACCACTATGTTTGCAATTTATAGAAAATGCGGCCTCGTAAATTAATGTTGACTTCTAATGTTGTTCTCGAGAACGAGAACCTCAAAACCTTCAAGCTTTACCTGCATAAGGCAAGTAAGAAATATACTTGAAAAAAGAAAAAAAAAAGAGTGAGTTAAAATTATAGACGCTCAGTTGTAGTTTTCTTGTTTAATCACCAGTAAAATAATAGTATAGCTACAGTAGCCCTTTTGTAGTACAAAAACATAGCGTTTATTTTCAAACTCTGTTCTGGGGCTCGTTCCCTCCCAACGGAATTTGACAAGACAAGAGCCTGAGAACGAGATTGCAAGTCACACTGCCTTAGGACTGTAGATGAATCCATGAGATGTTAGCATACACAGTTGTCCTTTGTTTCTTACCTTGAATTCAGTCTCTTTCTTCTTTTCGTTTCTGTTTCGAAGAGCCAAAGCTACTATACCCACGGTTCCCGTCTTGTGTGTCAATGGTACATCCTCGTCGTCAATAATAGAGTGCGCAGATGAACGCCTTCTGCCGCGGTCCTTTGGATCAGCGTCGATGTGTCGCAAGGCAACAGGGCTTTGTGGCTTAGAGCCGCTTCCTTGTCCCTGAGACGAACAAATTAATCAAACTGATTAAATTTCCGTTAATCGTGTCAGGCATTAAGTCCAGGACGAAAATGTAAATCATGCCGGCCTAGAGCGCCACATAGAAGACGGAACATTCTATTTCCCGCGGCATGCATGAACAATTAGGAGCATTTCACAAAAGTAACGTTCATATTGTGAGAAAGTCATCCAGAACATACCTCTCCTCCAAGGCTCGCGGATCCCCTCCGAGAGCCTCCGGAACCAGACGAAGCAGTATCAGAAGCTTGCCCGACTTTGTTCTGGGTGCTTTCATCATCAGCTTTGTCGATGTCTGGGGCGGGGCTTGTGACAATGACGGGAGCTACGCTATTTGGCGTCTTTGGATTACGATTTCCGTCGTCTTGTGTGGAACCATGGCCATAAGCTTTGTTTTCATAGGATACGACACTTTCCTTTCCATCCTCACCACTGAGTTTACCCTGCAGTTTCAAATTTTGATGAGAAATTGTAGGGGTATTGTTTGCACCAATTTTGTGTTCTCTCTGTTAGTGAAAAAATTTTAATCTTTACCTCATTTCCTTTGTCGTCGTTTCCGTCCTTATCTTTTCTTTTTTTCTTTTTACTTTCCTTGAATATTTTTCCTATTCGTCCGTTCGTGCCATTAGCGTCTACGTGCACTACGTGCAGTTTCTGGGAATCTTCACCCTTTTGCCTTCTTCGGCGATTTGCACCGCAACAAAAGAGCTAAACAACAAATAGCAAAAATAAACATCATTTGGCCCAAAAGCTGTAAGGATACTAAAATTTAGAATCCAAAGAAGGGATGAAGGACTGTTTTTGTTTAGTAACTTAGTTCGCGTTTTTATTGGTTTCACTACTATTTCCAACCTTTAACTTTCCCCAATCTCAGCCTTCCTTCCTTCCTTCCTTTCTTGAAAAACAAAATAAACCCGAATTCATTTATTCAATAAATTCTTTTATTCAATCCATTCTGTTAATTCCTTCATTAACCAGTCAGCAACTAGGCAGTCAGTCAACGTCAGTCGGTCAGTCAGTAAAGTTCAGTCAGTCTTTCGCCTAGTCAGAGAGTCAATAGAACAGTCACTCTCTCAGGAAGCTAGATAGTGAGACAGTCATTCAGACAGACAGTCAGTCAGCAAGTCAGTAACCAGTCAGTCAGTTAATTTGACAGTCAATCATAACTGGTAAGCTAGTCAGGTAGTTGTTGGGTCGCCCAGCTGGTCAGTTGTTTAGCCGGTCCACACTTCGATTTCACAATTACTCAGTACATCAGTCAGTCAGTCAGTCAGTCAGTCAGTCAGTCAGTCAGTCAGTCAGTCAGTCAGTCAGTCAATCAGTCAATCAGTCAACAGATGGTTGAAGAGTTGCCGAACATTATTCTACTTACACAACAACAAGCGAGAGTCAGCAAAAGGAGGCCAACAGCGCCTGCGATTGCAATCAGAATAATGGCCAGAGTTGACAGTTTGCCAGAATCGAACCCAGTCTTGTGGTCAGAAGCGTCTTCACCGGCCAAATCAACATGAATGACCTGTAGAAGCGTGGAGTTAGTTTATTAACAAGTAATGACTTCCATACAACAAGACATCACATCTATATATCTTTACCGTGCAGATTGACCTGTGCTGAACGCTGATCATTTATAATCTCTCTTTTAAAATGCACTAAACCACTGCAATTGACTCAGCGACCTCTATGTATTTCCTGGCAGATGTAAGGAATGTTTGTTAAAAATTGATGAAACAAAATTTTCTATCAGAAGGTGCAGGGATATAACTAAGAATATAAATATACATTTGTTTTGTTAGCTATTAAAATCCCGAAGCACATGGCAAGAACTTTTACCATATGTTAGAGGTCCAAATAGCAAAGAAAATTCTATACCTTTCCCTCGAACTCTGGTCCAAGCTGTTTGATGTTTCCATTTTCCAAGAACATTTTGAGTAGTCTGTAAGCTTTCAAAGTAAGACACTTGTGTAACTTCTTGGAACCCGACTTGGACACGTAAAACCACACTTCTGCCCGTTCGTCCTTTTTGTTTGGGTCGGCGCAGTTTTTCTTTACATTGATAAAAATTATCCTGTCGGGGGACACCTTGGTGCCACTTTTGTCGTACAAATTCCAAGCTATCTTTTGCTTGAAGGCGTGCTCCAACTTTGAACAAAATTCTCCCCATGTAATGCCTAACTTTACTTTAACGTACAGTCCAGGATTTGGCTCTATGGGAGGGGTCCCTGAGGAGGTAGGTTCTTTCGTGGGCTGGGTGCTGGAAGCAGTTGTCGTTTTTGGCTTCGTCCCGCAATAATAATGGACATAATTTCTTAATGGGGTATCGGGTGAAGTCGGAGTAAGGATAACAATCTTCACGCCCCAGTCCCAAATACCTCCATCGTACCTACACTTGCCGGCGTATAGATACTTTATAAATTGTCTGAGCTTATCGGAGGCGTCGGGAGTGAGATAAACCAGAAACACCGCTTGCACAAAACGTTCCTCTGGGTATAAGTATCCATTCACACACTTTAAGCTTTGTAATTTTGCTTCAATAAAGCTTTTGTGTCCTTGCAAGTGGTTTATATAGTCTGTCACAGCCTTCCTTGCTTCTCGGTTTTGTAAAATGTTACTATCGTCGCAATCAGACAGATTAAGGCGAAAATGAACCTCAAACACTTTTTGGGTCAGTGTGTTAGGATTGATGTATGCTTTGAATGATTCCTTCTCAACTGAGGTGTTCCCAACGTTTCCCTTTTTCACGCTTTTCTCAACTGGTTTCAATGCCTCGTCTGGCTGATCAGGGGCCGCTGTTTTCATCCCAACGTTTACAATGACCGTCTTGTTATCATTCGCCAGCTCTACCGTGACATACCTGAAGTCGGTTCCATTTTGAAGCAGATCTTTGATGTCTTTCTCTAGTTCCTCGTTGGTTTTCTTTTTGTCTTGAGAAGGCGACGTTAGATTGAAAGAAACAGTAAACAGCTTCTCTCCTGGAATATACGCCTGCCACTTTGGAATTAAATGAAAGTTTCCCAGTCGACCACCTTTAACCCTCTCTTTCAGATCATTAAGTTCCTTAGTCGGATTTTCTGAGTTAGGTTTCTCTACTTGCAATCGTATTGTTACTATGGTAACGTTTTGTGGCTTTGGGCACGCCACCTTTTGAACTGTTGCCGTCTCGTTGCCTGGTAACACATCTTGGACTGCGCTTGTCAAGTTCTGGCTTTGTTTGAAGCCTTTGAGCTCTTGTGACTCGTTGCATTCTGCTTTTATGTTCAGCACAACATCAAACAAACTTCCAGAAAACAGTGTTTTCGATACCTGAAAGTTGTCAATCATTCCATTTGCCATTTGACTTTGAAGCGTTTGTCTGACCTGTGATTCAGGTTTATTTGCACTGATTTTCAAAAAGGTTAGAATACTTCCGGGTTTCAACTCGATGACTTCAACCTTTACGTTTGAATTTTTCGCTCCCAAGGCATTTTCAACAGCTTGCCTTATATTATTCTCCAAGTCAATGTACTCTTGGTTCAATTTATTCAGTAGTTCCATTTTCCACGAGACGTTGACAAATTCAATGATTACTTGGAATGAGGTGTTACAAATTGGTGACTCGGTAGGAGTGACGGATGTTGGCATGGCAACAGACTTTGTGGGAGTTGGCACTATGGTTGCCGTGGTACCTGAAGCAGGAGTTGAAGGTGGGGTAGTACCTGCAAACAATGGAAATTTCAAGCAAAACCCAAATAAAGAGTCACATCTGTTGAAAATAGATAAGAGCTGCCAAAATTCACGCCCCTTCCATGGCTTCAAACTTTTAAGAAACGTAACAAAAAGTTGCTGACGTCATTGTAGACAAATATACGTCAAACAGTATGTCATAGGTTCGAAAAGCTAGAGGGTGTTTTATCATAACACACAGTTTCAAAATTATACCGTCAAATGGATATTCTGTGGGTGTCGCTTATACTGATCGTCTAGAAGATTCGATATCGCTATTGCAATATGACTAGTTTCCCAGCAGGGTTTCAAACATTTCTGTTTTTAGTTACAGTTCGATAGCCCAGGGTATGCTTCGGTTTCACCCGTGCTTGAATTCTTTGCAATTACAGTGCAGTATCAAAGGCCTTGACGCTTGTACCATGCCATTGATCAGTTAAATTTCAATAAAGATAGCTATATTTCCACAATAGTGTAACATGCTTGTGCTTCTGAAAAGGTGGTAAGGCTGTTCAAATCAGTCAGTGCAGTGCTCTCAAGGCATAAAATAGAATTTTGTAGAACTTTGTGATTTTTCATGATTTAATAATGCGTGCAGGCTTTCCAATACGGACAATTGTAGTTTGAACTCTTTGTTGGCTATCATTTTTTCATTTAGAATATTCATCCTTTTCATGTAGAACGTTCAACTTGCTATTTGTTTTGTTTAATTTTGTTTTCTAAAAGGCGGTTTCTATTTGCAACTGAATTGTAAACTTCATTGTTAAGAAACTTGTTTTCGCTCAAAGAAGCACGAAAGGAAAAAATACAAAAACAACAGAAAATTATTTCAGTGTTGAATACTGAAGGAAAAAGCCCGTGAAATAATTTGTTATAGTAAGGCATTTCACTTACTTTGGGCGTTCACCAAAAACGCGAACATTGCAGTCGAAAAAACTATCTTCAACATGGGCCCTGCATAACTCTGTCGTCTTGAAAAACGGGGCATGGTTTAACAGCAAAACGACAACTACCTGCAATACAAAACAAGAAGTTTTCAGAGAAAGAGCAACAATGGCAAAAGCGCCTCAAATTTCCAGTGAGAAAGAGCCAATATAGTATTTTAGTACTCCAGAAATCCCTTGTCAAAAAACTATCATCTGATTAAATTTGCCTTCGTAGAGATTACTGAGACAAGACTTTAATTAACAAATGACTAAAGTTTACTTTGAGGAGCCTTTCGTTTCAATCTCGATAAAATCGAGCTGTTGATCAAAGACACCATTTTAAGACCTCACCTGGGAATGTCTTTTCAAGGATGCCTCATTGGCCTTTACAGAGAGTGTTTCTTTCCGCACAGAAGATCACGCCAACGAAACTGAAGTACTTGCATTCTTTAACATTTAGTTGAGGTTTACTTTGCTTTAATGAATACAATTGACTGCATAATTAATGAAATTTGCTTTGATTACACAAAATAGCTAAGTTATTGTGCTTTGACAGTTGATCAGTGTAAACTGAGTGTTTTTAACCCAGAACATTCTCTTTTTCGTTATTTGTTTAGTTCAAACGTAGCAAAAGATGATTTGTTTTCCCAGGATCGCGGAGGAAATGCAAACTTTGCGTGAACCTTAAACTCTGCCGTATTCTACCTTTGCGTCATTACAAGAAAAATGTGGTAAAACAACAAGAGATACAGAGATTTTTGATTGTATAAATTTCCTTAGCAACCAGGAACATTTCCGACTTGAGTTTGTTTTTGCAATGGTCTGTGTAGGCGGAAACGTGTTTTCTAAGTGCGCATGTCAGTGTTTGTAGATACCTGAAACTGACAAATTGCTTCAGTTCAATTTTTTCAAAACTCATTGATTTTAACGCACATTGGTTTTTAAGTGAAAAGAATGAGGGGTAAATGGTTTGGCATGCGCGACTTTTCCGGAGGCTCAAAATCGGATTTTTTATTCCCTTATCCTTCCGTCTTTGGCCTCGACTCGCCGTCCCGCACTAATGACTCTATATACTTTTGAAGGAAGGTTGTTGTTCTTCTAAGGATCCCATAAACAGGGAGAGGCTGTTGCGGAAACGTCATTTATTTTAATTCCCTGAATATTTCCCCATGTTATGTGTACAAGAAACGTTTAATGCTGAATCAAAATGGTCCTCAAAAAGTACAGAGTTTTGCAGAAAAATTTTGGGTACCATTGCTTATCCATCAATGTTTTCTCCTTTACCAAAATCTTACAGAACAAAAGTCAACCAAGCTACACTAAAACAGGAAGGATCACCGAGTTTATGAAAGGAAGTAAAAGGAGTGGGGGTAAGTGTTAGGGTTGTCAAAGGGAATAATGTTCGAAAAAATCGGTTTGAATGTAGAGATTGCAAATCAAGTATTTATAATTTTTTTTCAACCCTTCCCCCTCCCCCCTGATATTGCTGTGTTTTTTAAATGTGCTTTGGAATGATATTGAATTGTCCAATTTTGTTTGTTTTTCTTTACAAACTTTCAATAAGATGATATGTCTTGTTTTCGCTCGTTTTCCCTTTTTATTAGGGGAGAATATCTGACCATAAAATAACGTTCAGGAATTAAGAGCGACTTTCAGTAAACATCGAGCATTGGGCGGAAGAAGTTGAAAAATCGATTTCTTTCAAATTTTGCACATAAATGGGTATTGGTAAAACTAGAAACCTGAGGTGGTTGGTTTTCCCCAGAAGCGCTTTATTTTCGGAAAAAAACGAGGAGATCGATTCTCGAGTTCCGGAGGTCAAAATCACAGGAAATTAATCTGGAAAATCAGTGCTATAAACTCGAATCGCGCTGGTAAACTAAAGCGCGGCGAAAAAGATAGACACTTCTTATTGACAGAACAAGTCTTTTTCATTAACTAGACAGTTACAAAACAGCAGTAGCGAAATTTAATGAGCAAAACAATTCCAACCTAAAAGGCAGGTTCTGATGTTTACGTGGAAACCGATTTGGAACCTAACTTCTGTGAAATAATTTAACATGTGCCATAACCCCACAAACATTGAACTAAACTGTACCTTGAAACTGGCTTGGGTTATCCATGCTGCTCTCTTTAGGAAAACTTGGAAGACAGCGTATTTTACAAATGGGGCTTAATGAAGTTCAACTTTGCCGCATCCCGAAATACACCAAAATGTTCGTGTTAAGCTACACAATCTCCCTTTTCTTCGTCGTTGCTTGATGCTTGATGATGGCTTCAAACTAAAATGTTCGGTTGATCTCAAAAAAGGTAGAGGGAAAAGAAAAAATTGAACGATATTGGTGATATCGTTGTGAGCTCTCTGTGCAAACCAAGACAAAACTTGACATCTAATATGCTACACCTGTGACATCATATATCCAAATTTGGTTAAACAATTTGGTCACGGTATTTGGTAACGCAATGCAAACAAATGTAGAGAGAATATTTGCACACGAAGGAACAGAAGTTTGGAAACGTGAAAATCGCCCATTTCGGGCTTTTTCTTCCTCCATTTGGAATGCAAAAGAATGTTAACGCTAGAAATTAACAAGAGTGAAGTAGAGCGAACCCGTTTGGTTAAAGGAGCAAAATTTCCCGTGTTTTTGTGTACGGCAGAATTCAACTTCACTAAGCAGGGGCGGATTTAGGGGGAAGGCCGAGGGGGCCGCGGCCCCACCTTTTTTTCTTTTATTTTAAGAAAGTTTTTGTATTAACCGACCGTCTGCACTGTTGCTGCTCTTTATTCGCAAGTATAATGCAATTATTTACGACTTTGCCAAACGTAACCAGAGAGGGATGACATTCATCAATCCCCCGCAGTGGTTTATTTCCAGTTATCATCGTAGGATGTATGAATGCAATGGGATGACTCTGTAAATAGTTTACTTACCACTGGTTAAGATTTCGTTTTACAAATCGTTTAAAAAAGTCCTCTCAAAGTCTCTCTTTCGAAGCCATAACTTTTGGTCAGAAATGCTCTCAGAATGGATCTCCACGAACGTGAATTTTCATTTGGGGCGGGGGGGAGGGGCGTTCTCGCCACAATTTCTTCGGCCCCTTCTTTCTGAATTTTCTGGATCCGCCCCTACTAAGCCCCATTTGTTAAAACTCTGCTGAGTTCGAACTGGTCCCAAACAAAGTAGCATGGATAACCCAAGCCAGTTTCAAGGTATGGTTTATTTCAATGTTTGTGCTGTCTATTGAATGAGGATTGAGACCATTTAGAATTATGGCACATGTTAAATTATTTCACAGAAGTTAGGTTCCAAATCAATTTCTACGTAGTCATCAAACCCGCCTTTTAGTTTGGAATTGATTGTGTTCAGTGGATTTCGCTACTGCTGTTTCATAACTGTCTAGTTAATAAAAAAGACTTGTTCTGTCGATAGAAAGTGCCTATCTTTTTTTCCGCGCTTTAGTTTACCAGCGCGATGCAAGTTTCTAGTACTGATTTTCAAGATTAATTTCCTGTGATTTTGACCTCCGGAACCCGAGAATCGAACTCCTCGTATTTTTCCGAAAATAAAGCGCATAAAACGAACCCCATCAGGTTTCTAGCTTTACTCATACCTAATTATGTACAAAATACGAAAGAAATCGATTTTTCAACTACTGCCGCTAAATTGAAATTTTGCTTGATTTTTACTGAAAGTCGCTCTTACCTGGTTTATCTCCAAAGAGTGGTCACTACATTTCTTTTCACTCCAGGAACTGGTTATGTAAGACGTAGTTATACAGTAAAAAGTTCTACAAACCATCCATTTCAACTGCATGAGGACATTTTTATTGGCAAACATGACGAAGCTTACACACAATTTGAAATGTTTTGACTTGACAACAGGGTCATATTAAACAACTTGGCAAAAAAAGTACCTAAATCTAATTAAGAGTGGATTATTTTTTACTAGAATACATGCAGTCCCTCTTTCTGCTCAGGGAAAGCTGGGCGAGAAGAACCCACGAACGCCTGCGAAAGTCCACTGCCGCGTGGAAACGCGACTCACGCGTGGCCGTTACATTTTCACGCGACAGGCGCGTTTCGCGCTCTCTCGCGTTTTCCTTTCTCTCGACTATCCCTGAGCGGAAAGAGAAACTGTAGTCTTTATTTTTAGCGGTCTGATGTTTCGACTGGAATTAACACAGCTGCGGTCTAACCAAATTTAAACTGCTGAAGTAGAATGTTTAAGCGTCGTTTACCGTAAACTACGTTTCTCACAGACTGGATTTTAAATGCTCGATTAAATAATCTACCCTAGCTTTTTTGTAAGATCTCTTTAAAACAGCCACGCCCTATGTAACATACATTGTCTCAAACTGTTAAATATTTGACTCATCTCATTATACTACAAATATTTACAAACAACTTTTAATGCAAAGCTAAAAGGTGTCTCGGTTAAACTATATTTGGCTAGCTATAAATCGTACACTTGATGTTTTATAATGGCATGTCTATTAAAAATACATCGAAGAAGGTAATCAGGTGATATTGACTACAGTCGTTGTCTAACAGCCTAATACCCTGATCGTAGATAGTTCTACCCAGCCTGTCCTACAAAGGCGTACGTCGTTTCACTGAAATGAAAACAAAGAAGTGATGAGTGAGAAAAGACACGCTCAGGAACACTGAGAAAATGAAAATGACACAATTTATTTCGGTTGTGTTCCTTTGAGCCGATAGATTTTCTAATATAGACTGTTTCGATTTTAGTCCTCGCTATAACAACGTGTACTCTTAACTTTTACATCAAAAACAGACGTCTAAACAGTGCACAAACAGTCTACCAAATTAGATAATACAGTAATAAGACTCCTTCTGTTTAATCAATAGACAGTAGAGTTTTAATCCACACAAACTGTGGAGTCATCACGGGGCGCGCCTCCGCGTAATTATCGGACAAGTGCGAAGAAAACTGTGGCAATTCGCAATTCCAACTACGGAATACGACCCATTCAATCCCCCCCCCCTCAACGTTACGCCATCACAAAAGGAGAGACGGAATCTTTTTCTCGCTCAATGGACAGTGAAAGGTTCTGGACACAAGGAGCTTAGGCTGTAAACAGGCTCCTTAGTGAAACAGATGCAGGACAAATTGGCAACCGAGCCCCATTCCCAAGCCTCACACAGCCCGCTCCAGTCGCCTGTGTTTTCTGTCTCTCCATACCTCACTAACGAGCAGGTTTACCGTGTACAAGGAAGTATATAGTTGGCCAAGACACATAATAAACGTTTTAAAGGATAAAATGATACGAGTGGAGGGAACTTTTACCTCATTCGACTTGTCGTAGTTTACTGTGTATTCATAAAGAGCCTGTTGATAGAACACGGCAATCAGAAATTAACATAAGGGGTGCTAACGCTGTAATATGTTCAGGTCCAAAATGCAGCATGTTGCATTTGTTTTTCTTATTTTATCTTTGCTTGTCTTCGCAAAAAGGCAAAAATGCTGTCATATCAGTTTGATAGTTAAACTTGTCGGCGTGAACAGCGACGCAAAAAAAGGGGCCCGAGCTAAGGCAGAAGCACGACAGTTCATGCAAACTCTGTGAATCATAATCACAAACACGAGGATCATCCTTGTAACTCTTCTGCTTGCGACTGTGTTTGCGTCGCTGGTCTGATCAAGAACCTGTGTCTTATGCGCTTTTTAACAGGTTCGGTGAGTAACATTCAGGAAGTGTGCCGTGTTGCGTTTGTTCAAGAGGAAATAAAAGTAGCTAGGTGAGAGAACAATCCTTCTTGATTTATTTTTAGATCAACCGTGGACAGCGGTAACCTTTAGTCTCTCGTGGTTGGTTTAATTCGAGTAATTACTTCAGAAAATTGCTTGTCAGTCAGTATTGTAAGATTCTCCAAGTTTTCGTACCTGATAAATGAAGTTGTAATGTTCTAAGGAGCAAACGATGCCATGTCGGTCATGCCTTAGATTTTTCGACAACTCGAACACATCAACAACTGATGTCTTACTCTCCTCATGACTCTTGATACCGATATCCACAGCAATGTATACACCAGTAAAACCCAAACCGTCGCTGAAAGGAAAATAATATTATACTTTTGACATCTTTTTCGATAACTGTCAAAGCTACGTATTGTAAGAAACCTTACGGCCTGTTTTCGGAACAAGTTTGTTGGGAAGACTGAAAGCGGCTTTCCTAAGTCAGGATTCTATGGTCCCTTCGCCTTCTGTTGTCCCTGGATTGGATGGTAGATCATTGCAAGTTACCATATTCTAACTAACTGAATTTTCGCGCGTACTTAATGTTGCAATTTTCGCGTTTTGGAAAAAATTACGAAACGTAGCCTCGCAAAAAAAAAAGAGCGCGCGTATTATAAAAGACAACAATACATGAATTTTAAATGTTGTGAGCCACGGGCTTGTTGGTAATTGTTCTCAGTAGCCTGTTCCAGGCGTTCAGATAGTGGAGCGCGAGCGAAAGACCGGGAAAAAACGAGGGGAGACTGGGGAAGAGGGCTGCCTGGAAAAGGCTATGTTCTCAGTTAAAACTGTTTCTTGCCGTCCTTGAAAATGTATTTTCTGGTTTTGTCTTCGACTAGCTTTCTTTCTCCGATTTACTGTTTTTCCAGTACCTTAAGAATGTGATTTCTTTTATTTTGTCTAGTTACGTTGTGAAAATTCCCTTTCTGTGAAACGGGGCCCTCAGTTTAGTTTGTTAGTACACGATAAGCCATTCCTTACCTGCAATGTACAATGGTTGGTGCCTTGGTGTCACCATACTTTTTTCTTGCTTCTCGTGTGGCCGTCACAAAGCCAACAAACAAAGCCACGTTTGGAACGGCGCGCTCCTTCCACGCAGTGAATCGAAAGTGCGAGACCTCGCGCGGGGAGGCTGTATTCTAGAATGAAGAGAAAAAATTTGGTAATGCATGAACTCTAACAAATGTAGCGGTACTGTAACCGAACGGTCACCTGGCTTGAAATGTGGAACTCATTGAATCAGATTCAAGTCCCTTTCTGAACACTAGTTCGAGTTTTTTTTACAGCAGTCTTGTAATCTTCTCTTTTGAAGTAAATATTTGTTTCCAATCAGTTGAGTGGATTGCCTATAAAATAGCTCGGATAGCCGTATGCGCGAGAAAGTGCAGTGTTCACAAGCATCTTATATATTGGAATTTTGCGCACTATGATTTGTCAATCATGACTGGCTCACACTTTAACCCTTGCTCCAGAAGCCAGTTGTGTAAAAATTATTGAAGAATAAATATCAGGCGCCTTCGCACTTACTTAGCTCTGAAACCCAGGGTAACTTACACGCGTTTCGTTACAATGAGAATTTTCTAAAGAAAAAAATATGATTTTTTCGGCAGTACACAAGGTAGTTTTAAGTGTGTCATGGGTATGGTGATACATAGGGTACACGGTGGTGAAGGTCCCATATAGGGCTGTACTGTTCAATCGCAGTCCCTTATTTTCCCCGTGTGTTGCCCGATGTCGAGCGACGAGTTTGATGAGCATACCGAACATAGATAGCAACATCTGAGAAGAGTGCAAAACTGTTGAGGATGGGGGTTTGGAGGAAGGGAGGTTGGTGTAAGTAGAACTTGGCAAACATAGTGGGGACAGGGAACATTCTCATTTAGAGTAGTGGAAGCTGAAAACTGGATTAGAAACGGATTGTAAAGAAGTAAGTTCTAACCTTGTTTTCCGTAATGCTCAAGACAGTCAAGATATAGTCGGCTTTTTCGGTTGTCCGCTTGATTGTAACTTCAACGGCCCCAAATCGTTTGGAGTTTCCTTCTCCTTTCGGCAAATAGTCCATAAAATCAGCCTTGAAAGGGAAAAAAGGTTCATTTGTCCAGCGGGTCATATTAATAAATAAATGGGTCATACATATGAAGGAGAAGGTCTGAACGAAATCAAACAAGAGGAGTAAATATGTACGTACGTATGGTTCAAAATGGACTACCGGACACGGGTATATTACCTCCTAAATAGGGGATACTTCATCTGTGTTTGTAATAGCTGGAATTTTGTAATAAGTACCTTAAGCACATATTTTGCAATATGTCAATGGAGACTTCGATTTTAGCAAGCGTAAAGTCAGGTAGCAGTTTGTAACACTGTATTAGTAAAGCGTAAAGGGATGTAAAGGTGTTAGAGATGTAGTCGAGATATAGTGAGAAAAAAGCTTTGAAATTATATTAAGCGATTTGGTAAGATTAATAAGAACTAAGAACTTACACTAAGGTGTAAGAAGGTTATTCTAATGTAGCAGTGAATGTTGTAGTGTAATCGAATATATGTGGAGTAGTAGTATTGATTTTAAAAAAAAAAGATTAATTTCTGATATGTATATATATTTGTACATGTATATAAGACCGTGGCGTAAACGCCTAAAAATTATTTTCGTTGCGACTTATTTAGCATGTAACCAGACTACTTATCTTCAGCGCCAGCATAACGAACCTCTTACCGGTTTTTCTTTTTCCTGATCGTTAACCATGACAACAGTGTCAGCTTGCTGGTCCCAGACCATCCGCCAGAAATCATCCACAGTCTCCTGCAAAGGATGCTGGGTAGCAATGTAGCATCTTTTCCCCTTGTGGTCCTTTTTGAAAAACGTTAAGGATAAAATAAGGGTAGTAGCGAGTAGTTAAGGGGTTAAAATCCAGATCTTAGCTTGGTTTTGCCTTAAAATGCCTCCTTTAACTACTGACGCAATAGTCAAGGAGTTTGCGCGTCGGGATTTTTAATTGAAGGTGAGTCATCGAGTGTTAAGTGACTAAATAAAATCTTAGCCAGAATGATTTTTTAAAATTTTATTTTCAAGGCCTTTCTTTATCCAAACAGTGTTACTGCTGCGAGTCAGTTATTAATCCGGCCACGTTGACCACACACACCCTATTCAGTGTTGAACATGGATACGATACGTATTGATTGTTCTTTGTATTCAACGTTGTAAGGGGGGGGGGGCAAGACATCTCAATTCTATAACGGCCCCAATGAACTTTATCTGCTATTATTTCCTCCCCCTTGAATACGAGAGTTTTTAGTTTGAACGATTTGGTGATTTAAAAGTTGCCAAAAAACTCCACTTCTACTCATAAAAAAATGAGAACTTAGAAGAGCTTGAAAATGTCCATTTTGGGCCAGGCAAACATGATCAGCCCAACACTTAATCAATAGAAATAGAAAGGTATGATTTTCACTTACCCTGATCCAATTAGCGTTGATATAATCAGGTTGAGTGGATAGCTTGACACGAGTACTGGGCGCTATACAACAAAAACGTGCAATTATAAGTGATACGAGTCATACGACTGATAAAGCACTAACTCAGCATAATATACAGAGATTTATTATATGGCTGAACTCGTCCGCGCTGAAAAGGAGCTTTGTGATTGGTTGTCTGAGTGGTCCAAATTTTCCTAAACGGACCGCTAAGATGGACTGCTCACGAAAAGATCTCACTAAATCGTGTTTTTTTATAAAATTCAGATGGGAGGACAGTTTTGTATGAAGTAGAAACCTTGTTCTTGCTGTCTTGCCCATAATTTTGGCAAAAAACTCTGAGAAAATGACATTATGACAATCGTTGGTTCCCTTCTTTCGTCTTTGTAGCGCGCGCCTACTAATAGAAATACGCTTTGCTGTTCGCAAATTTGTGATCAGCCATAATAATAAATCCTTTATTAAACTTGCTTGTTTGGTCCGTATTGGGAAATTATTGGTCTCGTTCTTTTTTTTTTTTTTTGGAAGTTTGTAGACCGAGCCAAAACCCACCCCCCCCCCCCACCTCCAAAAAAAAAGGATCTCGACCAGTATCTTCCCATTACGGACCTCACACTAGTTCAATAACATATATGTATTTTAAACGCTCTCGTTTTATTTTATGTAAATATTTTGCTTATTTGTCAGTGTTGTCAAGTCACTGACCACGCAAACACGGGTTCGCGCGGGACTCGGTTAGTTTTGCAGTTGAATATAGTGTGATATCTTACCTGGCAGAACATCCGGGAATCTGTTTTTGCCAGACGTTTCCGGAGGGTACCTCACTTCCTCACTGGGCACGTCCTTGTTCAGGTTCTAAGAACAAAAGGAAACGTAAAAAGTTTACAGTCAATCCATGTCACGCGTGAACAGCATATGCGAATTTGAAACGAACATCTAAAATTTCTCTTTGTAAATTCCAAGAATTGAACGGAATGTTGAAAATTTTGCATCAGAAAGTCGCGAAGTAACTGCAAAATACCGTCACCATTCGGATAAAAAACACGGTATTTCTTAAGTACCTCATATTTTATAGAAAAATGATATTTCATGACTATTTATCTTTGATTAACCAACAAAGTTCTCACGGGAATTCTGAATCTCCTAACTAGTGTTCAAAACTGAAATG
Source organism: Siderastrea radians (assembly GCA_964017195.1). NCBI lineage: Eukaryota > Metazoa > Cnidaria > Anthozoa > Scleractinia > Rhizangiidae > Siderastrea > Siderastrea radians. The sequence goes on along the minus strand of OZ024889.1, from coordinate 64,369,577 downwards.
CAAATTTGAGAATTTGGTTTGAATTACAAAGATACACAGGAGCCTCTGCGGAGGAGACAGTGGTTCACGCCTGACGTAGATTGACTGTAAGAGTAGGGGAATGGATAGGAGAAGTAAGTTTTGTTTCTGTTGTTGCGTTTTTTTTTTTTTTGGCTCTTCGATCTTGCTAAGGATAGGGAGCGTATTTAAGAAGGTACAAGTAGCACTAACTGGAGTGTATTAGAAAGAGGATTTTACCTTAAATTCCGTCTCCTTTTTACTTCCATTTTTGTTCCGTATCGCCAGGGCAACAATACCCACAGTTCCTGTCTTGTGAGTCAGCGGTACATTTTCATAAGCAGGAGACGGAACATATGAGCCCCTTCTTTCCTGGTTTTTAGGGTCAGCGTCTGCCTTTCTGAGAGAGACCGGGGTAGATTGGGATCCACTGTTCTGGCTCTGCGTGAAAACGAAGAAAATTAATTAGCCAATAGAATTTTTTTCAGTCGATAGAGTATCAACAATGATTACTCGAAAAAAACTAGGGATCGTAACATTTAGAAAAGAGGATTTGTTTTAAGGAAGGGGAAGTAAGAGGGTTGGTATTTTTTTCATTTATGCGGGAATGGGGCGTAGACGGACAGCACCTTTAGGTGTTTCTCTGGGCCGAAAAATGCCAGGGGGAGAGAGGGTTTATCTCTATTTTGATACACGAATCGTGACATGATTAGAAAATAAAGCACGTAGTTGAGATTCCTTCATTTAAAGCGTAGTTCATTTCCAAGTTTAAGATTAATATTGAGAATTTAAGGTAGATTGGCACCACTGAAATCGCAATTTCTCACCTGTCCACTGCTATTCTCTGAAGGTTTGACACCTGAAGAGCCGTCTCCTTTGTTCTTGCCATCAACACTCCCTCCACTCCTACCAACCACAGCCTGGACCGGTGGAACCACTACTGGAACATTTGTCGCATTGGTAATGATGTTCCCACTGCTTTCGTTTCCACTGACTGGCTTGTTAATAGATGCGTATGTGTGATCTCCAATGCCATCAGTCTTCAGGTCTCCGTAAGTATTGCTATGATCATCGTTGGTTGGTTTTCCTGTGGTGGATTTGTTTTCTCGGTCTGGGCAATTGTCTGGTCCGTTGATATTCTATGTCGTTTAGACATAACTGAGTTACTTTCGTATTCCGTTTACAAGTCAAAGGAAAGTGTGAGTTAGCCAAATACTTAAAAGAGGCTTTACAGTTCTTGCAAGCAAGGTTATAATTTTGAACATATCAAATGTAAGATGTACAGTTTGATGTGTAAAGTGTGAAACATGAAATAAGAAATGTGAAATATCAAATGTAAAATGTGAAATGTAGAGAGTGACGCCGTAGTGAAATGTGATAATTGAAAAGTAAAATCTGAAATATTTAGTGTAGTGAAGTGCTGAAATGTGAACCACATGAAAAAGGAACTGTGGAATGTGAAACATGAAAAACATGAAAAATGAAATACATGTATAGCTGGTGAAACTCTGAAGGGTGAACGGTAAAGTTTGAAGTGTAAAATGCGAAATAATAGATGTCTACGACCCGCGAGTTTTTCTTGTTTACATTTACATTTGAATCTTTTTTGTTTGCAATGGTTCCTTGCGACACACATTGGGACGCTTGGTTTCAATGGCTCAAACTTCAAAATTGATTAAATTAGTTTATTTATTTGTTTACTTGTTGAAGCTTTCCAGAAAAGAAAACAAAGTTTATGATTGTCAATTATTAATAAATTATTTACTATCATTGCTACCTTCTTTAATGCAATACCATCTATCTAAATGGATTGCAAATAAATTGTTCTTGATGTTGTTGTTCCCGAAGCGGTTACCACCCGGTCAATCCTTGCTTACCTTGTTGGTGTCGGTATTGTTGTTGTTACCGTTGTCGTTGAGGTCCTGGTAACCATCGTTGCTGCGACCGCCTTTGTTGTTACCCCCCTTCACGTTTCCGCCTGCGCTATTTTTAGCGTTCTTGTCCTTGTTTTCTTTGGTGTTAGTTCCTGCAGGGGCCAAGTCACCGCCATCAACATGAATAACTTGCAATGTTTGAGGATGTTCAGATTCGTAGTTTTTACTTCGTCTTCGTCGTCTTCCTCTGCAACAAAACAGCTGTAGACAAAAACAGTTGACGTATTATTGTGCTGCGTGTTTTTGCTTCGCATCAGTTCTGATAAAAAAAAAATCCGTTTTTTGCATTGTTTAGATGAAATAATTATGATTTCCGTAAGCATTACACCTCCAGCATTTGACGAAATCCTAAATTTAAGTGCAACCATTCAAATGAAAGTTACTGAGCAGTTCTTTCCTGTGGTACTGTGAAATGTGCTGCTGTAACAGTGGCTCTAATTTTGATTCCAACCCTGCAAATGAAATCCCTTCAGCGGTGTTTTCCGGTCAGTTGTGACTTTTTGACAATTTTTTTGAAAAAACAAATTGACAGTTTGTCCAGTTTCAAAATACCGCGCTCTTGAAAGGGTAAGGACAATCAATAGATAGAAAACTGTTGTGAAACTAAAGTTGTGTGTATTACAGCTCAATTTTATACTGTTATTTTGCACTCGCTTATAATATCTCGAGACTCTTGCACTAAACTGTACTCGAGATTCTACCCTATAATCAGACAGTACAACTCACACAGCAACAAGCCAACAGCATAAGAAACAACCCCACAGCACCAGCCACTGCGATCAGTATGATTGTCAGAGACGGCATTTTACTGTCGTTCTTCTTTTCGTAGTTGGAAGCGCTGTTTCCTGCCAATTCCACTTGAACAAGCTAAAACGAAGCACATGTCACTAAAAATCTGATTTCCTCGTAACAGTGAGTGATTGACCATAACAGCCATTCTCGGAAAGCTTTTTGTCATGTTCCAAATTTTGGCACATGCAGGACGTATCTCAGATCGATTAACCCGTTATATAAAACCCGCATTACCCGACAGAAGTCCTTGGTACACCTTACTTTTTTCATACTTATTACATTCACATGTGTAAAAAAGGTTGGCTTCTGCCTCACCAGAAATGATCATTTCTCCCACCAAATAACGTTGACCAACTGAAAACAACCACTGTAGGTGAAATGTAATATTGTGAGGAGGGGAGGGGATTGCAAAGAATTCCTCTTTCGGCCAAACAAAGGAACGCAAAAGTCACTGAACACTACTTTTGACATCGGCGATTGCAGCTCTTTGTTACGAGTCACCCTGTGGGTTAATAGTTATTAATATGCACGGAAGCTACCAACAATTCGGGAAATAAGCCTCCCTTCCCTAAAATTTTCTGCACCTTAAATTTTCATCTAATGAAACCAAACAGTTCATGTGTTAGCTTAAAACAATATCCCTTTTAAAGCCCGGGATACAAACTGAGAATTCAGAAAGCAATATTTGAGAATTTAGCTTACATTTTCTCGTCGGGTGCCCCTGAAAGGTTTTTTTTTTTTGTAGTAATAGAATAAAGTACGTACCTTTTCCTCAAAGTCTGGCCCCATTGGTTTCGTGTTCCCATTCTCAAAGAACATCTCGAACATTCTAAAAGCCTGCAAAGTAAGACACTTGTGCACCTCCTTGGAGTCAGGCTGAGAAATATAGAACCACACCTCCGCCAGCTCGTCCTTTTTATTGGGGTCCGCACAGTTGTTCTCCACGTTCACGTATTTGATCCTGTCGGGGGATACCCTAGTGCCATTTTCGCCCTTCAAGTTCAACGCTATCCTTTCCTTTAAGATTTCCTGCTTGGAGCAAAACTCTTCCCAGGTCATTCCGAGCTTTAACTTTACATACAGCTCCAGCTTGCTGTCTGGGGTAGGGAGCTTAGCTTTGGTTGTGGGTGGCTTCGTACTTCTAGAGGTTGCTGGTGGTTCTGTGCTGTTCTGAGGAGGCTCAGTGCTGGACCTGGTTTCAGTAATGCTTGTTGAAATTCTTGTGGTTGTTGGAGCCTCTGTGGTCGAAGACAAACTTGTCGGGGGCGGAGTTGGGGGCTTAGGCTTGGTACAGATCCAATGAATGTATACCCCTCGCGGTATTAACCAGTTTCCTTTAGTATCAGGCAGTGTTGGGGTCAGGAGCATTACTTTAACACCCCATTCATAAATACCAGGGATTTTACATTTGTACAAGGGGCCAATGAACTGGCCAATCTTGTCTTCTGTGCTTGGCTTCATGAACACGTTACCAGTGCCACGAACAGCAGTATTGTTGACACAAATCAGCTTTGTTACTTCAGTTTTCAAGTACAGTTGGTTTATCCTGACGTTAGCTCTAATATTGTTGTCTATAAACTGCCATATACCCAGGCTGAGGTTTTGATAGTGTGAGCTGCTGGGAACAGCAATATCTCCCGCATTACAACTTGGGACAAACTGTACATAGTTGACTTCAAAGAGTTTTTTTGTTACAGATTTAGGATCTATGGTTACTCGGATCGTTTTTTTAATAAGTTTGATGCTTTCTAGTTTTGAGGCTTTCAGATCGCTAGCGAGAGGACTGAGTGCCTGTGATGGTAGTTCTGATGCTGATGAATTCATTGCAATATCAATGGCTAAGGTTTTGGCATCTGGCATGTCAACATTGACATACCTTAAGTTGTCGTCAGCTTTGTCTTTTATCGACGTCTCGAGATAAATCCTGGTTTGTGTTATGTTACTACTTTCGGTTTCCAACGTTGCAAGCACATGGAACAATTTTTCGCCAGGGATGTGCGCTTTCCATTCCGGAATCACAGAGAAGCTTTCAACTTGACCAGCATCCACTGCAGTCTTCAAGCTGCTTAGTTCCATGTTCGGGTTTACTGTAGACGGATCATTTAGCTGTACACGTGCTGTTACCATGGTGATGTTTTCAGTTTCCAAGCACTCGATAAGCCGCATGCCAGCAGCGATGTATTTGGAGTTACTTGACATGACGCTGCTTATGGCGTTCCCAAAGTCTGTTTGGTCAAACCCTTTGTCAGCAATGGAATCGTTGCATGCAAATTTCACTTTGAGAACGACGTCGAATAAAGTCCCAAAATAAAGGTTTGGATCAACGGCAAAGCTTCCTATCATTCCACTCTTCATTTCGCCTTTAAGTTTGTCTTTCATATCCTTTTCCTTTGACCTTAAAGCCGTCACTTTAAGAACAGCGATGGTGCTTCCCGGCTTGAATTCCACAACCTCAGAGCTCGCATCTCCCACGTCTTTAAGCACATTTGTAACTGCTGTAGTTAGGTTTACTGCCAAGGCAACAAACCTTGAACTCTGCTTGTTAAAGAGATCTTCCGACCAGGCTATCTGGGTTAGTTGAATGGAAATCTGAAAAGAAGCATTCGGCGGGAGACTGGGAGTGACGATTGACGAGGGAAGCAGTGATGTCTGGGTAGGCGAGACGGCACTTGAAGAAACCGCTGAGTACGTTTGGACGGTCACAGAAGACGCAAGGCTTTGTGTCGAGGCTGGAATCACAGTTAGGAAGGGTGTTAATGGATAAAAGTGCTACGTTTCAGTAAAAGAAACAACTTTCAGCTACTCGTGCAGCATTAATGCGGGAATTATTTACTTGAAATTGCACCTGAGCGAAACTATTAACAATAAAATTAGCTATTCAAACAGTTTGAACTGGATTCCAAATTGAGTTTGAGCAGCAAATGACGTTGAAACGTCTCTATAACGTTACTCTTCAACCACAGTGTTTGAGCGTAAACGATAGATTATAAACGGTTGCAACACTTTCCACCTAAAATGCGGCAACTCTCTTATCGCTTTTGAAGACTGACTAGCTGCAGCCGAAGTGTCATGGCAATTCCCTCGACTAACTAACTCACAGGACGAAATGATAGATTTACCAACGTAAAGTTTCAAAAGCAACTACTCTTGTTGCTCGCGGGGGCTCGTAACTTTTGAGGGTTACCGTTACTTTCAAAGCAACCGTCAAATTTTGTCTTTACATCGAGAGGGTCGATACGGGGTCTTTACTTGCGGAACTTTGTGGTACGTATGAAACAAAATAACCTGATATTCAGTAAGGTGTCATGTTGAGATTATCAGCAGAATTGCAGCTGGAAGCGACGGACAGGAAAAACTTGACCGAAAAGGCTCAACTTGTGTAATTAGGGCCGTTTAATGCAAGATAAACATATTTTTAAATGCCGACACTAATTAATGGCATGAATATCTTGTAGAACGAACCGATAGACTGTTAAAATGATAGAAAATGTTCAGCCTCCTTTAACAAACTCACGAAAAACGGGACAGCCAACAGTATGAAAGTCTTAACTTAGAAGAAAATGCTTGTTAAAAACTATGCTAGACTATTCCGTGTACTAATGTTTACAGTGGTTAATTTTTGAATGTCTTCTCAAAGTAAATATTTTTTGGGATGCACTCTTACAGGTTTCTAGGCGACGACTTCATTAAAGTAACTTGAAATTTACCCAGGCTGCAGGGTCTCTTAAACTCCAAATATGAGGCGCAAAGTAACAGCCAGATTTAGAGGAAAATCGATACCCTATGATTTTCCTCCGTCGCCAAGAATTATTCGATGAAATCTTGAAAAAACACGGTCCTCGTTTTCTCTTTAAAAACATAACCAGGGGACTGTGTGTACACTCAGTGTGCAGTAGAGGCTACTATCAAAAGCACAAATTTCCCTATGTAACACAAATATTTAAGAGATCGCCTTATTAACCACACTCCCGTTAAGATTAACAGGTGTAGTTTAATGCGAGAAGACCTGTAATTCACGATTAAAAGTCGGTCATTTTTTTAAACTATTGTTTATTTTAAGCTGCTGTTCTTGGTGGAACAAGTCGGAGCAAAGATTGTTTTTTCTTTTGTTTTGTACATTAAGAGACGAATCTTGTTTGCATTACAGAGACGATGGGAGTGGTACTTTCGAACCTTCACCCCACACCAAGTAAAAACAGAAAAAAATTCGCCCATTGCAAACAGTTTCCAGTTTCTCAATTTCATTGAAAACGGCACTGAAATTCTATTTCATAAAGAAAGCTAACAAAAAACTGACATACTTACGTTCAACTTTAACGGCAAGAAAACACAGAGCAAAACAAAGAGCCAATTTTCTTGTCACCTCATGAATCACATAACTCTGTAGTCCAGAAGTAGGGGCCATCTTTTCTGCTGAAAAAGAAGATAATGAAAGAACACGTTTTCGTAAAGGTTTCAACAAGTCATCGACTCATTCTATACATTGCGCTTATATACAGGTATATACAGCTATTTCATAAATCTTAAAAGTGCCATGTAAATGAAAAGAAAGCAATGCGTATTAGAAAAAACAACAAAAATTCTGGCAGTAGTATAAAGATGATTAGTTTTTCTAAGGGTGGGAACATTAACCTCTATAGCAGCCATTTACCTGAACTTAAGTTGTCAGTCTTGCCTCCTGTTACCGGATCACTCCTTCTGTAGTAGAGTTTTGATCAACAATAAGCCCAACGATCAAGAACCTTTCTAGTTGAACTGGATTGTGTACGTTTCTGTATTGGCTGTTGACATACTAATTCTTTGGATGACCAACAGAAGTTTGCGCTATTTAGTTACTTGACAGCTGACAACTAAAAAGCTCGAGTTGATTGAATGCATTAATTGTATTGTCCACTTAGACAGGTGAAGATAATGGAAACACACGCCGGCAGAATTTCTCGAATCTTCGGCGACGGGAAAAAACCAGTAGGAGCAGAAGAAAGTAAGAAGAAGCAGTGTTCTCCCTAGTTTTCAGGGTAACAGGTAACTCAGTTTTTTAGACCGGTAAAGCAGCTCTGTTGAGAATCTTTTTACCCTGGTTCGAAACTCCTGATAACCTTCCCGGTCCGAAACTATTTTAGGTGCACAATATTCTCGAATAGCCATAATTATTGATTTTGAAAGCTAAATTTTAATCTTTATATTTTCGTGAAACATATCGCAAAGTGTGCGCCAATATTTACCATTAGCTGACAAATAAATGAGCTCGAAAAAATACTTATGGGGCCCGCAGATTATCAGGAGTTCAAGAAACGGGCCCCTGGAGTGGAGTTGTCATCATGAAACCCGTAATGTTGCCGGTGTCCTAGGAGATTTGGACCCCTCCCAAATTTGGGCCCCCCGGTCCAAATTCGCGAGCGGATTTGGACCCCCCGGTCCAAATCTGCTAGCGAATATGGTCCCCTGGGGGACCCAACCCGCTAGCGGATTTGGACCCCCTTCGCAGATTTGTACCCCCTATGTAATTGTAAAAACCCACGCTGTTATTCGCATATAAAGTACCGAAATAATTTCACTTTTAAATCTTGGCGAAGAAACGTTTCGTTTGGGTTTCAAAATACTGCAAACCTTTTCATAATAGAGGTAGAGTCAGACTTTAGATCAAGTAAATTGACCGTTCGTTTTAGGCACATAGCCAGACCTCTAAAAGTTGCAGTTAAAGCACGCGCTGCGGTATTTCTTACAGAAGATACGATTTTAAAATCTTGTTTTCTTTCATACGCGTTGTTATTATTTTTCCAGGATACTGAATTCAACATAGTTTGAATGGGCGGTTTAACAACGGAGGTTTTAAAGTAACACTCTCTTTTTTTTTCTTAGCGTGGCTTTATAAATTCAGTTATGGTAGAAAATATTGTAAGATATCTTCAAGAAAGTTTATTTTTTAAAATTTATCGATACAAACTAGCGTTGTAGGTTCTCTTTTAGCCTCAGTATTAAAGATTATTTGAAGAGGAAAACTGCTTCAATATTTTTATTTTGCCTCTTTAACAGCTCCAAAAACCAATTTTACCAATTTTACTCAATAGAACGCTCGCTTTCAGGGGGGTCCAATCCGCAAGAGGGGGTCCATATCTGCTAGCGGATTTGGACCGGGGGTCCAAATCCGCTGTGACACCGGCATGACACTAGGCTCACACATGTCTCGAAAACGCTTCAAAACGGTTGACGTTTGTGATTCCTGTTACAAGGAACATATAACTAAAAACGTACAGATAAACGTTGAGAAGAAAAAGCTTATAGCAACCTAAAAAACGTACTGAGAAACGCCTAGAAGATAAGACATACTCCTTACAAAGAAACAAACGAAAAACTTCTAGGAGAAGACAAAACTAAGAGCACCTTACGAACAAACCTGAACAAACCAATGTATGGAGAAAGACATCAAGAACATAACACTTATATCGTATGACAATGCTAACGTACCGAGAAATGTTAAGGAGATGCAACTAACAACATCTTAATTACAAATATACTAGCACACGGACAAACCTCGAGAATTTTATTCTAATGTACGGAGAAATATCGGCAGTCAAGAAGATATATATATTATTTGCCGGCCTTGGTCGGTCCGTATTGAGAAAAACTGTGCCAGAGGTCTTGAGTACGGCCCGAGGCCGCAGGCCGAGGGCCGTGCTCAAGACCGAGGGCACAGTTTTTCTCAATACGGACCGACCAAGGCCGGCAAATAATATTTTTATTTTTTTCTTGTTGTTTTTCAAAAGTTAAACGTGTCTTGTTGTTTTCGGAAAGCAACGTTTTGCAAGCGCGCGTAAAATGAACCATGAAACGAAGCCGTTTGTGACACCAGAGCAGCAAAATACGCTTTTTTACTCTGTTAAAACTCAGAAATCACAGGAAGCAATATAACTAAAAGAAACCCCTTTATTTTCCCAAATTTCGATACATGTAGCTAACTCCTGCTCGATTTACTCAAATGTTTGTCGAAAGGGAAGAGGCGATTTACATTGTACAACCTTCGGTATTTTAACAAGAAATTTTGGAAAGAAAGTTTTTAACGACAATGTACAAAAAATTTCAGAATTCTAAGTTTCGGAGAACGTTTTAAAGATTTTAAAGGTTTTTAAAACCCATTACAAATTTTTTGTTATTGCCCGTTCCGTTGACCGCGGTCAAGATCGGAAAATTCCGCCCGCTCCCGGAACCAATCAGATTGCAGGATTTGGTTCATCTTGCCCGCTCACGCGCTGAGAAAAAAATAAAAGACCATACAATACTGACGAACATGGTATCACACGGAAAATGTCGAGAAGACTTTTCCCTCAAAAATGTACTAGCATATGGAGAAATGTTAAAAAGGTGCGACTGACATCTCACTAAGATAGAAACATAGAGAAGATGAGACTCTTGACTAATGAACTCAGAAATGTCGAGATGATAAGACTTTGTCTAATATTGTACAAACGCATGGACAATGAGAAAAGCTACTAAGACAAGACTTACTTGGAACGTACGTAGTACGACTGACGTAAACTAATCTTTTCATAATTCAATCCGATAATAATTCTTTCACGATCCCAAACTGTTGGATGTTTCTAATCCAGGCCTTAGTATGTGGTTCGGGCTAACCGGTAACAATTGGTGCTACAAGCGGTAAATTTTACCGGTTACCGCCTGATAAGGAGAACACTGAGAAGGAGCATTTTTTTTTTCGTCCATAACTTCTATATAGCGGTCATAGATGGTATACGTTGTTATACTGCTTTAAGATTATATTAAGCAAGGAATTAGAATTGGTACCAATGTGGCTGTTTGCAAAGCAATAAACCTGGCTAGTGTGCGGTGTATGTGTGTGTTTGGGAGGAGGGAGGCGGATCCGAACTCCCCGTTCTCCTGCCCTTTACTGCCGGTTCCGGTCCTTCCTTGCGCTTTTTCTGTTACAAACTATTACGAATTATTGCGAAGGATTGACTTTGTCAGTGTCGCCTCTCTCTTTACCTTGGAAATCCCGCCTGCGCGCCCTTTTTACTCCTTCCATTTTGCCCCTTTTTCTCTCCCCCTCCCCCCGCCCCAACCACCGTAGTTTTCTGCCAACTTGTCGTAAAAATGCCCGCCAGCTTGAAGAGGGCGCAAACAATTAACACATATATGTCTAGTGTGTACTGACGCCCTGGGATCTCTACTTTCTTTAGTCATACCTAGTTCCACACCTCTCAATGTTTGCAACTATGGATACTCTCACAACGCTAGGAATATACGGACTATTTTCCGGTGCCTAAAACCGTCGTCATTCTTTATTTGGTTCCACACTCAGGGCCTGATAGGAAGTACAGAGTATTCTGGCGAAACAAGGATTAAATGCGCTATTTCCCTGGCGGTGCCTTTAAACCCTTGGCATTCTCTACTTAGTTCCACACTTCTCGGTATGCAGAAATGTAGAATACCTTGAAAAGAAGGGTTATACGGTCTATTTCCTGGTGCCTCAAACGTGGAACCCTTATTTACATTCACTACTTAGTTAGTTCCACACTCTTCGATGTGTGGAAGTGTAGAATAATCTGACGAAGTAAGGATTGCACGGACTATTTTCCGGTGACTAAAACCCTTGTTATTCTTTACTGATGAAATGAACATTGCATATATTCTTAATTCTTGACGGCGGACACTTTCAAAAGCTGATTGTTGTTTTGACAACATTACGCAGGCCTTCAGCGACCAAGTTCCGGCTAAGGCACATGCAATGAAATTTTCCTGCCACCAGTACTAACAGATAAAAAATTGGGACTTACTGTTTTCGGCAATTTCGATGGTATTCAAGTAAAAATATTCCGTAATTTTGTATTCCGTACACGCAAGCAGTAGCCTGTTCCAGGCGTTCAGATAGTGGAGCGCGAGCGAAAGAGCGGGAAAAAACGAAGGGAGACTGGGGAAGAGGACCAGTCCCCAGTCTCCCCTGGTTTTTTTTCCCGCTCTTTCGCTCGCTTTAGTTTTCGCTCGCGTTCCACTACCTGAACACCTGGAACAGGCGACGCAAGCAGAAACCATGCTTTTCGATGATTTGCTTTGGTATCTCTTACGAGACCACGCCTCCGAAAATGAGGTTTTAGGTTCAAATTCTGGTTCTTTCAGTAAGGTTTCCTTTACAAATTGCCAGTGAGCACCCCGCCACATTTTTTATTTGTATGGGAAATGTTCGTCTGCTCCTCTAGTGTCAGAAACTTAAAAAATTTACAGCAAAGTTCCTGACTCATGAATCACATAACTCTGTGGTCTAGAAGTAGGGGTCATCTTTTCTGCTGAAAAAGAAGATAATGAAAGAAACATTAACCTCTCTAGCACCCATTTACCTGAACTTAAGTTGTCAGTCTTGCCTCCTGTTACCGGATCACTCCTTCTGTAGTAAAGTTTTGATCAACAATAAGCCCAACGATCAAGAACCTTTCTAGTCGAACTGGATTGTGTACGTTTCTGTATTGGCTGTTGACATACTAATTTTCTGGATGACCAACAAAAGTTTGCGCTAGTTAGTTACTTGACAGCTGACAACTGAAGATACGGGTGAAGATACTAGAAACAAACGCCGGCAGAATTTCTCAAATCTTCGGCATCAGGAAGCACCATTGGGGGGTGGGAAGTGTGTCAGAAACTTTGAAAATTTACAGCAAAGTTCCTGACAAGGGCTAATTGCATGTGATTCTTACACAAGCTATGACAACCCGTGACTATAATTTTCCAAGCCGGAAATTAAGAAGTGCTATGTTGGTGCGGTTAAATTTGGTTTGGGAGGGGAAAAAATGGAGACCAGATGAGATAAACTATTGCTTTATTTGTAAGGAATAGCAAATGTACATACAAATAAGTCTAATTAGAGGCTTTGGCCAGTATTATGAGGTTAAGTAATTTCAAGGTAATTGACAGCAAACAACCCTTGAAACTGAGTACCAGTCGTTTTAATTAAATTAACATTAATTTACACATTTTTACGCAACAAAATGTAAATTCCAGCGCTTTATGACACGTTTTAAGGTACCACGAACTTCACAAAGGTTCTGTTTGTTAAATCTTGATATATTTTGAGATCTGCTCCAGGGCATCCTGAATTCTGCTTAGCACAATATACATTTTTTTTTACAAATAACAAACTTTATTATAGCTTTCAGTTTACTAACACAGGAAAACTGAACTAGACATAGATGAATCGGGAAAAGATAAGAATATTATTAATATCAACGTACAGAAGATCGATCGGTTTTATGAAAAAAGCTCAATTTTATATTTGTAATTTTATGTATGAACTCAGAAATCACTCTTGAGCTTTGTTTTGTAACAGAGTAGTACAGTTGCTAAGCCCAGGAATCCAAGATCAGAAACTAACTGTAACAAATAAATTATCTTCAATTGTTTGATATCTCACAAATCTACTGGAATATGTAAGTTAAACTGACATCCTTCATGATAGACCTTTCTATACCCCTACCAAAATTATGACACACATGCACCTTTATGACAACTAATAGTACTAATTTAGGGATGGACCATTAGAAAAGTTATGGGGGGGGGGGGGGAGGGGGGAATTTTCGAGCTGCACATATTTTTTTCGTTAACATTTCCCTTGCAGGAATATATATTTTTTCCATATGCAGGAACTTTTCTTCTGGACTACTCGCTGTGCATGAATTTTTTTTCACTCAATTTTCCTTTGCATGAAATTTTTTTTTTTACTTTGCCCAGCCCCACCACCGTAACTTTTCTAATGGTCTGCCCCTTAATACACATAATTACTCCATCAGTGTGAAACACTGTTATCAATGGGGGTACTGTTAAAAGAAACATATAATTGGACAACTTGATGAACAAAGACACAAACAAATTGAAACTACATGTCTACACTGCAGATATACTGCTTTCAAATGAAATACCTTCCAGGTTGGGTAATTAACTGCTTGCTCCACAGAGCAATGCTTTAATGACACTGTGATGCCATTTAGTATTGTTTGGTGTCATATTTACGTTTTTTTTTTCAGTGAAATAAAATTATTAGATTTACAGCTGTTTATTTGTTAGTGGCAGTCATAACTTTATCCCAGCCTCTATTAAGCCCATGGTGGTAGTTTTCAAGCTGCAAATAAAACACAAAATTCTTGATTTTTAAGACAGCAACGCACAAGGATATTGTTGTCTTACTGAACAGACATTGGCATTTCAGCCAACCAGGTTTAAACATTTGCAATAAACCACAATGCACGTCTACTTACTCTAATAATAATTAACCTAAATAATTATTTGGCTCAAACCGTTTGCTTTTTTACCTGTTATGTTTACTTGGAATTTTTACTCAGAAATTTCTGTTTAGGAACAAGGTATTCCCCTTTTGAAGTTGATGCTCTGAAAAAACTACAGTGCACAGTACCGCAGTAGTTGAAGCAAAAAGTCTTGTCTCTGTGAAGTTGTGCAAACATCTTAACCCTTTAAGTCCCAATATATCAATATGCACATTCTCCTTACTGTTCTCCATACATTTCTTATGGTACTAGTTGAGAGAATTTGCACAAATATTAAGACATTTCATGTTTGGTGATCATTTCCTTTATTCTCGTGACCTGTACGTTTGATCAAATAGGGATATTGTGAGGAGAAATTAGATGCTTGACACCATTGGGGCTCAAAGGAGCTACGTCACGGATAACGCAACTTGAAAAAGCTGGCAAGTTTTTTCAAGTTTGTCATTCGTAATCCGTCTTAATCTCCCTCAGTCGTAACCATCCTTGTTTAGTTTTGGTTACTTATTACTTCTTTGGTGTTTTTCTACCTTAGGAAACTATTATTTTGAGGTTTCCGTTAATGAGAAAATAATTTTGTCAAATCAGAAAAATAAATGAAAACGCCGTGACATAGTTCCTTTAAGCAGGAAAATGGTTCTATCTTTTTGTCCAGTTTTTTGATACTTTTCTTTGTACCTAACTAAAACAGCAAACTCCATTTACCCCCCCCCCCCCAGTAAAAATAAGAACTTTATCTAAATGGTAAATGGTAACCAACAACAACAGTTTCTGCCTTGAACCAAGCTATCAACAAACTTTTCCGTACCTGTCCTAGTAGCTGTTGATACACGGCGCGTAGTTTGTCCATTTCTTCCTCATGGAGGTCATCCTCTTCCTTTATCTGTCATTAATGTGGTAAGAAAGATCAATGATGCCAGAGCTGCAAATAACTGTTGGTTAACGGACAATGTCCAGCTAAAACTGCCCTATGTCCGACGAAATCTTAACTTTGGTCAGACATTATGTCCACACAAATTCATTTTACCAAATAATAAGTAAATAATGATAAAAAGTAATTAACCCAAAATACTTCCACTTAAAAACAATAATTTAAAAACGTCCAACCTTATTTCTGTTTTGTCCGACCAAAATGGAGACTTGGTTGAACATGTGATTGTCCTTTCAAGAAAGAAAAATTATTTGCAGCCCCGGATGCCTTTCAAGATTTTAACCAATGCCACTTCAACCAACTTTTTCCTACAGGGTATATCTACAATTAATATCAATTTTTTCCAGTTTCTTAAAAAATATTTTTCTTTCTCAGTTCCATTTTTGGAGGGGGTAGAGAGTGGACTTGTCTCCATGCAAATTACAACTTTTTGGAGAGAAAACAATATACAACTAACAATGTTATTTAAAATTTAACTACTTATGAAAAACAACTAGAGCATTACTGTCTAATCTCAAAGCAAAATTGATCATTTATGCTTGTCTGTTTGGCACTTCAACAATAACATTAATCAAAACTAGCCATACATGTAATCAATTGGTCCAGTTTGAAAAACGTTACATGTGGATTCAAAAATTAAATGATAGGACTGGTAAGCATAACATACCATCATTGATAGGGTGTTCATCTGGTCATTAAGTTGCTCCAAATAATTTTCCTTTTCTGCTATTTTCTTTTCTAAATACATTTGCTCCCTTAAAGAAAAGATATTTTGATCTCAGATTAACATGAATGGATACTGTACATGCACAAACGCATTTTTCACTTTCACTGAAAGTGCCTGGGATTAAAGTCAACGGTATGCGTACATCGCTAACTATGGGGTAAACAGACAATTTCAACTGAAATAAAAGACTGAAAGAGTTTTTAGCAGAAGCAGATAAGGATGCTGGACTTCAAATCTGCAGGAGTCCTCCTCTCTGGCCAATACAGCTTGTGGATAGATTTGCGCTATGCTATGTAAACAGCCAACCAGTCAAGCCTCCTACCACTGAGGATTCTTAATGTCTTTTGTTTCTCTCAGAGAGGTCCAGTTTAGGGACACAATACTGTACATTCCTGAGTTTACCACCAAAAAGCATGGGGATGGTCAGCTGTTTGCATATTACTGCTTACATTTCATATATGTATTTAGCACAAGCAATAGACATGAATCTTGTAAGAAAAGGAAAAAGGATAAAATCGCACTTGGGCCAAAGAAGCCCACACGGCCAGAGGTTATCCTGGTTTCCGTAGCATGAAGCAACTGAGAGTATTGCTACTCCCCCATGGACGGGATGCTAGTCCATTGCAGGGTTACCCCCCCCCCCCCCCAGCAGTATGTCGCCGGTACCATTTACATGTATACATGACCTGGATGGAGAGAGACAATGTGGGGCAAAGTATCTTGTCTAAGGAAACAAAGTGATGGCAGGGACTGGGCATCAAACCACTGACTTTCAGATCTGAAGTCCAATGCGCTAACCACTACACTACCACGCCCCCACGATCTTGTAAGAAGCCGTTAATATATACCTTTCCAACTGATCACTGGCATCATGTGTAGCAGCAACCTTCTTATCATGTTGTCGGATAAGCCGGGACAGCTTCTCCTGCTTTGACGCTTGTTGCCGACGAAGTTGCTAAGAATCACAAAATGTTTAAAATAACTTGGGTTTCTTCTTTCATAAGTGTTTCACAAAACTTGGAGGTTTTGTTTGATAAACATTCTAATGTTTATCAAACAAAACCTCAATGCAGATGTATCGTAAGTAATGTGCCCAAAATTCACCCAAAAACTACATGTAACATGAGCTATATAAAAGTATAAACTGAAGCCAATAAATTATTAAATACCTGCAGTTACTGTAGTACAATTTCACATAAATTATGTAGTATATTACCTCTATCTTGGCTGTCGTGTCCCTGAGGACCTCTTTCTGGCCGATGTTTTTATCTTGGAGGTCTTCAAGCTTAGCAGTCTCCTCGCTGTAGAGAAAACAGAGAACCAATTCAGTAACCATGGCCTGTGATTGTGGACACATTTTGAGACTCAAGCTGCAGAGTTGCCTCACTCTAAGTTTACCTACATGATGAAGTATTGGTAGCACATTGCACTGTCTGATAGGAATTTTGATTACAGAGATTCCTCCTCTCCAAACAAAGTTTGTACCACATGTGCCGGCAATGTACCACAGTACATTGCCTGTACTGTTTAGTATTTCAGATAAAGCACTCACTATTAAATTAATGTAAAGTGGCTTGAGTAGTGCAAAAGTCATGTGCACGTATACCTAGCTTGGTTTGGGAACTCAAGTAGATTACATTCAATAACACAGTATCAACAAATCTCAATTACCGCAGCTTATCCATGTCGAGCCCTATTCCAGTGATCATTTTTAATGCTGTCTGTCCATCCTACAAACACGACAGAGAACAAAGAGAGTGCATTTATTTACTGTATTAATGGTAAACAAGATCATTCATCCATCAGTACATTGGAGGGTGATGGGGGAGATAGGAGGTGGTTTGAAAGGGCTAGTCAAATTCTGACTTTTGTTTTCCCCACCCTTGGTGGCCCAACATATGGGTCAAAACCCTCCACCCTAGGTGAAGTATGGGGTGAGGCTAACAAAGAGACATCAAGTGCCCAATTGACATGTGCTGAGTGTACCAATCCCAGCCCTCCACCCCTCCAGCATCCCTCGGCTTAATATGTAACATGTGAATGTGAATGACTCAGGAATTAGCCTCTGAACAGGCTCCGCGGTGGGGAAAAAGCGTGAAAAAATTTGCAAACAGAGCAAGCCCGGCGTAGACTGAGAGAGAGTCTTGTCCTCTCTCCCAGGCTCTGCTTGGCTTTCTCCACTCGCCAATTTTTTTTTGCCCTTTTTCCCTACTGCACAGCATGTTCACAGGCTACTCAGGAATTAGGACTATTGAAAAAAATGGGGATGGCGAAGAGGTACACACCTCAATAAACTGTAAGCTGCTCTCCTGCTGACTGCAGATCTCCTGCAGCCGAGCACTTCTCTCATCCCTAGCTTCCTTTACTGCTTGCACAGCACTTGTCAGGCGAGACAGTTCCTGTCAAAACAAAGCAGGTAAAATAAATACTGCTGTGACAATCAATCTGTACAAAACGGAAACTAATTTTAGTCTTGTCATAACTAATTATTACTGCATTTGTATTTAAATAAGTGTAACACCAGTTGACCTTTCAAGTTGCAACAAATTTAGGCCTCATATTCATTTGATAATAACTTAACTTCTGACAGCAGCTAAAGAAAACATACAACGTAAGAATTAGACACCAAATGACTGCTAAATAAATGCCAAAAAACTAACTTGGAGGGCTAAATACATGATAATGTTAAAAGATTTTTTTCCTTTCAATGAAGCGGGATTCCTAGATCTGCAAGTCTGTTCAGTGCATACCCCTTTAAATCTTTCAGGTGACTGTACAATCTTAGACTTAAGACTTTCACAATCTTGCTTGAGCCCAGCTAAATTAGCCTTTATCTCAGCCTGAAAACAAGAAGCAACATAAAATAAACAAAGGGTCACTTTACAATGTCATAAATAAACATATCTCTAAGCTGTAATGAGATTAGTAGCCAACAACTCCAAAATTAATACAGGGGTCCTGCCCTTTTTCAGAAACAGTTTACTGGGACTTTTTTAGGACTCTGATAGATTTTTCCAGGACTCCCAAATGCATGTAATAATTAAAGCTATAAACTCTTATGAAATAGAAATCCAAAAATAATACCGCAGAAAATTGTTTTTAAAGAAAACTTATAAGATTTCCAGGACTTTCCAGGACCTGCATTAATTATTTTTCAGAACTTTCCAGGAAAAGGCCAGAATAAAATTCAAGGACTTTCAAGGATTTCCAGGACCCATGCGAACCCTGTAATATGACCAAAAACTAATTGACTGTGAAGTTGATCAGTAACTCACAGTTTGAAAATGACTTGAAGATGGCAAGCCAAGTAGAAGTTTGAAGTATGGCAAGTATTTGCTCAGTTGCCCCATGGGCAAAGGACTGGGGGAACCATCTGTCAACTAGTTACAGTCTGTGGAAGTCTGCCAACTTGAGTTCAATCATATGCCTCATTATATAATAATATCAAGCATTCAAGATAGAGAGCAAAGCAAACGCTATGCTTTTCCTTTGAAATTGTTACTGGGTTTTGAAAAAGTTTGTTAACCTACCAGGCAAGTGTGAAATTGACTTGGAGAAGTAAATTATTTGAGAGTTGCCTGACCAAAGGACAAGCTGGAATTGGGGTTTTCAGTGCTTTCAATAAGCACTGACAGCCGACGAAAAACGTCGGCTACTTTGCTCAGAGAAGTTGGCTACTTTTTTCCCTAAATTGAAGTTACTGTAATTAAAGAAGATTCCTTGAAACCCCTTGTTGAAACAGTCGGTTACTCTACTCAAACCAGCTGCCTACTTCATTGTCATGCCCTCTACCTGGACAATGAGATAAAGATACCCCCCAAACCCCTTTTTATCGTACCTAATTAAATATACATAATGCATGTACTGTGACACCAAGAGTTACTGTGAGTGTAATGAAAACCAATTTATAAGTTTTACTTCATGATGAAAATTAAAGTTATCACCTTTTTTGAACTGAGTTCTGCATTGGCGGTCTTCAGTTGTTGAATGTTTTTCATTTCTGCAGCCTGAGGTGGATGGACAAAGAAGAAAAAACAAACACTATTTTTAAAATGCCAATATTGAAAATATTGGTGACTAAATGAACTGTGTGACATTTGCAGTGTGAATTAAGTGTAATCCTTCCATCAACTAGACTAGTGTACAGTTGAGCAATCAGTTTTTTTCCTTGTGGACGTGTCAGCAAGAAGATCATGTGAGCACTACATGTACATGTACCTGATACATGGAAACACAACACATGACAGTGGGTCAGGCATTTTTGCCTGCTGATACGTTCTTCTTGCGGGACAATCCCTTCTAGTGAAAAGACTTTCTAGGTGCTAAAAGGCTGAGTAGAATAGTTTATCCAAAACCTTTTGAATCGTTTACTTGCCTGTTGTTTGTTTAGCTCGCTCACATTATTTTGAAGCTCTTCTACTTCATCTTCAAGCTGTTGAATTAAAAGGAATCATAAGACAGAGAGGCAGAATTAATTCATATTGCTACAATGTAATCTTTGACAACGGTCTATTAAGACCATACATTTGTGCGGTAGAGTGCTCTTAAAATGGCCTCATTACTTGTGGTAAGTAAATTGTGAAATGACTGAAGATTATAATAAATTATATACATCTACAAATCCTTACTGCACACCCACAAATGGATGAATGTTTTAAAACTGGCAAAATTTGGTTTAAGGGATATTGTTTTGGTTTGCAAGAAAATGATTAAATAAATATATTTAAAATTTTGCACATCTGTGAGTTAAATTTTTGACAATGGCAATGACTTCATTAGTCACTCCATTAAAAATGGTTTTTAAGTAATCTCACAATGAACGTAATACAAAAGGTATTAACTATACAACATACAATACAATAATTCTAAAACTCATTAATAACTTATAAAGAGGAAAAAGAGGAAACCACTAGTGCCATGATGGTGGTTTGGATACCCGATCTTAATTAGACTAGTATAAAATTTTGCATACATTTGCTTAGAATTTCTCCAAGAATTATAAATGGTTTGAGAAGCCATATCAAAAACGCATAAGAGTGTTTTATTGGGTATCCGAAACACCTGAAAGTTGGTTTAAAAAAAGTTGGCTGTGCTTCATTTTTTCATCCTACTTCAAACCCTCCAATGCATGGCTCTTAAAAAGCAGCCTTAAAATTAGCTTATAATAAGTATTTATTTTACAGTTGTTAGAGTTTGAGGGAGTTCATTCCAAAGCCGAATGACTCTCTATATAGGATCGCTAGCCAGTAGCTGTTCTGAATAGTGGCATTTCTACTAGCTTGTTTCTATGTCTAGTATTGCAAGAGTGCCCTGTATGTGTCACATACCTTCTGAACTTGTTGATCTTCCTCAGCCCTTTTTGCTCTAAATAAGAATAATATCCACAACAACTACAACTATAAAGATGTGTCTATTGTTAATCGTGGTGTAAGATAGGAGAGATGAATGTTTATTCGAACGTTTATTCCATATAAGACTACATCCTAATAACATCAATAGAGATAGTGGAATTGAAATTCCTGAAGCTTGGATACCCACGATCAAAAAGCACAACAGCCGATCAACCACAAAGTGGACCTGTGAGGGAAAAACATCTAATAGTCGGAATAATAATGAGGATTGAAATGCACCAATAACAGCGAACCAACATGCTACAAATAGCGACATGTAAACAATCGAACTCATCGCCTGATGAAGTCTAGCAGTATTGCAGTCGAAACATTGCGATCAACAATTCAAAGCGATTCCATTGTGAGACAAACAAATAAACGTTCATCTTTCCTAACTACAACAATACTCACTCAATAAAGCTTATTACTAATTATTGTAGTTTATTACAGAGAGGTCAGGAAAACAGCTAGAGACCAAGGATACAGAATTACTAATGTTACCACAATTAATTCATAAAACCCTGGCCAAGAGGACATGTATCTGCGTGTGGCCAGGGCTTTACAGGAAAGCTTAAAAGGTACATTTCTCCCCATCAAGGGTTTCTTCAATGGAACGTTTTGTACAATGTACAAGGAGACAAGCTGTAATTATTAACTAGATCGTCTTACTTCAGTTCTAATATCTTTTTCTGGAGTTCTTTATTTTGTGTGATTAACAGCTCCCTCTGTTGCATGGCTGTATCCTGAAGGTACCATGAAATAAAAAAGTGTAGAACAGAGCAAATGTATTTAGTATTAGCACAGAACTTTGTATTACTTTCTGCACACAATAGCTACAATATGGTCACCTGACCCAGCGTTCAAGATAAGAGAGCTCTCAAATAGAAAACAAAGAAACAAAGAAGCACACAAAAAAGAACAATGTTTCAACTTAAAGTTAACTAATATGTGATTAACATTGAACAAATAATGCAGTATTTAGCTTGAAAACATGCCTGAGCTAAGATCCACTTCTATAGCTAACAACTGATCTAAAACTGAAGATCTTCTGACCCAGTACTCTAGGTTTTTTCCAAACATAGCCCTAGCCCCTGTCAGGGGTTGAGGATGTTGACACAGGTACTGCCTGGTAGAACTTTGAGCCCTGGTTACTATAATATGGTTAGAAAAATAAACTGTTGACAGAACCAGGATATTTAATCTTAGACTAACACTAGTTTACCAGTAAAACATTCCCAGCTTTTCCCTCCCTAGTATTAAAAGAACAAAAAAATGGACGCTCACCACTTCAGAAATCACAGACTCATAAACATGTTCCCTGGAACCTTTAAATTTGGTGAAGTTCACAATAGCACTACAAAAAAAAAGAACAAGCAAACAAACAATGGTGTAAATTATCATGGAACAAATTTAAAATGACTAAGGACAGACAAAAGATCGGAAAAAAAACTATGAAGCTTAATTAAATGCAATTTTCTTGGAGAAAGAGAGTGATTGCAAATTGAGTGGCAATCTCATGCTCTCAGCTCTTTATATCTCCATGATCTCTTCAAACTACAACTGACACAGTGGTAGGTTAGTCAAAAACTGTCCTACCTTATGCACTGAAGAGTCCGCTTTGGTTCTGAAAGTAAAGAAATACACAAGAAACTTACTGGTGTTAATTTGCAGTCAGTTGCATCTTTAGCATGGAAATGCCATGTGGGAACAGGACCCACGTGACTGTGTCTTGATATCAAACAAGGGGTGATTGGTCATTGTACAATAGAAGTTTGAGTGTTGTCTGTCTGATACATGAGCATTCCCAATAAAACTGAGTTGCTTCGAATTTTAGCACACTTACTATACAGTGCTGTGCTTAAGTTTTCCCTTAAATGCACATTTAAACTTTGAAAGGTTTATAGTCAGTCTATATTATTGTGTGGTAGACTAAAAGCATTATTTTTAATTAGTAAAGGTCAGTGTCTGAAAACTTATTGCTGGTATAAACAGTGTAATCAAATGAACTATATAATAGATTTGATTCATAATTTATGCAATACATCAAATGGATCAACTTACTTGGTGTAACAAGGTCAAAGATGTTGAAATTTTCCACTCCACAAGCAAACATAAATCGCTGCCTGCAAAAAAGTAAGGAAGTGAAACTAGAGCAACGTAATTACTGAACTACGAACTGGTAGCTAGTAGGGCTCTTCAGGAGTGTACTGTACATTTTATAGATTCTAGATTTATAGATTCTAAGTCAAACGCTAAATATGCTTTCTTTCTTTCCGTACATGTATGCATACATGTACAGCTAAATTTCCCTCGTCAGACTTTTAAGTAAACCCAAATTTGGAACTGTCAACTTTGATACAGTTATCATATATAATTATACTAATGTAAAGACGGAAAGTTGTAACTCGAGTTTCACGCACTGAGCAATCATCATTACTTGCCATGAGTAGCCAAATGCTCACAAGAAGAGGCAAGAAAGATATAACAATCAACAGTTCACAAGGGTAGAACAAAGAGAAAATTAGAGTCTCCAACAGAAATCAGTCCCATAAAAATGATTTTTTTTGTGTTTTGATCCTCACAAGGGACTCAGATTTTCTCTTTTTCGGACTATGCTTGGGACAATTTCTTTGTTTATCAATTGGAGGCTTTTCTTGAATGGGAAACATTGACAAGTAAAATCAAGTAGAAAAGGATGAGAGGCACCTGTAAAAGAGAAGGAAGAGAGCTAGCCTGCAAGCAGGCTCACTTAGTGAGAAATTCACACAAGTAACTTGGGGGCGATGCTGCGATTTGAGAGCCGGTGAGCAAAGTGAGTTGGGAAGAAGAATGGGGCTTCCTCACCCCATTGTTCTCGCTGGTTTGCAAATCACGGCTCTGCCACCAAGATACTCATACAAATAACACACTAAGTGAGCCTGCTTGCAGGCTAGAAGAGATTAGAGAGAATAAGCTTCCAAACTGGAGACTTGAATATTCTTTGACTTGGTGTAGTCCGATTGACAATGTGCGAGAGATCATCAGCAGCCACCACCGTTCAATGAATGACCCAATGGTGATGAAATGGTTTCCCTTCAGTCTTTTCTCTGATAAGTTGTGTGAAAAATTAATCAACCACTAAGCTCTTGTCTGTAGTCTCAAAACTCGAAATTTTCGACTTGAAACTCGAAGTTCTTGACTCAAATCTCAAAGTTCTCGACTCAAGATTCGATACTCAAAGTTTTCGAGTTTCGAGGATTGAGGATCAAGACGAGGCATTTGAGTATCGAGGGACTGTCAACTTACTTTTGCCTGGTACCATAAGTGTTACCTTCAACACAACTGCAAATTATCTACAGATTGAACAAAACTAATATCTGGGCATGGATCCATTAAACTGATACTTACAAAGCTAGTGCTAGTATTACAAGTGGGGCACTCTCCTCATGAAGTTCTGGATGTTCAAAGCTCTCCATGGACTTGAATTGTGACTGTGTAGTGAAGAATACATTGTAGAGTATAATATGGTGGTGATTCCATGGCAGATGGTGGTTTTTTTAAATCCTTTAGTTACTGTCATAATTGTGATTGATAAATGTTTCCCTGTTTGCATGCCAAGAAAACAATGTTGACTAGATTTGAGGAGTTGCACAAGCTGTACTTGCAATATTGAGCATGCGGCTGGCTCAAGCCTGAGGGTGCAGTATTTGTTTTCAGTGTTTTCAGTTGACTCATAATTTGCATGAACAAGAAACATCTCGGGAAACAATGTTTCTGCAACAATGTTTTTTCACTTGTGGCAGCCTGAAAACATATTTGTATCTGAAGGGTTTGAAGTTCAGAGAATATGTGTTCATGAGACACCCAATGATGATAATTAATTGCAGGCTATCCAGAATGTTTTATACATAAGGTCTTGGTCATATAAACTGATGAGTTCTCATACCACCAGAAATCATGTAATAGGCCACCAGGATTGCACAGCATACTAAGTAATCTGGGATCAAATCATTTTATATACCTGTGTAAATTGTTCAGTAGGAGCACCAAAACTTGACAGCACTGCAATATAAAGACGTTTCATTTGCTGAAACTACAAAATCATAAAAGAGTTTAAGTGGTAAGTAGTGCACTTGAATGTGGAAGCGGTTAAGCATAACTACTCTAACTATAAATCAATTATTACTTATTAACTAATTATAAATGACAATAATAAAATATTTTTTGGAGGACGCGCCCATTTAAGCTTATAATTTATATTCATCTGCGTCCGAAGACTAAAAAATATCTTTGCTCTCCGTTGTTCTTGACGGCTGTGTTGAGCAAAAATAAAAATTAATTAGAATTGTGGTCCCAAATTTTTCAGCCTGTTTTAGCGTTTGGTAGAAAATTGACATCGAAAATGAGAGCTTATATTCAAGTCATGTCAAGTCCGAGCAAGCTCTCCGCGGCGATCTGGCGCCGGGGCGGGAAAAGGAAGGAGAGCTCTTGCTCGCAGGCTAATATTCAAGGAAAGCTGAAGTCACATAACCTTCACTTCTTCATTTTTTCCGTAGTAAAGCCCGTAAACCTTCAAAACAAGAGTCCAATAAAGCCTAATAGATATTCGATTCGAAGCCAGCTACTGGTGTACGAAAAATTTTATCATATCGATTTTGCCTTCCTTTCTAGCCTGTGCAAAGATTAAGAATTTGCGACGACGGCATTTTTACCTGTGGTCTAAGAAGATCTTCCACGCTTAATGGAACTCCAAACATTGATTTGCAATTTGCCACAGCCTCCTCGCTTGTTAAGATCGGAAATCCTGATCGGACTGAAGCCATGATGAACTGATAAACACAAAATGGCGGACTTTCTTGGTTCACTAGCAGCTAAATACAGGAATTGCACTGACCAGCGGTTTGAGTGAAAACATGGGTTTGGTGGGGGGTGCTCATTCTCGCGGGCTCATAATCCTGGTTTCTGTATAAGACTTTGAGTGGGTGCAATTCCTGTATTTAGCTGCTTCTCTTGGTTCAAATGATCCGCTCCTGCTATCGACGATTTTGATTGGTTATTTGATCTTACGTCATCTTCTTACCCTGTGTTTTGAGATTGCATTGCCTTATGGGTAATACAGAATTTCACACAAAATGGCGTCGATGCATGACCGACAGAAGTTGGTTAACGACAAGAAGCAAGAACTTCTTCGTCGCATTGCGGAGAAAAAGAAAAACGAACAAAGCAAACAACCACCTTTACCTTCTCCTAGCGAAGGAACTGCCCAAACTGTTCCAAAGAGTCCTGCAATGTTTGTAAACGATGGGAATTTCTTAGCGCGTTTTCAAGCAATGCAACAACAGAAGGCACAGACAGCCAGTGCTAGTTCGACAACGACATCTGCAGCTGGCAGTGGCTCCGATTCTCGTCCAACTATCACCATGAAGCTAACAACTGTGAAAAAATCGACGCCGGCTAAACCAGTACCCGCCCGTCCTGACGTCTTTGAAGAGCCAGACGATGTCGAAGAAAATGGTAAATTTGAATATTTGAAGCTTCAGGTCTCAATTGTTGCCAAACATGTTTGGTGTAATTTTGATCTCGCTAAATGCTTGAAAATGTTCTGATGAGCGGTATAATTAAGTTCCCCCACCAGAGGACGAAGATGTACTTGACAGCATTGAGGTGCTGGCTGCTAGAGTTGTGAGAGGCGGTGACCAAGTTGAACGGACTGCCATACAGAGCAACGTTAACAACCCAACCTATAGGTAAGTTGGAGTTGATTTAGACTACAATACAGTCGTTTTTTCTCTTAAGACTCTCGGGAGAAGTGCGTGAGAGAAGAAGAGTGCTAACACACGAGGTTCAGGGCACACACAAGCGGGCGTGTGAGGCAAGAAAAAAGGACTGTGTGTCAAGCAAAAAGTCAACCCTTGATTCATTCTGGGCGTAGAAGACGAAGCCATGAGTTGTGACACAAAACAGATTTGTTGGGCCCGCGCAGACTGGGTTACAATTTACCCGCGAGACTAAAAAGTTAAAACGAACAAACAAAAATGGCATCGCACTCTCGTCTGGATTTAATATTTTGCGCCAGTCTTTTCAAGCTTCGTGTAGGCAAGGTTGAAAACGACTGGAACTTAGGTGACAATTCACTTGAATCATGTCCTCTTCAGTGTTATCAACGCAATCATCAACTCAGCCGTATATGAAGCACAGTAAGCTTATATTCAGAGGCTGTGCAACTGAACTGTGCTAGAGAGGACGGTGGCTTCAAAACTCTCTCATCTCCAGTGAAATCATTTAAAGGCCCTAGAATAGTCGCCTTTTTACCATTAGTTTCTTTCAATGGCTGTTTTGACCACGGAAGCCTTTTCTACGTCCAGGTCGCAGGAAAAAAGTCTGGCACCGTTTTCGTGCCAAGGCAAATTTTTCGCGAACTCCGATTCCTGTTTCTGAGAAAACATTCCCAAAAATAAAAAAGAAAAAAAAAAAGAAAACAGACGCACACACATTTACAGTGTTGTTAGCAAAAACAATGTAGACTACAGTAAAAGGTTTTTATTGTCTTCACATCATGAAATAACAGGGCAAGAATTTAAAAGAAAAAATCAGTGCACATAACAAAATTAAACTTGCAATGAGCGAAAAAAATACCTTGTGGAACAGACAGATTTTGACTCAATAAAGAGACTTATTCATGTCGAAATGTTGACAAACCAGCCGCTACAAAGAAAATATTTCAAACAATCGAGTGAAAGATTCGCTTTCTATTTTGCTGAAGTGGTAGTTTCAATCTCAGTTTCACCGTAAATCTATTTACTTGCGAAACAAAATTAAAAAGTGTACAAGAGAATTTCAAAACAATTCATCACGCGCTATATTTTTATCAGCAGTCGGCTCGCTAATTCCCTGCTAGCAGAGGCCCCTTTTCCTTTGTATTCGCTGAGCTGACGGGCGGGACGAAAAGGGACCTCTGCCATGGGTCGAAATGAACTGTGTTGAGCATGCGCCACGGTTACTTAGCGACCGAAACGTCACGTGATGCTTTTAGCACGTGATCAGCTGACGACTGCCACCTTTCTAAATTAGCGCGCCAAAAAACACCTGCACAGTTTTGTTGTCGTGAATGGCGAGTTCTCCAAAACCCTAAAAAAAGTAGACAGTTCGTCTAGAGATAGTTGTTGTCTAATCTACGGTATTAATTTCAAGTTATCTGGACAAGGAAGCTTTTTTAGCATGACCACAACTCCAGGAATCAAAAAGAAATTAACCCATTGAAGGCTGCGTGTTTTATGATCGCTTCACTAAATTAGCAGTTGGTAATAAACAAACCATGTGCAGTACGAAAGGACAATTTATAGGTTCGAAAAAACAACACTCACTTGATCTAGAATAGTTAAAATTTCTTACTTTTAAATAAAATACACCAGTTGTCAATTAAGAATTATACAATCTCAAAGTCAAAATTTTGAAAATTTCCGCAAGAGATTTCTCATGTTGTCTTGCGCATGAAATCAAACCACAACAGAGCATTTGTGTCTGTTTAGGTCAGATTACTACTTTTCGAAATTTTATGAATGAAGGTACACAGAAGAAGAGACAGTAAGCTTTTCTGAATAATACATTTATTAAAACATGTCTTTACTTGTTTCCGAAGACCAAACGCGTTCAATTCTTTCTTCGAGGGAAGCTACGCGCAAGCGATTTCGCTCGATGTGCAAGTTATTTTGAAGAGCATTTGGTGATGCGAACTGTGCACGTTTTTCAAAACTTTTCCGAGAACTGTAAGGAATATGAAGAATCCCTCAATTAAAAAGCGATTTCGATACAAATTTACAATCAAATGTGGAATTTACTCTACCGTAGACACGTAGAAGTGCTGGAGCATTTCACAGAAAGTCCGCAGCTCGAAAAATCTTTGGAGGTGGAAGGTTGTCCTTCGCCTTGACAGATGTTTTCTTCGCTCTAAATTCCATTCCTTAACTTGTCGAGTATTTCTTCGTCCATGTTAACAAAAACGAGAGAAAGTAAACGTAACTCTTCACGAGTTTAGTCCTCTTTCCAGGACGGCATGACTGTCGGACGGCATGTTACTATGCAGGCTCACTAAATGACAGCGGAATAACTGTAAAGGAATGCGCGAGATAGAGTGGGCTCAAGTCACGGCCAGCAAACAATACAGGGAGCATGCGTTTCGGAAACCGCCGTCCACGACCATGGATGGCGGTTGAATCAAAGGGAGTTTCGACCCATGGCAGAGGTCGCTTTTCGTCCCGTCCGTCAGCTCAGCAAATACAAAGGAAAAGGGGCCTCTGCTAGCAGGGAAGCTCGCTAAAAACATGTAATGTTTTTCAAGTTAGTTTTCTGGGAAATACTCCACATTTCCGGATAAAAGAAGTGCTCTCTTATTTAGTTAATTAAGTGATAGTGTGAGATTTTGGTGGGTAATACATTTTTTTTTCTGTAATGCAATAAGATAACCGACCTGTAGAATAATTTCAAAACATTACCGCACGCTGTGCTTTGTAAATTCGTTTGGTACGAGATACTCCAAATGTTCGGATACAAGAAATGGTTTCTATCTTGCCGAACTGGTAATGTTGATAATTTGACTGTCATTGGTTTTTCCTGGGGCGAAAACAATTCTTCAAACCTTCAAAGCGGTTCTTTAAATTGAGTTTTGATCAATCAATCGAACAAGTTTCATCAACAGGAAATTCTTGACAACATTGACACTTATCAAAGATCATCAAAGGTAGTTTTGTCCTCATTTGAATACATACCTCTACATAAGGGACTTCTTCAATGAATTTTTTTTATAGTCGGAAATGTTGTCTTGTCCTTGTGCCCCAGTAAGACATACAATCCAGAAGCGGTGTCCATGTACGCATTGTTCAATCCTGAACTCCGTTTGAAGGACAACCTTGCCTGATTGCAGTATTTTCGAAATTCCGTAGTTTTAAAGATTTTCAAGCACATTCCACTTTGGTAGAAGTACTTGCTCTCCATCGCATACGTTTCCAATCCACATTTAGGTTATGAATCGTTGATATGTAAATAATTGTACAGTGGTATAAACAGTAAGCTAAAATCCACCACCGCTTTCGAAAACATGATATTTATGAACAAACGCTGTGAACGTTTGCAAACATTTAGAGATAAGTTCAGTTTCACGGAGTTCAAATAGGCTCTTCAGGCAGACGATAAATCAAAACAAGTACAGAAAGCAGCCTGTCGTACGAGGATTAAGACAATCTTTGTTCCCAAGGTGTTAAAGAAGCATTAGTCACCATTCTGAGCGAAGTGCCTATGAATTCACTTGAGATAGAATCAATTTGCATGAGGAGGAAAACATTCTGCTATATTTGGTGCCAATGATCCAATGATCCAATGATTTGAAAACAAATGATGTAATGTTCTTCAACAAGTACCAATCCACCCAAAACATCACCTTTTCAAGCGTAAAGAAAGTCATCAGGGTGAAAGAAATGCGCAATGAAATAAACCTGGAATAAACAGACTTGAAACCGCGTACCGAGAGTAGCGTGACATTCTCTGCGCATCCGCAATTGCCTATCTTGTGTCGAAATTTTCAAAATTTTGTAACTTAGGAAGAACACAATTTTGCTTCCGCTCGGTAAATTTCTTTGATTTTTTGCATGTTAGCTCTTATATGCCCAAAGAGTTTTTCAAGCAAGATTAAAAAAATTCTGTCGGACGGGAGAAAAGTTAAAGGTAAATTCGAAAAAAAGTGTTTTTTGCTGAAAGTTTTTGACAGAATTTTCTTTAACCCTTTCACTCCCAGAGTCAGTTGTAGAGACATTCAGGTGATTCTGACATCTGAGTCTGTGGATGAAATCCTATAGTGTTACCATTCAAATGAAACCTCTTCAGTACTTTCACATGACTCTTTTTATATTTCAGTATTCTAAAAATGGAATCCTTAGGTAGCTTACTAGAATCAAAGGCCGTATGCAAAACTTAAAGAAATTTCACCGTCAAATTTTCGAGCAAACTTAGGATATCTCTATTTTATTGTCATACTTCGAAACCCAACTACATTGCCATGGCAACAAATTTCTTAAGGAATCTACCAAAAATTGCCACTTTGATATTATCATTATCTTGTAGCAAAATTTGATCATGATTGGCCAACTCTAACCTAAATATTTTAACTCCCAAATACAATGCATCGAAAAAAACAAGAACCCTTTCGAGCCACCTTAAGATTCTGTTTTGGTCACCTGCCGGTCAAGTTCCTCAAAACACTACCAGCAATGCAATATTTTGGACAAATTCAAGAAATTTGAGGGACCTTTCCAATCCAAACTATGCTATTTTCTGTAAAGTGTATGTGACAGATTTTTTTTTGTATTTGCCTAATTGAATCTAAATGGCATCCTGACATGAATATCAAAAATTATTTTTCGATTTCGATTTTCCTTCCCCACGCTTTTGCCGTTTAAAAACATGAAATTTTACTTCCGGTCATGTCAAAAACCACGCAAAGGGAGACCTGGGCATAGTCACATTGTGACGTCATACCAGGAACGGAGTCGATGCCAAAACAAGCTACGTGGGCCACATTGCGAAGATCTAATTCATTTTGTTTTTCTTTATTCCGCAACTGCCAAATTAAGCACGAAATTATGTGAAACTGCTGCTGTTACAAGTAATCTGGGCAGTGATTTGGAGCTTTTGGAGTCCATCGAATGCGAATCACAAACTTCTGAAGTTGAAAGCGAAACAGAACTCGAGATTGAGAAAGAAGCTATTCAGTACCAGAAGATCCTTACATAGTCAAGCCGCTTGCCGATGAATATTGACTTAGAGAGTACTATCAAGAGACAAAGGAGGTAGAACGAATAATTTACACGCTAGAAAACCTATTTGATGGCATCGAAGCGCTTGAGATGTAGCAAGAAATGCAACGATTTCTCATCTCCACGTGTAAATATTAAAGCGAAATAGAACTCGGGAAGAGAAGGAAGACTATTCAGAACCAGAAGGTCCTTACAAAGACAAGCCACTTGCCGATTAAAATTGACTTAGAGAATACTATCAAGAGATACAGGAGGCAGTACAAAGAAAACAGAATCTAGAAAACCTATGTGATGGTACCGAAGCACTCGAGACGTGGGAAGAAATGCCACGGTTTCTCATCTCCTGGTGTAAATATTATAATCGTGCTCGGCTAAATAAACCCCTGTTATGCAGGTTATACTTTCATACTATTACACGTGTAGTTGTAGTAACTGTGCCTTAAACCATCTACAAAACGCCATAGATTGTCTCTGCTGCAAAGAAGTTTGGAAATGTGTTGAATCTCTCGCGCTGTTGTCTCGCGCGAAGCCGCGAACTTGACACAACAACAGGATGTGAAACAATGCACGCGGGATTCAGTGTTGTTTGCCTAAAACAGAGCGTCACTACGATCGGGTGCAGCAAAATATAATGCAATAGATGGAAGAAATTGTTGTCAGATTAGTTCGGAAGGAAAGTGAGAATTTCTCTGCGTTCTTGTGGACTCTCTGAAACATTTGTGTTGCATTTTGTATGTCTAGGCAAATTGACACTTGAAATTTCTGCACTGTTTACTTCCGATATATTGACCAGTGTTGATTCATAACTGCCGTAAAGATTATAACATCCCTCATTTGTGCACAACTGAACTACGGATAATTATATAATTATGGTGAAAACATGTCTGACTAAGTTTTGAAAGGAATGAGCAAACTCTAATCTTCATTAAAATAATCTTATGGCAGCTTATTGAAAGACCTGAAATATAAATCAAATTGGCTATTGCACAATTTACATAGACATAAAACAACAACGTTTCAGAGAGTCCATAAGAACCCAGAGAATTACCCACTTCTCTTCCGAACCAATCTAACGATACTTTCTTCCATCTATCGTATTATATTTTCTGCATCTGATCATAGTACGATCAGATGCAGATCAATACCGGGTGGGTTGTTACACATCCTTTTGTTGTGTCAAGTTTGTGGCTTTGCGCGAAACATACAATGGCGCTTCGAGAGATTTGACACATTTCATAATTTCTTTGAAGCAAAGACAATCTACAGCGTTTTGCAGATGGTTTAAAGCACAGTTACCACGTCTACACTTGTAAGAGTATGAAAGTATAACCTGCATAACAGGCATTTATTTAGCCGAGCGAGAACAAGGTTTATTTAGCCTAGCACAATTATGATATTTACACCGGAGATGAGAAATCATGGCACTTCTTACCACGTCTCGAGCACTTCGGTACCATCAAATAGATTTTCTAGATTGTTTTCTTTGTTCTGTCTCCTCTACCTCTTGATACTATTCTCTAAGTCAATTTTCATCGGCAAGCGGATTGTCTATGTAAGGACCTTTTGGCTCTGAATAGATTCTTTCTCGATCTCGAGTTCTGTTTCGCTTTCAACTTCAGAAGTTAGCGATTCGCATTCGATGGACTCCAAAAGCTCCAAATCACTGCCCAGATTACTTGTAACATCAGCAGTTTCACATAATTTCGTTCTTAATTTGACGGTTGCAGAATAAAGAAAAACAAAATGAACTAGATCTCTGCAGTGCGGCCCATGTAGCTTGTTTTGGCATCGACTCCGTCCCTGGTATGACATCACAACTTGACTATGCCCAGGTCTCCCTTTGCGCGGTTTTTGACATGACCGGAAGTAAAATTTCACGTTTTTAAACGGCAAAAGCGCGGGGAAGGAAAATCGAAATCGAAAAATAGTTTTTGATATTCATATCAGGATGCCATTTAGATTTGATCAGGCAAATAAAAAAAAAACTGTCATTTACACTTTAAGGAGTGCTAAGCGGTCCTGAATCTATGCCTAGCATAAATCAATAGTTGAGTTTGACAAGTGCAGAGCTCTCTTCAGAATCACTTAGCACTTCTTAATGAAAATAGTTGATCAGGTGATTTCAATTTTCTTGAATGTAGGTAGACTATAGGTAATTTAGTGTTTTGAGGACCTTGACCAGCCACTGGTCACTTAGCCACAGGAGATAGTGAAACGATTAACCAGTATTCAATATCCTTAATATTGGATTATGACTGAAAAATATTGACACTTGCAAGCATATCAGTTGTTCCATTATTGTTTGACTATGTTTGTAATGTACAAATAGTGCAGTAGCAGGCATGCTGTTGTTTCGTAGGACAATGAAGTGTCATGTTTCGTTCAGTCAATTCGGGTGTGGACATCATTTTGAATGACTGCGCACACCAATCCTGACATGACAGTCTACTGGACTTGCTGCGTAAGAGGATGGAGGACTGAAAGGAAGCTTGGATTGACTGCATCTGTTTTCTCCAAAACCGCTTCTCAGCCAGCTCCACTTTTAAGGAGACGTGCACCACTTTGAAAGCTCTATTTTTATAATTCATTGTCTTAAATCTGCACTTCTCTCAGGGTTCAACATCCGTTGAGTTGAGTCACTAGCCACTGGGCAAGTGAGCTTCAAAAATCTACCAGCCCATGGCACATTTCAGTCCCCCAGCTTTCTTGCCAATGTCTTTCTTCACCCATATCACCTTGACCCTGGCAGTAGACCTAAAGGCTGTGAAGAACCTTGATAGCTTTAATAGCTAAGCGACTACTGTGAAATTGCTGGAAGGTTTAATCCAAAACTGTTGTAAAACAGGTCTATTAGGAACAAAATTCTATTTACCTCACCGATTGAGTGACATAATAATGTTACTTAAACGTTTATGAGAGACAGGTCCGAAATTGGTAGCTTAGCTGTCGAAATGTTTGAATTTTAACAAACCTTGTAACTTTAGGATACGTTAGAGGCTTTTTGTGCCAAGTAAAATCCCAATTTACTTGATAGAGACGAACGTAAATGACAACGTAGTTGCAAAACACCTGCCATTTTGCCTAACTTAAGTAACCTGGTAATAAAATCCGGAGGTTATGTGATTACCAAGTCAATTACGTGCAGTGAAACACTCGCGATGGATGTGTGAAAGACTGAGTGAAATACACCATGGTTTTGCGGTAGAACAGCTTCCAGCAAGAATAATAACAACTTCACAATATAGTTCCAGTGGAATGAGTTTTTATGGTACTTTAAAAAAAAAAGTAATCCACAAGATCCTACTCGTCCACGGACTACCGAACGCAAATTATTTACTAGCCCTGCTTGATTTTTACTCGCCTCGGGCGACCAGGCGAACAGAGATGTCGAACCCTGTTCTAGGTATATTGTTTATGTTCTTTGTGTGTTGTTTCTCCAGGCCAATCCTGGAGAACATAGCAAATAGTGAAGGTCACCCCCTAGTTTTCCATGCCTTTCCTGACACCCTTTAAGATAATAGGTGTCTAAGAAAAACTTAGAAGTTTTCCAGTCTTGCTTTAACAGGTTAAAATATTCTCCTTCCACAATGGAACTCAGCAGGCTATTCCAGTGATGTGTGGTTTTGATGAAAAGAGAATGCTCAAATGGATGATCCTTAGCATGTTTAACAAATAATTTCTGGAAATGTTTAGCCTGAGCTCATTAGTTTTTACTCACCACTGTGTTTGCTTCTTTGTTTTTGTTTGCCAACATTCATTTTCTAGTCTTTCAGTTTCAGGTTTTTGTTTCACAATTTGGGATAAACAGCTTTCCAGCAAAAAACTTTAGTGAAGTTCTTGTCAGTGCACAACGTTGTGTTGACTTCTCTAATTTTTGGCTAGTTACTGCTGTGCTGAAATAACAGCTGGTCTGAAATATGTTTGAAAATCAGTTTGTTAAAATCTCGACATATTAAGAAACAAATAGCACCAAATGAACTCACAAAGGTGGCTGTCCTGTAAGCATTTAACTGTTTTTCCTGTAAAGTTGTGAAAGGTTGGAAAGGTTAGATACATTTTCTTGACTTAAAAAACCCTAGCTTTTTGAGGACACCCTTACACCCATCTGGCTAAACGGTTGAATGTTGTTTATTTATTGAATTAAATAAATTTTATTTTTTCCATTTTACAGTTTCTTGTTTGATGTCAACAGTCAAGGACACAAATACTACAAAAACCTTGTTAAATGTTTAAAGGGTGGTGAACCAGGTGGTAATAAAAGTGAAGATAAAAAGGCTGCAGATGCTTCAGTAACTGCAAGTGGTGGCGAAAGAAAAAGAAAGAGAAAAAGTCGGTGGGATACAAACCCACCCTCATCATCGTCATCGTCTTCATCTAACAATGATGCAGCTGTTGCAGCAGCCTTAGCTGCTGCTGCAGAGATTGAACACAGTATTCCAATGAGTAACAGAGAGGAAGAGGAAAAGCAGAGGCAAATCAAAGAACAGCAAGAGGTAGATTGATCTTGTTTTACATTTAAAGTCCATTTAGTGTCACTGAAATGTTTGTGGGTGTTTCAGTTTTCAATTTGGTAATGTTTGGGGGGTTGGCAGGCTCAAATGTTTTGAGTTAGCTCAACATGAGTTCATAAAGACTGTTCTGAAGTTTGCTTATCTTCAAAGTCGAGGATTGGTGAGATTCACATGTTAATTTTTCTTGTGCAGTAAATTTTTACAAAATTTGTCAAAATTTAATGTTGCTTGCGTTATGTTTTTTGCATTGCTGTGTAATGTCATTTTCTTTGTTGTTTTGAATGGGTAATTGTGTTTTGTCTCAGATTCAACAGATGTACATGAGAATCTTAGCCCAGCGAGCTGCATGTCAGGTTGGTCAAGCAGCAAGAGCAGACAGTGATAAACCAAAATATGAATATGATTCAGATGAAGATACAGAGGGTGGCACATGGGAGCACAGAAAGAGAAAAGCGGAAATGAGAAAAACACAAGGTTTGCCTTAAATGTGGAATGATAATTTCAGGGTTTTCAATAGGAAACTGAGTAGGTGGCAAAATTGTTGGAGTAGGTGGAGAATGAACTACTCGCACCAAAGGTACGAAATTCTAGGGGGGTCTTGGGGTATGCTCCCCCTGAAAATTTGGGATTCTTAGAATGCATTTCCTGCATTCTGGAGCAAGAATTAAGGTATTTGTTCACAAACAGAAAAGGAAACACAAATCACCGCTAAAAATTACTCAGAATGTAGGCAAGATTCTTTTGTTTTTCCTGATTAAATCTTGGCCGATCCAAGGCTTGTGTTTTGTGGCGAATGTTTCTCATGTTAGTGGTAAAATATAAGGTAATTTCTCAATCAAATACATGTGTAGGTGGTGAGTTCATGTGGAATAGCTGGCGAGTTTTGCCGGCTGCTGGCCCTTATTGAAAACCCTGCAATTTACATATTGTAAGTCAGTAGTGATTTTAGCCTGTCTGCTTTCAAATGAGACTTTTGTTATGAATGTTAATATTGGTTTGAGGGTGGTCTCTGCATTGTGTCGTGCGGGTTTAAACCTCCCACTTCCCGTACCTTTAATCCCAGTTCCGCTCTGTATTTGTTGGCTCTGGCCTTTTTTACAGGCCTTCTGACAGGGTGCGCGGGTGCGGGACCGCACAATTCGGTCAAACCCGCACAATAACGCACAATTCCCAAACATCCGCAAAATCCCGCACAATACTGAAAGATTTGCTTAAACATTAAATTAAATCAGGTATCCTATTGATTAACAAGATTCCTAAAGACTTTTTAGGCTATTTCCAGGCTATTTACCTTCCAAAACAATCGAGAAATTCCTCGCTTTCCTCAATCGTTTGAGCGGATATAAAAATGACAAGGCGTTCTTTTGTCACTCTGCGCCGGCCTGGGCACTAGTTTCAGTTCGATCTACTTTTAATCAACTTCAATAATCGGGTTTTGTTTTCGAGTGTATTGCTTCCTCGTTCAGTTTATGTGCGGGGGAACAAAGAAGAAATGCCGAAGAAATGAACCGTGGCGCCGAAATGACTGTCACTGTTTTGAATTATTTTCGCAAAGGGCTGATCGAATTTGCGAATTGACAAAGAAACTGAATCATTAAACTTTGGTCAGAAGAAAATCATTAAGTTCTGATCTGCATACTAGATTTGATTTTTTTTCATTCACATGAAAGGCATTTTCATTCAAGAAAATGCAAGTTCTACGATCTACTTGGTAAGTTGTTGAGAAAAACAAACATGCCATCAAACACTGTAGCAAATCACATTTAGCACGCAATTTGCATACATCTCAGGTTGTGTTTTTGCGGCTAATTATAACTTCGAGGAATTTGTGAACCTTTACGGGGAATTATTCACACTACATATTATTAATTAAAGACAGCAAAACTGCAGGGATTTTTTTTTTATAAAGGAACTCGTTTAGATCAGAAATATTTTATGCCGAAGTTTTATTTTGGTTTTATACGCGCGTTAATAAAACCCGATCGAGTTTATTGTGTCACGCAACGTGATTTTGTTTATACAGACACAGTTTTAGTTTTGAGTCAAACTACGCTTTGGTAAGAAAAAAATTACCTACAACAGGTATATCTCTATCGCCAAAGAAAGAAACTTAGTCGCATTTTTCATTTATACAGAATTTCCTCCCTGTCGGGTCTGGCTAGAACACTGGAGATTGAATATTTGGTTCGTCACAAGATTACGCAATCCCGCACAATTCCCCGCACAATCGATGTTTTTTCCCGCACAATTTGCCCCCCAAATCCCGCACAATTTTAATTTTTCTCACGCACCCTGTCAGAAGGCCTGTATTTTTACGCCTTTTTTACTGCAAAATATTGTGCAATGTTGTGTAATTTCCCCCTATTTTTCCCAGTTCTCACTCCCTTTTCTCCCTGTTCCCTCTTCTCCTGCCTCTTTTTCACCTCTGCCCTCTTTTCTCCTGGACTCCCACCCTCCTGTCCCTCTCCACCCTCATTTCCTTAAACACTCTTAGAACTTTAACTCTCTCTACCCAGGTGTATAAATGGGTATTAATGATGACTGCTGCCAGGGGATAACCCTGCAGTGGACTATCATCCCATCCAAGTGGGGAAGTAGTGATACTCCTAGTTGCTTCATGCTACAGAATTAGACACCAACTCTGACACACAGTGACAAGTAACACAGTGTGGGCCACTGTGTGACTTTAATTTGACCTTGCTCCCTCCTAAGAGTGCTTAAATAATGACAAATTTTCTATTCAGTGTTCTATTCCCCAGTGTGAGCCATCTTATTAGCTAGACCATGAGCCACCTGGCTTAACGACTTGGAAATCTGCTATCCCACTGCACACATATGTCAATAGCCATTTAGCTACAGCTCAATCTCCTATAACACCCTTTCCCTATGCTTTTACCCTCATTCAGTGTATATGTGCAAAGTCACTAATTTATGTTTCAATAAAAGTGACCTTGGTCAAAAGGTCTCTAGTCCAGCTTCACTGTCATCATATGTGCATTGTATATTAAGGTTTCATTGTTTCATCAAACTGAAGCTTATTCTGTTGATCAGATTCTGAATTAACCTGGGCTTTTCAAATTTGTTTAGAGTTCCACATTATTATATGGTTCCTCAAACCTGTATGGTCATTCTCTGTCAGCCAAGCAAAATCTAACCACTTCAAGGGGAGCAGGGATGGCGCAGTGGTGAGAGCACTTGCCTCCCACCAATGTGGGCGCCCGGGTTCGACTCCCGGTCCCGGTGTCATAATTATGTGGGTTGAGTTTGTTGTTGGTTCTCGTCCTTGCTCCGAGAGGATTTTCTCCGGGTACTCTGGTTTTCCCCTCTCCTCAAAAACCAACATCTCCAAATTCCAATTCAATCGTCAGTCTCCCCCGATTAGTAGTGCACTTGTGCACGGCTATAAGATTGAGACTATAATAAAGTTGTTTGTTTGTTTGGTTACTCCCTGATTCTTGACTCCACATGCATTCATTCCACTTTTCATCTTTTCAGACAAAGCTGTTGAACTCACTGTGAAAGCCAAAGGAAAACACCACATTGGTGATTTTCTGCCTCCTGAAGAACTGAAGAAGTTCACGGCCAAGGTTAAAGCTGTGAAGGGAGAATCATCTCTAGACAGCTTTGATTTCTCTGACTATGCTGAGCACAAGATCACAGAAGATAATATTGGATACAAGATGCTACAGCAAGCTGGCTGGAAGGAGGGATCGGGGCTTGGATCTCAAGGACAGGGGATTACGGCGCCTGTCAATCAGTATGCACATAAGTTCCTTGCTAATTACATTTAACTCTCAAATATGGGAGAAGGGGGAGGGGAAAGGCATTTGATACAGCACCTGTCAACAAGTCTGTACACAGTTTCTTTTGCTAATTGCTTTTATTAGCCTGATGAAGAGAAATGAGGAAAAATTGCTAATAATACAAGTTATGTTTACAAGTGCTTATTTGTGTGTATTGTGTAACTGCTAGGGGTAGAGGTCCTGATGATCTTGGAGGACTAGGAGAAGAAAAGCCTCATGAAATACAGCGTGAAGATGACGAGTTTGACTTGTATCGTAAGAGGATGATGTTGGCTTACAGATTCCGACCTAATCCACTGGTAAGGCAAATATCTTCTATATTTATAGACTGTATTCACTGACTAACCTGCCTGAAGTGAACTGTTTGTTAGTTGTTAGTAAAAGTGCTTGGTCAGGGGGATTACATGTAAGATGCTGTGTTGTTCAGTAAATTGCTTTATTTCTGCCAACCAATGCCAACATTTACCTACACGACACAAACGAGCCGTCAATAACATTAAGTGGGGGGGGGGGACCCTTACAGGTCTACAGATCTAGCGTTGTTGCTATGGGATGTTTGTGGATGGTATTTTGTCAGACGCTGTTTTGCGACATTTTGTGACGCTAGATTGGTGAAATGTAGGAGGATGGACATTGGAATTTTAAAAATCGACATTGGCTGTGCATAACTAGTGCCAGTCCTCAACCGTGCATTAAAAAGAAAACCTAAAATTTGGAGGAAAGGAGGTAGTGTTCCGATTTTTTTGCAAATCGGAGATAATTCAGCCTTCTTTATAATTTGATGCAAGCAACTACTGTTGTTACAAAGAAAAGAAAAACTACAGTTCAAAATGTAGAAATATATGTACTTATGATGTCATAACTTCTGTAATAATGTAAATTTCAAGATATTGATATGTCACGTTTTGCATCTTGGTGATCATGAAATATTGGCACTGTTTTCAATAACCAAAACTGTATGCCGTTTGAGGTTTAGGCTTTTTCTGTTCAGGTCACCTGACCTGCCAAATATGTTTGTGACTCGAAAATCTTGAACACCTTTCCCACAGAACAAACATGGCCGAGCAGCGTATCTGTGGAAGTTAGGGTTTCCAAGATGTGAAGAGAAAGAACTTTCAGTAGCAACAATGTGGTAGTTAAGAGTTTCCCCCCTTAACAAAACAGACAAGCAAGAGACTGAACTGATAATTTGACTAATGATAGAACAACGTTCCCATTAGAAGAATTGAAACCCAGCAAACAACGTGTTGAGTCTTTACTGGCAATAATATCACGGCTTAATTGGCCAATCAGGTCACCAACTGAGCAGAGTCATAAATACCATCAATTGAGTAGACATTACACTAACAACTACTTTACTCCTATGGTAACTTCAGTCAAGTTGTCGAACAACAGTCCCTGTAAGGACTACTCTGACCTGAACAATTGCACTAGACAGTCTACTAACTAAAGATTCCTGGGATCAAACCATTTACTGTGTTTTGTGTTGCAAAGTACAATGTAACACTCTTTGTTCCTTCTCTTTCAGAATAATCCCAGAAGACCTTACTACTAGATTTAATAGAAGGAGCTCTTTATCATCACTTGTATAGTAAATTAACTGTATTAACTAGATATAACACTTCAAGTACATGTACTGCAGTTGGTATGCTTGTGGTTACTGCTACCCCTCCATTTTGGACCCAGTTTTGAATTCAAGACAAAACTGCATTAAATACTGCACCTTTCAACGTCACATGAACTTTGAAATTTAAAAGTCAACTGTCAAAGTAAATGTCAACTGTCATAGTAAGTGCAAAAGTTGAATCTCTAACCTTTTCCGCCTTTGATCCCCTCCCCTCCCCTCCCCTCCCCTCCCTCTCCCTTTTTTTTCTTTTCACTTCAGGCTATGTCTACGGCTAACCCGATAGCTCTTGTACACACATAAAATGCTGATTTCGGCAGTTTCTTGCCGGAGCGATGCTGCACTGCTCCGATCTTGAAAGTGAATCGTCATGTATATCAGCTAGGTTTTGTGCCACTCCTCGGGGCAGTGTAATCCGGGAATTGACCGGAAGTGGAAGTCAGTAACCTCTGTAGTGTTGGGGACTAGAACCTTCTGAAAGATGGTGGCCGTATGTTTCTGTTCTGGGCCATTTCTGTTCCTACCAAACT
This sequence comes from Siderastrea radians, assembly GCA_964017195.1. Classification (NCBI taxonomy): domain Eukaryota; kingdom Metazoa; phylum Cnidaria; class Anthozoa; order Scleractinia; family Rhizangiidae; genus Siderastrea; species Siderastrea radians. The sequence continues at coordinate 64,327,275 of OZ024889.1, read as the reverse complement.
GGAGCATTTTTTCATGCCGGCACGATAAACTATCTGGTATAGTGAAGACATAGCCTGAATCGTCATATTTCGGATAGGTTTTCATGCCACTCTTAGGGGCAGTGTGAACAGGGAATCGATCAGTTACCGGGAGTGAGAATTAAAGATTCTGGGACATTTCTGTTCACACCAAGCCGGAGAAATTCTGTATCGGCACAATAAGCTATCCGGGATAGTGTAGACATAGCCTCAGTCTCTTCTCCTCCCTTCCCAAGCCATAGGAGCCTGCAGAGGAGTCTACTACTGGCGCAGCAAGTTTCTGTTTCTCAATACCCAACTCGATTATCAACCCTTTCACTCCAAAGAGCGGCCATGTTCTTCCAAGTTGAAGAAATGGTGACAAATTTACAGTCAAAACAGGAGAACCTTTTATCGAAGAACAAAAATAAAGTTTATTATGGTATCGTTGATGTCATTCTTCATTTCAATAATCCTTTACTCAACTTAAATGTTTAAAGGACTTTAGACAGAATCATCCAGTTTAAAAGGATCCCCAGTCGAGGGTCTCAGCCTTTCACTGTGATAGCTGCAACTATTTACAGTATCAATTAGAAGCTTGTTACGGCTGATTCTTTTCCTAACACGTCAATAGGATACTTTAAACAGTCGAACCTCTTTAAATACGGACATGGAAGGGACAGGAATCAACCTCGTTCCCAGGACTTTTTCCCTTTTTTAAATTTGGGGAGGTTTTTCCCGCCTCCCCAAATTTAAAACAGGGAAAAAGTGCTGGGAACGAGGTTGGACAGGAATGAGTGTACGTACTATGGAGGTATCCATGAGTTACAGTCTTACAGAGAAAGAGTTAGTGTCGTTACTGTGACTTTTGGTCTTCTTCGGGCAAAGCAAACTCTCCTTTATAGAGAGTTGTCCGTAAGGAGAGGTTTGACTGGAGATAAATGGAATTTGTTAAGGATTGGATCAGGTATGAAGAAGTTATCATGTCCTTAGCTTCCACGCTGGTTAAGTTCGAGACTTCTTCGGGAGGCGAACGAGGGGTCGCGGAGGGGGGGGGGGGGGGGAATTTGCGATAGCTAAGTGTTTTTAAGACACCCGACTCCCGCTGCTTAGAGCAGACCTTTCATTGACTCTTTCCCGTCAAATTGTTTTGATAAGCAGCTAATACAGCAAGGACAGATCCATCTATCCGTGTGTCCATTTTGAGTATCGACCAAATTCTGGCAGAGCTATGCCAGAAAAAACGTGTCCAATTTTGGGTGCAAAGTTGGTGGTAAAATAGGCCAAGTCACCCAGTTGATCAATGTTCCATTTCCAGGTTTTTTGAAGGACTGAGGCCAAAACTTTTCCAGTGGATAGAAAGGGGATAAAGGGTAGAAGATAAAGAGAAAAGAAAGGGGAGAAATGAATAGCAAACGGCAAAGAAAGTATACAATCTGCGTGCACTAACTCGTTTGTGCCATTTTCGAGGGCGGGCGTGAGCAGAGAGACTGGATTCAAGAGAAACCATTCGAGGAAAGATAACCTCACGGCTGGCCAAAGTAATCTATTAAAAAGGAAAGCAAAAGAAGCGAGAAAAAAATTGGAAATGAATCCGCAAAAAAAATCCAAATTTTGGCTTATGCGCATACGTGAAAGCAAAATATTGTACAATTTACAACAGAAGCTGGTTCAAAATCTAGCTTAATTGTAAGAAAACGCTTTTGTATCAAAGTTTAGTGGCATTTGGCAACATAGCACCCAAAAAACCGCTTTAACGGTAAAAAAATGCGTTTTTTAAGGAAAAAAATCGGACGGGAAAGGGTTAAAGGTTGGTTTGGTTGTTGTTGTTGTTGTTTTGTAAAAGGCATCGTCGCTATACGTTTTACTCTTATTTGTTTTTTTTTTTTCATAACTTGTAATACATTTAAGTCGTTAGAACTTCCCCAAGAGCAGTCGTAGTTTAAATTTTACTATTAAAAAGAAAAAAAAAACACGTATTTAGTAATGGACAAAACATTTGCCATAGCCGGCGTAGCAAGCGTTTCCGTAGGCTTTTCCGCACTTTTAAGAATTTTTCGCTTTTGCCTTCGCCCCAATTTTAGCGTGGCAAAAAGCGAAAAATGCTTCAAACGTGCCGAAAGGCCTACGGAACGCTTGCGACGCAGGCTGCATTTACCAAGGCCTCGTTACAGGGAATATTAGCCACAGGAAATACCTCGCTTACAGTTCTTTCTAACCTAAAAAGAAAAACGAGATGTCGCACACAACATCGATGCACTGAAAGAAAGGCCCTTACATGTAGTTCCCAGTACGGTACCGGTGTCCAGCGAATTCGAAGCCGTTAACACACTTGCGAAAGTAGCGCCACTTCAGTGCAGAGGATATTTCACGCAATACTTTTTCACAAGCAGGTCGTTCCGAGAGTTGGAACCGAAAAGGGTTCCGGTATTGGTGACTTTAAGGACAGTGCCTCCTTTTGTTACTGCGCATACGTTCTGCGCTTCTCGCGATATTCGGGTTTCTTAAGTAATTTGCCTACCAATGCATTAATATTTTTGTGCGGTTTATGACCATGTGAACAAAGCAGATCTTAGCAAGGGCTATCACAATCCAAAAAGAAAATTGGGGGTAACCGCGCATTTTTCAGAGATAATTGAGCGTAAATTTGGAAAGAAATTGCCATACATTCTTTGTATTTTAACGCTTTTTTAGAGTTATGGTTGCTTTTAAATTATCTCTGAAAAATGTGTGGTTACCACATTTTTCTTTTTGGATTCCAATAACCCTTGCTAAGATCTACTTTCCCCCCATAGTCATAACCTTTGCAAAAATACATCTGTATTAGGAGGCACCGTCCTTAAATTGACTTAAGTTGTGCGTTTCCAAAAATTGGACTTTCATGGTCTTCGATCTTCTAAGTTTAGCTAGCTCACCGTTGGGGAAATTAATTTTCTTACAGAACACAACACCAAGGTGTAACTAAAATGAAAACACGTAACTTTGGATGTTGTCCAACTTGCGTGGTGTTTCTAGGTTTTTCCAGGTTTATGAACTGTATGAAACTGCTGAGGCTGTCCACCAACATCATCAGATTTATGCATGGTTCAATTTTAAATGTTACCACCCCCCCGGGCAACCCCGGGGACAAGTCCAGCCCTTCGGGCCCGGGGGTGGGGAATTGTTTGAAGCGGTCTTGTCCCGGCGGGAGGGGGGCGGGGCAAATCGAAAATAACTTCTTGCTGTTCTTGTGAAGTACGTCACTTCTCGGTTGACACGATGGCGCCGGACCACGCGGAGAAGACTAACTATTTCCAGGGAAAATCTCTAGAATTTGTAGCAGACTGGTTAGAGAAGAATAAACTCTCAGAATTTAAATCTGTATTCGAAGGTACCTTTATTATTATTAATTATTAAACGAATGTGCGATTGATGCGTACTTGAATGGATGGCGTTCGGAACAAACAAAGAAATATTTGTTCAGCGTATTTATGTAGAAAAATGTAAGACTACTTATAAAATAGACTCTATATAAAAACGGACACGCGGCTTTATATTAAACAGAGATCTCAGTCCAGTGTTCTTATGAAACAAGCCAAGAAAGCCCCCCGGTAAAATGTTTGTTACGTTCACGGGCCTCTTGTGCGTATGCGCTAGATTTAGAATAAACACGTGGCAAAGAACATTTCTTTACTTGCTAGTAGTATGCCAGTGCGGTTAGAGTTTTTTCTTCAGTTTTCTTTTTCAAATATAGTGTTCATGTTTTCGTTATATTATACATGTAGTGTCCTTCGTTCAATAAACTCTAAAAATTAGTTTAAGTTCTTGCCAAAACGTCTGGTTTTGCTAGAAAACCACATATTTGTGGTCGATGAGGATTCCCTGGGGGTGGGGAATTGTCTCTTTCTGCGTGCCCGGGGGTGGGGAATAGACTGCCAAGTGAGAAAAAAATTGCAAATCCCCGGGGGTATGCCCGGGGGGATGGTAACAGGTAGAAGTGAACCATGCATTACAGTGCTGTTCGGTAGTTATTTTACTTAGCCCATGAAATACTGTACATACTAAACTATTAGGTGCTATTACACTCAAATCCCATTGTTATCTTTGTTTAATTTGACTCTTAGACACTAATTGTCAGATACTGTTTCACGAATTACGTAAAACCGCTCTATCGCAAAATTTGTGTTTATTTTTTTCTCAAACTAATTATTAATTTAATACTGCCATAAAGAGAAAACAAAGGAAATCACTACCGTGACGGTGGTTTGGATACCGGATCTTAATTAGCATAAAATTTTGCGAACTTTTGCTTTGAATTTCTCCAAGAATTATGAATGGTTTGAGAAGCCATGTCAAAAACTTGAAAGATTGTTTCATCAGGTATCCAAACACCTCGAAGTCGAGTTAAAAAAATACTCGGCTGTGCCTCGTTTTTTCAACCCACTTCTCGGTGTTTGGATATACAGTATATCCTGGTGAAACACTCTTTCTCGTGTTTGATACCGGTGTATTACTTGGCAACTTTTTACTGGCTTCCGCGTCAACTGGCCAGTTATAACGAAAGAACTATGAGACTGGGGCGAAGTTTTTGTGGTTTCACGTTCGCATTCGCGTCTCCTCTCATAGTTCCTGGATTGGACAGGTCAGATGAAACTGAAGCCAACAAACACTTTTTCATCTGGCACGGTGTGGTGTAGACTACGAGAAGTATCTCTTTCCGCTCTGGGATTGTCGAGGGAAACGAACAAGCGAGCGAGCGCAAAATCACCTGCCGCGTTGAAACGTGACGCGCGTCGAGCCGCTCACGTAAAAAGTTGCACATGCAGCTCCCGGTGTGGTCACCTCCCGTAAGTGATCACTCCAAAATACCCAAATTCTCCCAGTCAATTCACTATGGTTCCCGGCCGGGTATGGTTGGAACCTCCCGTGGAGGACCACCTCCCATAAGCATCCACTTTTAGGCCTGACGGTTTGAAATTTTCCACTTTTTTTAACCTCCGGTAAGCGACTTGAGTATTATCACACTTGAGTATTATATCGGGCGCGCGGTGTTGGTAAACGCGCGATCGGAGGCGCCAGGAGCTCGTCCTCGCGCCTCCGATCGCGCGTTCCCCAACACCGCGCGCCCCATAATACTCAAGCACCTGCTACGCAGGCAAGTGAGTGGTCGCTTACGGGAGGTTCGACTGTACTACCAAGTAGGATACATAGATATCACCAGTTCTTATACGAACCAAGGGACGCATCAAAGCTGCATGAAGTATCAGTGCTTCACCGTTTTGGCTTGAAAAGAGTGGGACATTTCATGGATACATATCAAATACGGTAGCACGTTTTTGGTCTGAAGTAGTCTTAATGGGAACCCGTCTCCTCCCCCACCCCCAAGGTCTACTCTCATCAACTGAGGAAGCAAGAAATGGTCACCCAAATGGGTAGCCAATCATTCGTGAAACTTTCCCAAATGAATAACGCGTACCTTTTGTTTTTGCTTCAACAGAATGACTTTAAAATGCTTTGGATGGCGTTTTTCTGAAAAAGATGAACCTCTCGCGTCACCTTTTCTTAAAGTTGTTCAAAAACGCTTCCTTCAACTGACTCCCACTGTTTGTTTTCCAGAGTACATATAACATAGCTTTTTTCTCACTATATTTTTCACCACCAATGCCCTCCGAATAAAATAAATAATTTTATTTATTAAACAATACTGTTCATCATCACTGTTGTCTTATAAGCACATAAAGCCTGGTTTCATTTGTCGGGAGAATCCCAAATGATCGGAGATTTCCGTCAAAGATTTTCCCAACTTATGAAAACACGACCACGCCACGATCTCCGCGATCACCGCAGAAGTCTGGGACGTATCGGGAAAATAGAAACGATCCCGATTTTCCTGATTTATTCCCGACCATCCCAGATGATTAGGGCGTTCACGATTTCGTGTTTTCTCCCCCCAAGCAAACTTGCCCATTATGAAGTAAGATAGCTCACGCGATTAAGTCAACATAATGAATTACCTGTATAAAACCTGTAAGACAATTGATTCGAAAGTGTTTGACTTGTTATTTTAGCCGGATAGTGAAAACATGAATCTCCTTTACAGTATTTTCTATGTGGGTTTTTACAAGTGAGAGCTAATAAACTTCCAAGTGGGCAACTCAGTTTTATGTGGTGAAACTGCTTGGCAATAATTTTTCCAACAGAGAAATACCGGGTATCCAGTAATTGAGGTATCTCTATAAAGAGAAGTCAGGCTGCAACAAATCTAATCTGCTATAATTTATCAAGTCTTAAAAATCTCATAATTTTATCGGCATAATGATTGACGGAAAAGTACATTCTGTCTATCCAACCAATCTTGACATTAGCTAGACTCTTGTCGACTCCCCAGTTGGCAGATTTCTCCACTTCCTTTAGCATCAAGTCTCGTCTGTCCGGCTTTGTTTTGGGAACAGATGGGGGCACGTTCATGGTGTGCATGATCTCCTCATGGAAATACAGCAGTGATGGGAAATAAGTTTGTTTGGATACTGCTGAGGAAGGCGTGTCAGAGGGACCATCTACAAAGGCAATAAAACACAAAAAACTTAACTTTCAAAAGGTCTGAAACCTTTCAAATTTCATGAGGCCCAGTGGCACAATAAAGAACCTTGTGCATTATTTTATTTTTTCAAAATATTGGGTCAAAACTGAAATTTTTCGTTACATAAAGCAAGGCTCAGCTTAAGTCCCTTAGGTCATCCAGGACTAGACTGTGAAGATGGGCAAGTAAGCTGTACCTCCTTTTTAAGCCCATCACACCCCCCTCTTCCTTCACAGCCAAAACAACAAACAACAATACTATAGGGGTAATAGAAACTTGGAGAGCCTTAATGCAGAGGTAATTTAGAAGCCTTTAAGGCGTGTACATCATTTCTAACTTTGACAGGTCAAGAGATGAACATACATCAAATGCATTCCAAACCCTGCCACTGGCATTCCACTAAATTAAGTAAGCCCAACCCCTCTGTATTAAGCCCCTCCTCTGTTAACCCTTTAAGCCCTAATATCCACATGCATATTCTCCTCACTGTTCTCCATATGTTTCTTATGTTACTAGTTGGGAGAATTTGATTAAACATCAATACATTTCATGTCTGGTGATCATTTCCTTTATTCTCGTGACCTGTATATTTAATCAACTAGAGATATTGTAAGGAGAAATGACATGCTTGTCACTCTTGAAGTTTGAAGGGTTAAGACCCTCTCAAACATGCTCGAAATAAATAAGTTCTCCCAGGAACTTATTAGGGGTTTACATATTATATATCAAACATTCAAGTGAAAGACATCACACACAAAACATAAAGAATGGATTTCAATAACACATCAAGTGAGTTTTTTATCTTTTTCTTCATGAAAACTAACAATGTTAACAATAATTGTTAGCAGCTTTTGAAAGTTTGTTTTAAACCTGTGCAAGTGGAAAATCGCCTTGGGCAAGCAAACTACGGGAGTTACTTGCCCAGAGTGGAAATGATATTCAAGTTTTTATTGAGTCATCATTCTGTTGGCTTACCCTTCACAGCTGTCCGGCTTTTCCAGTCTCTTCTTTCCCAAGGGGGCTTACCGATAATGCGACCAGTCCGTTCTGAGACTCTAACCTTATCTCCTTTCTCTGTGTACCGGTATGACACCTCTGTGGGTTTTCTACAGAGAAAAATTTCTTTTTTTAAATCCGATGATATGAAATGGTACTAGGCTAAGTATTGGTTAAGTCCTGTAAGCCTTGATATAAAAATGCATATTCTTCTTAAATGGAACTAGTGTGGAGAATTTGTCTAAATATCAAGATATGTTATCCTTGGTGATCACTTTCTTTATTCTAATGACTTGAATGTTTGAACAAGCATTAATAATGTTAAGCTACCAAGACCTTTTGGCAAAGAGAAATTTCATTTTGATCACTGTTAGGGCTTAAAGGGTAAAGTCCTGTGAGCCTAAAATCTCACAACTGTCACTGTTCAACTCTGGTTTTTGTAGCATGAAGTGACCTAGAAATTGGTGTAAACTAACATAAATTGAAGGGAAAACTAGGGTAGAATAAAGGAAATTAATGATAAAGAGAAGGCAAATTTTCCAGTTGAAGCAAGTGAACATAAGGTTGAGGACTCGTATTATATTGAGGAATAGTACAGTCATGTTGGTCAGTCCAGAGACATCATGTGAAATACACTGAAGAATGCATTAAGGATGGTGCCTCCTTTTGTTACTGCCCATACATTTTGTGCATCTCGGGTCTGGTCCGAGATATTCGGGTTTTCGTAAGGAATTTGCCTACTAATACAATGGTATTTTTGCGTGGTTTATGACTACGAGGAAAAAGTAGATCTTAGAAAGGGCTATCAAAATCCAAAAAGAAAATTGGAGGTAACCATGCATTTTTCAGAGATCATTGATGTTAAATTTGGAAAAAATGCCATACATTCTTTGTAATTTAGAGCTTTTTAGAATTAAAGTGGTTGCTTAATTATCTCTGAAAAATGTGCAGTTACACACATTTTTCTTTTTAGATTCCAATAGTTTTAGTGCACTAGTGGAGTACTCTTTAACAAAACTGGATCATTATTTTGGGTTCCCATCAATATAAACGTGTCTTTTGGTTTCCTAAATTAATACTGAAACTTGGTGACATAGCCCCTTTAAGAGACAATTCTGATAACAACAATGAACTTGAGCTATCAAGGATCAGCATTGCAAAATGCCAAACAAAGCAAGCTGTTGTTTGAGGATCATTGTGGTGACAGCCAAAGACAGGATTCAGAATTTGGGGTTTAAATGATAGAAAGCAATGTTGTGGAAAACCATGCTCCTAGAAATTATTGTGACTTAGATTAATGCAAATTTTTTTAAATGTGCATTAATTTCAAGGAGCATTAATTTTGTATAATAAGGTATCAAGTGACTTGCCAATTATATCCAGAAACAGTGATGTCAAAAGTGTCCAGAGTTAAGACAAACAGAAGGACATTAATGATCCTAGCAGTGTACAGAATGTATGCATCACACAATCCTCATAACCACATCCATTTGGCTCACATCCTACAAACACTCACCCATCTGAAGGGTCCAAAAGGGACACTTCTGTCACCTGGATTGGAGCCTCACTGGGTACCAGACCTCCTTTAAAATCCCCATATGGTGGAAGGAAACGATAATGCTGAAAAGAACCAACGGCATTAAGTCTTGCAATATAAAGATTGTCAACTGCACTAAACAAAGAGATCTACATCTACATGTAAGCTAGCAACACAGGCAACAGGTGCTAACTGCATAATTTTCCTGGTTGGTTTTTCTTTTCAAGTACTTTTCAGCTAAATTTTGCAGTGTCTCTTGAGTGTAATAGAAGTGTTGGGACACTTTGCCAAACTTTAAATTACATAAAGGAATTCTTTAATGGAACCCCAAGACAATGGCATTTTTTTCAGGCACAGAGCCATTATTCTTTCATACAACACTGCTGGAGGTAGGGAGGTTGTTTATGATATACAGTGTAATATCATAATTTCTGAAATAAAAGGTTTAATTGCAATTATGACAAATGACAAACTTGTTTTCATGGGTGTTCCAAGGACTTCTGTTAAAGGTTTTATGTAAAAGGAATGTAATTAAATTACTTCGAACATGTTTGAGTCCATCAGTAAAATATGTAATCCAATGTAAAGAGAAGCTCATCCAGAGCAAATAAATTACAGTGTAACCTTTCAAAGTTTCAAATTAAAATTTATACCAGTCTCTAATTCACTTACAGTGTTGAGACCTTCAACAAACACCCAGTTCTTGCTTCGAACCACTTCTGTGACCTTACCAGTCTTGCCCTTGTCTTTGCCAGAGAGAAGCATCACCTTGAATAGATCCAAATTATAAGATTCTTTATTGACCATAAGGGAACTCAGTTCATCATGAACACCAAAGGGACAGACAAAAGTGTTTGTATAATATGGATGTCAGTGTAAAGCCTCATGTTTTACTGATACAAAGGCTAAATCAAGCAATAATAATTATTTTTTATACGAAATAGAACCATGAAACTTTAACACCTCTAGCTTATGTTATGTTTGGGAGATTAGATACACAGTATACAGATAGATGGGGGATGAGGAGGGGGGCAGGGAAGTCCCACTTCCCCGACCATCTAATCCCACTTTGTATCCTATCTTTGTTACCTCCCACCTTTTTGCGATTTTGTTTTTTAATGCAAGTACTATGCGGTTTTGTGCAGTTTTTCTTCTCTCTCCCGCTTCTGCTACCTTGGGGATACCACCTCCCATTCTCTCTTTTCCCGCCTCCGATACAATTCCCACTCCTTTTTCTCCTGGGTTCCTAGCTGCCTCCACCCCCTACCCACCCACCCCCCCTTACTCTGATAACCTGTGTGCATAACTTTGTATGGGAGTGTGTTGTTCAAGTTATTGGCCAGAACGTCATGCTAGCCCACATATAAGGCACTAATGTGAAGGTAAGTGAGTACAAGTGAAGGGAAGTGAGTAGAAATGAAGGAAAGTGAGTACAAATGAAGGAAAGTGAGTACAAGTAGAGGAAAGTGTGTGTTAGTGGAGGTAGGTGCATTAATCAGTTGGTTTATATATTCATATATAGGATTGTAATGTTATTAGTGCCTTATATGTGGGCTAGCATGACGTTCTTGCCAAGTTATCTGTATGGTTTATTCAATTTACGTCTTCAAAAGCTTTCCTGGACCTACTGGCACAAAAGGCTGGTTCCCACTTACAGTTTGTACAGCTTGAGGGAATGTGGAGTCTTACATGACTGTGAGTGAACATTGGTTAAACTTGAAGATGGCGGGACAAGTTTGCTAGTTTGTATTTCAGACCATGGGAGGCTGTCAGAGGTAGTGTGGACACAAGGGTAGCGATAAGGTTGCACCAATTAATGAAAGAACTCAAGTCAGATGTGCAAAGCCCGTTACCACCAAGCCAGCAAAGATGCTGGAATGATTTTCTCGTTTTGTGCATGCACATGTTGGCATTCTAAGGCGCGTCTTACCGTGTCTCCTCGAACAATTTTCCATTCTTTCAACGGGATGATCGGCTGCCGCTTGTTTCCACGTCGTTGACGAGGAAACCGGCGAGGTAAAACGTTGTTTAAACCGAACGGCTTCCACTGAGGCATCACAGAAACCCAAAATGGCGTCGGATAGGTGAGCCCGCAAGCAAACTCGAGAAGGAGTGGAACTAGAGTGACAGACTCTGTGACTCCGTGACAGATCTGCGCGACATACTTGTGAGCGGTTGTGGGTGACACATCCCGTAGGATCCCACAGTCAATTCCGGGGCCGGGGATGGTGGTGGTGGTGGTGAGGGGGGATGGGGGGGGGGGGGTGAGGTGGTTGCGGTGCAAGATTTATGCAAAGATTTATAAAATTCTGCTCTTGTATAAAGTTGGCCAGAATCTTATGACAAGACGGAGTGTTCTAACAAAGCCATTAACCCTTTCCTGTCAGCGTTTTTTCCTTAGAAAAACGCATTTTCTACCGCTAAAGCGGTTTTTTTAAGTGCTATGTTGCCAAATACCACTAAACTTTGCTACAAAAGCGTTTTCTCACAATTTAACTAAATTTTGGGCCAGAACGTCATGGTAGCCCACATATAGGCCATGAACGTCATGCTGGCCCACATATAAGGCACTAATGTGAAGGTAAGTGAGTACAAGTGAAGGTAAGTGAGTACAAATGAAGGGAAGTGAGTACAAATGGAGGAAAGTGAGTACAAATGAAGGAAAGTGAGAACAAATGAAGGGAAGTGAGTACAAATGAAGGAAAGTGAGTACAAATGAAGGAAAGTGTGTGTTAGCGGAGGTAGGTGCGTTAATCAGTTGGTGTATATATATTCATATAGGATTGTAATGTTATTAGTGCCTTATATGTGGGCCAGCCTGACGTACTGGCCAAATTTTGAGCCAGCTTCTGTTGTAAATTGTACAATATTTTGCTTTCACGCATGCGCATAAGCCAAAATTTGCGGATTCATTTCCAATTTTTTTCTCTCTTCTTTTGCTTTCCTTTTTCTCTCCCTTTCTTTCTCTTTATCTTCTACCCTTCATCCCCTTTGTATCCACTGGAAAAGTTTTGGCCTCAGCCCTTCTAAAAACCTGGAAATGGAACATTGATCTACTAGGTGACTTGGCCAATTTTACCACCAACTTTGCACCCAAAATTGGACACGTTTTTTTTGGTATAGCTCTGCCAGAATTTAGTCGATATTCAAAATGGACACACATATGGATGGATCTGTCCTTGCTGTGTTAGCTGCTTATCAAAACAATCTGGTGACATAAAAAATGATGACGTCACAAGTGGCTCAATGGTTCCCAACTTCAACGTCGGGAAAATACAACTCCTGCTCCTGACAGGAAAGAGTTAACAGAGGGTCATCAAAACCCCACAATTATTTTTGTTTATTTTTTCACAAGCCATCCCTCTCCCAATTTCTGCTAATTTCCCTGCATCAAACACTGCACAACTTGTAATTTCAATACTTCTGCACAAACATAGCCCAATGAGTTCAGTGCCAGAGAATAAGGTGACTAGTGGCAAGTCAAGTAATTCTCTATTTGGTATTCACAGTGCTTTCTGGATGGGAACATCTAGTGTTATTATCATGGGGATGGGGAGGACAGCTTTCTCGAGATCGCAGACTCTCTCTTCTCTCATCACAACTTGATGTCCTCCTCCCTTCCCTTTCTGTCTGCCCACAAGTTACTGGAAACCGTACAAATCATACTGAGGTTTATTACCAGGAAAATATTGAGAAATTTTCAATTGTTTTCATTTAACCTCCCATCAGTAAATTTTAATTTACTGATTTACCCTTAAAAGGTGGAAACATTTGCAGCATACGCATATAGCTGTCGCTTTAGAGCATGGGAATTTTCTTGTTTTTTTTTTTTGCCAAAAAACAATAGAAAATTTGCACTTGCCAAAACAACAGCTATACGCTTATGCTGCAAATGATTCCACCCTAAATTTGACTCGGTGTTTAAATCAGAAAACACGTGAACACTTCGATTTAATGTCGACATTTTAATTGTGGGTACTCCAACCAGTCAGATGGAAGATCAAGCTACAAATAAGATAATTACTGGTCATCTCCCATCTGATTGGTTGTCACTCATTATACAATAAACAATCAAAATAATCACACTATTGGGTATTGAAGATTTTCTGATTTTTCTGATTTTTTGATTTGATTTTAAGTAGACTATTCTCAGCAGAGAAAAAAGATATTGAACATTAATATTCTGTGTACATAGTACTTAATACTACCAAATCAAGAGGGAACCTTAGCTCACCATAAATACTTCTATTTAATTTCTGCCTACAAAAAGGTACACAGTGATCCTTACCATGTTAGTGTTTTTTATGTTAACATTAGTAACACAGTTTAAACAAAAAAATCTATGCATCATTCTATAGGAATAACAGTTACACTGAGACATTTTCAGACTTCAATTTCCATTTTCAGGGTTATTAAGACTTAGTAAAGGAAATGACAGAATGATAGAGAAAAGGAAAACATCCTCCAGCATGTTTTCTTGGTCTGGGTGAATTGCAAAACAGAACATGGTCAAAAACCTGCCCACTGCCATGGATTATGTACGTGTTGTGCTCAAAGGACTGAAACATAAATGTTATACACAAAGAATAACTTCTCATGAATGTTCAATTCACCAATTCAGGCTTATAGACCTGAAAAAAACTGCTTTATTTATAATCTCATAATATAAATGCGGTTGAAATCTTTGAACCTAATCAGGATATCCCCAGACTCATTAGACCTCCTAGCACTTTAAGGATGAAGTTTTTATGCTTTCAGCTCAGAAAAGTTGGCAAGTGTAGAGACCATTAAAATTGTGGATGGAAGGGAAAAGGCTAAGACTCACAAAATGCCTGACTGCATTGTCCCACGAAAGGAAATCATTAATCAGTAAGGAATTGTACCTACAAGTCATTTGTCAGATTTGTCTTTCGTGGAGGTATGCAACATAGGGTGGGACTTTGAGTGAACATCTGCTTCATCTCACAATCAATTTTCCAATTCATTGATATTAAAATATTTTTTTGGATAACCTTTCCCATTCTCTTGTTTCATTCTCTCTTGCTGCCCATGTACAAAAAAATGGGAACAGAACAATCATTATTGCTACATAGTTCCATGTGTTAATCCATTAAGCCTCACACTGTTAAAAAAAAATTCCAACAGGAAAGTCTTTATCACGTCTCTTGCTTATGAGAGATTTGACAGAGAAACAAATGACAATAATTTAGAGAGAAGAATGTCTTCCACAGTTATGTCCTGTATATCCAAGAAGCAAATAACCACGTTAAAAAGGCAGCTTGCAGTTCTGTTTTTCTGGGAACAAATGAAGACTACTTTTAATGTACAAGTATGAAAAAATTCCGTCTCCTTGGATAGAAAACAAAGCATTTAAAAGCAGGGTTATTTTTTGGCAGCTCCTTCAGCTTCTTTTTTTTCTGCTGCTTTCTTCTGTTTTTCCCTCATCTTGGCTGCATCCCTAAACACAGAAATGAAAATGCTCATTGCTAACCTGGTTTACATTAATTGTTTTCTGTGTGGGAGTCCATTATATAATAATATAATAATAATAATAATAATAATAATAATAATAATAATAATAATAATAATAATAATAATAATCCAAGGCTCACAGGTTACACTTTGCGCCCTGTGTAGCTAGTTTAGCTTTTAGAATACAGCCGTGAATTCTGCTATAATAATAACAACAATAAAAGGATTTCTATAGTGCCATATCCATAGGCTCATGGTGCTTACAATGGAATAGTTCAAACAGAAATTAGAAATTTACATCAGTGATAAAAACATAAACATATAAAAACACAAACTGAAATTCATGATATTTAACAATTATTCTACGAGGGCGCGCTGGATATCGAATGATAGATAACCAACGAGGCGCGTAGCGCCGAGTTGGTTATAATCATTTGATATCCAGCAAGCCCGAGTAGAATAATTGTTTTATTAAAAACTTAACCACTATTAAAAAAAAAAACCAAGAAAGAACGGGAAAATGAGAAAAGAAATTTAAACGGAACAAGAATCGCTCACATGACTGAACGAAAAAGGCGCCAAAACCTTGCGAAGTGTTGCAGCGTTTCATTGCAAAGCTGAATGAATCAATGAAAACTGCTCGAAAGTGAACAAAGTAGCACAAGTTTTGGAAAGAAATCTTCTAATTATTGGCTCTGAAATATGGTACATGTTTGATTTTTCCTGAAACATTGTTGTTATCATCGTTCAAAGCGGATTGAAGCTGTACAATTTCACCATATTAGCTGCTGGAGTTGAAACTGAACAAGTTTGTAATCTGTTCGCACAACGGAGCCATCATGTGCGTGTTTCATCGAACTGAAGACAGAACAAATTTGAACTTGAAGAGGTAATTTCCATGCAGCTCAGAAGCAAGATTACTGTTGTGAGGAACATTAGAAGTCACCATCATAGTTTGTTAAATGCAAAGTGCAAAATGCAGTTGTTCCCGGTTTAGAGGTTGCGGACGGAATGGTAAGCTTAAAAACATCATTCAAACAACTGGAAAAGCGATTCAACTCCGTTTACATGGCATCCGATTTCTATCTGAGCATTTGGACCTGTTGGAACACAGAGCTACAACGAGTGCAGGTAAACCAGTGTCAGTTTTGCGTGTTAAAGGCGAAAAAAATCTCGCCCTTCCTTCCTCAGTCTTGGTAGTTTGCCGCTGTATTTTTTTAGTACTTGTTTAGACTGCTTCATGATTTTCGCACCGACTCGCCATGAATGTGTGATAGTTTTTATTAAATGCTCCCGCCCCATTTCACTGTGTTTTATTTTATGTCTTGTCTTGATATTTTGAAGTGGAAAGCTTTCCTGATAAAACCTACCGTGTTCAATTTCAATGATCGACGTGACGATCGATGAAAGAAATTAATTGTAAACACGACTCTTAATGCTTTAAAAATTTCTGTTTCTGCACAGTTTCTTCAAACAATTTTGACTTGTGTTAGACGACGCTGTTGGTGATGCTTGTTGGTGACGATGTTGGAATTTCTTCTTAATTTAAATTCGCTGCCAAGTGATTTTTCTCGTCCATTTTTCTCGTCGGGTTGCTCGCGAGGAAAAAACTTTCAGCTCACTTTGTTGTTGAGTGTTCATTGACCATATTTGTCGCAGCAGGTATATGAGCTGATAGCCTAGCTCCGTTCAGCCAATCAAAATGCTAGAAATCCAATATACCTAGTCCAGTTTTTAATAAATATATATATACCCGTTTTCAAAAACATTGCAACTTGAAAAATATATATACATATAATAAAAATTATATTTACCTTTTGTTTTCATATTTATTCTTTTGTTTTCGCGTTGTGAAGACAAAAGATGTATATATGTATATATATTTTTCAAGTTGCAATGTTTTTGAAAACGGGTGTGTATATATATATATATATATATATATAAACAAAGAAAAATGTAAATGGTTTCACACAATCGAGTGAGTGCTCGATGCAAATACATGCAGAGCGGAATACTATAATTAAAAGATGGAGACTGCACGGACAGTTACTTAAGTTTCACGCACAAGGCGATCATCAGACTGTGCCGTTAATGGCAGTCGAAAGAAAATTTAAACTACATTCATGGAGGGCGGTTTGAGCGATCCTGCTTCTGATTGGCTGCATAAAACTTGTTTTCGTGCCTGCACTTGGTGATTAATTCAGATCTCTTATTGAGGAGAGTAGATCTGTCAGCGGATAGAATGCAGAGCTTCTCTGTCAGACACAAATTGCAGCGCGACGGGTTTCCCCTGTAAGAGCTTGCTCGCGTGACAATTGACCACTTGATCGAGAAATCGGTGTTTTTGTCTCTTTGGTCCCAGATGTACTTTGATAGGACAGTGTCGTGGGAATGCTTACGATGCTTGAAAGAGAGCTTGTGGTTGTTGTATCTAGTTTTGAAGCTGTGCTCTGCCATGCCAATATAAACCTTTGTTTCGCCGGATGTGGTAGTGACAGTTGCTTTGTAGACGATGTTGTTGACAAGGCATGCACGGTCAAGAGGGCAAAGGTCCTTGTTTCTGCAGTTGCATGATTTAGACTCGGCGCGTGTGCCGCTATTTGCTAGGATCTTAGCGTTGTGGCTCTTGATGATGCTTGACATGTTGCCCGTGCAGCTATAGCTGACCTTCACATTACTCCTGTTGAATATCTTGTGTAATACGTGCGATTTGGGGAAGTGCTTGTCGATAAGGCGGAGGAACGAACTCGCAATGTTCGTCTGGACATTCTCGCTGTATGGCGGATTGAACCAAATGATGTTTCTTGGTCTGTTCCTGCGTCTGTGGCTTGATTGGTTATTGTTCCTCGCATATTGAAGGCACTCACGATAGCCACTGGTCTTGAGGGCATCATTGTAGACCCGCGAGGCCTTATTAAATTCGTCAGCATCACAAGATAAGCTTGAAATTCTGGTGCTTATAGTTGCAGGTAGGTGCTTGATTATAGAAGGTGGGTGGTTGGACTTTGCGTTTATGTAAAGCGGATAGTTGTCTGGCTTTCTATACGGGCAAAACTTTCCGGTAGAGAGATTCAGTGTCACGTCAAGGTAATTGACAATTTTCAAATTTGATTGGGCTGTTATTTGAAGGCCTAGCTCTCCAATAATCTTTGAAAAATCTTTTCTCATCTTGTCAAGAGATCTTGCGCTCATGTTCTTAAATACGGCCAGGCCATCATCCCTGTACAGGCCAATGTTTCCATTGGGATAGGCGGATGTAAGCTTGTGTAGGATATAGAGACCCACCAGCTCACACACTTCAGCGCCATCGTAGCTGCCCATTGCTACATCGAACATAGGTGAATTACCTCTCTTGACCCATGGTTCGTTGTTACTGAACAGAAGGGTCTTCTGATGAAGATATTGAGATTATCATGCACTCGAGGAAGACCCTTCTGTTCAGTAACAACGAACCATGGGTCAAGAGAGGTAATTCGCCTATGTTCGATGTAGCAATGGGCAGCTACGATGGCGCTGAAGTGTGTGAGCTGGTGGGTCTCTATATCCTACACAAGCTTACATCCGCCTATCCCAATGGAAACATCGGCCTGTACAGGGATGATGGCCTGGCCGTATTTAAGAACATGAGCGCAAGATCTCTTGACAAGATGAGAAAAGATTTTTCAAAGATTATTGGAGAGCTAGGCCTTCAAATAACAGCCCAATCAAATTTGAAAATTGTCAATTACCTTGACGTGACACTGAATCTCTCTACCGGAAAGTTTTGCCCGTATAGAAAGCCAGACAACTATCCGCTTTACATAAACGCAAAGTCCAACCACCCACCTTCTATAATCAAGCACCTACCTGCAACTATAAGCACCAGAATTTCAAGCTTATCTTGTGATGCTGACGAATTTAATAAGGCCTCGCGGGTCTACAATGATGCCCTCAAGACCAGTGGCTATCGTGAGTGCCTTCAATATGCGAGGAACAATAACCAATCAAGCCACAGACGCAGGAACAGACCAAGAAACATCATTTGGTTCAATCCGCCATACAGCGAGAATGTCCAGACGAACATTGCGAGTTCGTTCCTCCGCCTTATCGACAAGCACTTCCCCAAATCGCACGTATTACACAAGATATTCAACAGGAGTAATGTGAAGGTCAGCTATAGCTGCACGGGCAACATGTCAAGCATCATCAAGAGCCACAACGCTAAGATCCTAGCAAATAGCGGCACACGCGCCGAGTCTAAATCATGCAACTGCAGAAACAAGGACCTTTGCCCTCTTGACCGTGCATGCCTTGTCAACAACATCGTCTACAAAGCAACTGTCACTACCACATCCGGCGAAACAAAGGTTTATATTGGCATGGCAGAGCACAGCTTCAAAACTAGATACAACAACCACAAGCTCTCTTTCAAGCATCGTAAGCATTCCCACGACACTGTCCTATCAAAGTACATCTGGGACCAAAGAGACAAAAACACCGATTTCTCGATCAAGTGGTCAATTGTCACGCGAGCAAGCTCTTACAGGGGAAACCCGTCGCGCTGCAATTTGTGTCTGACAGAGAAGCTCTGCATTCTATCCGCTGACAGATCTACTCTCCTCAATAAGAGATCTGAATTAATCACCAAGTGCAGGCACGAAAACAAGTTTTATGCAGCCAATCAGAAGCAGGATCGCTCAAACCGCCCTCCATGAATGTAGTTTAAATTTTCTTTCGACTGCCATTAACGGCACAGTCTGATGATCGCCTTGTGCGTGAAACTTAAGTAACTGTCCGTGCAGTCTCCATCTTTTAATTATAGTATATATATATATATATATATATATCAAGCCTTCTTTGAGAAAAAGCCCCCAGGGTTTTAAGAAGCACAATGACAACCAAACCACCTTGCAGACTAAAAACAAAACATTCTAACTTCAGTGTGTAATTTCGCTTAATTCTCTTTTCAACCCTGCAATATGTGAATGCTAGCCTAAATGGCCCTGGGGCCCGTTTCTCGAAATTTACCTTAAAGGTTCAAATTTTGTTGGTTTTTAAAGCTAAGAAGTAAAATTCTAAGTTGACGAAACGAGTCAAGCTGGTTTGCGGGCTAAAAGCTACACCACCATTCTATAGATTTTGATTTTAAAATATAGCTATGGGCCCGGAAAGTTGCCGGGAATTTCGAGAAATGGACCCCTGGTTACAGCAGTTACAATGTCAAGGTCTGATGTACCATGTTACTTCCAGCTCAGCTATTAATGTTTCCATTTCACAAACCTTTCTTTTCTCTCAGTGAGTGAAGCTCCACTTTCTGATCCTCCTTTCTTTTTTGCCTGATCTTGTTGCTTCTTAAGGTTTTTTGCACGGGCCAATTCACGCTGGTTTCCACCTGACAGAAGGTAAGAGAAAAAAATAGAAACATCAACTCATTGATGATCTATTTCTCACTATTCGTTCATGTGATTTATGCCACTCTTCAGTTTCATAAGACTATTTATATTACATACAAATAAGATAAACTCATTATTACATACAAAAGGAGAGCTGATCATAATGCAGAACTAATTTTCCTAACTGAAAACCCTGTTGACCCAAGACCTCTGTAAATACAAGCACATATTTGTGGCCTATTGGCGGTGCACGTAACAGGATCCCACTGTATTAAATCACTACGACCTTTTTTGCCCTGATGATGACTTAATTATAGTAAGTGGAAAATGTTCAGTAGTTTTTAAAACTTTGCAAATGGTTTTATCAAACCTCAAGCAAACATTATAAACAGGTGTTACTTTATTTCATGACTTTATCCTATCTGGACATCTAATAATTATCATTATTGGTGAGATACTTGATTTAGCTTAAATGATCTAGGGATTACAATGAATGACAGAGTGGTGTGGAATGCAGTACGTAGTAGTAATGTCTCGACTGTGGTCACACAGTGATGATGATGATGATGTCTCCCACAGTGATATCTCAAGACTTATCTATTCTTATACTCAAACACAAGCAATCAAATGGATATCTTATAATAACAGGTCTCAGAAAACGAGGAATTTTATTTCGACCAGTTCAAAAGATTTCATTTGTGAGTTGTGTTTAGAAGACTTCAATTCATTTCATGTTTTAAATTTTACCAACTTGGACAAGAAAAGTTGCTTTTGCCTTTTTAATGTCTGTTCAGGTTATCAAGGGCAAAATTCAAGAGACCCCCCTCAAGGGGTGCAAGAATGGTTTGACTCGAGATAATGAAGGTTTGAAACATCCAGCATAAACCAACAGTGTTACACTGCTACCAGTAACAGGATCCTAGACATAAGATCAAGAAAATGGGAAGTCCGAGGTAAGCCAGATTCAACATAACAGGAGCCCACCGGAGATTTAAACCAAGAGCCACTGACAGTATAACAAATTGAAAGAAAGCAACTGAGCAGTACTTTCTTTGGGAGGCTGTTGATTATTATTCTAACTTGTGCATATGACGGATTTTAAGTTCTAAATAAAAATAAAAACCTATCAAGTAAAGACTATTTAGTGAAGCATAAGGTAATCTTGAACAATTGTGGTAACTAGCTACACGGACTTTAAAGGCAAAGATCAATTAATTATTAAAACTATTCACTTTACACAAGCTTTATTTTATCAGACAAATGTTTTATAGCGCACATCATAATGTTCAAATTAAATGTCAATTCTAAATTATATCTTTTCTAGACAATAAATACAGTACATAATTGTTTTCGTGTGAAGGCACACACTTAACAGATCTTGACTGAGCGAGGAAATTCTGTCTATCAATCGAAATTTGATTCAGGTCAAAGTCGCATGGATGCCTTTGATTTCTTTTAAGAAAGGATTAATAACTTTCTGTTAGCTTTTAACTTTCACTTAGTCGATCATCCTAAGATAAAGAGTACTGCCAACTGATCAAACCCACAACCAAAGGAAAGATCAAAACGATTGCGGTCTCACATTGTAAAAGCTTCAGTTTATCACTAACTTGTTGCAAGTCACATAAACGAAAGATCCCGGAGAATGGACCTTGTCAATCGTTCTCAGCTTCTCCGAGTAGTTAGAAGAAATACTTACGAGTCATTTTGAAATGAATCCAGAAAGGAAACGGTAAATCTTGACGAAAACGAGCGGTGGCAAAAACTGCCCACACACCAAATTTCGCCTGCACAAAGACAGAGCTGAATAACGCTGAACGGTCAGCGGTGCGAAACGCGGGCGACCGCGCGCGAACCTGACTTGGCGACTGGGCAGGCCTGGCGGGCTATTTAAAATGGCCGGTATTTGTGGGATTTTCCCGTACGTAAACAGCCCCGTTGGTTAAGCACACTGTTGCGTTGTTAAGAAAAGTCTGTGTGTTTTTGGACAGCCAATACCATATTGTATCTTATTTCAGTTTGAAAAAATTTTGCTTTCATCGGTAAAATGGTGAAATTTTGGCTTAAACGAGATTTTACGAATTGTGCTTACATGTCCCAGTCGCTTTATTTTATCGCAAAAGTTGCAAGTGGTGTCTTATTGGTTGTGGGACTTTTACTTTTTCCTCTGTTTTCGAGTCGGCCCAAGAAAATCGTTTTAAATGTGGAAGTCTACGGGCAAGTGAATTCCAAGGCGATTTATAACGACTTTCTCCCAGAAAGCCTGATACTCAGGCTAAACTTTGTCGTGTTGGTCAAGTGAATGCTGAATCGCTCGCTTGTCAACGCCACAGAAAACAACTCGAGAAAGACGACAACAGGTGTTCCTATCAAAAGCATGGCACCGCTTCAGACAAGAGTAAACTGTCAAAAAGTCCAATGACATTATTATCACTGAGGTAAGTAAAGCTTTCGTTCAATAGAAACGTCTTAAATTAAGATTTTGGTTTCTACGGAGCAACACCGCCATTGAACAGAAACCTTGGTCGGTGTTAATTGAATTAAAATTAAGTACATGTCTGCATTAGCGTAACTTTCAACTTGCTTCATTACAAGTTTACAAGTTTCCAATTATAAAATTTTAAAAGTTTGTTGTAAGAGAATAAGGTATCTTTATGAACAGTGACACAGCCGCTTTACGACGCTTCCACTTGCCGCAATACAGCTTTTAAAAATAAAAAGCTTTTCAACCACAATTTCTATTGAACGAAAACTTTACTTACCTTAATGATATCGCCAAAGAAACCGAATTCTTCTTTTAACATTTCCCAGCACTAAATAGGCATTGAGAACAAAATATTCCACAATTTATTGTCCTTTTCGAACACAATTAACAAGAAACTGACTCATTCAGTAACTCATTCACATTCCACAACCCAGAGCTGCGATCCGTGGCGCTGACCGTAAGGATCGCAGCTCTGGGGACGAGAGAGGATGAGAGCAGTGACGTAACGAACATGCGCAGTGCGTTATTCAGCTCTGTCCTGCACAAATAGATCCTTGTTGTAGTGTACTTAGGAACCTAGCCTTTGGCAAATTTTATCTCATGACCGCTTGCAGGCAAGGGTAGAAGGAGGGTGCCTCCTAAGTACAGATGTATTTTTGCAAAGGTTGTGACTATGGGGAAATGCGCAGAACGTATGCGCAATAAAAAAAGGAGGTACCGCTATACCGTCCTTAAATAAGGTAAATTTTGACCAGCTTTCGAGTTTCTTTACGATGGTCAACTTAATTACTTAGTTGATAAATCCAAGTTTTCTTAATAAACTTCCTCATTGAAGCAGCACCACATTTTTTAGAAACCACCCCCTATATTCATCTGCAGTACGTACAGAATCAGTTCGTACCCCACACACAAAAAAAAGTGTACGAAAAAAGACGACACATTTAATTTGGGACAAAACATGTACCATCCGTTACAACGGTCTCCTTCAGTTAATGCAAATTGTACAAGTTGCAAGCATAACAATAGTAACAAAAATTTTTTACAATAACTGCAGGAATGTAAAGAGAAAAATTAAAGTGAAAGGGCTGTGTTTTTTTTTTCAATGGGTTTTTTCTTATAAACGTGCCGGCCTGCACATTCACTGGTACTGAATTGAAAAGGCAACGTATCAGTTGCAAAAAGTCTATTCTTTGCATGGTTCTTCACGTTATCTCACCCCCCTCGGCTCCCCATAGATGGACTTATTGTTCCTTTGTATCTGGCGGAAATGCCCAAAGTGTCCGGCCATTTTTAAAATGCAATGGAAATATTTCGAAAGAATTTTCGCTAAGGGAAGGTATGGCTATAGTAAAGAAAACATATAGAAACGACTGGCTTATGTCTCATACATAAAACAAATCTGCGGGGAAATTTTTTTCAGTTTTAGTTTCCTGATTGCAAATATCTCTCAGATTATCAACGTTTTGACTGAGATAAAACATATCCTTTGCCGGAACGCTGCCCAGAACACAAAAGTGCAGATCCCCACACTCTGTCAACATGGTGGTGTACGCGACGTCAAAGCGAGAACTTTCATCCCTGCACTCAACACTGAGATTTTGCGCCATTACTCCGAGAAAGACATCATCAATGTGGATCATCTTCATCTGAAAGGGTAAATTGAAGAAACTGAGTCTAGCTGTCAGTAGGTATATGATTTATATAAGGGCCCTTTAAAAAATTTACAGACTTATACAGAGCAATGTAAGATTTTTTTAATCAAGCTAATCGAGAACTGGGCTACGTTTTCTCAACAATTTTCAAGCCAAGATTCTCTCGTTGTAGCACGTGTCTTCATGTTAGACGTGCAAAAACAAAACTTGGTTGAAAAATCTTTTGCATTCCTTATTATGATTTTGAGTTTTCCCACTTAGGCACCATTTTCTCATGGTAAGAAATAAGGTAATGCCCTAACGGGGCGCAGTAGCAGCGGCAATAATTGAAATGTTTGTTTTCTCTGTTCTATTTGTTTTCGCCTTTTTTTTAATCGGGAGCCAGAGGAGTTGACGAAAATTGGGCACTTATCAAGTTGTGGGCACACAAGTATCTCTGCTCCACGTTTTCTAGGAGCAAATAGTCTATAGTTTGCTAACAGGAAACTCGGCCTTGTAGTCTATTAGAGCGTGCATGTAGAAAGGTGCTTAAATTCTAAAACAGAACTGGGATCAAAACACGTTAATCGACCACCTTCCATTACTTTGTGGTCGGGCTGCTGAATCAAATGAGTATAATGTAGAAGTAGTTGCCATAGCAAAGTTATAATCCTATGCAAAGAATGCAACTGGGATTGCATTGGTGACGGATTCTGAACAATGGTAGACACAAATATAAATTCAAAACAAAGAAGTAGCGAGGTTCCCAAACAGTCCCGAAAAATCAAAACAAAAAGCTATGTTGCAAAATGTCCACAATTTTTCACGTAAAGGATCATCAATAACCTAAAAAACAGACGAAAAATTGCTTCAGAAAATTGATTGCGCGTTTTATTCGCTCTGTTGTTACTGAAAAGTAAAAGGCCACCAAAAGCAAAGAGATATCATTGATTTCCTATTTGCGCGAGAATACTGAAAACTCAACACTTGTTACGAAAGCAAAAAGTTTGGAACAAAAAGTTCGAACTGAAAGAAGCATTTTATGGTTTGTTCTGGATTTTACGGTAAGACAACTTGCATGGACAGATAAAGACGGCCACAGTCAAATTCATAGATCTTCCTGCACAATATTACTTGTAGCTCATTAGTGATGTCCCATTAAGACCTTTCAAGGTGCTCTTTATACCAGAAATGTTAATTTTACCTGGCGCGCAAATCGAACCATTTTTTCAGCAACATCTCTTGAAAGAGCAACACCTATTCCTGATCCGTAAACTGGTAGAAGAGCGTCCGACCATTGGTTCTCAGGAATAAAATAAGGACTCTGGGGATTTCTAACAGCTTTGACACCTGAATGGCAATAACCAGAATATAGACCCTCCTGTGGCTTAACAACGGGCTCACTTGAATCACGCAGCGAATGCAACCATTTGACTGTTTCATGAACATTAACAAAAGATTCCGAGTTCACTTTTAAAATGTACTGTGGGTTACTCATTGTAGTGGCCCACTTAATTCCCAAAAGGGTTTTAACTGTGTGCAGCTCATTCTGAACGTATGTGTCCAAAAAATTTCCGCGTAAAATATCCCTGAACGTCTTGGATTCTTTCTCGACTCTTTTGTCGTTCACTTCGTCGCACCCGACCACGAAGAAAACTTGGACCGTTTCTTGGGTAGAGCTAGAGTTAGAATTAATGAAGCTTTTCCCCCAAGACGATCTTATAGCTTTTCGAGCTTCGAAGTTTCTGCCTGTCGTAACGACGATTATAACCAGGAAAGCGTCTTCGTTGTAGCCTGAAGGACTAAGAAACATCGCGTTTCCTTTCAAAGGAGGTGGATATGGAGGCAGAGTCGGCTTAGGAGCAGACGTTGCTGATACGGGCAGATTATTTAATTCTCTCTCGATGCTTTCTTCCTCATCTAGTTCCCCGAGGATCTGCGGACGATTTTCATCTTTTACTTCTTCTCCCAGTCGCTGCAGTTCAGAATTTCTTTTGCTCTCCCGGGCCGAGTCGTTGGATGAGCAAAGTAAAAGAGTGAAGATGCAACCACCAATAAAAGATGCTGCGCCAATCACAAATGATTTGTTGTTCCGCCAGCGCATATTTCCTCGTGGAGAGATGCGATTGTAAATAACCCTTTGTCTACTAAGCAAAAGTGCTCCCGTTCACCAGGTATCAGTATTATCAGTATAGGATTTCATAAGCTTTCATGTGAATGACGACCGTATCTGCATAGGTGTGAGTTACTCTACACACTATTTCAAACTGGCTGCCATTTGGATTAAAATATACTGCTGTAAAGTAATTAAAGCATATTTGAAAATTTCAATTTTCAGCCTGCTGAATGGGCGCAAAGATTGATACTCGTGTTGCTCTGGAAACCTGAAGATGCTTGGTTGGAATGTTGAGAAAAAAGGTATAGCATATTATCTTTAGGTTCTTTGTTTAATTTTCGATTAATTTTTCTTAATTTAAGGACAAAATTAAAAAACAATTACATAAGGTAATGATTTAACACTTAGAAAATGGTGCATGCTTACATGAGGATTTGGGAGAATTCGAAAGTTCGTCGCTTTGT
Source organism: Siderastrea radians (assembly GCA_964017195.1). Classification (NCBI taxonomy): domain Eukaryota; kingdom Metazoa; phylum Cnidaria; class Anthozoa; order Scleractinia; family Rhizangiidae; genus Siderastrea; species Siderastrea radians. Next base: position 64,300,646 of record OZ024889.1, on the reverse strand, counting down.
AAGCGTAAAATCGGCTATTTAATTATTTTTTTCTACAAAAGAAAGCTGACAAAAAATTGTGACTTCCTGCATTTCTTTAATTCAAAAAGAAAGTTGAAGCTGTGGTAACGTATACGTAACACTAGTGAACGTTTGAAAAAAATATAGACTCAACTCGGCCTAAGGCGCAGACAAGTGTTTTCGTAGTCGCCCAATTTTTTTAAAAGTGCTTCCATAGCAGAGGGGAAATGAGGAGAGAGAGATGTTTTCTTATATTTCTTTCAATTATACACTAAAACTAACTCTCAATAATTTTCTTGCTCAAGAAAGAAAAAGACGGACTTTTTTGAAATTTTGATACAACTTTTTTGTTTGAGCCCAGTTCACTGCATCACACCTTTTTTGCTCGGACCCTCTCTTTTCATCGTCCAACCTTTTCCCGCCCCGGGTACATTTATTTTGTTTTCAAGAGCGTTTAAAAAATACCCACAACTGACCCGCTCTCCCTATTTGCCGTTGCAAAGCTCAACGTTTGTGGAACAAAACAAACAAAATTGGGGGAAGTGGTCTCAACATTTTTGTCACTCATATGCGGGCAGAGCTGTCAAAACTCAATACTAGCACTGCTCCGGTGCATTTATGACAGGGGCACCAGGGGCATTTTCAATTCATTTCGACTGGATGAAAGGGAAAAGCCCTGAGAACGAGGTTGCCAAGACTGCTGAATAAAAAAACTAGAGACCAGAGACGCATTTTATGACAGGGTTAGCCTCAATCCGAAGTAAAATAAGCAAAACAACCAGCGGGTAGTTCGTCTCCTGACCGGTATTTGTGAATATTTAATTAGTTAGGTTGAGACCACTCCCGTAGAAATACGTTTTAGTGGTTTTAGTTAACTCAAAATTGGATTATTTTCTCAACAAGAATCTCGTATAAAATTTTGCTTTCTTCACTTGTTATAGGTTCACTCCCCTAACAGTTTATTCTGGAAAAGAGAAGAGCAACATCCTGCCTACAGTTTAGGTGCCATTTCGATATTTGCCGAGTCGAGATTCATTAACAACAATAGAGGTTATACATCGCCCGCCACCCAGGTGTGGCAACGTGCCTGATAAGAAACCTCTAAACGTCGGGTTAGGACTAAACCATAAAAAACTTAATTGGCAAGGATTTACAGAATACAGGCAAGCCTAAACACCATTTTTTTATACCCTACGTTTGACCCTTGCTTTGCCAAAACTGTTTTATTTTTCCTCTAGTTGCATGTTTTTAGTTTTCCAGTTTTTTTTTTCTTCAGGATACCAGAAGACTGTTGCGTCGCCCTGTAGTATGTAGCGTACTAGAATTGCGGTGTCTTACATTTTCTTCCCGAATTGTGTATATATCCCTTAGGTCCGCTAGGGGTCCGTGCACAGTTCGTCCACTCAATAATTTTAATTTCTATTCTAAATTCAACAACAGAAAAAGCTAATCCACACTCTTATTTTAAGTTTTTTTATTTTCAATTCCACCAACATAGAACCTAATTTTACCTAAAACACATTGTTTTATCAAGTTTCAAATTCTAGCCACGTAAACTAATTTATGTACATAACAAAAACGTAAAAATCTCCGAAAATTACAAAAATTTAAGAAGCAAACGTCCCTTTACCTATAAATTAAAACAAAAAACGAAAAACGAAAATCGACTTCCGTTTTATCGTTTTTCGTTTTATGCACGTACAAACAAAAAAACGGAAAATGAAAATCGACTCCCGTTTTATCATTTTTCGTTTTATGCACGAACAAACAAAAAAACGGCAAAATGAAAATCGACTTCCGTTTTATCATTTTTCGTTTTATGCGCGAACAAACAAAAAAACGGAAAAATGAAAATCGACTTCCGTTTTATCATTTTTCGTTTTATGCGCAAACAATCAAAAAACGGAAAAATGAAAATCGACTTCCGTTTTATCATTTTTCGTTTTATGCGCAAACAATCAAAAAACGGAAAAATGAAAATCGACTTCCGTTTTATCAGTTTTCGTTTTATGTGCAAACAATCCAAAAAAACGGGAAAATGAAAATCGACTTCCGTTTTATCATTTTTCGTTTTATGCGCGAACAAAGCCAAGGGTTTTGGACGGGTGCAGATACCACCCATATTGTAGGGGGAGGGTGCATCAGAGGAGGGGGGGGGGCATGTGCTGGCCAAAAGGATCGTGGTAGCTGGAGACGAGTGTGCTGCTCGCGATCTGCCTGCGGACGCTCCATTTTTCATCAGTGGCTCTGGCATTCTCGTCCCCAGCTTTGGCGGTTTATCAGCGTCCTCTCTTGGTTTCAGCGAAGAGTCAAGATTATTGGGTAAGTACAGCCTTTGTCAAGACATTGCGAATATTGAACTGTGGAGCGGTGTGACCCTGATATTTTGGTTGAGCCGCAAGTAAGACAACGTCTCTGTTTGATTGTTCTCTTCAGCCACTCATGGACGACAGAACTTTCGTCCTTTGGCGAGGGCAGCAAAGGATAAATTTCAATGAGGATGACTTAACGGCTGAGCGAATTTCAGCAGTATTTAGGGTGAGTGCTGCATTTATTTTCAACTGGTTGAACACAGCTTCCTTCAGTTTTTGGATGGAAAAATTATTGGGTGTATTCTGATGTATTCCCACGACAGGAAAATTGTGGCCGGGGTGGGGGTGTGGTGGTTTATGGGGGGGATGGGAGGGGGGTTAGCAGTTTTATGGACTACAAGAAGGTTTTTTTAATTGACAGTTTGAACTGACAATTACCTATAACTACTCAATGTTTTCCCGATCACCTTTTTTCTATCAAAGACTTTCGCGCCTTTTTCATGAAATTCAAGGTTTACTTAGGCCAGGAGCCCATAGTCAGGCGTAAGCGGCTCTCTGGATTTTTGTGTGAACAGCCAGCGTACAAGCGTGTGAAATGACCGAGCCAGAGAAAATTCCCATACGTACCAACGGGTAAAAAAAGCACGTGCTAGGCAACCACAAAAAAGTAGAAAAAAATGCAGCAACAGGTTTTTAAAATGACTTAAATCGGTCGGTCTCAAATGACCTAAAGTGAACTGAAACGAGCCAGATGTTCATTCCAGAGCATGGCGCATGTGGTTTTAAAGCAATGACCTAGACCTTACATTCACGCCATGCCGCCAGTAGTTGTATACACTCCTTTTAGTTCTACCACTAGTCATTATAAAAAATATTTGCTACTATGTTTCTTAAATATTACTAGCTGGTACCCGTGAACGATTCACAACTCAACCGACACAAATTTGCATAAGCGGTTGGAATTAGTCACACACCAACGGTGTTCGCCCGCTGAGAGAAACGTGCGACTTTTCTGCAAATTATCCAAAGTAGATCTTTTCGATTTACAACCAAATTGGTTCATCCCTTGCCAGGAAAGTATACAAATGGTGTGGTTTTGGCTCTTTGTAACTAAGCCGTTTTTGCGTGATGGGTGGTCATCAATTCTGTCTTAGTCAACCGGTGTATTATATCTGATGGATGTCTGTTCTATCTTATCATTCGCGTCACATTGTTAAACAGCGCGATTTAAGTATGTCACGTAAATCTCTTTTTGTCACGCATAGTACCAAGTTTCAAGGTTTGCCTAACGACTCAGTTTTGATTTGCGTAAAGCTGACAGTGCAAAAAAATATGAGTTTGTCCTGCCACTCAGTTTTGATTAGAATACAGTTGACAGTAACGCAGAAAACGGCCAGCAACACTTTTTTCATTGGCGTAGGGCTGATAGTGCAAAACACTTGAGTTCACCCATCAACACATTTTCGATTGGCATAGAACTGACAGTGCAAAAATCTGGAGTTTGCCCAGCAGCGCAGTTTTATTGCTGTTTTTAGGCCATTTTAGATTATTTCAGACCTTAATTAGGTCACCAATCTAGCCGTTAATCTGATGAATCCACTCAGGGTGTGGATTCCGTTTAATTTAGATTCCAAATCCATTTTTGGATTTTAGCACTGAATCGCAATATCCCGGGGATGTGCCGCTGGACAGGGTATGGTTTTGGCATCTTTGTCCTACACGGGGCATATAATTTTTATGTATCTGTTTTTATGTATCTGTTACCAGTGTTCGTAATGATTGATCGTTGACAAATATGACAGTCCATTTATTGTTCCTTTCGCCAGACACGAGCAAAATATCAACGAAATGAAAGAAAAAGGTGCAGCGCCGAAGTTTGACTTAAACTTTAATAGACATTGGAAAAATTACGGTTATTTACCATTTATATAGGAAGCTGGTCGGTTCACACTTTGGACAAAAGGAAAGCAAATTACCATTTACACAGATCACTCCCATTCTTAGAAAAATGGCCACAAGAGCCAGAAACTGGTAAAGCTTGCAGAAATGGAACGCGAATTTCCGTTTGGAAATTCTGACCGGGAAAACAGACTACCTTTTTGCTAATCGACCCGAAAAGTCATGTTCCATTTACTTTGCAAACGGATTTTTTTAAAATGCTAAGCCACGAGGTCGGCTATTTTGCGAGACTGCGAGTCTGCGAGCGTGTGAGTCTTGCGAATTCCGGGTCGCTTCTCAATCTCACCGCCTCGCCACGGTATGATTGCGAAAGTAGCCAGAAATTTCCTCAACGACACAAATCCTTCGACAATTTTCTTTCTAGTGCTGTGTGGCATTGTTGTGAATTTCTTTTATTGCTATGCTTACAAAAAATCGTCCCTTCAGAAGCAGGTAGAAGCACGTACCCTTCACATCAGAACCTTCTCTATCAATAAATACATTCAGAAGGATACGTAGCAATATTATCTTTGGAGGCGGCAGTGGTGAGAGCGCGGCAATTTTTTGTTTTTTGTTTGATAAAGTGCCAAAGGACCCCTCATTTTTAGGGTAAACGACCCCTCGTTTTTAGAGTTTGGGGGGCGGGGGGTGGGGGTGAATAATTATCTCCTAAACCATCCACGTGTCCTGAACGCTTGGACGGACTGGTCCGATTACACAGGAAAACTAATAATTATATGAATCTAGCATCTTCTAAGAAACGAAATGAACGACGTACGAGCCTACTGAAGACCAGAGCAATTGCAGGAAACGAGATGGGCGAGAAGCGAAAGCCGGCTTCAATTTCCTTGACCTTCTCGTGAGTCACGGTACAGTCGTGTGGCACGGTCTTTCTTGGCAACTTTTCATGGGTAGCCATGTTAAAAGAAAAATACTATCAAGGAAAACGTACCCAAAACTACCTGATCTGTAGTCTAGTGAAATTTCTTTTTCCTAAAATTGCCTGCACCCTTATTACAAAAATTACAGTGCATCGAACTCAACCAGGGCCACCGACACTTTGAAATTTAAAGACCAATTCTCGTTTTTGATTGGCTAACGAACTACCAAAGTCAGACTCCTTTGTTGTGAGTGTGACCTGTGATCGACCGATTAACGTTTGGGGGGCCCCGGTTGAGTTCGTTACATTGTAAATTCCATACCGAAAGAAATTTTTTTGCGCGAAAGTTGTGTAGGAATGACGAGTTTCACATGACATAAAATTTCTAAGGATCGGGTCCCCTTACTTTTGGATTTAAATTTGCAGACAAAAGATATACCTCTTGCATATCCTTTTTTACAAAATTCACTGAAACGTCGCTTCATAAAAATGTTACTCTATTAGGTGGAAAGAAGTGGACTTTACCTCCAGGACGACTTCAGCAGGGTAGCGAGGTTTCCTAACTCCATGGGAAACTTTGAAACCACCATGTGGCGCGATAGGACGTCGCTGGAGGTCAAGGGGACTGACCTGGCAACTGCAGACACAGCCCATGCACTTCCATCGCCGCAAGACTTCGGAATAACTGCCAGCAGCAGCAGCACCGGTGTTCATGATCCGCAATTCAACAGGATCCAGTCTGCTAATCGGAATCCTCTGTCTCTGCAAACCAGCTCAGCGGCCAGACCTTCAAGACCATCAGGGGAGATTCGAAGGAAAGTTTTCCTCGCCGAGTTTGACCCTGAGACTATGACTCCTATCCCAACGGCCACCGCCTATTTAAAACTAAAGCCAGAACAGTGCGCTGTGGAAGACGTGGCAAAGATTACGAAAGAGTACCTAAACGTCGAGGAAGACTTGATATTAATGGACACTAATGGCTTTGAGATTACTGACAATCCGGGTACTCGTGGTAAGTCTGTTACCGTTACGAAAACGTACATTGTTGAAATATGATTAAGGTTCATGTTTGAGATTAAGTTTCATGTTAAAGTGACATACTGGAAACGCGTCATCTCAGTGTCGTATTTGAGACTTTTTTTAAAAACTTTCTTAGGTGAGGATTTCAGTGTCATCCTTACTGATCCCACTTAATGGTGGGCATTGGTGATTGGCTGTTTCGATGAGCGAATTTCATTTGTTTGTCTGTAAATGCAATGAGTTCTGTTGAAAGCGGGTGCCGCGGGTACAGGGAGTACTAAGTGGTCTACGGGGTATAAAGCTGAGGGGCAATTGAATGTAATCCATACTGGCGCTTTCCTGCTCTTTGAACAACCAGGACCTCTCCTCTAAAAGAGAGGCCCTGGGAACAAGGTTCAGTTTAAACAAAAGAAATCAGCTGTTAAAAATTTCCATTATTTGAATGCTTTCAATTTTCCAACTATCTATTAATCCAGGTTCCGAATTCTGGGGCAAAGGCGCTATGAAAGTCTATGCCTGCAAAGAGGTGGAGTATGAAAGAGTGAAACAGAAGCGTGCAAAGACAGCAAGTAGACAGGTAAAAGGAAAAAGAGGACATCCCGTGGACAGGCCGTCACTCGCCGAATATATCAACGCAAACCTTATACTCGACAAACTAGACGAAATAGAAGAGTTCATCCAGCGAAACACGAAGTGTTGCAAGAGGCTGCATGATCTAGATAATGCTCTGGTGGCCACCTTTAAATGCACCATATGTCTAAATGTCATGCCTCCAAACGGCATTGAGTTTGCTGGATGCTGCGATCGTCTCGTGGCATGCGTGGAATGCGCTGATGAGTGGTATCAGAGCAGTAGTTCGTGTCCCCATTGCCGCAATGAAGATGGGAGAAGTAAAAGGAAGCGGCTGCGTGGCTTCGAAAGCCTTGTCAACTTAATTCAAAATTAAAAACTGCGATAGGGCAACTAAAAACGTTTGTAGAGACTTGCTTTACGGTTTGATCTCTTTCTTTGTTGAATTTATTTTTTTATATAACTCAAAACTCAAAACTGAAAGTGATTGTAGACGGCTGTGTAGAGACTTCCTTCACGGTTTGACCTCTTTCTTTGTTGCGTTTATTTTTGATATTTAACTACCTGGTGCATGGTGGTGGTGCGAGTAGCTCAGTATAAAAAATAGTCTACACTTTTTTTTCAACAATGTAGATGGTGAACGATACGTCAAGCCGGGATTTACCTCGATGGTTCAGTGGTAAGCGTTTAATTCACACAGAAAAGCGTACACACAAAACAATTTCACTAACAAATCTCTAATCAATCTAACGTTGAAAATCGGGAACTAAACACGAATTGAATTCCACCACCACCTTAACCATCCAGTCAAAGTATGTTATTTACAAACCGTTAGTAACATGAACGTTCTTTTATCAAGAAAGGTAAAAAGGTCTTATTCAGCACAACATAAGGTTCATTTACACTAGAACTGAGTATCACAAATCTAATCGCGTTTAACAGTGTTAGTTCAAACGGAAAGAAACATGGAATAAAAGGTCACTGGCGAGAAAGGTATTTTGTTAAGTTTATATAGTACAAAATTGCTGCTCTGAATAATGTATAATTCTCATTTGCAGTTGCCTGAAAAATTAAATCAAAGCGGGGAAAATGCTTTTTGAACTCATTATCTCTTGAAGTTTTCTTCGCCGATTGCTCTTTCAGCGGATCTGTTCCAAAGGTGGGCTCAGGGGTCAAATTTCCGCGGAACATCTGCACAGCTTCTTGCACCGTTGGTATGGTATTTGCGGCGATAGAAGTAGCCTTGTTATTAGTGCAGCGTCGTTGCAGTGGAACACCTTTACCTGTACAATATTAAAGTGCGTGTCAGTTACAGGTGATGTCACGAGTGGAAGCGTCAGGAGATGCACATGCATGTTAGCTATGTTTTGATCAACGAATATACTAATATAATTCAAAATGTCCAACATATTATGGTTTGTTTAGCTCATAATCAAATCAGCTGGCGTTTATGAAACAAAGTTTTGCACAGCGATGCTGCACCCCGAAGTCCACACTCTCACCCCTGACTTTCTACTCTTTTATATGCCACCTTTCAGCCAAAAAGATACCCCTGGCGTATACCTTTCATAGAAAATTATACCCCTTAAATGTACCTACAAAAGCGGATTATAAACTCACGTCCCTTTGGTGCCAATGTCATCAATGAAGATGGTCACGAAAGATTGAGGGCTGCTTTTAATATTCTTTTTCGTTGATAGTTTATAAAGGAGGGGTCATTACCTGGAATGGGATGTGAATTCCAGGAGTCGACCGTGTATTGAATTCCCACTTCGACCACTTGCCTTGTCACCCAAGAGACACAAAATTTGGTCACCTCGTCCTCCAAATCAATGACACCGTCATTTTCCATGTTAACGAGTGCCCGCTTTATTGGGTAGTTGGTACGGCAGTTTATTTCTACCCACAGCCGTTCCACAGCGTGGTTCTGTAAAGATAATGTAGAAAAAAAAAAGTGGATTTGACCACTTAACAACCCTGGACTGTCTGACAAGGCTTGAGCATTAAATCAGGGATGCAAAAAATGGCGTTATTATTGTTATTGAAGATCTTTCATAGGATTTTTTTCTCACTTAGTTAGCTTTTGCACCATGCACTGTAACTTTTTTGTTTTTCTTTGTGTTAACCTATTCTGCCCGGGCTTTTTTTGAGCACTTTGTGCCCCCCCCTATAGATCTCAAAAAGTATTCAAGCTCTTGCCATAAGACTTGGCACGTTTGTAGCACGTCATTACCTTAACAGATTGGGCTTATGACGTGTCAATTATGACGTGTCATGACGTCACAATAACGTCACAAATCCGCCATTTTGAATCCCAAACCCGCAGTCATACAACTGACAATGACGTCACCAAAAATATATGGTTTTGTTCTAAGAAACACTCTTAGTCAAAACAAGCACACAAAAGTAAAAAATTATCTTCTTCTTGCAAACGAAGGGGGAAAACCTGAAAAAGACATAAAATACTCAAAATACACTTCTGAGTAGATGGTTGCTATGGAAACGTCAATCATCATGGACACGTCATTGACACAGGAAAATTTTCCCTGATAAATTTTAGGAAAAGTCACGAGATTTGGTGAGTATTCGTCAAGCCGTTTTAAAGTATAATTCGTTAAAGTCAGCGCCGGCACAATGTGCCCCTCCCCCCCCAGGCAGAATAGGGTTAATAAATTCATTAATGGGATTTTTTAACAGAATAAGTAAAAACTATAGCTAAACCTTAACAGTTGAAATGGGGCTCACAGCCTGCAGTTACTTTATGCATCCTTTCCAAATTCCCTATCGTTTTGCAAGACACTTATGTACCTGCTTTGACTGAGTTTGTATGTACGGCTGTCTGGTTGTGTTATTCCGCAAGTCCTTGAAGTGATCCTGAACGGTCAGTACTAGATAAAATTCTCTCCCATGGTCCACTCTAACCTGGTCAAACAAACCATGTCGTAATAGCGTTTCCCTACGAAAACAAAAGCGGATTCCGAATACTAGACGATTTTTTAATTAGCATCACTTTAAACACCAGTGAGAATTTTGGGTGATTCTTGTAACACACTTAAAAGGCTGCAAGGTAAGGACTTAGATAGCTAACCTGAAAACATCCCTGTAGATGATGATGTTATTTTTCCAAGACATCACCGATTTGGCAGTTATAAAGGAACTATAACCATCCACTGCTACGACCTCTGTAACACCATACCGAATAAGCTTCTCGTTCTGGTCTAGGTGAAGTTTGTGTCCGAAATATTCAGCATAATATGGAATAGGGTTCAAGTGGCGGGTAGTCGATGTCTGTCGTTCACGGTGTTGCTGGGGATTGACCCGTTTGAGTGCCTGCCCTATTCTGTTCACTCCTAGGCGCAAGCCTGTGGAATGCCTGATATGCCCAGTCATCATCTTCCTACCGTATGTACCACCAACCTTTCCAAATATTGAAAGCAATGATTCAGCGCTATAAAGGGAATAAAACATTTAGGAGTGGACATGATTTTAGCGAAATGGGCAGCCCTGTTGCACCTGATCGATCAACATGACCAAACTGCAGCAATCTTGGAAAATTTAAAAGACACCTTGATCGATAATGTTTGTATAGCTCACTAAGAAACAATAAGAAGCATGAAGTAAATTAGGATAATTAACCGTCGATAGGGTACATTTCACATAGATTTGTTAGTCTCCTCGGCACTGACAACATTAAGGTGGTCCAGGAGCTTAAAGTGACCCTTTTCAAATTGGTCGACTTTAAAGCAGATTGAAGTTTATCACAAAATAAGTTTGTTTACAAATTTCCAGTAAAGGGAATTTGTATTTAGCGAGATATAAAGTTAAAGTTTCGTCCCAAGCAAATTTTGCGGGAAAATGTCCACATCAGACGGCTCAAACTGTAATTGCGGCCCTACCACACACAAATTTGACAGTTTGTCATCTCCAGTTTCAATTGCGAATATTATCAGAGGTCACAGACTCTTCGCTTAACGCGCCTTATTCACGCTAGTATTACAATGTAATGAAAGGTTACATGTTTATTGTTACCTTTCTGTTTATACGAAGCAAATTTGTGTTTCGGCGATAGAAGCGTACTGAAATGTATTTTAGTATGAAACGGAGCAATGCAAGCTTTCTTACAAACAAACTGGACATTTTCTGCAGTTATCAAACACATTTTCTTACCAAAATCGCCAAAATCGCAATGTTGTCCGCTGCAAGACAGCGTCATTTGGGTCGTCACGTAACGCTTCTTTCGGTTATTTATGTTCGTGGAGGAGAGTTGTGCGGCAAACCAAATGACGGATGCATGGGCGACTTCAATGAAACAACTGGCAATTACCCGTATGCTACGTGGGATTGGTTCTGTACTACTTGATTCTTATATTATATAAAGAAACTAAACTCACCTCTGCAATTGCAGAAGCAACTACATCGTCAACATTAGTTAAACGTGAATCATGACGTCGTATTTCATTCGTAGCACAATATCGCCGGACACTTCTCTCGGATAGTCCATCCATTCCCGGATGTTCTTGTCTTAAAATATCACTTACTTCTCTGTGTGTTTTTCCTTGTACTTCAACAAGCTCCTTTACGTAACGAGCAGTCACTACCTTTTCAATACCTGCCATTTTTCGAAGGTCCCGCCAAAAAACACAATGCACATACTACCGTTAAGAAAACTGCTGACTAACATCAACAGCTTGAGCCCAGCACAATTTCTCACCCTTCCCCACCCGGCCCAACATCCCGCCCCCTCCCCCAGGAATATGGATTCTGCAGCCGCCCCAAACTTGGTTCTTGTGAACAGCCAGAGAAAATGGTTCTAATATATATAAAACAATAAAACGGAAGTCGGTTTTCGTTTTTTCCGTTCTTTTGTTTGTTCACGCATAAAACGAAAAACGATAAAACGGAAGTCGTTTTTCGTTTTTCCGACTTTTTGTTTGTTCGCGCATAAAACGAAAAACGATAAAACGGAAGTCGATTTTCGTTTTTCTGTTTTTCTCTTTGTTCGCGCACAAAACGAAAAATGAAAAAACGGAAGTCGATTTTCAATTTTCCGTTTTTGACCTATGTTGAAAACATAGGGTCTTAGTCAGCGTGAAGTTTTTCGCTTTCTATGTTTGTTTGTTTGTTTGTATGTATGTATGTATGTATTTTTGATCCGGGGGGGAAATCTCATGTGAGACGGGCGGGAATGCTCGTCGGAAAATTTAAATTAAAGCTATGCTAAAACAGACTGAGAACGCGAGACGACGTGCATCCATGCACCTTTCACATGGGAGTACACCCCCCGGGGGAATTTATGTGGCACTATGTGGCACCAATCAGATTGAGGCTACTAAGCTAAGAGTACATTCTACCAATGAAAGAGCTGGTTAGAATTCGCTAACTGAAGCTGAAGGTCAGACAAGGTTAAGCTTACCGGCCATGTCGAATGTACATATGGGGACGGAAACGATCAGCGCAAATGTGCTTTTCTACTTTTACCTCTCGAATATTATATTTTCAGTAAAGGCTTGGTGTGGTGGAATTGATGGTAATTTCCTAAAGCTATTGTAAGGGCAGGTAAAATTGAACTTTGTCGTGGCCAACGGTGGAACGTGAGTACTTGACAAAAACAATTACATGTAACATCGTTCCAAAAATAGACTTGTTGACGAGAAACTGTAATTTAATTTGTTCTTTTATGATTTGTGTTATGAAACAGCTGTTTTGGTTATGTATCTTTTAGCAAGATGTTGATTGAAAAGATTGTATCTGTGCTTGATACGGATAATTTTGACTGTACTTTGCAAGGTTTTTGAAACCGCTTTGTTTGGTAATTTGAAATTTATAGCGACGTGTTTACAAGAGTGCAATTTGCATAAATTAGCTTGTTTATTCAAGCGTGTCAGTAGGTTTTAAAACCTGTTTTCTCTTCCCAAAATGCGGTTTAGTTTTAGTTTACGATGTTGTGACCATGATTTATATCAGTCACATCCACAGATTTTCCAGCCGACATAGAAATGATTTCTTTCTTGGTTTTATCATATACGGGAACATATTGTTTTTGAATTTTTTTAGCGACGTGTTTAAGATAGCAATTTGCATAGATTAGCTTGTTCAAGCGTGTCTGTAGGTTTATAAACCTGTAATGTATACGGTAACATAGCGAGTTCACGGTACGCTCAAGCTCGGAAACTTCGTTAACTGCAAAACCAAAATGTACTTTTGAATCGTCTGGCAAAGGAATATGAAATACTCCCAGAGGGTGCGAATCTTTCTGTCGAAATTGTTCGAGAATTCCTTACAGCGGGGCATTTTTTGGAGAACTCGGCAAGCTGCTGGCCATGTCATCTTAACACGACAAAAAGTGAAAAGTCCTAAAAAGTACAACAAATCACAGTTTACTTAAAGAAAACAAAATACCAGTCTGCGTAGTCTGCATGGTCTGCAGTCTGCACAGTCTGCAGGCTACATTTTAACATGACCGCAATGACTGTCCTCTCCTCAAATTATTATCTACTACACTTATTTCTTTCACATCTTGTTGTGAGCTGGATTTATATTCTTCAGTAATATGCAGACAATCATTAGTTGACCTTAACTGAGGTTTCAGTTTTAAATTTAATTTGAAGTTTTTATGCAGTCGTTTTGTTCTAGTGTCAGTTTGACTTTTTAGCCTGTAGCCTACTAGCCCGATGGTTGCTCTATCTCCAATTTTGGTCCAACTGGTTTTTTTTGCGGGATGTTTTTTTGCATTCCAAGGGTATTGCTGAGTAAACGAAAAAGCTGTTTTAGGCCTAGTTCAGACGCCGTACCTCTCATGGGCCGTACCAAATACATTTTCGCTCCTAGGTCGTATTTAAGTGGCAAACTTTGCCGTACTCTGAGATTTTGGCTTGCCTAATTGAAATCTGTCGAAAAAACTCATTTGGACACCGTACAACTGCCAAAAAACTACGTACTACTTGGTACGACACATGGGAGGTGCGGCGTCTGAACTGGGCTTTATGCACTCAGGTGCTATAGTGGAAGGGGGACGTATTTGCAAGAATAATCGCGTGTTGTTTTGTCCTCAGAGTATGTCTTAAAAATCGCAAATAAGCGAGGATAAGACTTGTCATTTCAACATAGGTCAAGCACGCAATGCGTGCCTATGTTTTTGTTTGTTCGCGCATGAAACGAAAACTGATAAAACGGAAGTCGATTTTCATTTTTCCGTTTTTTGATTGTTTGCGCATAAAACGAAAAATGATAAAACGGAAGTCGATTTTCATTTTTCCGTTTTTTTGTTTGTTCGCGCATAAAACGAAAAATGATAAAACGGAAGTCGATTTTCATTTTGCCGTTTTTTTGTTTGTTCGTGCATAAAACGAAAAATGATAAAACGGGAGTCGATTTTCATTTTTCCGTTTTTTTGTTTGTACGTGCATAAAACGAAAAACGATAAAACGGAAGTCGATTTTCGTTTTTCGTTTTTTGTTTTAATTTATAGGTAAAGGGACGTTTGCTTCTTAAATTTTGGTATTTTTTGGAGATTTTTACGTTTTTCTTACGTACATAAATTAGGTTACATGCTAGAATTTGAAACTTGATAAAACAATGTGTTTTAGGTAAAATTAGGTTCTATGTTGGTGGAATTGAAAATTAAAAAAACTTAAAATAAGAGTGTGGATTAGCTTTTTCTGTTGTTGAATTTAGAATAGAAATTAAAATTATTGAGTGGACGAACTGTGCACGGACCGCTAGGGCTCGCTCTTGCTGTTTATTTATGGTAACATCATGAGTGTGCTCAAGAATGATCTGATATAAAGTACGTGAACAAAATATTGAATTTCAACAGCCTCTGCTTGCGTCAAGAAGAAGATTTTTGTGATTTTTTTCATCCCTCGGATGGCCCAAGAACATCACTCGCTTTTGGTTTTTAGGTGCGGGGAATATCGTAGTTTTAAAAACTATATTTAAGATCAAATGCAGTTTCTTTTTGTACAAATAAAGAGAATTGCCATCTCCTAGGAAACCGAAGTATTGCGATATTTTTAGAACAAAATGCACCTGCATCGAATCTTACTGCGTCAGTGGAAGTAGATTGGTGCAGTTTCATTTTGCGCAAGAACACAGTTTGCGTAGGTAAAACTAATAATAAACAACGTCGATCTCACATGACGTTAACAGGACTGAGATTTTGTTTCTTCAAACGGGGTCGGCCAAAACAATGTCCTCAAATACGTGACTCAAGGAATAGCTTCTTTATCTTGACGTCGATCCTTCATATTCCACTCATGCTTGAAACTGGACATGTCAGTTTGTATTTCGAGACTGGGACAAGTTCTAAACGTGGTCTTAAAACCGAAAAATTGTTTGGCAAGGCATAGATAGAAGACGAGTTCAAAGTGTTACAACACACAATTAATAGTTTAATAGCCTTGCCTTGCCAGATATTGGGAAGTACCCTTACCTAATATTCACGTAACTGAGTATGCTCAAAACAACTAACGAAGTGTCAGTTTGGTGTCTTTCATAGAAGTTGAAAGTCGTTTGTCGTTTTTTTTAGAATGGTGTACGAGATTGATGCTTTCACTGACTTAGTGCTATTCAAAAGTTTCACCGGAATAAAGCTGACTGCAATATATGGTTATATATGCATTTAGACCAAAATAAACAGTATCGATTTCAGATACACGCTGCACTCTTGAACTCTGCACGCGAACAAAATATTCAAATCTGATCGAAACATTGTTTTCAAGATGGAAGATTTACATGAATGTTCTGCTCAGGGGCGGAATTGTATCCAAAAATGAACGTCTAGTTTTCACTTTTTTCCTCAGCTCTAACATTCAGACAAATCTTTTTTTCAGACCAAACATCAATAAATAGAGGAAATTACCATGCATCTCCTAGGAAACCGAAAAAATTTCGAATTCGGCAAAATGCTTGATAGTATTTTTAGAGCTATATGTTGATTTAAATCCATTCAAGTAAAGTTGAAATTTGCATAAGGACACTATTTGCGTAGGTGAATTTCTCACATGATATTAAATCGAGATGTTGTTTCGACGGGAAAGGACCGGTCAAAACAATGTCCTTAAATACGTGACTAAATGAAAAGATTTGAGGTGTTTATCTGGAATTTTCAGATTCAATTGATGCTTGAACTCGGATGATAAGCCCGTGTCAGTTTTTATACTTCGGCGATACGAAACTGAGAATTTGGGGTCTGGAAGAGACTGAAACATCCCTGTAATGTGCTTCTTCCAGCCTGAATCTGTCTGAGACAAAATATTTTTAACAACACGGTTGGGGTTTACGCAGACTTCAATATATTAGACCCCTTCATGCCATATCTCATTTGGAGGGGATTATATTTGAAGGAGCTTCATCCTAGAGATTACAATTTCAAAAAATTTCTGATGCAACTTTAAGTGCAAATCGGATGAATATGCATGACGTTTAACTACACACGGTATGTTTACATTTCACAATCCCCCGGAATAAAATTAAGGTGATCAAGATAAACAAGTTTTCCGTAAATCAAGACTAAGGTTTTTCTTTCTTTCTTTCTTTTCTTTTCTTTTCTTTTCCTTTTCTCAAGTACATCAACAACAAAAGCAGCGACCTGATTTAGAAACAAAACTATTTCCTTGCGTGCAGACGGGTCTTCCATTTTTCTGTGGTCGGCTTTCTACAAACGACTGAAAAATGAAACTGATCCTTCCGGAAATTTTATAATCAATCGATATTTGTTCGTGCCTGGAGGAACGCACTCTTTGCCGTCTTCATAAAAATACTGGTTGTGGGCGATTTTTTTCAAATTTTCTTCATGGTGTCTCTGAGGATAATTTTTTCAGTAATTTTTTTAATTAAGAAAAATAACTTTTACATACAATTCAGTCATTTCTTGATGTTAATTGGTCTATTTTTGTACGTTGTTTATCGAGATTTCTGGCCCACTGCGTACGTGATGAAATTTACGTCAAATGTCAATCTGGAACTTGGGATCCAAGCAACAACGCTAGTTGTGATGATGTCTAAATTTATCCACCAATCAGGTGGCTTGATTTTTCGTTCATTGGGGAGTAATAAAAGTCTCAGGGCGCCTTCATGAGTAGATTGTGGTTGAACAGGATATTTCGCAACTCTACTCCATAAATTCGCCTGTAGCATTCATTCAAACGAATTTCATATGGCCCCGGCAGAAGTTTGTCACACTCCTAACATGTCTACGAACAGAAGAATGAAAAGCCCAGAGGAAAAATACGCTCATGAGTTGGCTTGCGACTACATTTACTACAACAAGCTCGGGAAGGAAGCTCACCGATCAAACACAAAGGTGGCAGCGACACTTCGCAGAATTGGTATAGAAGTCGAAACGAGACATCAACTCTTACTGAAAAACATGTGCGATAAACTCGATATCAGAACATCAACTGCCGCAGTTACGTTTAGAACTGTTGCGGATGAAATTTTCAGTACGGGAATAAACTGGGGACGCATCGTAGTTTTGTTCTGCTTCGCGTCCGAAGTTGCCGTATTCTGTAATCAACAGGAGATTGATGTCGTTGAAGATGTCGTTAGATGGCTCTCAGACTATCTCTGTGAGAGAACCATAGCAGAATGGATAAAGAAGTCGGGAGGATGGGTAGGTTTCGAACGTTTTTTTTTTTTTTTGGTAATTTATTCGCGTAATTTTACGTTATGTAAAACCTACGTTACCATCAACAAACTACAGCTAAGCTCTTGAGATGAACAAGAACACACATTTTCTGTGCCAGTCTTCTTTCTTTCTCATTGCCTTGGATAAAAATAGGCAGTGAGAAAGTTTCTGTACTTGGAAACGGGAAGACCGAGTTGTAAATTTCAGTTTTTCCCACGGGAAGTTGAATAAAAGCGCAAACCTTTGAAGCTAACTGAAAACGCTTTGAATAATTTATAACCCCTGCTGGTTCGCGAACCTCCCAGATGGAGTCATTCAGGCTTTCCAGTCGTTTTAATAGGGAATCCTTTAGGGGAATATTACTAAAAAAAGAATCGATTATGTAAAAGTTTTATTAATCTCTACACTAGTTCAAGTACAAAATCTTTCTTCCTCACGAAAACAGATTACGTGCAAATATTGAATCGAATGTTTTGCATATTCATTTTCACAGTTCGTTTACCACATTTTACTAGTAAGATTCTTCGGGCGATAAACAGAGGAGGAAAGTCCAAAAAAGATAACTGATAGCGGCCCAACCTCACAACATGGGTATCTTTTATGCCCTAAAAAGGTGGCCTTTGGAAGCGATCCGAGAGTTCATTGTGACTCACGTATCACGTGTAGAACAAACCCTTCCGGATGTAACAACATTTTTGGCTTGGTTTGAAAATGTCAGCACTGTATGTTTCTTGTTGATGTCGCCGGTTTAGGCTAGCCTAGCTTTAAGAAAACATGTCTCACTCTCTAGAAATTCCCAAGATGTTGAGAATTTTGGATCATAAAGAACGTTATTTCCGTTTCACTTGGGGTTCCATAGTTTTCATTCCTTTCTAAGTAGTCTTTTGTATTGGTCAGTGAGAAGTATGCAAATCTGCATGTTCCCAGAAATTCCCAGAAGGGAAAAAAACCCAAGATCATTTAATAACATTCCGTAGTATTACTGAAGCATGGCAGGAAAAATAAGTCACGGAACTGTGTTGGTCATCAAGTCTGCTGAAGTTTCCTTTAAAGAAAAAAAATTATAGATTCAAAGTTTATGTTAGGTCAAAAGATTCAAGATTTGTGAGAGTTTGTCTATACTTGATTGCTCCTTGGGGTCATTGCAGCAGATCATGTATATGTGAACTTTTTCTTGGAAAGGACTGACTGGTCTTAACTTGTCCCTGAACACAATGAACAATTGCTAATCCCTTTTGCTATTTATTGTTATTTATTAACGCCAACATTTAACTCTTTTTACCTACAGGATTCCTTCTGTGAACAGTTCAAAGATGTTCAAGTTGAGCGAGAGAAGTTTTGGTGGAATAGCATTTTGTATACAACTCTTGGACTTGGTACACTTGCTGCAATGCTGTATGTGAAGAGCTAGTATTTGTGGAAGCATAAATGCTATTTCATAAACTGGGACATCCCAGTGAAGAATGCCCCACCAGGAGTTTAAGTAGTGATGAGCGGCACTCAAGACAGTGCTATATGTTATCAGTATGTTTAGCGAACGACAAGAGAGATGACCAATCTTTGCAAACTGGGAAAATGAATGGAATGACCTGTTGTAAACATAGACAACAGGAATCAAGACTGTCATCACCAACGGCAAGTTGTGTCAATGCAGATTCTGTGGAAAAGAAACATAATTACAGGTGTATATAGAGAGACAGAGTCAAGACAAGGGTTTGATTTTATCAGCCTGCCACTAAAGGAAAGAAAGGAGCTATGGAGTTGTCGGTGGAACAACAATCAGAGAAACTGTCTTGAGAGAACAATAAGTTGGCTTTTATAACAGTGTGTTTTTAAGGCTAACTTCATTAATTAAAAACAGTTGAATAGTACATATTTGAACTTTTTTGTAGGTACTGAGTCTAACCATGCATGCATTCTTTTTACATAAATAGCCAGATTATAATTATATTTATCCAATAATAACAGAGTTCAGTTAACCAAATATAAAATAAGCAATTTTATCTTTTATCTCACAGATAAAATAAACGTATCCATGTAAATGGAACCCTCTCTAACAACGTTCTTGTATTTTTAATTCTTAAAAAAACACTTCAGTTTTCAGAACAGACAGCTGAGGAGACTTGACAGCCAGGCCAATGGAAAATAGTTTCAGATTGTTTGCCTGTAGACTGGTGTCTTTCTCTCTTTGTAGTGGATTATCAAAAGAACAATTCACATTGAATCTTTGTGCTGTTGTTCTTTATGTTGTTGTGTGTATGTGGTTTTTTTTTAACTCAATAAATGTGCAAAGTATAAACTACTTGGTCGTGGTCTTACTTGTAAATGTAATTATATTGTGGTCAAAGCAACCGCCTAGGAGATATTGTTGCTAACAACAGCTCTCAAAATTTGTCTTGTCATAAGCAAGCTACTGTTAATATCAGTTTTTCAAAACTATATCACCGTGTTAGTATTAATGGCCTACGTCATGGGAATTTTCACGTTTTTGGGAAGCAACTTTACTGAAATCAAACCTTGTTTTTAGAACGCTAAGATGAAAATATCAAGTGATCTTGTCAAAGAGTGAACAAACTATAACAAGTTTTCAGCTATTTTCCCAAAACGAGATGTACTTGAAGTTCAGCTGTTCTTGGAACATTTTTGAAGCAATGAATTCATGGCTTATAGTCGGCTGGGTTAAAAGGTTGACGATGCAGGTTGTTTAGCAGTGTCTGCCGCTGTGTGCTGCAAAAAAAGGAAGGATGTGGGATAAAATGTTTTTTTGTTTTGTTTGAACAGCCAGACCTTTAACCAGTGGAGTTGAGAGTGAAAAAGTACCAACGCAGTACTTTTCCTCTGCACCTCCTAGGGTTAGACGATACGGCTGAAATTTCAGACAAAAAATACATGTACAAACCATTTCAAAAAAAGTCTTGCTCTTAAGATCAAATTTTCCCTAAAAGAATTCGTGGCTGTGTGAAAGCAATATTGACGCTGTCGTCAATTTAGAGTGATAAAGGCTGCTGTTTTCTTAACCGCTAAGTTCTTCCTCCTTTATAAACCGGGAGTTTGACGAGACATTTTAAGGCCAGTCATCATTGGAGGAATTTAAACTTTGCGAACAATAGGGTTTTGCATCAGTAGATCACAAAACCTGGTCGATAAAAGGTTTCAAATTTGCAAGAATTCTAAGAAAAGAAGTTGAAGAGAGGCTTGCGAGGGGTAAAACAATTCTTTTCTTGTTAAATAAACTACTAGGTAGACTAAGGAAATGAATCAGTGAACCCTGCTGGAATAACCCACACGTTCGCAGGAGTCGTCTTGCCGACCGCCGGGCGGAAGGTCGTTGGTTTGCTCCCAAATCGGGGAATCTTTTTTTAACTTATTCATTTTTTTTTTTAATTTACAACAATGCAGCCCAACATTGAAATCTTTTTCTTTCTTCCTTTCTTTCTTTCTTTCTTCTTTTTAAGCGGGAAAATTGGGTAATAGGGTAATCAGTTCTGCATCTTTCAGCTCCGAGGCAAGGACGTGACAAATCAATCAAGATTTCAAGAGCCATCAGTGACGTCATTTTTCCTACGCGTAACACAAAACAGTCATTTCTTCTTCCTGGCACTTTTTCCTCATTGTTAGCACACCCAGTAGCATATTACGTTTCTACTTGCAAAGAACTATTGATAATGGTACGTAAATCGATTATAAATAACTATTAATGCATGGTTCAATTTTACCTGTTACCATCCCCCCCCCGGGCAACCCCCGGGACAAGTCCAGCCCTTAGGGCCCGGGGGTGGGGAATTGTTTGAAACGGTTTTGTCCCGGGGGTAGGGGGGCGGGGCAAATCGAAAATAACTTCTCGTTTTTCTTGTGAAGCACGTCACTAGCTTATCACTTCTCAGTTGACACAATGGCGCCGGACCGCGTAGAGAAGACTGCCTATTTCCAGGGAAAATCTCTTTAATTTGTAGCAGACTGGTTGGAGAAGAATAATCTCTCGGAATTAAAATCTGTATTCAAAGGCACGTTTATTATAAATTGTTAAACGAAGGAGCGTTTGATGCATACTCGAATGGATGCCGTGGCGTTCATCACAAACATAGAAATATTTCTTCAGCGTATTTGTATGAAACAGATGCACGGCTTTATATAAACAGAGATCTCAGTCCAGTGTTCTTGTGAAACAAGCTAAGAAAAACTCCTTTAAAATGCTGTCATCAATTTGCTCACCGGACCTCTTTTGTGCATGTACCATATTTAGAATAAAACACGCGGTGAAGAACATTTCTTTACTCGCCAGCCGAATGCCAGTGCGGTTAGACTTTTTTCTTCAGTTTTCTTTTTCAATGCAGTGTCCATGTTTTTTAATACTCTGTAATATCCTTCGTTCAGTAAACTCTACAAAAGCGTTTAAGTTCTTGTCAAAACGTCTGGTTGTGCTATTGTACGGAAATCAATTTTGAACACAAAACAACGTATTTGTGGTCGATGAGGAGTCCCGGGGGTGGGGAATTGTCTCTTTCTGCGTGCCCGGGGGTGGGGAATAGACCGCCAAGTAAGAAAAAAATGGCAAATCCCCGGGGGTGTGCCCGGGGGGGGGGGATGGTAACAGGTAGAATTGAACCCTGCATAACTAGCTACAGCACTACGGAACAAAGTGAGCTAGCCGGAAAGTGGTCTGGGCAGCTTGTCAAGAGTATGAAGGATAGTCGACGAATCGTTTCCGCAAACATCTGCACCCTGTACTTAGTTTGAAGCGGCGGGCATTGTATTAACGCGAAAGTTGTTGAATCAGGCTGGCCGAATTCGTAATTGCACCCCCACCCCCACCCCCACCCCCACCCCCACCTCGCGGAACACGTTTCTCCTCATCGAGAAACGGTCTGGATCCGCCGTGTTTGTCGGGTTCTATCGCCGTGGGGAACTCGGATTTGTTCTTTCAGTTATTTGTCCCAAACTTGCAACTTGCTGAATATTACGGTGACTGACTGGTTCTATATCACGTCATGACTGAGCTTACAATTACCATCTTTCTTACCAATCAAAGAAATTTTTATTCCCACATTCATTTGCTGAGATCACTGCCACGGTGACTGACGTGACTACCAGTCAGCCTTACGAAACGTGAAGTTCATAAAATTAATGTTTTTTACAACATGCGTTGTTTTGTCATGTTCGACACCACAGTTTGCTTTTTATTCCTATTGAAGTTGAGATGGGCGAAGAATGCAGTTCTTGTAGAGCCAGTAAAATTCAGATTGCAAAGTAAAATGTGACCATTCAAAGAAAATTTATTAAGCTGTCCGCCAGTGCTGACAGCGAGGTGATTTCACACCTTGCAATTGACAGTGGGGGTAAAAATCGAAGTGTCACCGTTCAAAATGAACCCTATTGAGCAACTGAGCAGTACTATTCTGTAGCCTAGCGTGTTGTTGTCGGGTTTGTTCTAAACTACCGTAAATGAAAGCTATACACTGTGCTGTACACTGTTTATATACGCTTTTTAAGGTGGCTCGAGCTGTCATCTCCACAGAATCAAAGTAAGTCACAGCGTTCTAAACTTTTTTACTTCTGTGTCCGAAATCTTGTTTAAAATGCTCATTCTAGTCTATCATGACTGAAACCCCCTAAATGTGACCATTCAAATGAAAGCTATTGAACAGTACTATAACAAGGTGCTGTTCGGACACTCCAATTTTGAATCGGCTGGAATTTTTTAACGTGTTTTGAACAAGGATTAACAGTAAGAATGCCAAATTTCGTATTACGTGCCAGGAACAGGTTGTTTTCCGAGAAACTGCGGACGTGCTACACGGAGAAAAGAAATCCTTTTCATACTCTGACAGTTCATGTTAAAGCATGCGGGGCCATGCGGCTTCGTTTTGGCTACGCGGTAGTCACTGACGTTTGTCTAAGCTCCACTTCAACTTGAAACTAAACAATTCAAAGGCTTTGTATCGCCATGTGTCCTGATAAAAACACCACCACGAAACCGGCCACAAAAATAGATACCTGAAAATAGTTTGGTAAGCGCAGCCACGTGCATAAAAGTGATACCGTAATTAAACAAAAGAAATCTTAACCGACAATTGTTAACAAACTTTCTTATTTCAGTAGGATTTCTTTACTGCGAAGAAGCGCAGAAGACAAATTACCGCAAACCCTCAAATCGTCGCCCACCACATAGTACAAAAATAAATTTGACTTCGGTCAGGCTCTTTTTTTACTTTAATTACATTATGGAAAGGATTTAGCGAGGTTTCTTTGCATCAAAGGAATCTTGAAAATCCAGAAGATTCAATGCGATTACGTGCGAGATCAAGTACGATTGCGTCTATAGAATTCCAATTGAGGTAATCCCATTCAGTTACACTGCGCATCCCTTCTGCGCATCATTTTTTGTGTGCTCAGCGCGTGCACGAGCACGCGCACGTTTGGAACTTGGTAGGTTTTCCATGAAGACTGAGCTGTTCATAGAAATAAATGGTCGTTTTCTCCTACGCGGGGACGATGTCCCCCATTTTTAAACACAAATTTAAATAGCATACGGTTGAATACCATGCGCAATTTTAAGAAAAGTGAACTCTCCCTTGAGATATTTTTATTTGAATTGCGAAAAGAACACGTCTTTAGGTACAGCACGGTAAGTGCACACGCTGCAAATTCCTTAATTTAGTTCATAATATTAATTCCTGTTCAACTAAAGGAGTACACAATGCAAGATAAATGTCTATTTTTTGAACTGCTCCAATATTTCAGAGCAAGCAATAAAGTTTTAAAGAAATCATAGTTCTCATTCTGATCCCAAGGATTTGTCAGGACAACCTTGCGTGTCGTATAGTTGCTATTATGGCTATCCTATTTTGTATTGCATTTTTGAAATGTTCAAAACATAATTACCAATCGGACCAAGTTTTAGAAAACATTGTAAATATTCCTTCTATTTCGAAGGAATCGCCGGTTTTTTTATTCTTTCTGCGCATAATTTTTTGCGTGATTAGCGCACGCAGAAGCGTGCGCTCGTTCAGATTTGGTTATCTACGTTGTGCAAAACGAGCACGATGACTCCCCTTTTTTTATTGTACTTTTGAAATGCTCGAAACATGGTTACCAATTGGACCGAGTCTTAGAAAAGTTTAAATATTCTTTCTAATTCGATGGAATCACCTTCGCCTGCCCAGGGGCCACTCTTTTCCCTGTTCCTGACCAGTAGATACTGAAAGGCGCTGTTACACGGGGCAATTTTTCCTGCAACTTGCAACGCAATGATGACGAGGGTATTACGAGACAAGTTGCAGGAGACATGTTACACGCTGCAACAGATCGCGCGACGTTGCAAAAAGTAGAAAACTAGTGTACTTTTCCGTGCAACTCGCAACGCAATTTTTCGTTGCAATTGTAAAGTGGGGTTGTTGCAACACCGGCTTACCATCCTCCGTTTGTGTGGTGGGCTGTGCATTTATAATGGCTATGAAATTATGAATATATGAAATTCATATATTTGAACTGCGGAATGAAGAAATAAATGTAGAGAAGATCCTCGCAGTTATTAACGCAACTTATGTAGTTGCGAAAAGAAAGCCTGAAAAAATCAGGCTTGCCGGGATTCGTACCCTGACCTCTGCGATACCGGTGCAGCTCTCTTACCAATTGAGCTAACAAGCCAACTGGGAGCTGGTCATTAAATTGGTTCGTAATATACCCGGGAAAGATGAAGATGAAATTATGAATATATGAAATTCATATATTTGAACTGCGGAATGAAGAAATAAATGTAGAGAAGATCCTCGCAGTTATTAACGCAACTTATGCAGTTGAGAAAAGAAAGCCTGAAATCACCAGCCTGGGTTGTTATAATGGTTATAATGGCTATGTCGGTTTATCAAATTAGCAAAACTAAAGCCGAAATTTAGGAGTTTTAAAACTGAGGAAAATGAAATAAAAACTCATAAAATTGTTGCCATGGTGTTTTGATTTATGTTTCTGTGTTTATTTTGGCGATTTAAGGCTCGCGAAAGCGATGTTTTCAAAGTAACGGTCGTAGTCGCTCAAAAGTAGAGAAAGAGAACAAGCCTTGTTCTCTGATAAATTTGATAAACAGACACAGTCATTATAAATGCACAGCCCATCACACAAACAGAGGATGGTAAGCCTGTGGTTACACGCGCAATTTCGTCCGCAATTTGTCTCGCAACGGCGTTGGGTGGCAAGTTGCTGAAAAAATTGCCTCGTGTAAAATCCGATTTCACGACGGCGTGATTTTTGCTTACGACTGTCGTACGCTACTTTATTTGTAGCGCGCGCTGTTTGCGTCCGGCAAAGATCGTAAGCCACTCGTCATTCCAAGAACGAAATTGGCGTGAGTGAGTCGTGTCCTGAAGCATGCACACACAAAGTTCGTGAGAGCGTGGAAGAAAAGTGTTTAAGCAGGGCGGGAAAAGGTTCCAACCTTTTTCCACCCTGGTTTAAGCGTTGTATCCCGCCTTTTTCCTAAGAAAGGGGGGGGGGGGGGAGGAAACTAAACCTTCCGAAAGTAGGCCAAACCAAACCCCATCCTCTTTCCACCTCCCACCCCCAGCCTAACAAAAAATATAAATTAGAAAAAGGGCCAGAAAAGGATTTTCACTCCACTACTGGCTCTGTAGAAGATTAATCAATTCTGAACGTGAGAAGTTTTAAATATATCGCTTTTTCTACTACATTCGATCGAATTTTTCAACGAATGGGGTGTGCATAACTTGCAAGGGTCCTTCTGTGAAGCTGATTCTATCTGAAGGGATGATATCAGCTGCAAAAATTTGCTAAATATGCCTATTTGCGTTGAAATCATCACATGGAGATTATCTAGAGTTCTCCTGTTTAACTTTATTTTTTGCTGGTAGCAATGTAGTCTCCTAGGAGACTAGTAGTAATGAGGCCAATATCGCCTTCCTTATTCAAAGCTAAGGAAACGCTATGGTCCTACGCTTTAACTTCGACACGAGCACGGAAACCCCCCCCCCCCCCCAATTTTTTTGCATTTCTGGTGTGAGTTGGTCATCATCTAACTGCAGCAAAAGTTTTGAAAAAATCTTAATGTGGGAAGATTTTGGGTGCGAACGTCCTTATACCTTTTCCAGTTGTACTTTCCCTTAATTGTAAATCTTGTATAACTATTTACTGTATTTGCTAGACAGATATCCTTTACACTCTTTCTTTTTATAAGAACGTCTAATTTTGCGGTCGAGGCTGAAACGACAGCGGCTGTACATCGTAGTTAGGCACGACCCCACAAGCTTCAAGCTTGAAACCTAATCCTGCAAAAATAAAGGTCGTATGTTATATGTTATGTTATGTTATGTTATGTTATGTTATGTTATGTTATGTTATGTTATGTTAAACGCTCTTAAGTATGTTCTTTTGGAACCATGAATTCAAAGCTTTAAATGTAATGACTTATTATCAGTTTCCCTTTTCACTGTTGTTGGTTTTTTTTTTCTCGTCGAATTCACTTTATTGTTCTTCCACAGTTGAGAATGACAAGAAGATAATAGCATGATCTCTACAAACTTCGTGAGTAAACTGTAGTTACAGCGACACTGCAAGTAAAATGATCGAAAACAACCTTAATTTATATCAAGGAATGAAACAATGACAACTAAGACCCATCTAGACCGAAAATAATATGGATAGCTAGTTGTTGAAAGAGTGACAAAGGCAAAGCTATGCAAGAACCCCCTCACCCTCACCCCCCTCCTCTGGCAAGCATGGCTGTTTGAACAAGATTTTAAACTATTTATTTATTTATTTATTTATTTTCATCATCATCATCATCATTATCATCATCATCATCATTATCATCATCATCATCATCATCATCATCATCATCATCATTATTATTATTATTATTATTATTATTATTATTATTATTATTATTATTATTTCATGTTGTTCCACCACTTGGCAATTTTTATATAATTATCAAATATACGATGGACCCAAGGATATGTCATATCGCGTGCTGCCAAGTAAGTGACTCACGCAACCATTTTGCCGGTTTAGACTATAAAATTTGTTTGTCTCACGTGACAAAGCGAAGTGCACACCGATTCAATCAATCAATGAATCATCTCTATTTGCTCCCATCGATAATGTTTTAGGAATTATTTTTACGGCTCTCTTCTCGCTTATCGGTCAGCCTGTGATCATGAAAACAGCGTGTAAAAGGACTGATTCCAAACCTGGTGAGAGTTACACAGACACCAATCCAGGGGGATTTGGTGTCCCTGTGACTACTCTATCAGGCACAGAGCAATGCAACTAAGATAACCTTTCGTCAGTTTTCCCGATTAATTGAACCAATTTTAAGATGTTATTATTTTTTTTAACTGAACCCATGAGTGTCCTGCCGTCATAAGGGATAATTATTTAACATGTACTCACTCTTTAATTGTGAATAAATGTACTTATTCAGAGAATGCGAGATGCGAAAAAAAAAACGAATGGTATCACAGAATACTACGTCTTTGCCTTTGCTGAACAGTGGAACTAAGGTAGAGATTTATAGTACTTGCATGATACAACCACAGACAGCCCAATATCAGGATATGAAATCACGTTTATAATCAACAAATAAAAAAAGCCTAAAACGTGCTCTGTTCTGTTATAAAACACGCAACCTGCCTCGCAACGAAAATTGTAGACTAATCGTACACTTGACGCAACGTTGAGAGTTGCATTGCAGCGTAAAACATGTGGACTGCAACTTGCCCTGCAACCGCTTGGTCAACATTGCGTTGCAAGGTGCAGAAAAAAATTGACTCGTGTAACAGCGCCTTTAGGCTTTTTATATTTGTTTTTTCGAGCGTGCCCAGATTTAATGCATCGGTCAATTCCAGTTGCGCCCATGCCCCCCACCCCGGGCTAACCCCTGGGCATTAGCATTTTTTTTCCTTGGATGGCAAATTCCCGGGGGTGGGGGCACTTAAGCGGCCAAATGCCCCGCGGTGGGGACGGAGGAAGAGGGCAAATGCCCCGCCCCCGGGGACCCCGGGATCATACGTTCCCAATCACACTGCAGCAGTTTTCATTCATTGTACAATAGTGCCACTTTCAGCATATTTTTCGTTTCTCTAGGTCTGCCTCTCCGTCTTGTAATTGGTTAATAAACTTAAAACCGCCAAGCAATCATATTGACTTCACAGACAACACTACATGATAGTTGATTCTCATTTTATTGTGATTAAAAATATCTTGACATTATAAAATAGTCTGTGGTATAAAAGTCATCTGTTGTGAATATTTGAATGACATTCAAAACCAAATGACGATCCCTAGAAACATGTTTAGAATTTAATAATCGATCATGATAGTTTTAGAATCATAGCGGTTAAATTTTAATTATAAATCCTTGATCACGGAAGCATACGTACGTCGATTCACGTTGATCGTTCCGATAGCTCAAGTCGTGACAGACGAGCAAATCTGCGACGAACTGCTGGTCCTTTCCGATAAAATCCTCCATGTTTGGAACCACGTGCGTGTCAAAAGCCCAGGGGCAGCCCCGGGGTAGGCAAATGCCCGACCCCCGGGCCACACCAAATTTGCTAATGCCCCACCCCTGGGACCAACAAGGCGCACAAATGCCCCGCAGTTGCCTGGGGGGATCGGCGCAGCTGGAATTGACTGATGCATAAATGGTATCATGGCCACAGTCGTGACTGCATAAATTAACACAGTGTTCTAGTTTTTGCAACTGGTTTCTAAAGAGCAGAATTTCTTCTGCAAAAAGACTCACGAAATGAAGTCTCCTTATCAATTTTGTGGTGGAGCTGTAATTTTAATAGTGAATTTCTTTTCTGGTTTGCTATAAAAGCGAGAGCTGCAACGATCTAAAAACTGCACGTGCACACAAAATGTCGTCACGGCAAGGCATCTTAGATCACAGGCAGTCCAAGCTAAGGTTGAGAGCTGCGCATAAATTAGACTGTTTTTTCCACGCTATGCATAATAATGACATCAGCACACTATGCATAATAATGACATCGGCAACATTTTAGAGTTTGTATGGAAATGATACAAAACGTCTCAAATTGCCACAAATCAGAAAGAAGTCGAAATAAAAAAGATTTGCCTTATTTCATTGTTGTATTGGTCATTATTTGAGGGCTTCCTGGGCTGGTTTGAAGCTTTTTGGGCGAGAAATGGAGGTTTATATTTTTCATGTTTACTGAACGTTTACAATTAATTAATTAATTAATTCTAAACGTTCAGTAACTGATGAAAAATATAAACCTCAATTTCTCGCCCAAAAAGCTTCAAACCAGCCCAGGAAGCCCTCCAATAATGACCAATAAAACAATGAAATAAGATAAATCTTTTTTATTTCGACTTCTTTCTGATTTGTGGCAATTTGAGACGTTTTGTATCATTTCCATACAAACTCTTAAATGTTGCCAATGTCATTATTATGCACAGCGTGGAAAAAACAGTCTAATTTATGCGCAGCTCTCAAACGTAGCTTGGGCTGCCTGTGCTTAGATTTCAATAAAAACTCGGGTAAGCTATACTCTAAATGGCAATTCTGAACTTCATTTTGGACATGTTGAAGTCAGTGCAGGGCAAAACGCTTTGAAACCCTTGTAAACAAAGCCGGTTTAATATGGATATCACATTTCTGGCTTATTCTACTGAATTAACTGCGTAATCTTACTTTACGCAGATCGCTTCCTGCCAGCACGTTTCAGCATCTGAGATATTCTCTTAATCTTAAGTGTTATAATGCAATCACTGGTTCCAGCAGCTTATCATTCCCCTCGTACAATGACTTTTAATGACATCTACCCTTTTTTGTAAGCAATTTTAAATAAGAACAATTTTCATTGGAAATAGCTCAAGAAATAAAAGGTTTGTCTTTGCGATATTTCTAGCTAAGGACAAAGGTGTTTTTACAACTGATTTATAAAACGTTAGATTACCCAGCCAGGAAGAAAAATAAAACGTAATAGTCAGGATTGGTTTTACGGTATTTCAGATATTTTGCACATCGTTATTTCAACTATGACAAGGCAAAGTAAAACCAAACTCATTGCAAAATGTTGTAATCCGCTGACAGACAGCACTAATTGCGTCATTTTCTCGTAATGAAAATCCAACCTCATTGCCAAATTTTGCATTGTAATCTGCTCATAGACAACATTGCGTCATATTTCTATGATTGCTACACTCACACCGAATCGTGACTGGTTAGTGGTAGCTGTTTGTCGTCCGAACTTGTCATCATTTTAAAAAAAAGTCCTATAAAAATGGCAGAAGTATCCGAACACGCGAGATAACTAGCCAAGAAGGATTAAATCAGTTCATAGCAGCATTGAGTTATCTCAGATGCACTACGCATTTTTACTTCACCTATAAAGATAGGAAAAACGTCGATAATTTTAAAATCAATCTCATTGCAAAACGCTGTAAGCCGATGATACGATTATAACATTGCGTCATTTTCTCGTCACTGAAAAACCAAACGTCATTGCAAAATGCTGTCACTAGCCCTTCATAAACAACCTTCCCTCATTTTCTCGTGATTGCTACACACTGAATCGTGATTAATACCCGTAGCTGTACATGTTTGTCGCGATCGAAACTCTATTGATGGCAAATTAAGTCAGTCACAATATCGTCAGTACTATTTAAATATACACGAAGAAGCTCTTCAGGTTTGATTAGCTATGCAAGAAAATCAGATCAGTCAATAGCACCATTAGGTTATGTTGTTTAAGATATTTTACGCACATTTACTTCACCTAAACAAAGAAAACCAACCTCATTGCAAAAATGTCATAACAAGCTTATTATAACCTCGCGTCATTTCCTTGTCATTGAAAAAAGCAACGTCATTGTAAGAAGCTGTAACCTGCTGACATACAACATTGCGGGCGGTCATTTTCTTGCGGATGCTACACACTGAATAGTAACTAGTTTTTTGTCGCACGAACATGTTATCAACATAAAAAGTCATTTTAAAACGGCAACCGTTGTCACGAAGATGCTCTACACTGTACAATGTACCTACAGGTTTCATTAGCTAGGCAAAGAAATTAAATTACTGCAGCAACAACATTTGTTTATGGTGTTTTATATATTTTTCGCATTTTATCCTTACCTATAAACGGAAAAACTCTTGGCAATGGAAACAACAACGTCATTGCAAGATGCTGTGACGCGCTGATATACATCACTGCGTCATTTTCTCGTGATTGCTACATACTGAAACGTTTGAACTTGTCATTTGTCAGCAGGTGAAGTCCTATAAAAACGGCAGTAGTATCCGTTTACACACGAAGAAGTTCTAGATCACCAGACGGTACATTGTAATCACAAAACTGTACATCGAGGTCAGCGGGGTTACCCGGCCTTGTTTCTCTTATTTCAGCTAATAATTGTTTTAAGAAACGTTTCACAGGATCTGTGACTCAAGATGCAACACGACAGCATCAAAGGAATTACAATCGCCATTTTGTTTTTGCCCACGCTCTTCGCTGGTCTATTGCCGCTGAAGATCCGTGGATCGCATAAGAGCGCAAGGGAACAATTCATATGCTACTGCAACTGCTTTGCCGGCGGAGTTTTCCTCGGGACATGTTTGCTAGACTTGCTGCCGTTGATCAGAGAACAATATCAACAAGCTTTCACCTTGGCCGGCATCCAAACGGATTTTCCCGTGGCAGAGTTCACCACATGTATAGGTTTCTTTCTGATCTTGACCATAGAGCAGATTGTTCACACGTTTCATCATTCTTCACTTCTGCACCAAATGCACGGGGGCCATGGCGAAAGACAAAGACTCTTGGATCAGACTCGTGCACAAGAGCATGCTGGGGACTGCGAACAAGAATCAAGCTTGACAGCTTACATTTTGATCCTCGCGTTGTCAATTCATTGTTTGCTCGAAGGAATTGCTCTAGGAACAATAACAGACGCTGATCGTCTAGCCCAGATAGCGGGAGCCATAATGATCCACAAGTTGATTATGGCATTTTCCCTTAGTGTTATCCTGGTGGAACACGATATGAAGACGAAAACGATTTGCATTTCAGCTTTCCTGTTCTCTGTCATTGGTCCCGTTGGTATAGCCATAGGCATGGCTGTGCTTCACCAGTCCTCAGAACTGTCCGGCAGCGCTGTACACGCAATCTTGCAAGGGATGGCGAATGGAACATTTCTGTACGTGACATTCTTTGAAATTCTTCAGCGGGAGCTTGAAGGAAATGGTAACCGACTTCTTAAGGTACTAGCTATGGTCGTGGGTTATTCGATAGTAACTGTGCTAGTTAATTTTGCATGATTCATGAGATGACGTTTTGTCAGCTCGACCCAGGCTCCAGGGGCCCGTTGAATTAAGAAGCTGGGGAAGGTAGCTAAGACAGTAGAAATCAGAATCGAATTTAAAAAAATGAGTAAATAAACAAATAACATAAAAAATAAAAAACTCTCACATCAAGGCTATATTTCGGCTGAAGTTACATTACAGAGGAAAAACACTAGTGGAATTAGGAGGAATGAATGTCAAATTCGAGGCCCATGGCATTTAACGAAGCTCTGTTAGGGAAAAGTAACGAGGACAAAAGTGTAACGAAATAGCGGCAGTGACAACCAAGACCCATCCAAATCTCGAATGATCTCGAATGGGTGGTTGGAATACAAGGCAAGCGACATGGGCCCCCCTACCTGCCTTCCCTGGCGGCCCCTGCCAGGATCTCATTTATTGTTAAATTCGGTGAGAATGGCGGTTTGAAGGATATTTAATTGTAACTGATCATGAAAAAGAATAAAAGGTCTTGTGTCTTTTATGACCTTCAGTATATGCCAGCAACGTGCTGTAGTATTTCATGTTCCTTCCGCCTGTTTATAATTATAAGATGGCGTGACATGGGCACACGGATGATGTTATACTGCATCACGGTGACTCACTTCCATGATCTTTAAGATTTTGTGTCAGTGACCACGTACACGGTGTAGCAAAGTGCACAGATCGTGTCCAACATTTTTGACTCATTTAAGAATAACTTTAAAGATCATTTTCGAAATGTTCTTGTCAGCCAGCCTTCCAGCAGCAAAAGTTTCGTCAAAAAGACTGGTTTCAACTGGGGTGAGGAGCACAGGACGCAGGGCTCTAGTGTCACTTGATATCAGACGCAAAGCACTAAAACTATAACAATGTTTTATGGCTTCATCAGGATAATAGATTAAAGAAATTTTTCGATTATCATAGCAGTTAGCCTATTAGGATTTGTAGAGAGGCCCTGTTCGATAGGAGTTGATTATTAAGGGTCACAAAGGGGTTAGGGTTTCGGGGCTCGGGCCTAAAATTGGCAGCTAGGCCTCTAGGACACCAAGACAAAAATCTTGGACTAGAGGTCTCCACTGCATTACTTGAGGGCTCCATTAAGCCAGAACTGGGTTTTTTTGTTCGGGTGTCTAAGGAAAGTACGACTTCAAGCTCCGGGCCGCACGGTAAAAACGTTTGGAATCCCATGTAGGACTCCAGGGACCCTTCCCCAACCCCGACCCTCCACTTTGGACACTGAGTATTGTAGACTGAATCTTTGTAAATAATACTTATACCGGGACAAGCAGGAATTGAAAGAATAGTAAACCTCGAATGTTCTTGCAGGCTACTAAAGGCAGAGAGATTAACAGTGCTTTCTAAAACTTTTTAGTAGAAGTACTTGTAAGGTACATCCATAAGCAGCATATATATATATATATAAGGAGCATATAATGCTCCGAATATGAGATCATGTGTATAATAGGTCAGCGATATCGCATAGCATCTGCGGTAGTTTAGAATACATAACGATTTAGTGTACGGGAGATAGAACTGATCTTTTAAGCCGAAAAAGGAAGAAGAAATAACTCACGTATATCTAGTAAAAAGTTGATTGCCTGCTCTAGAAACGTGAGAAATAAGCAATTCTATGGATTTAAAGCAAAGAATTTCTTTGACTACCAAGTAACTAATTTCGGCATTATCACACTCATCCCTTCCGTCTGTGGTGCCATCCAGGGCATCATCGACCAACAGACCATTCTAGTGTGCCGTATGATACGTCCAGCCCCCTCCTCATCTAACGTAGTAGCATTCTTAAATAAATAGGGCCTCCTTGACTCAATCTGTGTTTTTGTCGGGTCTAATTTCATGTCGATGTCCGCCGATCGAAACGGAGTGCGTCATATGTTCTTGGTGCACGCTCAACGATCTACCAGTCTCCACCTTATCCATGGTGGTCATTGAGTCCATAGAATTTATCTTATTCTCTTTGTTTTCAACGGCAATACAATACATTCAAACAATCCCAGGTGTTACGGCTACCTTTAGTAAATAAAAATATTTATTTGAAAATGCATCGGCCTATATTTAAAAGCTAGAGTTTCACTACATTCCTGTTAAATAAAAAGGACTACTGTAATTTTTTGTTGTCTTTTGTTTGTCTCCTATTCTCTCTGTACGGATTCCCGAAAGCGATTAAGATCCCCCACCCCCCCCTCGCCGGGCTAGGTTTTCGTCTCTCACCCGACTAATAAGCACCGGTGATTATTAGAAAATGCTGAGCGTTACACTGCGATGGACTAGTCAGTCTATTCTGTATACTCAACTTGATAATTAACGGCTAAACGTCATAATTCTATGCTAACGCTTAAGGTGAAGGATGAGTCACACCCCACGGTGGTAAGGCTATTAACGCTAGTGAAGGACATCAGTCAAGTGATAGGTACTCTTAGTCACGCTATCTCGAACACGCAAAGAAAACCAAAAAAGTTTGGAATCGCAATACTACCGCCTTGTCCATGCACGGGAACTCCCATATAATATCTAGATTTAGCCAAGCCTAAAAGCGGAACCCACTTTCTTCTTTTATTGCTGGAACTTTTTTATTTTTAGGGAATCAGTCTACACTACCACTACGTATATACTACCACTACGTATAAGGTTGTGTTCATTATTATAAACTGTACCCTGCAAGGACTGATCGAACGACGTAAAAAAAGCATTGCCCGAAGGCAACGCAGTTCTTAACACAACACCACAGTCAACAAGACCCGGCATGATAAGCGCTCATGACTAGAAGGCAGATACGGACAACGTTGTTTCGCTCTAATTGGAGCTCATCAGCGTATCGTAGCCACCAACACAATGAGAGTTAGTGAGAAATCACCTATCTCATAAATGCTGTAACTAGATACGCTGATGAGCTCCAATTAGAGCGAAACAACGTTGTCCGTATCTGCCTTCTAGTCATGAGCGCTTATCATGCCGGGTCTTGTTGACTGTGGTGTTGTGTTAAGAACTGCGTTGCCTTCGGGCAATGCTTTTTTTACGTCGTTTGATCAGTCCTTGCAGGGTACAGTTTATTTATATTTTTGACTGATCACGATCTATTATGATCCGACGTGACGCAAGTATGGTCGTACACGGTATTTGCAAAAAAAGTTTTCTGTCATTATTATACTTAAACTGCTATTTTTTAGTCGCAGTTCGGTCGACTAAACACGTGGGTGTTTTTTTGGGAAAGTGTGTTCGAACCGCCGCAAAAACCATGGTTGTGGACAGAAAAAACCAGAAAGCACTGGCTCTGCTATATTTCGGAGGTGGGCACCGCTGCGAAATACTGTGAACGCAAGCGTTGTGCCGACCGAGTTCGCAGCAGAACCAACAACTTAACAAAGATGAAGTCGTCGAAGGCAAATTTAGTAACCTCAGCTTTCTGCCTTCCACCAAAAAGACAACTGAGTACTGAGTATTCTTTTGAACTTTTTCTTTCCATTGATAGATATTTGATATTTTTCTCAAGTCCTAAATTTCACTTTTGTCGAACTGAATCGTTTTGCTAAACAAGCGAAGGTGGTCATGCAATTTCCCGCCAAGAAAAACACCGATTGCCCAAAAGCACCGCGCGGTTTCCCACCAAGATGGCATTCCCCACCCCTCCCCCAGTCGGGTTGTCTTGGTACTCCCCTTCCCCTCCCCCAGAGTCTGTACGTGTGGAGCTCGGATCGATAGGTTACCAAATTTGCTTAGCAATGGTGCTTCGTTTGGCGGGCTAGCGCCTGGACTCGGCTATAAGTGAGGGGCCGACTTGTTATTTTGAAAGCCCCCAAACTTAAAGTACTGAAATCTCGTTTTGTGGGAGTGGCTAAGACTATTTGCATCCCATGAGAGGTACCTTTTGTGGTAAGATGTTTCTTTGACTGTCATTTTTCTTTCATCCTCTACCCAAAAGATACCAGGATAATCCTGACGGAGGTTTTTTTTAGATTGTGACACCCTAAGCTCGACCAAACCGCGAAGTTTGTCTCCAAAAAGGTATGACGAGCACACACACACACGCAAAGCACATTCCAAGGGAATTTTAGGCTCGAGCTAACGGAGGTTTCGAGACCGCTAGTCGGCTTTTTTATATTAGGAACACAATGCAGAATGATATTGTGAAATCACTTGCCACTGTTCGAGAGGCAAGCCTAAATGTTTATTAAAATGGAGAGAAAGGTGGCGGGTGAGTGAGAGCGAAGAGCTCGCTCCTCGCTCCTCTGGTGTGCCGGAATTTTGTCTATCTCTCCTCTAGACACTTACCTCGTGGGCTCATGCACTTATAAAGTAAAGAACGAAGCAGCTCCCTCCGCCGAGCAAGAACTCTTAAGAATTTCTCTTTGTAATCGGTGACAGATTCAATTTTCGAGTCAATCGTAGGGTCGTCACGCAACGCTTCCTGGGAGGAGCGTTGCGTGACGAGCCTAAGGACGGCTGCGTAGGAGACTAAATGTTTCAGACCCCTGCGCTATAAAATTTTCCCAAGGGTTATTTTCACCTCAGTCAGCCAAAATTATCTACTCACCATGAAAAGGATAACCTGTGAACAGGCTATCGTAGGGATAACGGTGGTGAATGCTTTCGTGGTTGCTGGCTAAAGCTAGGACAAACAATCCCGTCATTTGATAGGAGTCTCTCCCCCCTTGCCCAAGGCAAGCAGCAGTGAACTGCGGAAGTCCCTGCAGGTAAAGTCCTAACGACAAATCTCAGTAGATATAGCTAGATTGCTTTGCCGTACTTTTTTCGTATTTAAAGCAAAATATAACCCTTCCCACCCCTAGGTTTCACAAATGTTAGCGCGATCCTGTATTTATACGAACAAGCGTGACGAAAAGTGTGATTGTGTGACACAATATTTTGACTATAGCGTTACTGGATGACGTAAGTTTAAACTCTGATGACTCAGCTTATCTTTCTTATCACTTTTATTTCTGCTTGAAAAACGCAAATTCACTCAAACGTTGTATGTAGGTATAAATTTGCCCGCAACTGAGGATGCTTACAAAGGGATGACGAAATATTTACTGTTGTGCCTAGACCGTGAATACAGACAGTGAACATAGCAGTGGAATCAAAATATAATGCTTGATAAACACGAGCTCGAGCAGATCGTCAGAGTCTGGGGCACGTTAAGGCATATCTCATGACGTGATGTTTAAATCTGGTTTGCAACCCGGGAATCCCCATGCAAACAAAACAAGTTGACTCGGAACGGCTACGAACTAGATAATTACCTCAAACTCAACCAACAACACACGCAAACCACACGAACTAACTTAAAGACTCGTAACAGCTACCTTATTAATTGATCTCCTTATTAATGACCGATTCCTTCGTCGTTATATAATTAAAATCAACCTCTCGCGTCAAATAAACACTCATCTCTCTCCCTTCTCAAGAACTATGGTGTATCGATGGTACAATCCACTAATTGCATCACCATACTAGTGCCAATCCCTTCTCTTCCTAAGCCACCGTTCCTTACCGCGCTAATAAGCTGCAAGCACAGCTGTCGTTTCTCTCCTCTGCGAAACACAGGTTACCCAATGAGAAAACTTACAATCCACTTCGGAAACCGTCCCCCCATAAAACGCCAAGGGAAACTGCCTCTCACGCAGCACAATATTACACCGTTTCTATACAAAATGCAACTTTCAAAGGAAATCACATTCACAGAAGCGTGATATGCTCCTCACATTCACAAATCTTTCCACTCCCACATTTTTACATCCCTCAAAATATCAATCCCCATAACAAACCTCCTGCGCTAAAAAAATTTTCACCATAACCATTAACTAGATCAGACGACACAGCCACACAGCCAATTTCGCATTCAATCCTTTTAGCTTCTTTACTCAGTTGTGCATGCGTTATACAAGACAAATACAGAAACCCCAAACTTAACAACCCTTCGCCGTTCATATCTTAAATACTGTAAATTAAAGACAAGAACGGACGAAGAAGGTAACATTCAGCAGACAAATATGCGCATGTGTCTTATGTAACACAGTACCGCTGTTGGGTACCTGTACCACAAGCTTTACAGCACTTTGTTCGTATGTTAAGCCAACTGGAGCAAAAAAAAACAAGAAAACCCAATGGTCAAATGACAGCCCCACCGGGAGAGGGCATGATATTTTT
Organism: Siderastrea radians; assembly: GCA_964017195.1. Taxonomy (NCBI): domain Eukaryota; kingdom Metazoa; phylum Cnidaria; class Anthozoa; order Scleractinia; family Rhizangiidae; genus Siderastrea; species Siderastrea radians. Next base: position 64,261,833 of record OZ024889.1, on the reverse strand, counting down.
GAAAATACAAACTTTAGTGAGGAATATCATGCCCTTTCCCGGTGGGGCTGTCATTTGACGCTCGTTCCCAGTGGCGGCCGAGGTTTTAACGGTCAAGCTGGGCAACTTTCCCGGGTCACGGATAAATGATGGCGGTTTTCGAACTTGTGTTCGATTTTTTCGATCGTGTAATGCGGGGAAGAATCAAGGAATACTCCATTGGATTTCAGGAAGGAGAACTTAAGGGACTACTTTGTGAGCTCGGCGAGACAAAATGTAAGTGCAGGCCTTTTTTCGCGTGAATATTGGAGCCGTTTTCGAGGCATGTTCGATGGCCGATCTGGCTCCATTCTCCAACCTTGTCTTTCTCTTATACACTGTTAGGGTAGAAGATTAAAAACCTCCCAAAAGGCGCTAAACCTTCACAGGAGGACAAAATACTACACCAGGTAACATTTTATCTACTTGATTGAGCAGCTTAACTTTTTACATGTAAAGCGTATTTATTTATTTATCGATGGCAATTCTCAGTTCGATTTTCCATACAAACTCTTATATTACGCTTGGGCTACCTGTGATAAGACGAAGTCAAGGCACCACACTGTTTTAGGCCGGAGATTCGAACTTGTGGACTCGAAGGCGGTTTGCGGCCCGAAAATCCATCCTATCGCAGATTTTTTCGGCAGTAGGTAAAGCTCTATGATCTCTGCACCTTGTAAAATGTTCGTTCGCCAAATATCCCCGCGCATTTTCCTGAAAATGAGCATTTTCTCACTCCATGTCCAAAATCCCTTCTTTCGGCGAACGCTAATGATTTTGAAAATCGACACGAGGCTTGGGTCCGAGGTCAATTTTCTCTCGACCGAGGGTGGTAAAGTCAATTCAGTCAATTCGTGTACAGCTACTGAAGGTAGTAATAGTTTTAGTATATACCAAATCAGTGACATTAAAACCTAAAAAATGTGTTACACAACCTTAAACCAACTGATGCAATATCTCCTGTGTCCTTTTTAACTGGATTTACGCTTGATTCAATTATCCTGTACCACCCTCGGTAGAGCAAAAACTGACCTCGGACCCAGGCCTCGTGTCAATTTTCAAAATCATTAACGTTCGCCGAAAGAAGGGATTTTGGACATGGAGTGAGAAAATGCTCATTTTCAGGAAAATGCGCGGAGATATTTGGCGAACGAACATTTTACAAAGTGCAGAGATCATAGAGCTTTACCTCTGGCCGAAAAAATCTGCGATAGGATGGATTTGTGGGCCGCAAACCGCCTTCGAGTCGACAAGTTCGAATCTCCGGCCTAAAACTGTGTTTCGTCTTATGAAGGTAGTAACACTAGTCATGACAAAGAAAGCCCAAAACGATGAAATAAGCCCAAAAAACACACAAAGAAGCAAGAGGTAAGTTAGTTTTATTCATTTCACTAAAAAAATGTTGAAATTGAGTTTTATTTCACGTTCGAAATGGACGATATTTTGTTCCCCATACAAAGTCTCAAATTGTTAATGGCCGCTTGTAACCCACCCGGGGGGGGGGGTACTCCCTTATATACGCTATACAGGTATGTGCCGGTTTTGGAGGTGCTCAGTCCTTAAATGGGGTATGCTTTTTGGTATTTTTTGGTATTGTGATCCTTAGATGTTCCTTAGATAGGGTCACTAAATTGCAGTATCCACCTCAACGCGCAAAACGATAAACCACGGTAATTACCCGGGAGTTATATATGATGGCATATTGTTAAACTAGGCTTCGTCTGACAATATTCTATGCTTGATGCTAAACGTCCGTGTACAGAGGGAAATAAATAAAACGACCTATTAGTTACACAATTATGTTTCTCTTAAATAGGGTGCCATTTCCTGGTTTTGGGCCTTTAAAAGGGTATCAATTCTCGATTTTCTACCCTTAAATAGGGTCAGGGTTTGAGAACCTTGGCGGCACACACCTATCCTAAATTGACGGGAGTACCCCCCGGGGCAACCCAATACTGGTCTCTCTCGAAGGTCACGTCCCGGCTCGAGAACCATAAATAATTTATAAATTCCTCGCTTTCTCGAGGCGTGAGCTTGGGCTGCCTGTGCTCTGGTGTGCCGGAATTCTGTCTATCTCTCCTCTAGACACTTGCCACTGTGTCACTTGCCACTGTTCGAGAAGCAAGCCTAAATGTTTATTAAAATGGAGAGGAAGGTGGCGGGTGAGTGAGAGCCAAGAGCTCGCTCCTCGCTCCTCTGGTGTGCCGGAATTCTGTCTATCTCTCCTCTAGACACTTACCTCGTGGGCTCATGCACTTATAAAGTAAAGAACGAAGCAGCTCCCTCCGCCAAGCAAGAACTCTTAAGAATTTCTCTTTGTAATCGGTGACAGTTTCAATTTTCGTGTCAATCGTAGGGTCGTCACGCAACGCTTCCTGGGGGGAGCGTTGCGTGACGAGCCTAAAAACGGCTGTGTAGGAGACTAAATGTTTCAGACTCCTGCGTTATAAAATTTTCCCAAGGGTCATTTTCACCTCAGTCAGGCAAAATTATTCCCTCACCATGAAAAGGATAACCTGTGAACAGGCTATCGTAGGGATAACGGTGAATGCTTTCGTGGTTGCTGGCTTCCTAAAAAGGAAGGTATCGAAAGGTAGGACGAACAATCCCGTCATTTGATAGGAGTCTCTTCCCCCTTACCCAGGGCAAGCAGCAGTGAATTGCGGAAGTCCCTGTAGGTAAAGGCAGTGTGTATTTCGTCTAACGACAAATCTCAGTAGATATAGCTAGATTGCTATGCCGTATTTTTTAAATAAAAAATTATGTGAAACCCCAGGATGAAACCAACAACGCTAAATACCTGTCACTCCTGTACTGTCTGCACCGTTTTTGGTTTATTCAGCTGAGAAAGCGACGAAGAAACAAACCCGGAAACGAAACAGAAGATAAATTTCGCCTTGAGGGATGGAACGTACCAGGAGTCTACTGAGTAATCTTATAAAACTCAATAGCATTCACAGGGAGCCAGACAATCTGTTTGAAATTTGTATGGGAATATTACTAGCTTCGTATTTAAAGCAAAATATCGGGGTTAATGTTGATGTTTTTCTTCAAAATAAACGTAAACTTATGCGCCGATCAATTCGAAACTTCAACATCCCCCCCCCCCTGGGCATACACCGGGCATTTGACTGTGCATCGTGCCCGGGGAGGGGGGAATTTGAACGTTGCGTTGGAGGGGTGGGGAATTTGAACCGGATTTATCTCTTCTTCTGACGTAATACGCCCATGAGTTTTTCCGTTTTTGCAGGGATTGACGGATTTACAAGATAGATGTTTGCCTTTGTTAGTGAATAACTCTTTCAAAAGGGTCTTTAAAAGAAGGTTGATTTAGATGTTTGCCTTTGTTAGTGAATAACTCTTTCAAAAGGGTCTTTAAAAGAAGGTTGAAGGTGTCATTACGGCATATCTCTCTCTGAAAGGCGTGTAAAGTGTTTGATTGAAGACGAAATTTGTCTCTGAGGAGAGGTAGTTCAGTACTAATTGGTGGGGCATTTGAACGGCTTTTTTGCCCCAAGGGGAGGGAATTTGAACAAGCCAATCTTTAAAAGTTCAAATGCCCGGGGGGTTGCCCGGGGGGGGGGATGTTGAACTTTCGAATTGATCGGCGCATTACCTCAATCGCTGTGGTTTGTCGTCCTTGTAGCTGTTAATGGTGAATATTGGCGATTTTGAAGGTTTAGCGTTCCGCCTTTACCTATCGTAGGCCTGAGCTCAGCTAAACGCCGAACGCTTAACCTTCAAAATCGCCAATATTCGCCATATCAGGAGCCCATTCAATCCCTGCCATATACAGCTACAAGGTTATTTTCGGCGGAGGGAAACGACAGCCGGAAATACGTCTGCGTTCGCAGGCTACTGAGGCCCTGTTGGGGGGGGGGGGGGTACCTATGTCCTCCGTCTGAATTTCAAAACTAGTAATGTCGCAATTTCAGAACGTTCCAGTGTCGCCCGTCGGAATTTCGTAACTTGACACTTGTCATTGCCGTTTGAATATGACATCCCATGCGCAACAACGCCAAATTAACAATGAGAACGAGAAAATTTCGCCTATATTCCTGGCACCAAACGTATTACAAGAAGAACAATGCAGTATAGAACTTTTAACTCTCAGTCAATTCAGTATCTTGTAAAGCCAGCTGTAGGGGAAATTGAAAAAAAAAAAAAGAAAAACAACTTGTGAATGTTATATGCTAAAGGTCCAAGCGATTTGGACGAATAACTGGTCTCCCGGATACGGTGCGTAAAAGCATTCCGCTAAAGACCACGTCTGCAGGGCTGTCATCTTCAGAATCTTTATCACTGTCCTCCTCACAACTCTCTTCTTCTCTCTCGGGCAGAAGGTCTTCGATGTCATTTTGATATCTGAGAAATGTCTCGTACGATTCCTCACTCAGTCTGGGAACATTTCTCTCTCTCTGGAAATGCCCTTCCTCTACTTTGTCACTATGCCACCTCGATGTATGCTTGCTCTTCCATGTAATCTAAACAAAAAACAGTCTTCAAATGAAGGAACGAATAATTGAATTTCACAACTGAGAGAATTAAGTTCTTTGTCGCTGACGTCGGTTAGAATACTTCCTACAAAAAGGGTCCTCTAAGCGGGAATCCACGAATATGATCGCGTGTCACTACCACTGCACTATTAGCTTCAAATAGACATGCCCTTCCGCTAACTTGCTGCATCTTTGTGACCTCTGTATGTGTAGCTGTGATTTCGTTTGTGGCGGAAAAATCCAGAGGCCTTGGAAGAGGATCCGGTGTCGTGTATGCGTACAGTGGAAGCGTCCCCACGTTGTCTTTTGTACTTTGGTTACGAACGGTCAGCTGGCGAACTGGTTTTCCAAAGTTGTCTCGCCAGTCCCTCATCATCTTTTGATCCTCTTTGCTCGTCCCCACGGAGGCTGGGTAAGGTATTGATGGCAAGGAAGGGGATCTTCGTACTGTCGGGTGCTTCATAGTACGAGTGTGGCGAGATGTAGTACACAAAGCCAGTGTGTGTTAACTGCTTTAGGGACTCGCGAATAGTGGGGACAAAGAGGTAGGCAAACTCTAAGACGGTGGGCATGTCATTTCTCGGGCATTCCTTGAGCGCATCTGACTGTAGAAGTTCTCCGCCACAAGAATCAAGGTTGCGCCCAGTTTAAGATAACTTTGAAATCCTGGGTTTACCTCCTGGAAAAAATCTTTCATTGACGACAGTGACTCTATAACGATTTCAACACTGCGTCGACTTTTTACAGATATTGTTCCCTGGGTCCCTGCGTTGCTGATTTCTCCCCATTTTCTCTTGGACCTGATCTATCCATAAGTCCATCAATGAACTTAGTTTACTCAAAGAGGAAATAGCTTCTTCAATGGTGTGACATTCTGCTTTAACTCCGTGAAGATGCACGCCAAATACTCTGCACAATGAATGGAGTAGCTCAAGGATCTTGCAGAGGGAATTTGTTGGAGTCAGAATGAGTTTTATGGCTCCCACAGCTGCATCTACAACAAAAATGGATTTGTCTTCAACGCACAACGCTGTTGGCTGAGAAAAGGAGGCTGCTAAGCTGGAACCATCTCGTGACTTGTCTGCACCAGATCCAGCAATCACTTGGATATCTGAGTTTGCCTCTGAAAAACGTCGAACCACACGAGATGTCCAGTCTGTGAAGATAACGCTCCCATCCGAGGACACATCCAACCCATGAATGGTATGGCAAAATCGTGTCCTATTTCTAACTATCACCTGGCTTTCAGAAGTTGAGGGATTGAACTTCGTGATGCCACCATTACTGCTCGAGTCAGCAACGTACACGATGTTTCCGTCAAAGGCCAATGCCATAGGTTGTGCTCCTCCAGGAAGCTTCAAAAACAAGCTTACTGTTCCTTTTAGAAAGGCCCCATTGTTGTTGATGCATACTTGATAAATGGAGTGAGAATGGCTGTCAGACACCATAAGCAAGTCAGATGCTGCAGCGATAAGTGCTAGTGGTGTCTTGATTTCTTTATCCATTGGAAGAGTATTAAGGTCTGATGATGAATATTTCATACATCTTCTTTGTTCCTGATGCCAAGTATACATCTCTCGCAAATCTGCTGTCAATTAGCCTGCTCCAGGATGACTAAGATCTAAGCTGTCTAAGAGCCTAGGCTTGTTGTAAACATTGCAAAAATGTCAAAAAATGATTCATTTCTGGTCACTGACAGATGTCACTGATGGTAGTGATAGAAATACGAAGCCACATAATGTCCATAATAAAAATTACTTAAGTCTGTAAGTAATTACCTCACCTTTGCTTATTCTGCTTTTTCTTAACAGACCTTTACAAAATGTAGTTTGAACAGCGCAGCCTGTTCTGGTTTTTAATAAAAACAATTATTGAGTCACTATTGTACTCAGGACCGTGCCAGCCTGCCCTTGTAGGACTTGTAGGTCCTTGTATAGCAGATGTTGTATAGAGACAGGACAGACAGTGGTCAATTAAAACTGTTAGTTTTAATTTGATGAACTCTGATAGGCACTCACCTAGTTTCTCTTTCCTTTGGGACTTCTTCTTTTTGTGACTTTTGTATTTTTTGTGTGACCTTTGTGTTTCGCCTAGTGTTTCCCCATGCTCTATTTTTTTCTCTCAAGAATGATTGACCTTGCGTCCTTTGCGACCTCTGTGAAATCGGTGGCAATCGAGACTACGAGAAAGACGGAGAACCTGGAAACCTGACCTGTCTGACCTGACAAAGACCTGAGGCATGCATTTCTCTAAAGCCCCGAAAAGTGACCCGAAAAGCTCCCGAAAACATTTTTTAGTGTTTCTCGAAACGCACGAAAATTTCGGGCCCGAAAAACATCGCGTCATCCCCCCCCCCGTAAATTTACGGGTGGTCAGAGGGTCCCGAAAACCGTTTTTTTTTTCGGGAAAAGTTTTGTAAACAAAATGGCGGCTGCGGCGGCAGTTATGTTGCCACCTCGCGAGAAAAGAAGTTACGCAGAAAGAACTGTTCTACATGACAGGAGAAGAAATGAAGTTATGGAAAGATACAGGTTGTCTCCCGAAAGAATTAAGTGGCTAGTAGACAAGTTTGAGACTGAACTTGAGCGTGATACTAACAGAAATTTTCCGCTGAGCGCGTAAACACAGGACGGCAATTTTCTATTTATTCACTAGCCCTTAGCTTAATAGTAGAAATTTTAATTTATTAACTGTATTGTGAAAATTGCCTTTTTGTCAAGGAGCAGTGAAAGTGACGAGCATTTTCATTTTCTTTCAGGTTTTACCAGCATTGCGCTATTATGCCAGCGGGAGCTTTCTAAAAGTCATCGGAGATACGATGGGTATCTGCAAGGCTAGCGCAAGTCGATCTCTCCACGCAGTTTCCATTTTTAAATTGAAGATTGAAATCTTTCAACGGTAGACTCATTCGAAGTAACGAATGTTGATTGGGTTGGTACTTACATAAGCCAAAGGTTCACACGCGAAATACGAAACCGTTGGCGGCTGTTGGTTTCAGTCGGTTTGACATTACGGGGAATTTGTCTCAATTTTCAGAAACTTTTCTCGTGCATTTACAGCACACTTGTTTTTATGAAATTATTCTTCACTATGCTAGTCTGAGGGTGACAAAATATCAAGTTTACCATTCGTTTATGTCAAGTTACATTTTTGTACATCAACTATTTTATATTCATCTCATTTTGTCGTATATTTATGTCAAAGCAATTTCTTCTGTGTCAGTGTGATTTTTGCTATATCAAGCGATCTCTTATATGTATCAAATAAATCATTGTTTCATACATGAAGTGGTTAACATTTTCATATCAAGTTGTGTGCACATTTTTAAACATCAAGAAAGGGGAGATGAGCTTTTGATCAGAAGTACCATCAAGGAGAGGAGTCTGGCGACGAGTTATCGGGGTGTATTCGAGAGTTCTTTGAAAAGAAGCTTTTATTAGATCGCAGCGAACTTTAACCTATTTCACTACATTCATTTACGCTTTTCTTAAATATTCCTCGCTGCAATGATGAATTCTGAACAAAAAGCAGCGAGCCAAGAGGTCAAATATACTCCGTTTCGCAAATTACAGATCTGTATTTTGCGAAGCGTGATCTTCTCTGATTACGGAGAACTTTAACCTGTTTCATTACCTGTTTCGTTAACTTTAACCTGTTTCATTACCTGTTTCGTTAACACTCTCCGTAAACATTCCTCGCTGCAATGATGAATTCTGAACATAAACGCGGTGAGCCAAGAGGTCAGAAATACTCCGTTTCGCAAATTACAGATCTGTATTTTGATCCTAATTGTGAGACACTGAGCCAACATTATGCCGTTTGTTGCGGTGCGGGTCTTGTGTGATTTGATTGGGTTTTTGACCGGCTTAACATACCGTAGTGAACGTGCGAGCTGAATGAAATAGCGTAGCGTGACAACAGTCCGCTGTCAACCTGAAAACAATGCACACGCCTGATAACATTGCGTGACGACTTTTTACCCCGCCGTCAGGACGGGGTCTAGTAATAGCCATTTTTTTTCCGTGGTTTTTTTCTTTTTTACCCCGCCGTCAGGACGGGGTCTAGTAATACCCATTTTTTTTACTCCGCCGTCAGGACGGGGTCTAGTAATACCCGTTATTTTTTTTGGTGGTCACTTGCCCCAGACCTCCACTCGGTCAAAACAATAATTGCCGGTAATCCTCGTTCGTTTAGCGTTTATTCCCCAGAATTTTCATGAAAGTTGGTGTAGAAAATTACTGGCGATTTAATGGCATTAAGACCCCTTCGATGAAAGCAAGAATGAAGGTGCTAGCGAGCTTGGAAGCTGGCATGAATTCTAATAACTTGCCCTGGCACGTAAACATTACATCACTGAAACACAGAAGCAGATTCGGGGAAGTCCCTTGCTTTCGCCAAGTTGAATAATTCAACAGTGAAATGCAAGCATTTTTTTGGCAGTTTTGCTTTGCTTCGCCGAAATCTTCAGGGAAAGTTGTGTAGAAAAGTACAAGAAATTCAATAAAGTTGACTTCTCTTCGATGAGAGCAAGGACGAAGGTGCGAGGGAGCTGTGAAACTGGTATGAACCGTAAATATTACATCACTGAAACACAAAAGCCGATTCGGGGAAGACCCTTGCTTTCGCCAAATCATTCATCGAATCATGGCCTAAAAGTAGACTTGTACGTTTCTTTTTCCGGTAGATAACCGTTCACTTTAGATTTAAGGATTATTTTTCTTTATCAATAAATCTCATTTCCGTGCCCTTACGCTGGGATGTCAGTTCGTTTTTAAAAAAACGTGACGTAACTGAGTCACGCTATGGTCAAACTATTCATCACGTTCTTTTTTCGCGAGTGTTAGAACAGGTGAATGACCAAGAAATGAGGGATGGGAAAAGTGTTCATACTATTAGGGATTCATGTTATCACAAGGAGAAGGGTGCAGAAAAGAGGTGGGGAGCCGGGGGGGTGGCAGCAAACACATCAAAGGTACGATAAATCACCACCTTCATAAATTTACATCACTTGACCTCGTACCTTGAGTGACCGTAATGTATTTTGCACCCTGAGGGAAGGGGAAACAGAACGGGGTCTAGCAATACCCATTTTTTGTTTTTTTCATGGTCACTTGCCCCAGGCCTCCGGTTTTCGTTCGGCCAACCAAACGTTCGTAGCGTCTTTCGCTACAAAAGCTAGGGCTCCTATCTTGAGTGACTGTAATATATATTTTGCACCCTGAGGGGAGGGAGAACAACGGCTGGGTATAATGCCCCTGGGGCTTTTCTTGTTACTCCGCCGTCAGGACGGGGTCTAGTAATACCCGTTTTTTTTGGTGGTCACTTGCCCCAGACCTCCGCTCGGTCAAAACAATACTTGCGGTAATCTTCGTTCATTTAGCATTTATTCGCCAGAATTTTCATGAAAGTTGGTGTAGAAAATTACTGGCGATATAATGGCATAAAAACCCCTTTGATGAAAGGAAGAACAAAGGTGCTAGCGAGCTTTGAAGCTGGCATGAATTCGCCTAACTTGCCCTGGCACGTAAACATTACATCACTAAAACACAGAAGCCGATTCGGGGAAGTCCCTTGCTTTCGCCATTTGAATAATTCAACAGTGAAATGCAAGCATTTTTTGCAGTTTTGCTTTGCTTCGCCAAAATCTTTAGGGAAAGTTGTGTAGAAAAGAACGAGAAACTCAGTGGAGTTGACTTCTCTCGATGACAGCAAGGACGAAGGTGCTAGCTAGCTTTGAAGCTGGCATGAATTCGCCCAACTTGCACTGGCACGTAAACATTACATCACTGAAACACAGAAGCCGATTCGGGGAAGTCCCTTGCTTTGGCCAGATCATTCATCGACCTAAAAGTAGACTTGTACGTTTCTTTTTTCGGTAGATAACCGTTCCCTTGAGATTTTAAGTTTATTTTTTTATCAATAAATCTCATTTCCGTGCCCTCGTCAGTTCGTTTTAAAAAAACGTGACGTAACTGAGTCACGCTATGGTCAAAACTATTTCGTCACGTTCTTCTTCGTGCATGTCAGAACAGGTGGATGACCAAGGAATGAGGGATGGGAAAGGTGTTCATACTATTAGGGATTCATGTTATCACAAGCAAGAGGGTGCAGAAAAGACGTGGGGGGGGGGGGAGGATGGCAGCAAACACGTCAATGGTAAGATAAATTACCAACTTCAAAAATTTACACCACTTGGGCTCATATCTTGAGTGACCGTGCTGTATTTTGCACTGCGAGGGGAGGGGGAAAAACGGCGGGGTCCAATGCCCCTGGGGCTTTTCTTGTTACCCCGCCGTCAGGACGGGGTCTAGTAATACCCGTTTTTTTTGTGTGTTTTTTTTGTCGTGGTCAGTTGCCCCAGACCTCTGCTCGGTCAAAACAATACTTGCCGGTAAACTTTGTTCGTTTAGCGTTTGTTCGCCAGTATTTTCATGAAAGTTGGCGTAGAAAATTACCGGCGATTTAATGGCATGAAAATTCCTTCGATGAAAGCAAGAACGAAGGTGCTAGTGAGATTTGAAGCTGGCATGAATTTGCCAAACCTGCCCTGGCACGTAAACATTACATCACTGAAACACAAAAGGTGATCCAGGGAAGTCCCTTGCTTTCGCCAAGTTGAAAAATTCAACAGTCAAATGCAAGCATATTTTTGGCAGTTTTGCTTTGCTTCGCCAAAATCTTTGGGGAAAGTTGTGTAGAAAAGTACAAGAAATTCAATGGAGTTGACTTCTCTTCAATGAGAGCAAGGACGAAGGTGCTAGCGAGCTTTGAAAGCCAATGATTCATGCCACGTGCCATAGCACATAAACATTACGTCATTGAAACACAGAAGCCGATTCGGAGAAGTAAACTTGCTTGCGCCAAATCACTCATCGAATCACGGCCTAAAATAGACTTTTACGGTTTTTCATAGCTACCAGTTTCCTTTAGATTTTAGAATGAGTTTTTTTTATCAAGAAATCTATTTAAATTTCCGTGCCCTTGCTATTTAGAATTACGCTGACATGTCAGTTCGTTTATTTAAAAAAAAACGTGACTTAACTGAGTCACGCTATGGTCAAAATATTTCGTCACGTTCTTCTTCGCGAAAGCAGGACAAGTGGATGACCAAAGAATGAGGGATGGGGTTCATACTATCAGGGATTCATGTTACCACAGGGAGAAGGGTGCGGAGCAGACGCATAAGGGGAAATGGCAGCAAACACAGGTACGATAAATAATCAACTTTAAAATTTACACCACTTGAGCTAGTATCTTGAGTGACCGTAATATATTTTGCTCCCTGAGAGGAGGAGAAAAACGGCGGGGTCCAATGACAGTAGGAACGAAGGTGCTAGCGAGCTTTGAAGCTGGAATGATTTCGCCTAACTTGCCGTGGCACGTAAACATTACATTACTGAAACACAGAAGCCGATTCGGGGGAGTCCCTTGCTTTCGCCAAGTTGAATAATTCAACAGTCAAATGCAAGCATTTTTTTTGGCAGTTTTGCTTTGCTTCGCCAAAATCTTTAGGGAAAGTTGTGTAGAAAAGTACAAGGAATTCAATGCAGTTAACATTTCTTCGACGAGAGCAACGACGAATGTACTAGGGAGCTTAAGTTTGAAAGCTGGCATGAACTCGCGATCGCTATGAACTTAGTAATTATGATGTAAAGTATGTATGTATGAGTGCCAAGAAGTGAGTAATACTGCCCTCCATAATTTCCCCCCGACCACAGGCCTTAAAAGTAAGCAATTAGAAATGAGAACCAAGATAAAATAAAAATCTTTGACACCGGCGGGATTCGAACCCACGACCTCCGTATTAGAACACCGTCGCTCAACCAACTGAGCTACGAAGCCAGGCTGAGTCACGCTATGATCAAAATAATAATTTCATCACCCTCTTCGTCACGCACGCTAAAACAGCGTGATTAGGCAAGTCGTGTCTTGATTTATATTATCATGGCAAGCACGTAAAAGATACGATAAATCACCAACTTTTACCTGGCCGTAATATATTTTGGACCCCAAGGGCAGAGAGAACAACGGCGGGATTAATGCCCCCTGGGGCTTTTCCTTTTTTTTTTGGTGGTCACTTGCCCCAGACCTTTGCTCGGTCAAAACAATACTTGCCGGTAATTTTCGTTCGCTTAGGGTTTATTCACCAGAATTTTCATGATAGTTGGTGTAGAAAATTACTGGCGATTTAATGGCATAAAAACCTTTTCGATGAAAGCAAGAACGAAGGTGCTAGCGAGCTTTGAAGCTGGCATGAATTCGCCTAACTTGCCCTGGCACGTAAACATTACATCACTGAAACACAGAAGCCGATTCGGGGAAGTCCCTTGCTTTCGCCAAGTTGAATAATTCAACAGTCAAATGCAAGCATTTTTTTGGCAGTTTTGCTTTGGTTCGCCAAAATCTTTAAGGAAAGTTGGGTAGAAAAGTACAAGGAATTCAATGGACTTAACTTTTCTTCGACGAGAGCAAGGACGAATGTACTAGCGAGCTTTAGTTTGAAACCTGGCATGAACTCGCGAGCACTATGAACTTAGTAATATTATGATGTAAAGTGTATGTATGAGTGCCAAGAAGTGAGCAATAATGCCCTCCATAATTTCCCCCCGGCCACAGGCCTTAAAAGAAGAAATTACAAATGAGAAACAAGATAAAAGAAAAATCTTTGACCCCGGCGGGATTTGAACCCACGACCTCCTGATTAGAACACCGTCGCTGTACCAACTGAGCTACTAGGCCAGGCTGAGTCACGCTATGATCAAAATATATCATCACGCTCTTCGTCACGCACGCTAAAAGAGGGTGATTAGGCAGGTCATGTCTTGATTTAGATTTATATTATCATTGCAAACACGTAAAAAATACGATAAATCACCAACTTATAGAATTTACACCACTTCGGCTTGTATCTTACGTGGCTGTAACATATTTTGGACCCCAAGGGCAGAGAGAACAACGGCGGGGTTAATGCCCCTGGGGCTTTTCTTGTTACCCCGCCGTCAGGACGGGGTCTAGTAATACTCGTTTTTTTTCTTTTTTGTCGTGGTCAGTTGCCCCAGACCTGCGCTCGGTCAAAACAATACTTGCCGGTAAACTTTGTTCGTTCAGCGTTTATTCGCCAGAATTTTCATGAAAGTTGGTGTAGAAAATTACCGGCAATTTAATAGCATGAAAATTCCTTCGATGAAAGCAAGAACGAAGGTGCTAGCGAGCTTTGAAGCTGGCATGAATTTGCCAAACCTGCCCTGGCACGTAAACATTACATCACTGAAACACAAAAGGTGATCCGGGGAAGTCCCTTGCTTTCGCCAAGTTGAAAAATTCAACAGTCAAATGCAAGCATATTTTTGGCAGTTTTGCTTTGCTTCGCCAAAATCTTTAGGGAAAGTTGTGTAGAAAAGTACAAGAAATTCAATGGAGTTGACTTCTCTTCAATGAGAGCAAGGACGAAGGTGCTAGCGAGCTTTGAAAGCCAATGATTCATGCTACGTGCCGTAGCACATAAACATTACGTCATTGAAACACAGAAGCCGATTCGGAGAAGTAAACTTGCTTGCGCCAAATCACTCATCGAATCACGGCCTAAAATAGACTTTTACGGTTTTTCATAGCTACCAGTTTCCTTTAGATTTTAGAATGAGTTTTTTATCAAGAAATCTATTTAAATTTCCGTGCCCTTGCTATTTAGAATTACGCTGACATGTCAGTTCGTTTATTTAAAAAAAACGTGACTTAACTGAGTCACGCTACGGTCAAAATATTTCGTCACGTTCTTCTTCGCGAAAGCTAGGACAAGTGGATGACCAAGGAATGAGGGATGGGGTTCATACTATCAGGGATTCATGTTACCACAGGGAGAAGGGTGCGGAGCAGACGCATAAGGGGAAATGGCAGCAAACACAGGTACGATAAATCATCAACTTTAAAATTTACACCACTTGAGCTCGTATCTTCAGTGACCGTAATATATTTTACTCCCTGGGAGGAGGAGAAAAACGACGGGGTCCAATGAAAGTAGGAACGAAGGTGCTAGCGAGCTTTGAAGCTGGAATGAATTCGCCTAACTTGCCGTGGTGCGTAAACATTACATCACTGAAACACAAAAGCCGATTCGGGGAAGTCCTTGCTTTCGCCAAGTTGAATAATTCAACAGTCAAATGCAAGCATTTTTTTGGCAGTTTTGCTTTGCTTCGCCAAAATCTTTAGGGAAAGTTGTGTAGAAAAGTACAAGGAATTCAATGCAGTTAACATTTCTTCGACGAGAGCAAGGACGAATGTACTAGGGAGCTTAAGTTTGAAAGCTGGCATGAACTCGCGATCGCTATGAACTTAGTAATTATGATGTAAAGTATGTATGTATGAGTGCCAAGAAGTGAGTAATACTGCCCTCCATAATTTTCCCCCGACCACAGGCCTTAAAAGTAAGAAATTAGAAATGAGAACCAAGATAAAAGAAAAATCTTTGACCCTGGCGGGATTCGAACCCACGACCTCCGGATTAGAACACCGTCGCTCTACCTACTGAGCTACGATTCCAGGCTGAGTCACGCTATGATCAAAATAATAATTTCATCACGCTCTTCGTCACGCACGCTAAAACAGGGTGATTAGGCAAGTCATATCTTGATTTATATTATCATCGTAAGCACGTAAAAGATACGATAAATCACCAACTTTTACCTGGCCGTAATATATTTTGGACCCCAAGGGCAGAGAGAATAACGGCGGGGTTAATGCCCCTTGGGGCTTTTCTTGTTTTGTTTGTTTTTTTTTTTGGCGGTCACTTGCCCCAGACCTCCGCTCGGTCAAAACAATACTTGCCAATAATCTTTGTTCGTTTAGCGTTATTTCTCCAGAATTTCATGAAAGTTGGTGTAGAAAATTATCGGCGAGTTAATGGCATGAAAATTATTTCGGTGAAAGCAAGAGCGAAGGTGCTCGCGAGATTTGAAGCTGGCATGAATTCTAATAACTTGCCCTGGCACGTAAACATTACATCACTGAAACACAGAAGCCGATTCGGGAAAGTCCCTTGCTTTCGCTAAAGTATTTATCGAATCATGGCCTAAAAGTAGACTTTTACGTTTCCTTTTTCAGTAGATAACCGTTCCCTTTCAATTTAAGGATAATTTTTTCTTTATCAATAAATCTATTTAAATTTCCGTGCCCTTGTTTAATATTTAGAATTACGCTGAGATACCATTTCGTTAAAAAAGGAGAACGTGACGTAACTGAGTCACGCCATGGTCAAAACTATTTCGTCACGTTCTTCTTCCCGAGTGCTAGAACAGGTGGATGACCGAGGAATGAGGGAAGGGAAAGGTGTTCTGTAAATGGTTTGAACCCAACCCAGGTGTCGCGTTAGTGTTCGTAGCGTTTGGTTCGGAGTTTCTGTAATGCTGTGTCTAATAAAGTCCCGGTTGTAATTGTTCTTGTTGAAAACGTTGTCTAAGTACTTGTTTTCGTCCGTTAAGCTGTCAGGTGAGTCACAAACTAATTGCGCGCGTCTTGTCAGGGTCCGTATAGTCGTAGCTTTGTGAGAAGTTGGGTTGTAAGATGATTGGTCGAGTAGTCTGTCAGTATGAGTCGGTTTTCTGTAAATTGCAGTCCGTAGTCCGTTATTGTCGCGGGTAACTAAGCAGTCTAGAAAAGGTATTTTACCATTTTCCTCGATCTCCTTAGTAAACTGTATGTCGGCGTTTTGTCCGTTGAGGTGTTCGTGACTTTATTAGACACAACTCTTACTTTATTAGACACAACACTTACAGAAACTCCGAACCAAACGCTACGAACACTAACGCGACACCTGTCACTACTGCAACCATACCTTACATCAAAGGGACTTCTGAAACTATCGCACGAATCCTACAACCCTACAGCATCCGCGTTGCTCACAAACCTATCACTACTTTACGACAGCTACTGACGAACGTTAAAGACAAAGACGAACCGAGCGACAGACGGGGAGCAGTTTATAAAATCAAATGCTGCGACTGCCAGGGCACTTATATTGGTGAGACCGGCAGAAATCTGAACGTCCGACTGACTGAACACAAACGAGCGACTAGAAATGGTGATATCAACAATCACATTGCTGAGCACCATTTAAAAACAAACCACAGAATCGACTGGGACTCTGCTGAATGCATTACCTACAGGACGGACTACTATCAACGAATCACTCTGGAAAGCTGGTTTACTAACTTAGAACAAACACCACTGAACCGTTGCCAACAGCTACCTGCACCTTACAAACGACTGATTGCCGACAATAACAAGACAGACAAACAATAGACAAACTGACTTATTTGACTAACAATAGACCAACGGACATTTGACTAACAAAAGACGGATCGAAACGCACCAATCACGTTTACAGTCTTCACAGCCAATAGCATCACGGCTTAACTGACAGACGACCAATAACAGCACGAGATCGTCGACCAATCAGGACAACTACCAGAGACTTATAACATCTACTGACGATTCACAGTTCACTTGACTCTGATGATGACTTCCGCTCAGGTTGTCGAAACGTCAGTCAATGTCACCTCAAGCAGTCCTTCTCAGGACTACACTCACCCGGACGATCACAATTTACCGAATTAGGAAAGGTGTTCATACTATAAGGGATTCATGATATCACAAAGAGAAGGGTGCAGAGAAGATGTGGGCAGGGGGGGGGGGTCGCAGCACACACGTCAAACGTTAGAAAAATCACCAACTTCAAAGCCTTATACCACTTGGGCACATATCTTGAGTGACCGTAATGTATTTGCACCCCGGGGGGTCCAATGCCCTCAGGGCTTTTCTTGTTACCCCTCTGTCAGGACGGGGTCTAGTAATACCCGTTTTTTACCCCGCCGTCAGGACGGGGTGTAGTAATACCCGTTTTGTTTGTTTGTTTTTTGGTGGTCACTTGCCCCAGACCTCCGCTCGGTCCAAACAATACTTACCGGTAATCTCTGTTCGTTTAGCCTTATTTTGCCAGAATTTTCATGAAAGTTGGTGTAGAAAATTACCGGCGATTTATTGGCATGAAAATTCCTTCGATAAAAGCAAGAACGAAGGTGCTAGCGAGCTTTGAAGCTAGCATGAATTTGCCAAACTTGCCGTAACAAGTAAACATTTACGTAATTGAAAGACAGAAGCCGATTCGAGGAATTTCCTTACTTTGGCTAAAGCATTTATCGAATCATGGCCTAAAAGTAGACTTTTACGTTTCCTTTTTTCAGTAGATAACCGTTCCCTTTCAATTTAAGGATAATTTTTCTTTATCAATAAATCTATTTAAATTTCCGTGCCCTTTTTTTAATATTTAGAATTACGCTGAGATGTCATTTCGTTAAAAAAGGAGAACGTGACGTAACTGAGTCACGCCACGGTCAAAACTATTTCGTCAAGTTCGTCTTCGCGAGTGCTAGAACAGGTGGATGACCGAGGAATGAGGGAAGGGAAAGGTGTTCATACTATAAGGGATTCATGATATCACAAGGAGAAGGGTGCAGAGAAGATGTTGGGGGGGATGGCAGCACACACGTCAAATGTTCGAAAAATCACCAACTTCAAAGCTTTAAACCACTTGGGTACATATCTTGAGTGACTGTAATGTATTTGCACCCCGAGGGGAGGGGGAAAACGGCGGGGTCCAATGAACTAGGGACTTTTCTTGTTACCCCGCTGTCAGGACTGGGTATAGTAATACCCATTTTTTTCCGTAGATTTTTTGTTTTGGTGGTCACTTGCCCCAGACCTCCGCTTTTCGCTCGTCCAAAGAAATACCCGTCGTGTCTTTCGCTACACAGCCAAGGGGTTTTATCTTGAGTGACCGTAACATATTTTACACCCCCCGGGGGGGGGGAGAATAACGGCGGGGTCTAATGCCCTTGGGGCTTTTCTTGTTTTCATAAGTTTTTTGGGTGGTCACTTGCCCCAGACCTTCGCTCGGTCAAAACAATACTCGCCGGCAACCTTCGTTCGTTTAGAGTTTATTCGCCAGAATTTTCATGAAAGTTGGTGTAGAAAATTACTGGCGATTTAATGGCATAAAAACCCCTTCGATGAAAGCAGGAACGAAGGTGCTAGCGAGCTTTGAAGCTGGAATGAATTCGCCTAACTTGCCGTGGCAGATAAACATTACATCACTGAAACACTGAAGCCAATTCGGGGAAGTCCCTTGCGTTCGCCAAGTTGAATAATTCAACAGTGAAATGGCAGCATTTTTGTGGCAGTTTTGCTTTGCTTTCGCCAAAATCTTTAGGGAAAGTTATGTCGAAAAGTACAAGGAATTCAATGTAGTTCTTCGACGAGAGCAAGGACGAATGCACTAGCGAGCTTAAGTTTGAAAGCTGGCATGAACTCGCGATCGCGATCAGGCCAAGAAGTGAGCAATACTGCCCTCCATAATTTCCCCCCGGCCACAGGCCTTGAAAGAAGAAATTAGAAATGAGAACCAAGATAAAAGAAAAATCTTTGACCCTGACGGGATTCGAACCCACGACCTCCGGATTAGAATACCGTCGCTCAACCAACTGAGCTACGGGGCCAGGCTGAGACACGCTATGATCCAAATAATTATATTCATCACACTCTTCGTCACGCACGCTAAAACAGGGTGATTAGTCAGGTCGTCTTGATTTGTATTATCATAGCAAACAAGTAAAAGATACGATAAATCACCAGCTTTTACCTGGCCGTAATATATTTTGGACCCCAAGGGCAGAGAGAACAACGGAGGGGTTAATGCCCCCTGGGGCTTTTCTTGTTACTCCGCCGTCAGGACGGGGTCTAGTAATACCGGGTTTTTTTTGGTGGTCACTTGCCCCAGACCTCTGCTCGGTCAAAACAATACTTGCTGGGAATCTTTGTTCGTTTAGCGTTATTTCGCCAGAATTTTCATGAAAGTTGGTGTAGAAAATTACCGGCGATTTAATGGAATGAAAATTCCTTCGATGAAAGCAAGAACGAAGGAGCTAACGAGATTTGAAGCTGGCATGAATTTGCCAAACTTGCCCTGGCACGTAAACATTACATCACTGAAACACAAAAGGCGATTCGGGGAAGTCCCTTGCTTTCGCCAAGTTGAATAATTCAACAGTGAAATGCAAGCATTTTTTGGCAGTTTTGCTTTGCTTCGCCAAAATCTTCAGGGAAAGTTGTGTAGAAAAGTACAAGAAATTCAATGGAGTTGACTTCTCTTCGCTGAGAGCAAGGACGATGGTGCTAGCGAGTTTTGAGGCTGGCATGAATTCGCCTAACTTGCCGTAACACGTAAACATTACGTCAATGAAAGACAGAAGCCGATTCGGGGAATTTCCTTGCTTTCGCTAAAACATTTATCGAATCATGGCCTAAAAGTAGACTTTTACGTTCCCTTTTTCAGTAGATGACCGTTCCCTTTCAATTTAAGGATAATTTTTTCTTTATCAATAAATCTATTTAAATTTCCGTACCCTTGTTTAACATTACAATTACGCTGAGATGTCATTTCGTTAAAAAAGGAGAACGTGACGTAACTGAGTCACGCCATGGTCAAAACTATTTCGTCACGTTCTTCCTCGCGAGTACTAGAACAGGTGGATGACCGAGGAATGAGGGAAGGGAAAGGTGTTCATACTGTAAGAGATTCATGATATCACAAGGAGAAGGGTGCAGAGAAGATGTTGGGGGGGGGATGGCAGCACACACGTCAAACGTTCGAAAAATCACCAACGTCAAAGCTTTATACCACTTGGGCACATATCTCGAGTGACCGTAATGTATTTGCACCCGGAGGGGAGGGGGAAAACGGCGGGGTCCAATGCCCTCGGGGCTTTTCTTGTTTTGTTTTTTTTTTGGTGGTCACTTGCCCCAGACCTCTGCTTGGTCAAAACAATACTTGGCGGCAATCTTCGTTCGTTTAGCGTTTATTCGCCAGAATTTTCATGAAAGTTGGTGTAGAAAATTACTGGCGACTTAATGGCATAAAAACCCCTTCGATGAAAGTAAGAACGTGGTTGCTAGCGAGCTTTGAAGCTGGCATGAATTCGCCTAACTTGCCCTAGCACGTAAACATTACATCACTGAAACACAGAAGCCGATTCGGGGAAGTCCCTTGCTTTTGCCAAGTTGAATAATTCAACAGTGAAATCCAAGCATTTTTTTGGCAGTTTTGCTTTGCTTCGCCAAAATCTTTGGGAAAGTTGTGTAGAAAAGTACAAGAAATTCAATGGAGTTGACTTCTCTTCGACGAGAGCGAGCTTTGAAAGCCAATGATTCATGCTACGTGCCGTAGCACAAAAACATTACGTCATTGAAACACACATGCCGATTCGGGGAAGTAACTTGCGTACGCCAATTCACTCATCGAATGACGGCCTAAAATAGACTTTTACATTTTTTCCATAGCTACCAGTTTCCTTTAGATTTTAGAATATGTTTCTTTATCAACAAATCTATTTAAATTTCCGTGCCCTCAGTGTTATTTAGAATTACGCTGACATGTCAGTTCGTTTATTTAAAAAAACGTGACGTAACTGAGTCACGCTATGGACAAACTATTTCGTCACGTTCTTCTTCGCAAAGGCTAGGAGAGGGGGATGACCAAGGAATGAGGGATGGGAAAGGGGTTCATACTATCAGGGATTCAATTCATGTTATCACAGGGAGAAGGGTGCGGAGAAGACGTAAGGGGGAATGGCAGCAAACACGTCAAAGGTACGATAAATCACCAACTTCAAAAGCTTAAACCACTTAGGCTCGTATCTTGAGTGACCGTAATGTATTTTGCACCCTGAGGGAAGGGAAAAACGGCGGATCCAATGCCCCTGGGGCTTTTCTCGTTTTTTTGGTGGTCACTTGCTCCAGACCTCTGGTTTTCGCTCGGCCAAACAAATACGTCTTGCAGACGTTCGGTCAACATAAGTACTATCTTCAGTCGGTTAGCGTTGATTCGCCAAAATCTTCATGAAAAACGGTGTAGAAAATTACTAGCGATGCAATGGCATAAAACTCTCTTCGACGAGAGCGAGGACGAAGATGCTAGCAAGCTTTGAAGGTCAGAGATTCGATGTTGTTTATATTTTCGTTGGTTACTCGACGCGAGTCAAATTCAACAGTGAAATGCAAGCATTTTTGACAGGTTTGCTTTGCTTCGCCAAAATCTTTGTTTACAAAGTTACCAGGAATTTAATGGAGTTAACTTCTCTTCAACGAAAGCACGGACGAAGGTGCTAGCGAGCTTTGAAAGCCAACGATTCAAGCTGACATGAATTGGCCCTTTGATGCCGGAATAACAAGACTTGGCACGTAAACATCACGTCATTCAAGACAGAAGCCGATTCGTGGAATTTCCTTGCTTTCGCTAGAGCATTCATAGAATCATGGCCTAAAAGTAGACTTTACGTTTCCTTTTCAGTAGATAACCGTTCCCTTTAGATTTTAGGATAATCTTTTCTTTATCAATCTATTTAAATTTCCGTGCCCTTCTTGTTTAGAATTACGCTGAGATGTCAGTTCTTTAAAAAAAAAACGTGGTGTAAGTGGGTCACGTTATGGTCAAAACTATTTCGTCACGTTCTTCTTCGCTAGTGCCAGAACAGGTGGATGACCAAGGAATGAGGGATGGGATAGGTGTTCATACTATTTGGGATTCATGTTATCACAAGGGGAAGGGTGCAGTGAAGACGTGGGTGAGGGGGGAGGGAGGCAGCGAACACGTCAAAGGTAAGATAAATCACCAACTTCAAAAATTTACACCACTTGGGCTCATATCTTGAGTGACCGTGCTGTATTTTGCACCCCGAGCGGAGAGGGAAAAACGGCGGGGTTCAATGCCCCTGGGGCTTTTCTTGTTTTTACATTGACCACTTACCGAAATGGCAAGTTTTCGGCAATGCTCGTAAAAATTTGGACGTGTTTGGATATGGCAGGTTGGTCTTCGAACACGATCAAAATCTCAGTTTCGAGATATCCCACATCCATTTTTAACGGACACCAGGAGCCATAATCGGGGACGGAGACCGTAAGCGCGGGGTCCACGCAGCCCCATCGAAAAAGACAAATGTGCTATTTTTAGAAAAAATTGCGCCACCCTCAACGTCATAAACGCGCGTGGCTACACGTAAATTTGCGTACAACGAGGGCGTGCTGGATATGACCAAGATGGTTATAATTATTTGATATCCGGTATGCCCGAGTACATAATTGTTTTTATTCTTAAAAACGCAGTCACTAATTGCTATAAAATCAAGAGAGAGAAAAAAAGAGAGAGAAACTCCGAGATAAGAATCGATCGCGATCACATGACTGACCGAAAAAGGCGCCAAAACCTTGCGAAGTGTTGCAGCGTTTCTTTGCGGAGCTTAATGAATCAAGAAACTACTCCGAAGTGAACGTACAAGCACAAGGTTTGGGAAAAATCTCCCAATTATGGGCTCTGAAATGTGGTACGTGTTTGATTTTTCCTGAAAATTGTTGTAATCGTCGTTCAAAGCGGATTGAAGCTGTACGATCTCACTGTTATGGCTGCGGGAGTTCAAATGAACGAGTTTGAAATCGCTCCGTTCGCACAACGCTGACAACGGAGCCATCATGTGTTTGCTTGATCGAACTGAAGACAATTAATTATAATAATTAAACTTGAACGATAATTACTATGCAGCTCACGGAAACAAGACTACGGAGGTGAGGAACATAAGAATTCACCATCTTACTTTTTAAACGCAAACCACAAAACGCAGTTTTTCTTAGTTTAGAGTCCGCCGACGGAATGGTAAAAATAACACTTAAACAACTGTGAAAGCGATTCAACGTATTTTACATGGCATCCGACTTGTGTCTAAATGTCTCAGTCTGGAGCTGCTCAAGGGAACACAGATGGAGCCACAACGAGTACAGGTAAACCAGTGTCAATTTTGTGTGGTATAGCCAAAAAATGTCGCCTTTTCTGGTACTGGATTTGTTCAATGCTTGTTGTTCAGACTGTTGCATGATTTTTGTACTGACTCGCCATAAAAAGTGTGACAATTTTTATTAAATGCTTCTTTCCCATTTTACTGTGCTTTATTTTGTCTTGTCTCGATTATTTCGGAGTCAAAGCCTTCCGTATAAAACCTACTGTTTGTGAAATTTTAAGAACAAGTGGTTGACTTGACGATGAAAGAAATTGTAAACAAAGCGCTAAATGCTTAAAATTCTATTTCTACAGTTTCTTTTCGTCCTAAGAAATCAAGCACTCTGAAACAACTTAGATTTGTGTCTCAGTGACGTTCAGTTGTAATTTTTTCTTAATTTTGCTTCGATACAAAGTGATTTTTCCCGCCGGGTTGCTGGCAGAGAAAACTGAAAAATTAAGCTCACTTTGTCGTTGAAACCCTTGCCACGTCCACTGCGCTATGTATCCCTTCTAGGTTCGTAATTTGCCCAGAAAATAATATTAATTACTAGGGCAGCATGGAGTTTCACTTCATCTTTCTCCTCATCGACAGAAGTAGTTTTTTTCCTCTTGGTGTTTTTCCAATTCTCTATTTTGTCGACGATTGATAACGCACCACGAGAGCATTTCATTGAAAACAAGGTGCGCTTTTCACTATTCTTTGTCTTCATTATAAACATTTCGGCCATTTCGGCAAAGGCGGGCATTATTTCAGAAAACATACGCTGAGAAATCTCGACAAACATTTTCTTTACTGACTCGGTATTTGAATATATGTTACTATTTTCTTTTGAACTGGAAAAAGTGACAACGATTTATCAGTGCGTTACTTTTCTTCAGTACGTGCTTGGAAAACCATTTTACACTCTTTGCGGCTGCCCTTCAATCTCTGTACGTCCTCAGAGGAAATATATATTCGAGATGTATTTTCCCTTTTTCTGCCTGATTCGCCTTCAACTGATTATTTCGTAGTTCGACGCCTTTTTTGCCCGTAAAACGTTTCTTCCGTCTAACGGGGAAATCCTCGTCCGACATGTCCGACACATCTTCGCCACAGGATTTTTCTAAAATGTTCTCACTGCCATCATCGGAATTCCATATCCAGAGTCACTATCCAGAAAGTTCTCCCCAAGGGCTTGCCTCAAATTAGGAAGTGACACTGATGACCAAAACTGAATTTATTCATCTCCAACGAAGGTAATTTCCGACGCCATTTTGTTTGTTTTTCTCTGCTCGGAGTCCTCGCAACACACACGCGCTTGTGTCACGCGCGATGGCGCAATTTTTTCTAAAAATAGCACATTTGTCTTTTTCGATGGGGCCAACGCCATTACTGAAAATGGCAATTAGTTACGGTCTCCATCCCCGATTATGGCTCCTGCGGACACTTAACGAAGACCCTACTCGAAAATGAAGACCGTCGATCAGTGTTCTGTTTACATTGCTGCCGTAATTTGCGAAATGGAGTATTTCTGACCTCTTGGCTCGCCGCTTTTTGTTCAGAATTCATCATTACAACGAGGAATATTAATGGCAGCGTTAACGAATGTAATGAAATAGGTTAAAGTTCTCCGCGATCTGAGAAGAGCTCGTTTCGCAGAATACAGATCTGTAATTTGCGAAACGGAGTAAATTAGACCTCTTGGCTCGCCGCTTTTTGTTCAGAATTCATCATTCCAGCGAGGAATATTAATGGCGGCGTTAACGAATGTAATGAAATAGGTCAAAGTTCGCAGCAATCTGAGAAGAGCTCGTTTCGCAGAATACAGATCTTTGGATTTAAAAATTCTGCATTTCCGGTGTTTATTCCTCTAATTTTTTGACAACACAACGCGCACCAAACCATTAGCTGACTTTAGTCTTCATTTATTTTCATTTCGTTTCGTTTCGCAAAAAACAGGAAGCCTAACTGAAGAACAGATTCGAGGACTCTGAGAGGGTGCAGGTTTTAGGACATACACTGTAGAAAGAATACTTGATGTATCTGCAAGAACTCTTTCTCGCCATCGTCAAGGATTCAATAGTATGGCCTGTTAGCCGAGAGCATAATTTTTCTCAGATTACCGACGTTGCCTTGGATAATATAATCAGAGATATACTAACCTTGGCACTGTAGTCAGATGGTTGCCCTAATGCAGCATCTACCACTATCATTCACTGTCACCACCGTCTCTTTGGACAGTGATGAGAGGTGGTTGCATTTACGTAAGGCTCCCAAAACTTTTTCATTAAAATCTGGCCTGCCTGCAAGACCGTTTGGTACGGCATGGAGCAAAGATTTCCCTCTGTCCCTGTTGCTCTTTCAACATTGTCGTTATCAGAGTAAAGTCCCTCTATAAAATTTAATCTTTCCAATTTCTGTCCGATTATGCAGGATTATGAGAAACCATCAACTTCTCATAATTAAAGCCAAGAGGTCCAAGAGCATGTAGGTGGGAACGCGATTCTGTTATTCGCTGGTACATCACTCGTAAAGTTTGCTCATATTGCTCCATCCTTCTAGCTAATAATTCTGCTTGGTCACCATTATTATTTCTTCCAAACAAGTGTTACACTGCCGGATCAATAAAAGCTTCTTTTCAAAGAACTCTCGAATAAACCCCGATAACTCGTCGCCAGACTCCTCTCCTTGATGGTACTTCTGAACAAAAGCTCATCTCCCCTTTCTTGATGTATAAAAATGTGCACACAACTTGATATGAAAATGTTAACCACTTCATGTATGAAACAATGGTTTATTTGATACATATAAGAGATCGCTTGATATAGCAAAAATCACACTGACACAGAAGAAATTGTTTTGACATAAATATACGACAAACTGACACAAATTTAAAATAGTTGATGTATAAAAATGTAACTTGACATAAAAGAATGGTAAACTTGATATTTTGTCACATTCTCGGGAAACGGACGCCTGATGTCATCTGATGTCATATGACTCATATGAGCACGCGCGTGGGATCGAAGTTCATAGTTTTACATTTGATGTACGTGATCACATGTCAGACATGTGAAATTGATTTTTTTGTGTGTAGAAATAGTAAAGCGTACGCAAGTCACGCAAATGCTTTTGAATCTTCGCAGTCGCTGTCGGCTTAGGTTATTATTCATGTCGCTTTCGCTAATTCATCAGAGAAGTATGTCGTTCGTCGCTTATTCGTGGCTATCATGTCGGCATTTCAAGGCCATGTCGCTCGTCGGAATTTACCCCTAACAGGGCCTCGCTACTGGACCCCCTGTGATAGCATTCTGTTAGCACGTTTCCAGGTGGTGTGCGCACTATGACCGCAATGCATTATTTTGATAAATTTCCAACATGGCGGAAGTTTGTTGTGATGCGAGCGGTTTTTCGGGTGAGTTTGATCATCGTTTGCACAACTTTCGCTGGCCTATTCTCTGCTACAATATTAGATTTGGAAAGTTCTGGAATAATAAAGTAAGGTTTAGGCGTCGAAGTTCTTTCATTTCTCGAACAAGGTAAAATGGTCAAGGTAAAATGGCCGATTTTTCTCTTCGTCTAGTAGGTCGGAAGTTTTTGTTCAACACGGCTTTCAGCTAGTGGTGCTTGGCGTAAAATTATAATAAATCAAAAGCTTAGAACTTTTCCAATATGGGAAACATAATGCACCAGTACGCACCAGTCGATCTACGCCGTTTCGACTAAACGAAAATGTCCCTTTTTTGAGTGTTAACCGTCTGTACTTTTGAAGTTTCCTGCGTCGAGTTGAGCACTTTCATTCCACGAACTTCCACTGTTTTTGGGAGTTATATAGTTTCCTTCAAAATGATTTAATTATGTGTTCTTTGGGGCTAGGAGAATCCAATTTAGAAGAATAAGTTCCCGTAGATGATCAAGATGGACGTCAAAAGAGCACTGGTTTACTGAAGAAGCCAGCGAGTTATTTGTTTGTACTGTACTGATTCTCATGTCACGGTTGAATTATAGTTCCTTTAGAACACCCAAAATAACTTTTCAGTCTTTTCCAGTTTATTTAGGGGACTGGGAAGATAACAAACTGCTATTTCTGCTGCATGAATTGCTTCTACCCGAGTGGGCCTATATAGCCTGTTTATACCTGCCAACTTTTTGTGATTCATAGGCGTGAAATTTTTATCCTGAGAGTGTCAAGATTTTTCGTACGGGACCGATAATATCCGAAGATGTCCGACGGCTTCCGAAGATGTCCGATGATTTCCGAAGACGTTCCGAAGACTTTTCGATTTATGGCCAGTTAATCGATGCTTTGATCATTTAAGGTTATACGGAGCTCGTTTCGACGAGTATGACCATGTCTCCAGTGACTTTCCTTACTAAAATCCGAGATTTCGCGAATGTACGATCATTATTTTCTCGCATGGGTTCAAGTTTATTTAAATACTTAAAAATTTTTTTTCAAAATGAGTCGGTTAAGGCTGTAATGGCTCACACTTTTCCACCAGGCGTGAGAAATGGGAACGCAGGCGTGAGTAGGCGTGAGATCGCAGTTTTCGATCCGCAGGCGTGACAATCACGCCTTAGGCGTGACACTTGGCAGGTATACCTGTTCCAGGCTCTAGCATGATAAATGGGTTTACTGATGTCCATAATTGGCATAATTAGAGCTTCATACTATCATTTTGATTACCCATGCACTGAAGGTCACTTTGAAATGTTTTATTGCATCTGTTGTAACTAAAAAGTGATTCCACGACAACTCATTAGTGGAGACTTCATGCACAGCAAATCGCCTGTTGTGGAAAGGTGAGAAGTTCAATAAATGGTTCGAAGCTTAATGAGGTTCAAATGGGTTTTATTCATTATTTTGCAAGTGGTTAGCCTGCATCACTGAAGAGCAAAACCCTGGTGTTTAGTTTGTCTCTGACACAGGCTTCAAGCTGTTTGACCAAAAGTATTTCATTTAATTTGTCGAGCTTGGTAAAAATAAGACCTGCCTCCTACTCATTTGATGTCAACTTTTCAAGTCTGTATTCCAGCCTAGTGTCCCATCAGGCGGTAGCTTATACCAGTTTCAATAGCTTGAAGAGACTAGGAGTATTCTCTCCCCCCCTCTCCCTGGATGGGATGTTAGTCTATCGCAGGGTTACCCCACAGCAGTAAACGTGCCAGTACTCAATTACACACCTGGGTGGAGAGAGGCACTATGAGAGTAAAGTGTCTTGTCTAAGAACACAACACAATTACCCCAATTACCCCGGCCATGGTTTGAACCCGGACTGCTCAATTCAGAGTCCAGCGCACTAACCATTAGTCAACCATGCCGCCCTCAAATTATCAAGACACTATGGAAATATTATTATTGTTATGAAATGACATACATGTAGTGTTTCTTTCACAATGTTTTATTTATACAAATTCAGCAACCTTAAGGAAAGATATTTAAATGTATCTGAATAGGTTGTCACTTGATGTGTTGCTTTAACTAGTTGGTTTCTTCTTGATTACGAAGCTTCCCTTGGACAAAAAAAATTCCATCTCCAAAGTTATCCTCCAGACCTGTGCATTTTATATTCAGCTGCTGTTGCAGTGTAATATCCCTGAATAAAGAACAAAAAATAACTTGATTATAAACCAGTTCTGTAATGAGTGAAGTAGCAGTAATAAAGCGAAGTAAACTATCACGGTCTGTATACACACAACAGTAGCAGGAGGAGGGCTTCCAGTGCGATTTTCACAAAAGTTAAAGTACGAGCTGTTTTGCAGATAACTGTGGTTGGTTCAAAATTACACTGGCTATGTCAGACATAAACACTGGTTGACAGCATGGTAGATAAATGCCTTCAACAATTTTAAGCATCCAGCAATTATTTAAAAAAAAAATTATGAAAAAAGACTGCACTTGGCCTACACCATTGCAGCTTAGCAGCCCTGGAAGCTAGTCCATCACTGATTACCCCTTGCATTACATTAGGTTGCCCTAGTATAACTGAGAGAGTCACTCGTGAGATTATAAGTGTCTTGCTCGATAACACAAAATACCCCCAGTCATCCTTCGAACCAGATCCAGAGGAGCTTATTTCCCTAATGGCAGCTGGTAATCAAGCCTACATTGCAAGGTATGTAGCCAGATTAAAAGTGCTAATAAATAAAACTCAGCTGATAGTATACTCTTTTGCCTACGCGGTACCCGGTACGCAGTCCGAATTCTAGAAGACAAGACAGCATAATTTGTTGCCTACGCGGTACGGGGTACGCAGTCGGAATGCTAGAGGACAAGAAAGCATAATTTCTTGCCTACACGGTACGCGGTACGCAGTCCGAATTCTAGAAGACAAGACAGCATAATTTGTTGCCTACGCGGTACGCGGTACGCAGTCCGAATGCTAGAGGACAAGAAGGCATAATTTCTTGCCTACGCGGTACGCAGTGTGAATTCCAGAACACAAGACAAGCATAATTTCCAGAACACAAGACAGCATAATTTCTTGCCTACGCGGTACGCGGTACGCAGTCCGAGTGCTAGAGGACAAGAAAGCATAATTTCTTGCCTACGCGGTACGCAGTGTGGAATACATATAAAATTGAAGTCGATTGGCAAGTCGCCGTTTCATGGAAGTGAAATCCACTTGAAAATATTTATGATTGTTTCCGTTTTATATGGAAGAAATGAGCGTACAGTCAAATCATTGTTTTGTTAGTTAAAAAATGCACGCGACACATGTCCGTTGGTTTGAAGTCCGCTCTTAAGGTGTTTCGATACAGTTTTTTTGGGACCATACCTAACTTTTTGAATCGGCTCTTAGACAGTCTTCTCCTTGTCAGATCAACGTGAAATTTGCAATACTTGTTGGTTTTGGATTGAACTTAAGCGTGGTTTACATTGTGTAAAAATCGATATTTCCATGACAACGATAAACAAAAATCCTCGAAAACAGTGAAATTGAAATTTTGCACGATCCAGATTTCGCTTCGAAACGCAAGCACCAGCATCTTAAACTGTCGTGTATGGCAAACAAAATATACAAGAACAAAAAAATTCTGTATGTTTGTTTTGAAGTAAATCACAAAAACATTTTCAACCTTAGTTTTTGCCTAGTAATAGTAAGTGTACCGAAAAATAATCAACGCTTTGATGAAATGGCTAGTAAATACTGTTAAAATGTGTCTTTTATTTACTTTTTTACGCCTAGCAAGTTTTGTTGAAACTGGTGTTCGCGATCTCGCGAACGACTTGTTTTTCTAAGATCATTCGCGTAATAATTTTGTGGTAATTTTTTATTTTGAGCGCTTTTGCGAAAATCTTAAGAACGGCTCGATAGATTTTTTAAAACATGAAACATGCGTGCTTGACGATGTGACCAATTTTAGTTTTGAGTCTTATTAACATTGATTCACTGGAACACTTTTAGATTTAACGTTAAAGAGGACATATGAACCGACGGAGAAGGTTGCGTTACAAATTCACAGTTGGC
This sequence comes from Siderastrea radians, assembly GCA_964017195.1. Taxonomy (NCBI): domain Eukaryota; kingdom Metazoa; phylum Cnidaria; class Anthozoa; order Scleractinia; family Rhizangiidae; genus Siderastrea; species Siderastrea radians. The sequence continues at coordinate 64,230,993 of OZ024889.1, read as the reverse complement.
AAGTGGATGCTAATATATTCAGAAGTAATGCGTTATTCATTGCTTCGTGATTTTTATCCGGTTTCTTTGTTCTTTGTTGCACTGTAGATTACAACGAAAAGTAAAAATCACGGAGGAATGCACTGCGCATTACTTTGAATATATTAGCATTTACTTGCCAACTGTTTATATGTAACGCAAGCCTTTCCGTCGGTTCATACATCCTCTTTAACGTTAAATCTAAAAGTGTTCCAGTGAATCAATGTTAATAAGACTCAAAACTAAAATTGGTCACATCGTCAAGCACACGTGTTTAATGTTTTAAAAAAATCTATCGAGCCGTTCTTAAGATTTTCGCAAAAGCGTTCAAATTAAAAAATTACCACAAAATTATTATGCGAATGATCTTAGAAAAACAAGTCGTTCTCGAGATCGCGAACAACAGTTTCAACAAAACTTTCTAGGCGTAAAATAGTAAGTAAAAGACACATTTTAACAGTATTTACTAGCCATTTCATCAAAGCGTTGATTATTTTTCGGTGCATTTACTATTACTAGGCTAAAACTAAGGTTGAAAATGTTTTTGCGATTTACTTCAAAACAAACATACAGAATTTTTTTGTTCTTGTATATTTTGTTTGCCATACACCACAGTTTAAGATGCTGGTGTTTGCTTTTCGAAGCGAAATCTGGATCGGGCAAAATTTCAATTTTACTGTTTTCGAGGATTTTTGTTTATCGTTGTCATGGAAATATCGATTTTTACAAAATGTAAACCACGCTAAAGTTCAATCCAAAACCAACAAGTATTGCAAATTTCACGTTGATCTGACAAGGAGAAGACTGTCTAAGAGCCGATTCAAAAAGTTAGGTATGGTCCCAAAAAAACTGTATCGAAACACCTTAACATTTTCCGTGACCGTCGGGTGCAGTGGGCAGTCAAACTTTTCGGTGTATTCCTCGATGGAGCAGAATTCTGATACAAAGTCTTGGATTTCTGCTGGCTGATTTTTGATGAAAATCACTGAATCTTTAGATTGCCTTCGGAGGCGCATTGTGACAACTCTGCCATATGTGTGAAGTGACTCCCCGACGGCCTTGAATTCAGCGACAGTGATGTTGCGCACATCTCTTGATGTCGCTTGGTGATAGCCTCGGTACAGGATCACTTTTCCCGGGCAAAGCAGTAGAGCGCGTTTAATATTCACCTCTTGGGGCTGTTCCACTTCATCGTCAATACTTGATTGAACGAGGGACGCTAACACCTATGAAAAGCATTATTTCCTATTTGGCAGAATTTAAGTGGCGGTACATTCATCGGGGGGAAGATTTGTGGAAGATGATGTAAGATTTAGGTGATGTAAAGAAAATCTACAAACTGCAAACAGAAAGAACATTTATGCGCGAATAACTCAGTTGGAGCAGCGCTTAAAAGGTTTTGTTGGAGAAAAATTTGTTTCAGTTAAAAAATATAAGCGGCATTACTATTGTTTTAATAACAAAGACATCGGCGAATAAGTTAAGTTGAAAGTTATGAATATCGCTCAAAAACAAGAATAGTTCATTTAAACATAAGCTTGTGTGCAGAGTTAGATGAATTTTTTGGGGTAATACTTGTGAAAGTTGAAGCAAAAATGTAAACTATATCCGGTGCAATAAATAGCAAAGTGATTCACGGCGGGGCCAAACCACCCCCCAAATGGGTCATTTAGACTAATTTTGCTTCTTTTTCATATTTCTTTTCCAAACTTGGCAAAAAACCTTGGGTTGTCGCCCAATTTATTTTAAGTATGAGAATGACTTAAAAAAACAAATTGTGACGTCATAATGGCTGACGTCACAAAACGACTTAACTGAAAATTTCAAATTTGAAATAAAAAGTTATGTCATCTGAAAGAACTTGGCAAGGGGAGTAAAATGCTGAAAACCGTACCTCGCTAAGACAAACGTATCTTGAGTTATGGCAATTTAAAGACATTTAAAGTGTCCCCCCCGGAACCATACTTTTCTTCTAAAAACAACCCTGTTGATCTATTTTGTACAGTTTTTTTCCATGCAAGCTAATAATCTGGTAAAATGGACTTCTTGTTGTTCCAAAAAATCGTATCATTTTAGATTTTAAGTTTTCGGCTTGAAAACGATAATATTAGCAAGAGCATAACTGATCACGTGACACTTAATTACGTCACAAAACTGGTTTGGGGGCTCTAGCTCTGGCAGGAAAAAAATTTTCCGAGTTTTTCTTTTTCATTTAGCTTCCGTCATTTACGACATCTTATCTGCAACTTAAATGGTGTCGTTGACGCAACAAAACAACACTTAAATTCAAACGTATTACACAAGGGGGGGACCCTATTTTGAGACTGTGAAATTTTCAAAATCTAAAATGCCATATCTCATCCATTATTTATCACATCGACAAACGGTTTTCAGCATTCAACTCCTCTTGACGTGTTCTTTCTAAAACACCAGAAAAAATTTAGAAATTCTAAAATTTTATTTTAGAGAATAATATGACGTCACCAATTATGACGTCATAATTTGACATTTGGCATCACCGTTCATGTCAAATTGTTTGGCACAAAGACCCATATCAAATTACCAAGTTTGGTAAAGAAATGATGAAAAGTAACAAAATTATTAAAAATTAACCAAAAAACGGGACATTTCATGACCCATTTGGGGGGTGGTTTGGCCCCACCGTGATTCAATCAATTTGCATGTTATAAAGTTAATTGCTGAGTTCATACTGCGCCGGGGCACTACGCTTTTAGAACGAGCTAGGGAAACATGTTGCTGTCACTTTCGCTCGGGCATCACGCTTTAGAGTTACTTGATTCTTAAAGACTCGTGGATGTTTACTGTCTTGTTGTGATGTTGTTATTAGAATGTTTGAAAGAACGAATAATTATTATCGCACATACAGTGTAGATTCGAAGAATGGAAGAATGTTTGTTTATGTGTTAGTACGCAACGTATTCCCATGGAACACGATGGAACACGTCGCGGGTGTATTAAAATTCGGTGTATTTACCGCGTACCGCGCACCGCGTAGGCAACTTTTAAATCTGATTAAATTACATTCTGTAATTCAATTGTACTGTGTTCACTGAACCTTGTCACTGACGACTACTGGACAAATAGAATATTTTAAATCAGTTTCTGCGTACCGCGTAGGCATCTACATAAAAAACAGTTGATGTGGCAGGGTATTCTGCAGTTGAGCCGATGCATGCAAGTCCCGTCGAGGCGTCGCGACACAGAAAACCGATATTTTAAACTCCACGCACTGAAGTCTGAGGAAATCTTTGATTCCTAAGATCGACAACATGTCAAAACTAGGATATCCATCGAAAAAATCACAAAAGCTGCGATATTTTGAACGGAAAGGAGTAATTTTGGCGTTCACAAGAGATCCTCACACGATGGCCGCCATGACCAAATAGGGAACTTTAGCAAACACGACGGCGACGGCTGACGAGAACGTCACAAAACAAAAGGTTTGATTAGCAAAACAATGACTTTGCACGTGCAATACAGATTTTGGTACATTTCTTTGCCGTCCTCTGCAAAACAAGAACGTGAAATGACCAAATTCAAAGTTTTATGTAGAACGTGAACACACGACAGTGAATTTTCTTTTTTCTACCTGAACTGTAACGCCGTCCTTACAGAGTCAGCTCCCGGATTATTCGGCTACATAAGACAGATTGAACCAGTTGAAACTGTCGCGAAAAAGTTTTAAATGTTTGGAAGTCATTTTTAAAGTGACGTTTTCCTTGGCGTTGCCGTCGTGGTTGCTTAAGGTGATTCCATCGAAAAAGAAGTTGTAATGAGAATTTGTTGAAACTTTGCAGAGTTACTAATTACACCTAGTACATTAAAAAAATAAAATAAAAAGAGGGGGTCACCGTGTCTGATTTCACGCTACGGGGCTGTAGTATATAGGTAATTTGCTATCTTTCGACAGCAATATTAAAAAACCTATCCTTGTACCAGAGACACCCATTATTTCAACAAAGTTATTACTAGCAATGAAATATAAGCATTATTCTTATGATAGACGAACAGTGTTACAGTAGAACGTCTTAAAATTGCCGTCAAAATGAAACTTGTTTGAAATAATCGGCAAATCGAGCGTCTGCACGGTTCCAGTGAAACGCCTAAAATCTGACTGTAACAGTGAATCAACCGGAATATTTCAAAATTGAATAATGAAAAATTCTTCAAATTTGAATATATCATGTAAAGTCGTATTTTCCTTAAATAAATGGAATAAAAAACTGGGGTCACCGAGTTCGTTTGGGAGAAAACGACCATTTATTTCTCTGAACAGCTCAGCTTTCATAGAAAACCTATCAAGTTCCGAACGCACGTGCGCTCGTGCGCGCGCTAATCACGCAATAAATGATGCGCAGAAAGGATGCGCAATGCAATTGAATGGAATCACCTTAAGTTCCCTAATGATGCGAAACCGAAACAAATACCAGCGTGCATTGCGGTCGTAGCACGCACACCACCTGGCACGTTTCAGCGAGATGAGAAGTAATGTTACAATTACTGGTTTACATGGTGTAATACAGCACTTTATGTCTTGTTTGTAATACGCAATTGAAAAAAAAAAACATTTTTTTAAAATTTCAAATCACATGTAAGTGCCTTAGACTGCGAGTAGTCTCTAATTTTGGCGATGGCGACTGTGGGGCGGACGAAATACACACGCGCGCGCGAAATTTCGAGGAGCGCCAAAATTAGAGACTACTCGCAGTCTATAAGTGCCTCTATGGCACGCGACTTATTCTTTGTTTTGATTTGTCACACTAAGTGGCTCGTCGCACGCTCTTAAGTTGTCTCGCGTTTCTAGACATCTATCGTGTAATTCAATATAGTTTTGTCGGTTTTCGCAAGCACTCGCGCTCGGAAGGAAAGAAATTATCTCTGCTTAATAGTCATAAACGAAGGAAGGAAAGGTTCTGTCTATGTTAACTCTCGTCAGATGCGGCAATAATGTAAGTCTGATTTACCTGGAATATTTGTTTAGTTATTTTCTTGTTCTTCATTTCGTAAATCAATGGTTTTTAGTTTCTCGATACGATACGACAATAAAGAAGGCGTTCCCTTGGATCTTTGGTGCGAAATATGTTGTTGTTTCTATCCGTGGATTTTGTGCGGTCCAGCTAGCGGTGGACAAGCGCCGCTATATGACAGCTCTCTCTTTTTGTTCGTGTTAAATATGAACAATGTTTCATTGAAAATAGCTCAGGAAATAAATAGCTTTCTATTAAGATCTATTAAATTAGCTGGGTATTTTGTCTCTTTTTGGCTTGTTGACCTTGTTGGAAAGAACGAAGATGATTTTGCCAGTAGTTTTAGGTTATTTGACTAGCTAGCAGGGAAAAAATGAATCAACTGACAGCAACATTGGGTATTTTACACATTTTTACTTCATCTATAAACGGGAAATTCCGACAATCGAAAAAGCAACCTCATTGCAAAACATTGCAACCCGCTGATAGACAACCTTGCGTCATTTTCTCGTGATTGCCACATGCTGAATCGTGATTGGTTGATTCTCGCACGAATTGTTATTAGCAAACAAAGCTCTACAGAAACGGCAGTACTTATCCAAACCCACACGGAGAAGCTGTGGGTACTTTGGGTACAAGTCACAAGACTGTGTGACATTTGGTTTTATACCTTCTTGTCTTCTTTTCTCTCAGCTCGCAGTTGTTTTAAAAGTTTAACAAGACAGGTGCCCAAAATGCAACACGAAAGCATCAAAGGAATTGGAATCGCCGTTTTGTTTTTTCTCACGCTCTTCGCTGGTCTTTTGCCGCTGAAGATCCGTGGATCGCACAAGAGCGCAAGGGAACAATTCCTATGCTACTGCAACTGCTTTGCCGGCGGAGTTTTCCTCGGAACATGTTTGCTAGACTTGCTGCCGTTGATCAGAGAACAATATCAACAAGCTTTTACCTTGGCCGGCATCCAAACGGATTTTCCCGTGGCAGAGTTCACCACATGTATAGGTTTCTTTCTGATCTTGACCATAGAGCAGATTGTTCACACATTTCATCATTCTTCACTTCTGCACCAAATGCATGGGAGCCATGGCGAAAGACAAAGGCTCTTGAAGCACACTCGTGCAAAAAAGCATGCTGAGGATTGCGAACAAGAATCAAGCTTGACAGCTTACATTTTGATCCTCGCGTTGTCAATCCATTGTTTGCTCGAAGGAATTGCTCTAGGAACAATAACAGACGTTGACCGTCTAGCCCAGATAGCGGGAGCCATAGTGATCCACAAGTTGATTATGGCATTTTCACAAAGCGTTATTCTGGTGGAACACGATATGAAGACGAAAACGATTTGCATTTCAGCTTTCCTGTTCTCTGTCATTGGTCCCGTTGGTATAGCGATAGGTATGGCTGTACTTCACCAGTCCTCAGAACTGTCCGGCAGCGCTGTACACGCAATCTTGCAAGGGATGGCAAATGGAACATTTCTGTACGTGACATTCTTTGAAATTCTTCAGCGAGAGCTTGAAGGAAATGGTAACCGACTTCTTAAGGTACTAGCTATGATCGTGGGCTATTCAATAGTAACGGTAGTAGTTAATTTTGCATGATTCATGAATGACGTTTTGTCAGCTCGACCCAGGCTCCAGGGGCCCGTTGAATTAAGAAGCTGGGGAAGGTAGCTAAGACAGTAGAAATCAGAATCTTAAAAAAAAATGAATAAATAAACAAATAACGTAAAAAATCAGATTAAAAAAACTCTGGCATCAAGGTTATATTTCGGCTGAAGTTACATTACAGCGGAAAAAGACTAGTGGAATTAGCAGGAATGAATGTCAAATTCGAGGCCCATGGCATTTAACGAGGCTCTGTTAGGGAAAAGTAATGAAGACAAAAGTGTACAGGGGTGGCAGCTAAAAATTGTGACAATCTTAATCAAGGAAATACCGATAGTGACAACCAAGACCCATCCAAATCTTGAATGATCTTGAATGGGTGGTTGGAATGCAAGGCAAGCGGCATGGGCCCCCCTATACCTGCCTTCCCTGGCGGCCCCTGGCAGGAGCTCATTAATTGTTAAATTCGGTGAGAATGGCGGTTTGAAGGATATTTAATTGTAACTGAAAATGAATAAAAGGTCTTGTGCCTTTTAGGACCTTCAGTATATGCCAGCAACGTGCTGTAGTATTTTCATGTTCCTTCCGCCTGTTTATAATTATAAGATGACGTGACATGGGCACACGAATGATGTCATACTGCATCACGGTGACTCACTTGCATGATCTTTAAGATTTTGTGACAGTGACCACGTACACGGTGTAGCAAAATGCACAGATCGAGTCCAACATTTTTTACTCATTTAAGAATAACTTTAAAGATCATTTTCAAAATGTTCTTGTCAGCCAGCCTTCCAGCAGCAAAAGTTTCGTCAAAAAGACTGGTTCAACTGAGGTGAGGAGCACAGGACGCAGGGCTCTAGTGTCACTTGATATCAGATGCAAAGCACTAAAACTATAACAATGTTTTATTGTTTTATCAGGATAATAGATTAAAGAAATTTTTAGATTATCATAGCAGTTAGCCTATTAGGATTTCTGTTCGATAGGAGTTCGATAGGGTCACAAAGGGGTTAGGGTTTCGGGGCTCCGGCCTAAAATTGGCAGCTAGGCCTCTAGGACCTCAAGACAAAAAACTTGGACTTCAGGTCTCCACTGCATTACTCAAGGGCTCCATTAAGCCAGAACTGGTTTTTTTTGTTCGGGTGTCTAAGGAAAGTACGACTTCAATCTCCAGGCCGCACAGTAAAAACTTTTGGAATCCCATGTAGGACTTCAGGGACCCTTCCCCGACCCTCCACTTTGGACACCGAGTATTTTAGACTGAATCTTTGTAAATAATACTTATACCGGGACAAGCAGGAATTGAAAGAATAGTAAACCTCGAATGTTCTTGCAGGCTACTAAAGGCAGAGAGATTAACAGTGCTTTCTAAAACTTTTTAGTAGAAGTACTTGTACGGTACAACCATAAGCAGCCCTATAATGCTCCGAATATGAGATCACGTGTATAATAGGTCAGCGATATCGCATAGCATCCGCGGTAGTTTAGAATACATAACGATTTAGTGTACAGGAGATACAACTGATCTTTTGAGCCGAAAAAAGAAGAAGAAATAACTCACGTATATCTAGTAAAAAGTTGATTTCCTGCCCTAGAAACATGAGAAATAAGCAATTCTACGGACTTAAAGCAAAGAATTTCTTTGACTACCAAGTAACTCATTTCGGCATTATCACGCTCACCCCTTCCATGTGTGGTGCCATCCAGGGGATCATCGACCACCAGACCATTCTAGCGTGCCGTATGACACGTCCAGCCCCCTTCTCAGTTAACGTGCATTCTCTTAAAATAAATAGGGCCTCCTTGACTCAACGTGTGTTTTTGTCGGGTCTAATTTCATGTTGATGTCTGCCAATCGAAACGGAGTGCGTCATATGTTCTTGATGCACGCTCAACAATCTACCAGTATCCACCTCATCCATGGTGGTCATTGAGTCCGTAGAATTTCTTATCTTATTCTCTTTGTTTTCAACGGTAATACAATACATTCGGACAATGCCAGGTGTTACGGCGAGCTTTGGTAAATAAAACAATTTATTTGAAAATGCATCGGTCTATATTTTAAAGTTATAGCTTCACTACATTCATGTTTAATAAAACTGACTACTGTAATTTTTTGTTGTCTTTTGTTTATCTCCCATTCTCTCTGTGCGGATTCCCGAAAGCGATTAAGACCCCCCCCTCCCCGGGCTAGGTTTTCGTCTCTCGCCCGACTAATAATTAATGGCTAAACTTCAGAATTCTATGCTAACGCTTAAGGTGAAGGATGAGTCACACCCCACGGTGCCGTGAGGCTATTAACGCTAGAGAAGGACATCAGTCAAGTCAGTAGGTACTCTTAGATTCACACATCTCGAACACGCAAGGGAAACCAAAAAAGTTTGGAAGTCCAATACTACCGCCTTGTCCCTGCAAGGGAACTCCCATAAAATATATAGATTCAGCCAAGCCTAAAAGGAGAGCCCACTTTTTTTCTTTTTATTGCTGGAACTTTTTTATTTTTAGGGAATCAGTCTACACTACCACTACGTATAAGGTTGGGTTCATTATTATACTTAAACTGCTGTTTTTTAGTCGCAGTTCGACCGACTAAACAGGTGGGTGTTTTTCTGGGAAAATGTGTTCGAACTGCCGCAAAAACCATGGTTGTGGACAGAAAAAACCAGAAGGCACTGGCTCTGCTATATTTCGGGGGTGGGGACCGCTGCAAAATACTGTGAACGCAAGCGTTGTGCTGACTGAGTTCGCAGCAGAACCAACAACAAAGATGAAGTCGTCGAAGGCAAATTTAGTAACCTCAGCTTTCTGCCTTCCACCAAAAAGACAACTGAGTATTCTTTTGAACTTTTTCTTTCCATTTACAGATATTTGATATTTTTTCTCAAGTCCTAAATTTCACTTTTGTTGAACTGAATCGTTTTGCTAAACAAGCTAAGCTTATAAAAAAAGCCTCTTTTTCATAAGCGACGGTGGTTAGAGTGCCATTTCCCTCGAAGAAAAAAAACCGGTTGCCCAAAAGCACCGTGTGGTTTCTCACCAAGAAAAGATGGCATTCTCCACCCCCCCCCCTCCCACCCTGTCGGATTTTCTTGGAACTCCCCTTCCCCTCCCCTTCCTCTCCCCAGAGTCTGTATGGGCGGAGCTTGGATCGATAGGTTACCAAATCTGGTTAGCAATGGTAGGCATGAATAGATTGTGCTAGTAAATCCAGCAAAAGTTGGTCGACAATACACCGAAAAGTTGCTCTAAAGTTGCTCAAAAATTGCCACCCAAATTTAGAAAAGTTGCTTACGTTTGAGAGTCATTTTGTTCTAGATTACTACTCAAAACATGACGTTGTACGTGTAATTTAACATCATTTGTTGTGATCAATATAATCTTTAAGCTCAACGTAACAACGTTTACAGCCTTTATCTTATCTTATCATGACTGAAGCCTCAAGGTAGTCCTCTAGGGCATTGTCTTGTTGAGGAAGCACGGACTGTAGTACAAAATTGAACGCTAAATTTCTGCTAATAGAAATTAAGCCCTGGTTGGATACAAGCTTTAGCTTGTGTCATAAGCTGGTTGTATGTGACAGCATTTCCACCAGCAATTTCACGAGCAACTGCTGTAGTATTGGGGTAATGCTCAACAGCCACTGCATGTGCAACAGAACAGAGACGCTCGTAGCAGGAAAATATCAACGGTGTGTCGCCTTCGAGGTAGTAGGTAGCACTTACAAAATGTACACCTGCATCAACAACTGCAGCAAGCTCCAGACATAGATCTTGGGCATCTTGATGATCATCAAAGATCTCCAGTAGATTTCGACGCATTGCTGGGGACATTTCTTCATTTTCTCGAAGAAAAGGCTCTATAGGCTCTATGGGCTTTGTTTCTTGTCTTTCGCGATTGCTTGCTTGACGTTATATGCTTGTCGATTGAGCTTTTCTTTAATGAAAGGGTCTCACTGCAAGCATTACAACGCAAATTTCCACTCACCACTGCAAAATGTTGTTTTGGATAGTCTTTCACGCGATCCCAAGCGCATGTTGTGTTTCCTTTCCCTGAGGACGAGGTCGAGCTACTGCTTCCTCCTTGTTTGTATTTGCCTTCGTTGACGTGAATTTTGTTTCCTAGAAATTGAAGCTCTTGCAGGACTACTAAGAGTTGCCCCAGCGGCTATTTTAACCTCAACAGGGTCAATATCTGTATTATTTTCATTTTCCTCGTCAGACATTTCAGCTTCTAATTGTGATGCCTCGCACTGCAGCAAATACCAAGATGGCGGGATGGGCGGGAAGCTCTGTGGAGCGAATAACCGCTGGATGTAAGCGCCCGTTAGATAGCTGCTGTCCAGTTCGTGGGCGCACGTGTTATTTCATAAATTATTTGTAAGAACGTATGACATCCTTAGTTTTGTTCAGTTTTAATAAAAAACCTTTTAATAAAGAACTTTTTGATGGTTTGGTCAGTTTTTAACTATTTGTTGACTCAAAAGTTGCCAAGGAAGGCAAAAGTTGCTCTAGTTGCTGACCGTTGCTCGCAGTACAAAAAGTTGCTGAAACCGCTAAAAGTTGCCCAAAAGTTGCCGAGCACAATCTATTTATGCCTAAGCAATGGTGCTCCAGTACGGTTTGACGGGCTAGCGCGCGGACTCCGCTATAAGTGAGGGGTGCCTGTCGGAAATATTTTGAAAGCCCCCAAACTTTAAGGACTGAAATCTCGTTTTGTGGGAGTGGCTAAGATTATTTGCATCCCATGAGAGGTACCTTTTGTGGTAAGATGTTTCTTTGACTGTCAGGATAATCCTGACGGCTGTTTTTTTTTTTTATTGTGACACCCTAAGCTCGACCAAACCACGAGGTTTGTCTCCAAAAAGGTATGACGAGTACACACACAAACACACCCACGCAAAGCACCTTCACAAGGGAATTTTAGGCTCAAGCTAACGGAGGTTTCGAGATCGCTAGTCGGCTTTTTTATATTAGGAACACAATGCAGAATGGTATTGTGAAATCACTTGCCACTGTTCGAGAAGCAAGCCTGAATGTTTATTCAGAAATGGAGAGGAAGGTGGCGTGTGAGTGAGAGCGAAGAGCTCGCTCCTCGCTCCTCTGGTGTGCCGGAATTCTGTCTATCTCTCCTCTAGACACTTACCTCGTCGGCTCATTCACTTATAAAGTAAAGAACGAGGCAGCTCCCTCCGCTGAGCAAGAACTCTTAAGAATTTCTCTTCGTAATCCGTGACTGATTCAATTTTCGTGTCAATTTTTTCTAGTCTCCCTTAGGGTTGTCACGCAACGCTCCTTGGGAGGAGCGTTGTGTGACGACCCTAAGAACAGCTGCGTAGGAGACTAACTTTTTTCCGATTCCTGCACTATAAAATTTTCCCAAGGGTCATTTTCACCTTAGTCAGGCAAAATTATTCACTCACCATGAAAAGGATAACCTGTGAACAGGCTATCGTAGGGATAACGGTGACTGCTTTCGTGGTTGCTGGCTTCCTAAAAAGGCTAAAGGTAGGACGAACAATCCCGTCATTTGACAGGAGTCTCTGAGCTCAGGTAAACGCCGAACGCTTAAGCTTCAAATCGCCAATATTCGCCTTATCAAGAGCCCATGGGGAGGGTCCCCAATAGGTTTTTCGGGATCCGGGATTTGGCTTATTTGTAGACCGGGATTCGGGATTTTAGAGAAAGGGGGAGCGAGATTCGGGATTGAAATTATGATCGGGATACGGGATTTAGCGGTTTTACGATGCAAGATTCGGGAAATGCCGTTGTAAAGAACCGGTATCCGGTAACGAAAAGTGAAAAATCCTTTCATTTTGACAACACAAATTGCATGCCCACATTTTCCTCGACCCTGTCACGTGCCTATTTTGACCGTACCACTTTTCTTATCCCACCATCTTCCAGTGGTTTACCGAAAATGAGGGAATCTGTAACATCTGTATGGCAGTTTTTAAAACGTATGTTCGGGATCGGGATAAGCCAATAGAAACTGTCGGGATTACGGGATTGAGGGAGAATTTTGGTCGGGATGACGGGATTGAAGAACCTTATTGGGGACCCTCCATGGGCTCCTGTCATATACAGCTACAAGGCAAGGCCTGGCTACAAGGTTATTTTCGGCGGAGAGAAACGACAGCCGGAAATACGTCTGCGTTCGCAAGCTACTGGACCCCAGTGATAGCATCCTTTCGTTTCAGCGAGATGAGAAGTAATGTTACAATTGACAAACATAGCAGCAAGGCTGATCTGACTACGTAGAAAGATTTGAATCTGCAAGACATCAACACGACACTAATAGAACTTCAACAGAGCAGGGTTGCAGCCGTAGACAGCTGTCTCGCTCTTCTTAGAGCTCATCAGTACGGCATAGCAAACGAGGACGGACGCCCACCAAATCACGCCATCACGTGTCTTGGAAAGGTCGAGAGTGTAAGTGTCGTGTTGATGTCTCGCAGAGCCAAAGATAGGATGGACAAAACCAACCTTATAAAGAAACGGTTTTGTCCATGGTTTTGTACAATACAATTACTGGTTTACAGCACTTTATGCCTTGCTTGTAATACGTCATTGAAAGCAACCATTTTTTTAAAATTTCAAAAAAGCATGGTTTTGTCCATGTTTCTTTATAAGGTTGGTTTTGTCCATCCTATCTTTGGCTCTGCTAGACATCAACACGACACTTGGACTCTCGACCTTTCCAAGACACGTGTTACAATTACTGGTTTACATGGTTTATAATACAATACAATTACTGGATTACAGCACTTTATGCCTTGCTTGTAATACGTCATTGAAAACAACCATTTTTTTAGAATTTCAAATGACAGCGCTCTCTTTTTGTTCATGAAATATGAACAATGCTTCATTGAAAATAGCTCAGGAAATAAAATAGCTTTCTATAAAATAAGCCGGGTATTTTGTCTCTATTTTGGCTTGTTGACCTTGTTGGAAAGAACGAAGATGATTTTGCCAGTAGTTAGGAAAAATAAATCAATTGACAGTAACAGCGGGTATTTTACACATCTTACTTCATCTACAAACGGGAAATTCCGACAATCGAAAAAGCAACCTCATTGCAAAACATTGTAACCTGCTGATAGACAACCTTGCGTCACTTTCTCGTGATTGCTACATACTGAATCGTGATTGGTTGATTCTCGCACGAACTTGTTATTCAAAGCTCTACAAAAACGGCAGTACTTATCCAAACACACACGGGGAAGTTCACACGGTATAAGTTTCCTGTAGGTACTTTCCGTACAGGTCACAAGACTGTACATCAGCTGTACATGTGGTTTTATACTTTCTGTCTTCTCTTCTCTCAGCTCTCAGTTGTTTTAAAAGTTTAACAAGATAAGTGCCCAAAATGCAACACGAAAGCATCAAAGGAATTGCAATCGCCATTTTGTTTTTCCTCACGCTCTTCGCTGGTCTTCTGCCGCTGAAGATCCGTGGATCGCATACAAGCGCAAGGCAACGATTTCTAAGCTACTGCAACTGCTTTGCCGGCGGAGTTTTCTTTGCCACGTGTCTGCTGGACTTGCTGCCGATGATCAGAGAAAAATATCAACAAGCTTTTAACCTGGCCGACATCCGCACGGTTTTTCCCGTTGCAGAGTTCACCACATGTGTAGGTTTCTTTCTGGTATTGACTGTTGAACAGATTGTCCACACATTTCACGATTCTTCGTTTCTACACGGATCTCATGGGAGCCACGACCAGAGACGACCGCTTTTGGGTAAAGTTCAAAAGGCAAAGGAAGGATCTTCTCAGTCGGACGCGTCTTCGAGTGCCTCCCTTGCTCAGGGTCATTTTTCACACCCCGCGCAAGAATCAAGTTTGAGGGTTTACATTTTGATTCTTGCCTTATCGCTGCATTCCGTTTTCGAAGGCGTTGCTCTAGGATTGATCACGGACGTTGATCGTTTAGCGCAAATAGCTGGAGCTATAGTGATCCACAAATCGATCATTGCATTTTCACTTAGCGTAAACCTTGTGCAACACGAAATGGAGACAAGAACAATCTTCAAGTCGGCTATTCTCTTCTCCATCATGGGCCCAATTGGCATAGGGATCGGCATAGCCGTGCTTCGTAACGCCACACAACTTTCAAGCAGTTTGTCGTCAGGAATTTTGCAAGGGATCGCGAATGGTACATTTCTGTTTGTGACATTCTTTGAAATCTTTCAGCGAGAGCTTGAAGCCAATGGCAACCGACTTCTAAAGGTACTATTTATGATCTCGGGCTACTCTGTAGTAACTGTACTGCTGTACTATGCTAACGTTTTGGAACACAACAGTGCTAACATTAATCCACATCCAATAGCGAGCAATTCCACATCGTCACGCGTGGGCTTTGTCTGATGAAAGTAAAATTAATATAATTATTAAAAGAAAAATACCTTTATATGTTTTCATAAGTTTAATTAAAATATACAGTATAAGGTTAACAGTGTTATTTGTTAAAAAATAGTTTATTTTCGGGAAATTAGTTTTGTCAAAGGGGTATTTAATTGTGTTAAAGTATTACATTTCTATTAAATAGTTGTTTTATCTTAAGAATAATTAAAGACAGAATAAATGGCCACTTTCATTAGTTCATCTCACTGTGAGCATTCCACACTCCATCCCAGTTTTACAAAGCAGGCATCCCTGATAAAATATTGTTTCTAACCACCGTTGATCTCATGAAAGAGGGCTGGTCTCCAAGCAGAATTAGATCCCTCCAGTTTTGGACCCTCTTAGTGTTACTGTAATTAATGCTACCAAGCAAGTAAAGAGAATCTGGGTAATTGCATATAATTTTACTTTTTGGTGCGAATGACAAAATGTTAAAATGTCGACATTGCTTCTTTGAACCAGTCTTGGCTAGGCCAAGTGCTGTCAGCAACATTTGTTTGTATGTAATCTTTACTGATGCCGTTAAAAGACAGTGTTGTGTTTAGGTTGGAAAAATAAGGTTACTTGCTCATTTTAAAGTGTCAGATGTTCAAAGTTCGTCAAGTCGATCACAGTCATACACGCAGACGATCACACTTCACTTACGTTCCAGCAATGACGTTTTGTTTTGACAGAAAAGCTATGTCAGCATTTTTGCTATGTCATAATATGCTGATTACTATTCTGCGAAACATGCTTGAAAAAGAAATTATTGCTTTAAGAAAAAGAATGTTTAACAAGGTGGTCCAAATAGCGTGAGGGGGTCCAGATCGAGTCTAGATCTGGAGAGTCCAAGTTCCCAAGAGGGTCCAAATCCACTGTGACACTTGCTCTCAAATGGACATAAAGAATGTGGGCCTTAATTAAATCTCCACCACAACTGAATTTGGCAATTAGACATTTACACTTGAAAAGGATAATGTATAAAAACCAAGAAAAGGGAGTACAGAAGATTGTTTTTAACTGTTCAAGAAATTTGGTTGGTTATGTTTTTGCAATCAGAGAGTCAAACGTTTTATGGCCTGAGCCTGCTTTTCAGAGGCATTGGTATAGGGTGTGTGGTTGTGGCTAATGCATATCCCTTGATCCTTTCTGATCCTGTCCGTGTTGAAAATTTATATGACAAGAGACATTTTACTTTTAAATTTCGGCCTTGATTTGTGTGGAATAAATACGTAAAGGAATTTTACTCTCCCCTGTAACTTTGGTTGTTATGACAAGGCATTTATTTGTTTACACACCATCACAAAGGCTGATTAAAGCAAAAAATAAGACTTGGTTACTACATAATCAGAGTGTGGGATAACTCAAGTGTTTATATCAGGCTATGTAAACAAAAGCATGTACTGATTTCTTTTTGTTATAGAAAATGAATGAGAGAAACATGACATCGTAGTCATGTTTCCAAATCAAATTATCTTATACCAGGGTCCTGTAAAATATCCTTCAATTATTTTTAAGATGGCATTCCAATCCAGTGAGATAAAAAAAATTGTTAGTGGCTGGGTATTCTGTGCCTTGATTGTCAGAAAAAAATGTACATTATTATAAATAATAACTTGAAATGGGAATGTGTTCTATGTATATAGTGTAGTAATAAATTAGCATAAGAACTGGTTGAGTCAGTGCATGCAACAATTTTCCTGGAGCAAAGTACTGCTACATAGAAATGAAAAACGTTTGAAATCCACCATTAAATTGGAGTCTGAGAATCTCAGGAATGACAGGATTATAAGTTCAGTGAACCTTTCAGTGTTTGTAATTTCCAGCTATAGTCTGAATGAGTCTCAACTTAACGTTTCAACATTTAGATTACTTGTGTTTGAACTCACAGAATTTTGCTCAGAAAGTTTTTTCTTATGTTCTTGTTTCCTGTACTAAAGATCTGTACAGGTCTTTTGTTGTTATCAAAATCTAAGAGAGGATAGACTGCGAGTAGTCTCTAATTTTGGCAATGGCGAAACTTTGGTGCTCCCTTCGCGTTGGGTCTCCTCGAAATTTTGCGTGCATTTCGTCCACACCACAATTGCCACCACCAAAATTAGAGACCTCGCAGTCTAAAGAGAGGAAAATTTCTTGATTTTAGATGTTAACCCATGCCTCTGACAGGTTGCAATATATTTTCCCGGATTTGCATCTTGTCATTGTCCTATCTTTACCTTTTTTTCAAGAAGCCGCATTTTCAGTTTTTGTGAAACTGAAGGAACTACATTTTTGTATGGTTAAATGTCACATGCTGACAAGTTTTTCATTACTGCTCTTTCCAATGATTTTAGTATGATGTAAAGGAAGTTTATTTTTGTGAAGCTGATTTACTGAAACTGTAATTTCTTTTTGGCAAGCCAATCATTATGCCATGTTTCCTGGCTGATTTGTTCTTTTACATGACACTTGTATTTTAAAGCCTGATGCAATCACAAGAGGGTGTTTGGTGTTCAGAAGTTTATGTGAATACAAGCTGCAGATAAGGGTTTACATTTAGTACTTTTGAATTATTCCAAACAACCTTGAGTGTTTGCATCAGATTACATAAGTAGAGAGTGGTTTTCTATTTCTTGAAAAAATAAAGCTATGATATCTTAATTTTTATTTTTTCTATTTGTTTTCATTTTTTAATTCAGTACCTCTCTAAAGATCACTACTCAGTGAGAGAGCTTCCCGCTTAAACATTATTATTCTTACTATTATTATTAATTATAGCAGTGCAAGATGTATATATGCTATGTCCCTAAACAGCACGCACAAGGCACGAACATAGCCTGTGCAGCTAATTTATTATTATTATTATTATTATTATTATGTTAGTAATGAAACACAGCATCCAACACAGCAAAATTTTTAAAAATGCAATCAGGCGTAAGTGAAGAATATCAACTGTTTATACTGCAAGAGATGATAACAAATAAATGATTTAAGGACGGTGCCTCCTAATACAGATGACAATATTTTTGCAAAGGTTATGACTATGGCGAAAAAGTAGATCTTAGCAAGGGTAATTGGAATTCAAAAAGAAAAATGTGGGTGACACATTTTTCAGAGAAAATTGAGCAACCATTATTCTAAAAATACAAAGAATGTATGGCAATTTCTTTCCAAATTTAAGCTCGATTATCACTGAAAAATGGGTGGTTACCCCAAATTTTCTTTTTGGATTCTGATAGTCCTTGCTAAGATCTGCTTTTTTCACAGTCACAAACCGCACAAAAATATTGTTGTGTTTGTGGGCAAATTCCACAAGAAACCCGAATATCCCGAGATGCGCAGAACATATGCGCAGTAACAAAAGGAGGCACCATCCTTAAGGGCTGTTTCTACAAAGAGATCTCCAGACCTTCAAACTTTTAATTTCTGAAATGGAAAATTTTGATGTTGTAGAAAAGGAAAATATTGCTTATATTTAGATTGGAACAAATTCTCTGAATTTTCTGAAAATTTTGCGTTGGGAAATACCACCCTCGAGCTTAAGCCAACACTTTTATTTAGGGGGGGGGGGGGGGGTGGAGGGGATACAGTACCTGCATCTAAAAGTGACAGATGCGAGTGAAGCCCACCATAAATGACAGTGTCAATCTTAACTAAACTGGAGTGTGGCTCCTTGACATCCCTTTACTCAGGAAAAATGTTGATAAGAAGAATATGGTTTAATTTTAGCATTTTAGACCAAATGGCTAGAACACACTTTCACACACGCCTGTAATGCCCATATAGGGAGGCCAAGCCGAATAATGAAACTTAAAAGTTGAAGAAACTCTCACTTCACAGTGTTTATTTCATTTAGTTTTGATGTTTCACGTGATTCTACAAATAATCATATCTAAAACAAAATGCTTGATTGTGATTGGTTGTCCATGTGCCTATTTGGAGGGTGGTCACATGGGTATCCAATTACAGCTGTCCAAGTTAAACTTTTTGTAATTGGATAGCTGTAATCGGACGATGCTGTGTGCATGTCAATCAGGTCCACTGAAATGGGTTCTTTTTATAGCCGTTTTTCCACTGCTTGGAAAACTGATAATTAAAAATATATCCTTGAAGGGCACATAGATTTTCTAATCTCGCATTTTGTTATAGATACAATTAATTGGTAACTGGACTTCGTGTCATACAATTTAGCGCTAATCATGCTTGTAATTTCAAATCGTCCTCATGCTACACACTCCGCTGATTTAAAATTACTCATCCGATTACTCCCTGAATTGTACTCCACTCAGTCCAATTACCATTACATACAGTGTATGTACTAATCATTATTGAAAATAAAATCTTTTGATTGTAACACTGAGTAGTTGGTTGTGCCACTACAGATAAAATAAATACTACAAACTTTTCATCCAAAGAGTACCCCCACCCCCAGGAAGTAAAACCTAAGTGAAAGTTACATTGCGTTGAAATATTTTATAATAAGTAATTTCCCATAGTAATGATCTACTCCCTACCCCCTGCCACGCCCAAATTTGGCAGCTCTTTAATAACAACTCCAATGTAACAACAACAAATTATGTACCCCATACATGAATGTATAGTTACACGCCCACATTAATTCTGCTTTATAACCTTTTGTACTTCAGAATTGAGGTTGGCTCTATTGGGGATTAAAGCCACAATAACACACTTTGTCATAGTATTTGCCCTTGTATTTTCGCTGGCTGAAAGTAACACCAACCCACAAGAAACTGTTAGGAGGGCCCTTAAGCACAGGAACGGTGACATTCCAGACATCACAGGTGAGAACCAGAAGTGTTATAAGTAGTGTTTCCTTTTTAGGTGCACTTATTGTCTTCTGCTTCATACCAGGAATAGGAAAACTATTGTCTTGAAGTCTACCTTGACAAGCTGATGTCATTTCAGAACACGCTAAGACTCAGTAGTAATCCCATATCCAGGACATCAACTTTCTCATTAAAGTCCTCTAATACATTTGTTACTGAAAGGTGCATTTCCTGAGGCCAGCTAATCCTGAAGGTAACAGGGGTCATTAGCCATTACAGCCATCGTTAAATAATACTAGCTAATACTCCCGGGGGAGGGGGGTACTCGACCCATATTTGGGTATAGGTTAGCCGCTGAGGGTTTGAAGCCCTGACCCTGTTTAGGACAACAAGCTCAATTTTATTACCCTGTTTAGGACATGCAATACCCTGTTTATAATTAGGACAGACTCGCGTGAAATTATATACCCTGTTTAGGACAGACTCGCACGAAATCACATACCCTGTTTAGGACAGAGAGGCCAAAAACCATACCCTGACCAGCGGCACATCCCCGTATAGGCCATATAAGGGAGTACCCCCCCCCCCCCCCTCGGGCTAATACTCTTACATGTAGTTTTTACATCAATGGGTCCTGCTTTAAACTCTTGTAAATGGACCCTCGAGAGTGATAGTGTCATTATTATATAATAATTTAGTCAAAGGTACCTGTCTCACTTTAGCCCGCATAGCAAGCGTTTCCGTAGGCATTTATGGGTGTCAGAAGCACATTTTTTGCTTTTACTGGGAAGAGGGCAAGCGTTTCCTCTCCTCCACTTCTCCCATTTTTTGGCCCTCCGCCGAAAAGTGAAAATGCTTCAAACCTGCGCAAAACCCTATGGGAATGCTTGCTATGCAGGCTAGTCTCAATTCAGTTATTATTTACTAACTGTGAGTCAGAAGAGGTGTGTCAAAATTAATTCTCCTAAATGTTACATGCTTGTTGCAAGTTGTTACATTACAAAATATCCTGTCTTTTGTTCCACAATATCTGGGAGAAAAGCTGTCTACAAGCACTTTGTAATTTTATGTAGAATAATTTAGGCCTTGCAAGCTAGGTATCAGTTTCCATTTGAGTCATCTACTTGACTTTGAGAGGAATCCATCTCACTCTGAGAGGCATCTCCAGCCTGGTTACCAATTTCAGGTGTTTCCATGGCATTTTGAGAGGCATCTCCAGGCTTTTCAGGTGTTTCCATGGAGGTTTGTCCAAGGTTTTCGGGTGTTTCCATGGTATTTTTAGAAGCATCTGCCTGTTTTTCAGGCACGGCTGGTTGATCTTCAGAGATGTCCAACTCATCTAGATCTGGTGCTGTGAGCTTCTCATCAAAGAACTTGAAGACTGAATCAAAAGCCAAGTGTGAAGTAAGCTCATGCTTTATTGTACCTAACAAAAAGAAAATGCACCAAGTTTTCAGTGAAGCAGTTTAATAGCTGTGACAGAAACAATGGATAAAGATGAAAAGATAGAGACAGAAAAAACAGATAAAGATTTTAGAGATGTTTAATTTTTATGAAAGTATTTGTTGGTAATTAGAGGGGCAAAAGGCTACCATTAGCATTTTAAATAAAACAATTTTTTTGGTGCTAAAATTGCAGTGAGTTGAAACCTGATTGCACATGTAACTAGAATGCTTGGGGGAGTTGTAGTCCCCCAGCTCTAGACTTCCCCTCCACTTCCCTTATATCGCACTCTGCCCCTCAAATGCGTATCAATGACATACTCCATACATTTTCACTAGTTGGAGCTGTACATGTGGCATATCATGCTTTCAAACAGGGCCACCTCGGCAAGCCTGGTTCTTTAATCACTCTGCCTTTTTTCCGCATCCTTTTTGAGCTATTTTGTCTACAAAATAGCCTCATAGTCAGCATGCAGCCTCAAGTTTCTGGGAAGGTTGGTTCTTTGGTTGGTTGGTTGGTTGGTTGGTTTTTGGGTGGACCATGCTACTAAAGCACCATGCTACTAAAGCGACACTACGAAAGTGTCCGGATTTCATTCGTTTGATGTTGGATATTTATATATCAAATAGAAATGGCTGGCTTCCTTGTGGTAGACTTCCTTAGAAAACGAATCGTCAGCACAACCCTGGTTTACATGTGAGCGGAAGCGAGTTCTAGTAAATAATCCTTTGTACACGTGCGCACAACTTACGTTTTGAGTTATATGGTTCAACTTTAGAGTGTGAGAAATAACATGACTTCTGTGCAGGGATGTCCCATAGTAAATTATGGTAAATAGATGGCAAATAGTTTGAAGGTATAAAAAGGGCAGAATCGTGAATTTCGAACGAAAACGAATTATTGTTCACACCTTTTGGTAGGTTTTAAAATTTAAATGCCCATGCCACTCGATCACTAGGTCCGTCAAAGGCACAAGGTCGACAAGGAAAAAGATTGTATGGGTGGCATAAACGTTGCTCCTACGTGCAACTTGCTAAGTGCAAAGTTAGAGGTGACTTATCAGAGAAATGGGTTTCTGGTTAGGCTGCATGGCGGTAGCGGGATTGTTTGTACAAAGTTTGAGCGGAAAGATCAGCAGACAGCAATCAAATCAAATCAAATCAAAACAATTATCACCACCAATACGAAGACAAAAACGCAACAGCTCTACGCAAGATTCGTTTCACAGTTTTATGGACACAAACATCGGTTATCATTTTTCAGATTACGAAAAACGCATAAATTTACTCATTCCCCGGTTCCTTTTAAGTTTCTCCCTTTTGTTACACAACTCTAGCTGCCACGAAAGCCAATAAAAAGTGCCGAAAACGAACTCATGATAGTCTCATGAAAGTCTCTTGACTTGCCATTGAACTTTGTCTCATCATGTTTGTACATGACAAAGCACCACTTGTTTACACAAAACAGTAATCTGATCTCACACTCAAGCAGCATAACACGTTCTTTACACGTGAAACGACCCACACTAAACATTATCACATGACTGCCTGGCCCTGCGATAAAATCCCCCCCCCCCGGACCTATTAAAGCACAATTTGGCCTTGAGTTGATCACGTGTACTCCACGTGATAAAATTCACGCTGTTTACTACACAGGCCAACCACTCCATTATTCTCGAATTTGCTCAATTAAAATTCCAACGATTCCTTTGCCCATTACCACCTCTCTACATAACAAAACATCCCTTAATATTATTTTCACCCAATTTTGTATCTTACTTTCACATCAAAACGCTCATCAAAACAAAATTTATTTGCAAAACACAACCACTGATTTTTGTGTGGCTTCAGCGAAGCTGAGACCACTACCGTGTGGCACCAATATTTTTGCGGGAGTTTAATTTTGTGAATGGTGATTTTTTTTGTGTGTGTTTTGCAGGACTAATTTTTGCCATTGGGGAAACTGTTTATTCTTCCTTGGAAATATTAATTTTTGCGATTTTCTGGAAGCCGCCTTCTATCTGGAATTATAACATTATCGTTTTTTGAGTATAAACAATCGAATGCAGGTGAACAACATGCAGATGTATAACACGTTAAATCAGTTAATCAGTGGAGTACCTTCAGACAATCCTATTCTTTAAAGCTTTTAACAGCTTAATACTTGTAATGTACTGACTGCAATTTCATCGTTTTATTTCTGAATGTTTTGCTTCTAATTTCGTTTTATTTTTGAACGAAAAGAGACGGTTTAAGTAAATGGGCACCAACATAATATTACATGACATGTAAAAGGCGATGTTTGTATATAAATTTCGACAATGGAGTAAATTTTTGCGGGAATTATTTTTTTCCGCGGGAACTTTTTTTGCGGATCGTGAAAAAAACCGCAAAATCATAAAAATTTGAATCCGAAAAAATTAGTGCCACAGTTAACCACACGGTATGTCAGCACGTGCGATGTTTCTGGCTTTTTTGTCAGTTTGCTATGTGACTAGTCATGTAAGACTTGCACAAGTCACACAATGGCATGATCTTTTCTAACAAGGCACGCTTATTACTCGATTTTAGCCGTGTGTTCCAAAATGTAAGTCCGTGTGAAATAATGTGAAAAATAAAACAGAGCTTATCTATAATCATTTCTCTGGATACGGGAGTTGCCACGTTCGTCAAGCATGATGTCACGCAAGAAGAAGACGTATGTGACTTTCAAGATCGGCTATTCTCTTCTGGTTCAAACATTACAGAATTAATTTTTGTGACAAGTTACGCTTCCTACTAGATCCAAAATATTTGTCCATGAAAAAATATTCTTTCCATTACAAAGCCACAAAATTAAATTTCAATCCATTGAGCTGCCAAGAAACATCTGAGAATGAGCTTCAGAAAGGACTGTTTTGTATTATTTTGTTTGTCCCATATTCACACTGTTGTCAGATATTTTACAGATTTTATCTCACTTTCTTCTTGTTTTGTCGTAATTTGAAGCCACACTTGTATGCATTTAAGCGTACCATCTATTGATCAATGACGCATATGAATTCGAAACCACTAATATAAACTCAAACATTGATCTTTGATCACCCTCAAATCTGTAAGAAGCCCTGGGAACAAGGTTGCACAATATCGGACACAGCTCCACTTATAAGGTAAACTCTGTCTAAAAACCAATACTTTTCGAATGCTCAACGCTACTCAAATAACCAACATCGCAGTAGTGTACCTTGGTACACGCACGTTCATTCAATGACCATTTCCGTACCTCTCATTGACAGCTACAAAATAGCTCACGCACGCTTTGCGTGCCTATGTTTACACTCTGCCAACACAATGCACAAACAGAGTTCTGGTTTTCCCTTGGATCAGAACAAAGCAAAGTAAGGGGGTTCTTGTTTCTCACATTTTTGAGTTTCAGAAAACTTCCTGTTTAACTTGTGAGACCTTCTCAACATAAAAAAATAATAAAATTGGCCCAGTTGAAAAGTCCCTAGGACTTCCTCCTAGTACTATATTTTGAGGATTTTTCCCATACATTTTCCTTTTTCTTACCAGCTGACACCATATCGCAATCAGCGCCTTTGAACATGGACTGTATAGGAGCATCCAAAGGAAGGTCTGATGACACCCAGTTACGTGAATTCTACAAACAGTGAAAGACACACTTGAGTCTACTGAATTTAATACTGGCCCTTAAGGCTTACGTGTACAACCTTTACACAGTTTCTGTAGCATAAAGCAGAGTCCATCCTGGGTTTACTCCACAACACATTGTTAGGTTTACCCTACCCCTAAAGGTGCTAGTGGTTAGGGCTTGACTTTTAGTAACCATTTCACACCCAAGAGTGCCCCCAAATTTCATTTTGTAAGGTACTAAAATATAAATAGTACCATGTGAAAGTACTGCTGAAGAGGTTTCATTTGAGTGGTCACACTGTAGGAATTCGTCCACAGACTTAAAAGTTAGCATCACATCTAAGTCTCCATAACTGACTCTGGGAGTGAAAGAGTTAAACTTGAATTCCGGCTTCTCTTTGGGCAAGCATCTCTCAAAGTTTTTTGGCCCGAGCCAACTTGCCATTTGCCCTGGCATACAAAAATCCTCAGTTAAAAACCATTTAACAATTTGCAAGGGAAAGACAAATTTTGAGGCAGTCAAACACCATGATGCATTTTAATAAGAATTCCATTCTTGGCGTTTGGTGTGTGTTGTGTCTCTCATGAATGTTTCATAAATTATGTGGTAAACTGCAAATCTGATTCAAGTCAGCAAACTTGCACTGTAATTGATAAATGGTTTGCCTGGGCCCTTCATCACTCATTATGCAAGTGAACAGATCAAGTTACTTCCCAGACTTCAAAAACTGCTTGCCCCAGACAATCAGACAGGACTTTGGTCAAGCTCTGAATGGTTGGGTGAAAGCAAAATTTTGTGAGTGTAGTTTAAGACCCTTATGGTGAAGATCGAAAGCAAAAAAAGCAATTGCAAACTAAGAAAGCCTGAAAAAATTCACGTTCAATTTGAAAGCATTGATAAACAAACTAAACCTTGAGCAAACTGACCTAATATGATTATTTATATTCTAATGATTTATTTTAAACAATGGATTTCTTTGATCTTACCCTTCTCATCCACTTTATAAATTTCTTGTCTGCTCTCTGGTGTGCAAGACTGTGCACAGAGTCTGTAAATGCAACAGCTTTTACTCGGGGCAAAATTCCTTTGCAATTTTGTAACTGAATAGTAATAACAATAATAAAAGATTTCAGTACAGATAATTGTCTTATCAAAGTACCAGAAAAGCTTTATTGAATCTCCTCAACTCTAAATTACACCATCTTGTTATATTACATGCCCCCCCCCCCCAAACAACTGCTTCACCTTTAAACTACAGATTATCTTCAACATGTTTACCCTACCTGCTTATTTAGTACTAATTTTTGAACTGACAGTAAAAACCTTTAATGCTGGTCAAAACATAGATAATTATGATTACTTTGACTATATAAGTTCATTTCAGGGAATGGATTATGTGCAATCACACAACTAGTAAAGTAATGATACAGGATACATTTAGTAAGCAAATGAATGTAACTTTTGAATTTTAAAGTGAATTCCTTGCTGAACCTCTCCCCAACCACCATGCACGCCCAGTTATCCACCATCTGTAGTTATATCTACAAACTCAAACAAAACTAGTCAATAAGAATCCAAAACGTGCACAGATTTCTCTGTCTCCCTGAATGAAAGAAATGCGTTCCTTAGACCCCTTTCAGTTTCTGCCTCAGATTCCATGTTTTTTTGTTTTGAAGGTCTGACAATGAATCAGAATTCTTTTCGGTAGCAAACTCACATTTTCATAAGGGGGAGAAGAGGAAGAGTTGTTGAGATGTAGGAATTTTAAAGGTCAAACTTGTCACTCAAGAATTTATTATACGTGCCTAAACAGTTTTGTTCACAATCGTAGCTACCATCATGGAGATTTAATGAACAGATATAATCACAAGTCATATATTAAATAAAATATACTTACTCCTTCCACAATGACAATTCCACCATAACTATGAGCCACAACAACTATTTTTTGAGCTGCAGCCTTGGAAATAAAGTTGTCCCACACATAGACAAAATGCTCTTCTGGTGATTCACTGCCCTTGAAAAACAGATCAAAGTTTTAAATGCTGTGCAAAATTAAAACTTATTTAATTCCTTTCACAGATTCAGGTTCCTTTTCAGTGCTACATGCTCATCTTTGCCACTAAACAAAGTTTTTGTTATTACTTTCTTAACACCTTTTTCACATCTCTTTAAACATTTAAGTTATCTATGACTTTTCTTTTTCACCAGCCAATCATTAATATTGTAAGAACTTTAAAAGGCAGAGTGGTCAAATTTTATGTTTTGTAACTTATAAAATGAGAGTTATATGGTAGTGTTTCAAATAATTATGTAATATAGAGCAAAGACAAGTAAAATAAGGTAAATGTCTAGTTTCAATGTTACTGAATTTGTTGTTCCTGAAAGACTAGGATAGGAGCATAAAATAGTATTTCTGCTTGAAGAACTTACTCTGATAGGAATCCTTTTCTTGTTTTCCCGCACATAATTTTCATTTCCATTTGTGATAAGTACTCCATAACCCTCCTGTGTGTTTTACAAATAATTAAACAAAACAACAATTAATAAAGGGATTTAATGCAAAGTTAAAAAATTGTACTGAAGATATCCCACCTGGGGCTTCCCTGATAGCAGAGAGCTCTCATGGCAAGAGAAAAATGAGAGGAAGGAGAGAGACCTGGGGCATGGATTTTGATTTAATAATTTTTTATTATGAGAAAATCACGTACTATAAAGTGCCTGGAACAGAGGCAGGTAGTGCACTCAGCTTTAACTTCCAGGGCCAAAAGAAACATGCAAACAATTTACTTGGAGACCAAACCTGGCTGGCGCGCTTGATGTATGGCATCATGGTTCCACAATTCAAATCATCGTTTATAATTAACCTAAACAGAAAAAGAAAACACCATGATCTCACTACAAAGGAAAGGTAACTGACAGTCAGAATGTGTTGTTCCCACGGAGGTTTTTTTTGGTTTAACCCCCCCCCCCACCCCTCTCTGGAAATTCCAGTTTAGGGTCATACTTTTCTTTACAAATTTTGGTCTGTAAGACTCCTCCTCCTCAGAATTTTAAATGACCCTCTGCGGTGCATAAAGTGAAAACCATGAAGACAAAATAGGTAGCTACTGTCTTCAGTTCAAATAGAGTTCCACCAGAAGCTGCCTTCTCATGAAACCACTTACCTTCTGGCCCACTGTCCTGCTCTAACCACACCACTGCCGTGAATAAGAATCATCAACTTGTCACTTGTCATGGCATTATCACTCATAAATATGAAACTCTTTGCTTCATCTTCTTTTGCATCGACCTGCCACGACAATGTCAAACACTTTTACATCATTATGACTGAGTCTGTTTATAAAGAAAAGCCTATCAATTAGTGGTAGTGGTGTTCTCACAACACCAAAACAAATCAGACAGTGAGACAAAAATCTACTGCAATTTTGATAAAATGAGATCTTATTTTTGTGCAGACTGTCTTCCAAGTTTTCCCAGTTTTTGTTGAGTACCACAAGGCACATTCAATTGACTGTATTCTGGAATCAGAATAAGCAGAATAGTCTCTAAAACTCAATGCACATTTTAATGTGCATTAAAATGCACTTAAAAGTTCTCTCACTTCTAAAATAGCCTGCGTACAGACGTCTCCTGTGTGAAGCAAAGGAAATAGGAGACTCTGCATGCAGACTATTCTAAAATACATGTGCCTAATACTACAATACAATAGCTTGCAGTATTCCAAATTGTGTAGTTTTCTACTGCCCCAAAGAATCTTGATGTGAAAGTTAAATTCATAATCTTAGAAAAAATGCAGTTTTTGCTAAAGCCTTTCTGAGATCTCTTTATTTGGTCTTTTGTCACAAACTAGCAATTTTTTGCAATTTTTATTTATTTCATAATTTTCACAGTTTTTGTGGGAAAAGAAAAAGAGAAAAAAGAAAGGTAATATGTTCAGTCTGCTTTTAAAAATAACAGCATAAAAGCAAGAGTTAACACAAACCAAAAACTATTACAGTACTAGCCACATGGACCAGCTGGCACACATCGGACAAGAGACTTCAAATCACTTACAGGAATATAATGTTTCCTTAGATTGACTTCTTCCTCCAGTAATTTGTAAACATACTCAGTAATTACCTACAAAGCACAAACATCAAGACATTAAGCTGCTGGGAGTTATCTGCAAGTTTTTGTTGGAACATGCAGTGATTTTGTCACAATTTGCCATTTGAGTCCCTGGGACCTAGTCCATGAAAAATAATGAGTCCCAGGACCAAAACCATTATTAGTCCTATCTATCAAGTGCTTGAAGTTTAACACTGTTTTTACTTTGCTTTCTTGTTTTGTTTTGTATTTTACCTTAGCTATTATCATAAATAGCGGGCTTCAGTGAGCTTTGCACCGTGCCCGCTTTATTCCATACTTGGTACAACCTCGTTCCCAGGGTCCTCTTGACGTCAAAATCCATAACCACTTGATCACAATCAAACACTGTGACATTTGGAATAGACCAGATTTACTAATAACGTAAGTAAAGGTTTGTATTTTTATCTCAGAAATTACTTCGAGATATATTTTAGAGCCAACTGATATAAGTTGTGTTCTAGATTCTAAATTACACAAACAGGAGATAATTATGATTAATCGTAGCACGTTCGCACTTGCGCATTCTGAAGGATGCATGCGTCTTTTAGGATTTTTATGCATCACAGACGCAGGATGCAGGGGTTACAATTATCTTTTTTAGTTCAGCATGTTGAGATTATGCCAAAATCTCAGCATGCCTTGGCCACAGAGATTTTGGTTAACTGGCAGTGAGAAATACATGTATTATAGCTTAAATGTAACAAGGCAGACAAATTTAATGTATCAAGATTTAGTATTGAGATCTTGGCAACGTCTTGACCAGTGGCGCCCAGAAATTAGGCTAAGAGGCCCAGTCTAAGCTCAAGATCTTGGAGAAAAATCAAGGCAAAGGAAATTTAATTAGCATGTTGGAGGCACTGTAAGAAGTATGAAATTAATGATTATAAAATAACTAATATTAATGGGTAACAGCAATCTTTCAGCAAAAACCAACTAATAATTGCGGGGCTTATCCACAACCCTAAATTGGACAAGCAGCTCACCCAAGGGGAGGTGACATTCAACTACAAATTGCAGTTGCGTCATATGCTACAGTAGTTGAAGATACAAGTCATGTATTTTCTAAGTGCTTGCCCTGACAAGCCGTCTCAACCATTTGTTAATAATCCACTGGAATAAATGCAGATGTTTTCTTACTTTGTAATCGCGTAAACTATATGGAAGAAATGAATCTACTGTCTTCCAAATCACAAAATGGAGTCAACTCAAATCTTGTGGATACCATGCTATACTTAATATAGACCCCATAACATTACAGTCAGTAACTGAAGTTGAAGAACAGTTACTGACTGTAATATCATTATGGACTCCCTGACAGACACCAAAACCTGGTCTGGTGTCCACTAGAATGAATGTTGACTGTTTTCATTAATGTAAATAATACACATGTAAATAAGACGTAATACACAATGTAAATAAGACCTTACCTCTCCCAGTGCCTCATAATGTTTTTGATTGTATGTCCTATCACCTTCCTTTACTTCAAACTTGAATGGCTCACCAGTTTCGATGTTCCGCATCTGTCCATCTGCACAAAACCAATTGGTTTTAAGTAGTATGTACCATATGTGAAGCTGCGGTGATGTAGTGGTTAAATAGTAATGTGTCTGAATTATTATTGGACTTTCGACAGAGGATACGTTAGGTGGTTTGCCACTGCAACCATCAACAGAGGTGTTCTGAAGGTTACTAAATTTCCCTCTCATTTAGCTTCCCTCCCCTCCCTTCCCCTCATCTCAATATATTGAGTTTTACGACAAAGCAAAATGTTGGCACCATATTGGCCTATAGAAGTCTAATGCTGAAAAGGAGTGGGGATGGAGGCATGGAAATGCTCATGTCAGCTGTTCGGAAATAATGTTTTTGAACATGAATGGAATCGTCTACAATAGATCCTATCACAGCCTTCCCAACTACTTATGGCGATAGTTGTATGTACTTCTCTGCAGTGTGGTATGTTTTCTAGACAAGAAGCAATACTCCCCATTGTCTCTCTCTACTCAGGTACATACAAATGGGTACTAGTGATAAATTCCTGGGGTATATTAGCCCTGCAACGGACTAGCCTTCCACCCAGTGGGACAAGTAATAATACTCTTACATAAATTATAGTTGCTGGATTAAGTGTGGGCCATCTAAACCTTAAGTGTGACTTTATCTGCTTAGCATACTACTTTAAACGAAATATATAACTTAAAATGATTTATGGTAATATAAAGTTTGCTTCCTTACTGGCAAGTGTGATTAACAAAAAGTCTTTCATAACCAACCTTCATTGAACTTGTATCCAAACTCTTCCAAGGTTTGTGGAAAAACAATTTCTTTCTCCTTGCTCGATTTCAAACCCAAATCTACAGGAAACGACATTGAATGATGCCCAGAAATCAACTAGCTGTTATATGTCATTCTGGTGGAAGGAATCAACTCATTTTGTTTCTAAATTTTGGATCTCATAGCTCAAGAAGGCTAAAAAAGATGAACAATGACCACTGCTAACAAAACAACAGGGCTTAGCTTATTTGATATAAGCTGATGTTACCATTGGTGTAAGGGCC
Organism: Siderastrea radians; assembly: GCA_964017195.1. Classification (NCBI taxonomy): domain Eukaryota; kingdom Metazoa; phylum Cnidaria; class Anthozoa; order Scleractinia; family Rhizangiidae; genus Siderastrea; species Siderastrea radians. Next base: position 64,199,467 of record OZ024889.1, on the reverse strand, counting down.
GATTTAGACGGTACAACTTTTGCTTACGACTATCATATGCGACTTTTGTAGCACACGCTGCTCGCGTCAAGCAAAGATCGTATACAACTCATCATTCTAACATTTTGATTTGGCTACAACTGTTGTAGGGTTTTAAAACATGTCTCAAAATCCTACGACATTTTTCGTGTTGTGTGCGACTGTCACGAAGATGTTGTACATCTGCTTTAGACGACACGATTCGTGTTGTAGACATGACGAAAGCAAGTTGCATACTACAGTCGTAAGGAAAAATCATACTGTCTAAATCGGCCCTAAGATGACCATTAATTTAGGCGGCAATTCTATAACTATTTGCTGATTCCAGGCCGAATTTTAGCATTGCTCTCATATTCTCTTACGTTGGTCGCTCGCTAAAATAGGGCCTGCTACAATCTCTCACACGACCTTGTGCCGGCGGCCAAATTTTGGCTGCGGGAATCTCGTAATCTGATTGGCCCTTTAACAATAGAGCTGTCAATGGAAGTAAATTGTCTACGAGACTTGCTCACAATTTCGATCCGACCGCCATCGCCAAGGAACAACCAAGGTTTTATAATAAATGTTCTTCATTTTGAAATTCGCTGCTAATCTCAAATATTTATCACTTCTGGAACTAAATTAAATTACCAAATACGTGTTTGTTTATAAACGGTTTTATTTATATCTTCATTCTAAAGAATGAAACTGAAGGTATTTCTCTGAATTGCCCAAGGTTTTTTATGTGGAAATATAGGTGAAAAATGTGAAGAGAATATTTCCGGACACCACCTGAAATGAGAAAGGATTCAAGCATGGTACATGACAACCTCATTGTGTTTTGAATTTTCATTCAGTTTCAGCTCAGACAGAGCAACCATGTACAATACCGAAACCTTCAAGGGAGCAATTGTGCAAATTTGAGTGCTAGACTGCTAGTGCCTAGAGGATACATTGTAGCCTATGATTTTCTTATTTTTGCCGACATTTGTGTGACTTTTTTGCGAATTGCCGTTATGGGAAATTTGATACCAAGAATCGTGCAAGCAGAAGAAATTTTCATTGGCTGTTTTGTTGGAGGTCAATCAATCAAAAAAGTGGGCGGTAGACGTTCCGTCGAAGAGTTGTATCAGGCTCTATTTTTCGTTTCACCCTTCCTGCCCTGAATGTTTCACCGAGCGAAACGAAAATAGAGCCTGATCGCAGGTTTTGTAATCACTAAAAATCGTACTGCTCCTGATCCCGTGGTTTTTGATCCCAGATCCCACCACACTTAATACCTGATCCTACATAATGACTTCATTACACCCCTGGCAAAGAGCACTTTGGCTACTTTCAATGCAAAACAATCACTCAGCATGACGTACAATGTAACTATCAATGTTTAACCAGGGAAGGGAGGGAGGGAGGGGCAGGCACACTTTGGGTACTTAATCTTCATAAATCTTCATTCTAGTGGCAATGCTAGTTTTTATAGTAATATTATGGAATTATCCAAATCTTATAATCTACCGAATTTTGTTCCCAACAATTTAGATAAAACCAAAATATCAAGATATAAAGACATAATGAAACAGAAGTATATCACTCAGTGACAGCATTCAGTTAATTATACAAGGAAATTAGAGTTTTATAATACGTTTAAACATCGTTATGAAATTTCAAGTTATTTAAACCTAACTAGAAAAACAATCAATAGAAAGGTTCTGGTAAAATTACGCATAAGCAATCATAAGCTTATGATCGAAACTGGAAGGTATAACCAAACTCCTCACGACAAAAGGTTATGTCCAGTTTGTGACTCCAATGCAATTGAAGATGAAATTCACTTCCTCTGCTATTGCCCGAAATATTTCAAACTTAGAAATGAATTTTTCGCTGAACTACAAAGTCATCTCCATAATTTTCAGCAGCTATCTTACTCGGACCTGGTGATTAAACTGATGAACTCCGAAGATATTTATCTTAATTTACGATTGACGAATTATATTTCATTATTGAATAATTTGTGTGACAGTATCCTGTCATCTAAGAATGATGTTATCTGTTATTAATATCATAATAATTATTTCTTTTCCTTGTTGTTCTTGTTTTAATGCACCTTTTGCAATACTGTAAATAATTATAGTCATGCAAATAAAGGTTATTGTTATGATCAATCCTTTAGCACTTGACAACCCAATTTCAAACACTACCTAAAAAGGACATTAGTCCTAGGAAAGAGGGTTTGACCTGACTTGCCAACATTTTTGGCCCTGGGGTGACACGTGAATTCTTCACATAAGTCAAACGAGGCCCTGCGAGAGGGGGAGCTTTTGTGTTGCTTGTCTTGTGAGACGTTCTTAGGGCTCATCAAGCATACCATTCCTCCCCCACGTCTGCTTAACTGAGCCGATAAAATACATTCACCAATCAAGGGCGATTTACCGGCTTTTGTAAAATGAAATTGGGTGATTCCAGAAAATATCCATACCCTACCACGGGCGGCATCTTCATCTAGACCCCCCTTGCCTTAGGAAATTCCAAAATGCTCAACCCCCCCTTGCCCTCGGAATTCCAAACCGTTCTACCCCCCCCCCCATGCCTTCGGAATTCCGTAATCATTCAAACCCCCCTTTGGAATTGCCGCTTTATTCTTCCAACTGATTTGAAAAGCCCTCTCTATATACTCCAAACACCTTTACTAAACAGAAATTAATCCTTTCGCTCCCTCTGAAAGAAAAAAAACGTACATTCAGCACAGCAAACAATCAACGTTGGGTGATGACAAACAGCGGTCAGCTGAGTAATATTTTACATCGTAACCTTCCACGGCAAAACGTACACTACCGATAATCCGTTAAAACATTAGAAAACTCAAACGGCTTTGAAGTCATTCCAACGCTTGGTCCAATGTTTAAACGTGTGTCTATAATTTTTGGTGCCGAGGGTTGCCGAGAATAATTTGCGTGCCGAATGCGACGTAAAACAACAAAGCTAAAATTTTCAGAATTGAAAATGGGAATTCATAAGTGCGTTTGCCAGACTCAAACCTACTGTCAAAAGCGAAACTGTTGAATGCAACCTATTTTAAAAACTCGAAGGTTATGATGTTAGGAAAAGAATTAGAGTAAAATAGCAAGCTTTTATCCTGCAATTATTTTTAGTTCACAGTGAACGCAATTTGCATACTGTACTGCGGCCTCAAATAAATTGCACGAGAACAAATCAAACTTTTTCCCTGCACTTTATCCTTCGATTAAAATTAAAATAGTAGATAAAACTCACATAGAAATTCTAAGGCAATGACAACTTTAAAAGAATTTGTACAAAATAGTGAATGTAGTCTGATCAAAAGCACATCAAATTTGCATAACGCGTGAAATCTGACCTTTCAATGAATGTCGCATGGTATGTAACGCAACAATTTCACAACTGTCTCGATGATATCTGCTTTAATATAGGGGCTGAAAACCCTTTGCTGGGATCTACAGTATTGTATTCGAGCAAAACAATCGAAGAAAAGCCTACGATCGCTTTTGTGACCGATCTACTGGCAAGTGAACAGCTTTCAGCCGTCATGTTAGCATAAACATATTGACCATGACCAGTGAAATGTGTCTCCGACATGTTGATTGAGTTGAACGTGTCTCGTGTTAACAAGTGAATCATCGTCCTTAGATAAGTCATTTTTGACGAGTTTTTCTTGAAGAGACGTAACTACACCAAACTGGAAGTTACTGTCCTGAAAATGCCCCCATGCCTTCGGAATTCCCGTCCAATAAACCCCCCCATGTCCTCGGAATTCCAGTCGATGTAACCCCCCCTCCCCCTTGGAATTCCGAGATGCCGCCCGTGGTATAGGTATGGATATTTTCTGGAACCACCCATTTGACCTTGTTGTCACCAAAGTTGAATTCTACTATGTCGTTTTACTCAAATGTTTCCTTTTCCAGTTTGTGTCTGTCTTCAAATTTCATTGAGTTGCAAAAAGGAAATTACTCGATAAAGTATAAGCTATTAAACGAATCGTTTAGCTTTGAAATTGCTTCATGTGAAGTCAAGATGTTCTCTCAAGAGAGTATTGTTTTAATTCAAAGCTACTACGTAACCTACACTCACGGCAAGATGAAAATACGAATACATGAAATTCATATATTTGAACTGCGGAATGAAGAAATAAATGTAAAGAAGATCCTCGCAGTTATTAACACAACGTATGCAGTTGCGAAAAGAAAGCCTGAAGAAATCAGGCTTGCCGGGATTCGAACCCTGACCCCTGCGATACCGGTGCAGCGCTCTAACCAATTGAGCTAACAAGCCAACTGGGAGCTGGTCATTAAATTGGTTCGTAATATACCCGGGAAAGATGAAGATGAAAATACGAATATATGAAATTCATATATTTGAACTGCGGAATGAAGAAATAAATGTAAAGAAGATCCTCGCAGTTATTAACACAACGTATGCAGTTGCGAAAAGAAAGCCTGAAGAAATCAGGCTTGCCGGGATTCGAACCCTGACCTCTGCGATACCGGTACAGCGCTCTAACCAATTGAGCTAACAAGCCAACTGGGAGCTGGTCATTAAATTGGTTTGTAATATACCCGGGAAAGATGAAGATGAAAATACGAATATATGAAATTCATATATTTGAACTGCGGAATGAAGAAATAAATGTAAAGAAGATCCTCGCAGTTATTCACGGCAAGTTATTCACGGCAAGAGTTACTCACGAGTTACTCACGGCAAGAGTTGGTTTAATTTACAAGACAGCGATGTTTGGTCGTTTGGGTAAACTACTCAGCATGCCAGATGTGATCTCTCTGTTGAGCAGACGTTTGTAGAGGGAGGAACATGTGACAAACTCAAAGAACGTCTGCAATAAAGGCTAGTCTTTGTTGGAGTTCAAAAGAATTTCTTTGGTTTGAAAATTTTCAAACCAGTTTAAATTCTAATTTTCTTTGCCTTAGATTGATTGCTATAATCTGGAACAAAGAAAAATAAAAATCAAACCAGTTTGAAAATTTTCAAAACAAAACCACAGCATGTCCACTTCAAAATGCCTGGTGTTGCTTATTCAAAAGCCACCCATTCTAGATCATTTTCAGCCATTAGAGGGGTCTTAGTTGCCACTTTGGGTATTCAGTTTCCTTGATACCTGCAGTCATCTTGCAAAATCAATATATTTGGAAGTGTCCAAAGTGTTGGTACATTTCTGCCCATGCAGCTTATCAGAATTTACCCTGCAGAGCCTCTAACCCTGAAACTAGGAACATTAATAATTGCATAACTAAGCTAGAGTAAAGAGTGGCACACCAGACAGCTTAGAGAAACTCACATTGCCCCATTGTGTCTTTTTCTGTCCCTGCTGCTTCTGACATTGGGTTACAGTGTTGCTCACTTTTTGCATAACAAGTGTCTTCTAAAGTTCTTACTGAGAAAATCTATCAGTCAAAATAAAATAACATAAGCTTCTTCAATCTACATGTGTAGGAAATTTAGCTTTTAACAAATAACAAAACATCTAAAACACAATTCAACTTTATATAAACTTAAGTCTTAAGCTTACACAGCTAGAAATTGTGATCTGGCCGTTCTGCAGTAACAGCCAACGACAAATTTGGATTTCAAAATTACCTGAATTGCACTAAACAAAACCAGGAGTCCTGTTCTCATATAAGCAGTGAAGTTTGGATCAGCAGCTGAGAAATTTTAAACGAAGAAAAATGAAGGAACAAGAAGAAACTTCCCCTTTCTTTTCTTCGGCCTTTGTAACCAAGCCTCTGGCGGGAAGCAATTTCTCCTTCCCAGTTCGTCGCGCAGCCAAGACCTCTGATTTCTCTGTGTCTTGCAAATTGGCTCTCATCAAAACAAATGAACAAATGATTGCAGAATACATCAGAATTAAATCAATCTTTTCAGTAGTGCAGAACTAAAGCTCTACGCTCGTTCACCCGTGAGTATGCACTCCGTTTTGGGGAAGGGTGAGGAGGGGAATTACTTGTTTCCGACCCCAGAGGGTACTTACATCTTCCACAAAAGATGTAAGATGCAGCTTGAATTGAGAATGTTAGCTAACGTTTTATTTGGCATCTTTAAGTTATGAAATTAAAAGGGCTATGTCACCAATTTTGAGCAGCATTATTTCGAGAAGCCAAAAGACATGTTTGTGATGATGGAAACCCAAAATAATGGTCTATTTTCGTTTAAAACTTAAACTGTAAATAAATGCCTTTGGCCACGGATGGTCAGGGTGAAAACGGATTGCAACTTGAAAAAAATCGGGCCGCTTTTTTCAAGTTTTCCTTGCTGTCCAGTGGATGGGGACAGGGGGGCGGGAGTCCGGGAGAAAAGGGGACGGGGGGCTGGAGAAGAGGGGGCCGGAAGTGGGATTCTCAAGGTGGCGGGAGGTGGAAGAAATAGAGGGAACTGGGTACGTAATATTTCGCAATCAAAAAGGCGCAAAGATCGGAGACCCAACAAAAATAGGGCGGGAACCGGGACAGAAGGGTACGGGAAGCAGGAGGTTTGAACCCCCTCCCCCCACCCCCCATCATTGTCTAGCAAAACTGCCATTATAAACTGATTATATTTAATTCTCCTTTTAATAATTCACTTCACATCTTCCTGCAGTTCTTATCATATAAAACCATTTCATGGATAAGAAAATGCTCTTAGTTTTCAGGGTTTAACCAGAATTTTGACCCCAAGACACAAAAATACCCGTAACAAAGCCCCTTTAAGAGCGGATATGCCTGTTGTAGTTCAATTTTATCCTTGGTTCAATTTTTGTTTTCCTTTGATCTTTTAATTTTTATGTAAATATATGACAATGAATATAAAACAAAAGAAAATAAAAATTGAACCAAGGATAAAATTGAACTACAACATACGCACCGAAAACGAGATACTGGTAACGATCCAGGCTTACACCAACTGTTTTTTGTGTGATTCAGTTCGCTATTTGGCATCCAGGAAATTTTGTTGGGTATATGTACCGTGGGGCGTTTCAACAGCTCGTCAGTGCCTCCCCGCGGGGGCTGAGCCGTTGCTATTTGTTTTGACACATGTTTGAGGGTCGGTCTACAAAGTAGAGGGTTGGACCTTTCTGAAATTGAGTGATGCACAATTAATTCGTCCTGAAATATACTGTTGGGTTTTAGTTGGCTTTAAACGAACATTGGAAGAAAACCCATGTCTGCCGCTGAGCTGATTTCCCTAGTCTGATCTGGTGAAGACATAATGCCAGGCTTTCATGATGATTAAAAGTTCAAGCAAGCAAACCGTCTACGATCTCCTACCGGTAGACGTTGGATCAACTGAGTGATCTAATCGGTTTGACACATAGAAAACTGAAATTGAAAAGCAGAGACCGATACAACGTAGAATAAGAGGATTAGTTTTGTACTATATTTCGGCTGACCAAACCAGCCTTCTTCAGGTACAATGGAGTTTACATTGGCTATGTTTAAATTTATATGGTGATAATGGAATCTTACGACTGATTGTCATGATTGTCATTCTTCCAGCAGACATTAATTATATATATTTATAATATGTCTCCAATTCTTTATTAGGAGAGTGTTTACTGTCTATGTTAACAGTTTCTAATCCCTGCCGTTCTAAGTCTATGAACGCCCTAAAGCCCCGGATATTATCTACCACAGGAATCAGATACTCAGTGGCGAATTCAGACTTTCTTATAAGATGAGGACTGGGAGCTAAAAGGACGTCATAAGGAGATGGAGGGAGTGATCAGAAAAAAAAATCTGTATTTTATTTGAACAATTATTTCCTGGTTAGCCGTCTTTCACCGCTTCTACTTGGCGGGAGCATGGGAGATATAATAAACGTTTTTTTTTTCTTCTCCCCAGCTTCCGGACATGTCTCAGTGATTATATCATTGGAGATCATCCTTTCGAGCGGATTAACTAATTCTTTGCTTTTACGTATTTCGTGTTTGCTGGCATTATAGTCATGCGAATCAATTCAACGTCGCCGGTTCACTTCAAATTAAGCTGATTTTAATTTAATCAGTTTTAGGAGTGTATCCGTCCGGTAACTACATGACTTCCAGCTGGACTTCGTGTGTAAAGTTTGTCAGTTTGGAAACTTTCTCAAATCAAATCTGCACAGGATCTGCATTTCAAAATAATTCCTTGTCAACAAGGATCCAAAGTAGCGACAACGGTGGGAGGTAAGATGTGCTTTCTTTTCACGATCGATATAAGCGGGATGCGTTGTGCAATCTCTGGGAAATCGGATCAACAGCGAACCCAGTCACTGATTCGCACCACACCAAGCGGTATTGGCAGTATTTTACCCTGACTGATGCGGGATTGTGCAGGACGGTATAAAAATTGATTCCAGGTTTCGGGATTCAGGGAAACGCACCTTGTTCAAATAATTACCGTACCCTGAAATGGTGAATTAACTAATCAGAAGCCTTGTTTACTGTCATGATTTTCTACGATATCAAGTCACTGACGACCTGATCATGATATCCTACGATATCATGGACAGTTTCTAAAACTCGCACTTTTTTGAAGACTTTAGAGATCAAACTTACAACAGAAACACAACGAAACGTAAAACTATTACATTTGTTAAACGAAAAAGTAATTTGTTTAACGCTAACAGAGAAAAATACAATTTCGCGCCAAATTGGACACGGCTACACTGGCGGGCGCTCGCGTGTACGAAAAAATAACGCCGGGTTTTAGGACGAATTTGGATACGGTAAATACCTAATCGTATCTTTTTGGTACGCTTCGGCAGCATATCAGGCTCGTTTGGTCTCGCCATGGGTCTTTTTTTGGGTCGACTGCGTCTCGCCGAAGTACGAATCATGGCTCGATCAAACTCGCTTGATATGCTGCCGAAGGATACCAAAAAGGTACGATTAGGAGTAAGTAACGGCCGTAAGCGTAAACCAGTGACTTTTGGACCTTACAGCTTGCACAAAGCTATGTTCTCTAGCCTGCGTCTCTAGATATCACCTCACATTCAAAGTTCGTTTTCAACCTGTATTTTCAGCGCGCAAAGTTCGTTTTGAGATTTGTTCAATTTGGATTTGTTTCTACAGAAACTAACTCTCGTGCAACTGAAATTTGCTTTTGAACGTACTGTAAACTTGTTAAGTACATATATTTGTACTTGGCAAAATTTGTTTTGAGCCCTGTTCATTCAGTCTATTTTTACAGAAACTGTCCCCACGGCAGAGTTTTCTTTTAAACCTCACCCTTAATAAATTTGCGTCTTTCGAAACTACCTCATGCACAAAGATTGCTTTGATCTTACAGCTTTGCTGACCTTGCTCAAACCTGTTTCTCTGTTTAGGGGCCGATTACATGAGGCGGGCTGGCCCGGTTAGCCAGGCTGGCTCGGTTTGCCGGTATGATCTGGGAACGTCTGTGAATCATATTAAAAATCAACTTTGCGATTTATACATGGAAAAATCTCAGCCCGGCTAGCTGGGATTCCAGCATCGCGATGCCGGGATCTCGGCTAGCCGGGCTGAAAATTTACCATGTAATCGCTACGTAAAACTGACAATAATACGCCCAAAATAATGAATTGGCGAAAATAAAAACACTTGGTTCATGCTCTTTGATTTAGCCACCTTTTCACACGACAGCTTCTAAATTTAGCCGCAGGCGGGCTGGCTCGCCTCATGTAATACCGGGCTGAGCAGTCATCTCGGTACACCGAGCCAGCCCTGCTAACCGGGCCAGCCGGCCCGGCTCATGTAATCGGCCCCTTTAGTGTTATTTATTTCATTGCGTCATATCAGATCTCATTAGTCAAGGTAACCGCGCGTAATCATCTATATTGTTTTGATGACTTTTAATGGTTGGGCACACTATCGATTAAGTATTGTTAAGTGTTTTTTTGTCTCCTGTTTATGTTGATGTTAAAACGTTCACTCTTCTAAAATCGATACAGGGAAATAGATTGCCAATTTCTCTCCGTTGTATAGCTATAATCGTCTTGCAAACTACTGATAGTCTATAATTACTTAAGTCTGATCGGAAGAGGGAAAGGAAGGAAGGCTTAAGGAATTTCAGTTTTATTTAGCTAGACTGATTTGTACCTTTAAAATATCGGGGCTCTTATATATTCGAGACAAACGGTGATTATGTTAGTTTTTAGTCTCATGGCTAAGGATATTTTGTCAAGTGTTCGGGACCTGATGTAAGCATTCAAAATGCTTCCAATGTTCAAACTACCAGAACATATGTCAGAATATCGAAAACATCAGCGAGCAAGGGGCTCGAAAACATTCCATGGCTTTAGCTGTAATTCCATCTGTTGGAGCACAACTTAACAGGTTTAAGTCATGACAAGTTTCTGAAACTTTTGAACGAAGAAAAGCCGGCTTTCTCGAGGGCAACGTCTATTTCGAAAGTGTGCCTTGACTAACAATACAGCCGCTCTTGAACTGGTGCCACAATTAGCTTTCTTTTACGTACGTTGTCTTATATAGATAAACTTTTTTAAGAATCGGCACATCGTACAATACATGTATGTAAACTCGTGAGTAATTAGTATTCGACCGTGCGTGCAGTTATGTAACAGCTTATCTCTGATGCATAACAGTTCAAAACCTGAGGTTAAAGGTTATCTGAATTCCTTGCATATAAGAAAGAGTGAACACGTGATTTTTTAGAGATGGGTTATTACCTAATCATCCACTGAAATCAGAAACGTACGTTTTCGATGCCTTATCATGTTCCCTTTTATACCCTAGCCCGTAAATTAAATTGTGAACAGGTCCCACTCAGAAAAGCCTGGTCACCAATATCGTTTTCAGGGTCCTCTCTCTAAGGAAGGACGCGTCTCTGCGAGCGAGTTCGATGATTCCATTCAACACGGTTAGCTAAGGTTCCGCATTGTTGATTTTGGCCTGATCCTGTTGAATGATGGTGAACGAAGTTCGGTTGCCATCAAACTTCTGACCAAATACAATATTCAACATTTCTTTCATTCTTATAGGTCAGTGCAACAGGTTGAAATTTGGACGACACTCAGCAGTAAAGTTGTACACATGCACGTGCGGGAAACATCAATTTACATAATTTCATTGACATCATTCAGCAAGGTGGCCAACAAGAACAACAACAGCGACAAATTAAATGCAATAATTTTGAATAATGTTGAATCGAGATGTTGAATTCGGTTCGCCACTTCTTCCGACATTACAACAAAGTTGTATTCATCAAATTTGAATGATTTGGGGTCCGTTTTTTAAGACGCTTGGAAGACTATGAGCCTCAGGGCTCCTCGCAAGGCGAAACAAGAGATGGAATTAGAGAAAAACGTTGTTTGCGCCACACTGCCAAAAAAACCCTGCTACTTAACTTAAACTTCAGTTTAGTACCTAAGATAAATTAAAAAAAAAATAACTGTATACAATATTAGTTTTATTGCTGTACCGTTTTAGTTTTAGTTTGGTTGTCTAATGACGTACGTAGTCAAAAGGACTTCGAGACTTCATGTGAGAAATTGTAACTTTGATCACTTTGTTCAACACGCAATACTCCATTCACAAAAAGCGAAACCTGAAGAGACTCCTCTTGCAACTTGTCCCGCAATTTTGTTGCGCCGTTGCGAAACAAGTTGCACCCAACGTTGCCAAGCGTAACACCTCTACGCAACGCGGGAAAAATTCGTTGCAGCGTTGCGAGGGTCGTTGCGAAAAGTAGATCCGACTTCTTCTTTTCGCAACGATTGCGGCACCAAAAAAAGTTGCAAGACAAGTTCATTTCAGGTTACGTTACACTGGTCAATTTTTCCTGCAACTTGTATCGCATAAAAATTGCGAGACAAGTTGTAAAAAGAGATTGCCTGGTGTAACAGCGCCTCTTTAGTATGGCCCGAGATATTTGAGAGCGTGTTTTCCATATCAGTAACTGTGTTGAATCTCGGCAACTGAAGAAACGTCAGATTGTCTTAGACAGTATTTGGAAATTTGCGACTTGAATAAACCACGCACAGGCTTGGGGCACAGTGTATATTTAACTTTATAGGTTAAAATACATATATCCTCATATCCTGAAGGTGTCTATTTAATAAAGTTCGTAGTTGCGCTCTGGAAAGGGATTGCTAGCAGGCATCAGTTGAAGAACAACTTTATGAGCCACTGACAAACTGAAACCGTATGGATTGGGATAAAAAGTTTCTAATAGCAACATCCATTCGAAACAGAACCTTGATCGACGATATAGCAACCCTTGAACTGGCGCCACAATTATCTTTCTTCTACGTACCTTTTCGTTAATTATGGATACATATTTTTTTCCAAAAAGCACTTTGTACTCAGTCCATGTGAACTTGTGAGTATTCGATGGTGTGCGCAGTTATGTAACAGTATATTTCTGATGCATAACAGTTTCAAGAAGGCTCAAAATCTGTGATCAAAGGTTATCTGGTTGATTTCGCCAATATTGACTGAATCTTTGTCATGAAGATTTAGAGTGAACACGTGAAATTTAAGGGATGGGTTTGCCTATATCATCCACTGAAATGTGGACAGACGACAGACCTTTTCATGTTTCTGAGGGCACTTCTTTTACACCCAAGACTGTGAACAGGTCACACTCAGAAAAACTTTGCGAGTCCGCCGTGCCGCATACTGAACGCCTCTGGCCTGATCCTGTTCAGTGTTTGATTTGCACGAAAATTTTGATCTGGTTACATCATTCTGTTTCAATATTTCTCTTTTTTCTCTTAGAGGACAGTGAGCAACAATGTTGAATTTGTTTTGCCAGCACGTGCAACAAAGTGAACACATGGCACGTGGAGGAAATATCGATTTACGTAATTTCAACTTCGCTCAGCAGGGTGGCCAAACGACAACAACACGTTAATCACGTTAAATTCATCAACTTTGAATGATGTCGAATCGAGATGCTGAATTGAATTCGTTTGGTCACCTCGTTCAACAGTGTACAACAAAGTTGTATTCAACAACGTTCGATGATGTTCGATCCGTTTATCGAGGCCTAACACAACGTGTACGTTATTCACATTTCAGACGCATGGAGGGTCATGAAATATTTAAGAAATGCAATAAATATAAACAAAGTATTTTTTCAAATGAAAATTATCAATTCTATTGAAATTCGAAAATACTTAAATGGGATGCTCATGCAATGTTTAACATCTACAGTTGTATGTTGTTCGCCCAATTTGCAATCACACCTGCAAGCAACTTGCGATTTCGCACGCGGGAGAAAAAGTTCTTCGGATCCCAGGTAAAGTGCATGTCTTGTAGCAAAGTTCACCAGCTCAGATCTCCTTCTCGATCCATGTGGAACTCACACTCCGTTTAGGCGGATAATTCGTTAATATCATAGAACTCAACAATTTCTAGGACAGTGACAGTTTTTCTTCATCCTCATTTTATGTCCTAACAGTTGACTGCGCTATCCGGAACTCATACAAAACTAGCCCCTAACAGGAGCCAATGGGCTTCTGCTTCCGAATAGAGAATTTGCTGTAAGCTCTAGAAGTGTTCTGCACGCAAAATTAAGCAACATGACTTTGCTCGTGTTATATACGTTCGATCAGAAGTTGATTATTTTGGAACAGCATGGGTGAATTTTACTGATAATATTCTTAGTTCATTTCTTTTCCATCAGCAGTCATTTGTGTGAAATTTTGTTGCGTGCTTAAAAAAATGCTGGAACAAATACAAAAGGCGTTTAAAGCGTTGAGAGGGGCCGAATTCGGAGTGGCTAAGCGCTTTGATGCATGGAACCTCTTTTTATATGGTCTGTGCTTAGACAGAACACAAGTACATCATTTGTATTTGACTTAGATTGCTGCTTTCCTTCGTATTTTACGCCATCCCAATTTGTTGTTATTATGATTTGTAAGTGTCGTATTTTTGTCTGGTGTTGATGTTTTTCTTAGATTAGATTCAGGTAGTCTTCAAATATCACAAAAATCTGTCGATATAACAAAATGATTTTAAATTCATGCGACGAGGTGTAACTTAATTACCCGGCGAAACAAGAGATGGAACAAAAGAACAACGTTTACACCAGACGGCCAAGGAAACACCCTGCTACTGAACTTGAACTTCAGTTTAGCACAGGTAACAGGTCACAGGTACACGTCACAGGTACAGGTCACACTCAGAAAAGCCTGTTCATCTGCCGGTGTTGCGAGTCCGTCATGAAGAACGCCTATCACCTGATCCTGTTCATCCTTTGAATTGCATAAAAATTTTGATCTGTTTGAATCATTCTGTTTCAATATTTCGTTTTTACCTAGGGGTCAGTGAGCAACAATGTTGAATTTGTTGCACCAGCACGTGCAACAAAGTTAACACATGGCACGTGCAAAAAACATTGACTTTACGTAATTTCAACTTCGCTCAGCAGGGTGGCCAAACGACAACAACACGATAGATTCAATAACAATGAAAATTGTCATTTCTATTGAAATTCGAAAATACTTAAATGAGATGCTCATGCAATGTTTAACATCTACAGTTGTATGTTGTTCGCCCAACGTGCAATCACACCTGCAAGCAACTGCGTTTCGCACGCGGGAGAAAAAGTTCTTCGGATCCCAGGTAAAGTGCATGTCTTGTAGCAAAGTTCACCAGCTCAGATCTCCTTCTTGATCCATGTGGAACTCACACTCCGTTTAGGCGGATAATTTGTTAATATCATAGCACTCAACAATTTCTAGGACAGTGACCGTTTTTCTTCATCCTCATTTTATGTCCTAACAGTTGACTGCGCTATCCGGAACTCATACAAAACTAGCCCTTGACAGGAGCCGATGGGCTTCTGCTTCCGAATAGAGAATTTGCTGTAAGCTCTAGAAGTGTTCTGCACGCAAAATTAAGCAACATGACTTTGCTCGCGTTATATACGTTCGATCAGAAGTTGATTAATTTGCCAGGAACAGTAAGGGTGAATTTTACTGATAATATTCTTAGTTCATTTCTTTTCCATCAGCAGTCACTTGTGTGAAATTTTGTTGCGTGCTTAAAAAATGCTGGAACAAATACAAAAGGCGTTTAAAGCGTTGAGAGGGGCCGAATTCGGAGTGGCTAAGCGCTTTGATGCATGGAACCTCTTTTTATACGGTCTGTGCTTAGACAGAACACAAGTACATCATTTGTATTTGACTTAGATTGCTGCTTTCCTTCGTATTTTACGCCATCCCGATTTGTTGTTATTATGATTCGTAAGTGTCGTATTTTTGTCTGGTGTTGATGTTTTTCTTAGATTAGATTCAGGTAGTCTTCAAATATCACAAAAATCGGTCGATGTATTAATTAAAAATGATTTTAAATTCATGCGACGAGGTGTAACTTAATTACCCGGCGAAACAAGAGATGGAACAAAAGAACAACGTTTACACCAGGCCCCAGTTGTTCAAAAGGTGGATAGCGCTATCCACTGGATAAATCGCTATCCAGTGGATAAGTGTTAGGGAAACCAATTGCGTTATCCACTGGATAGAGATTTATCTGGTGGATAGCCATATCCAACTTTTGAACAACTGGGGCCAGACGGCTAAGGAAACACCCTGCTACTGGACTTGAACTTCAGTTTAGTACAGGTGCAGGTCACAGGTTGCAGGTCACACTCAGAAAAGCCTGTTCATCCGCCGTTGTTGCGAGTCCGTCATGAAGAACGCCTGTGACCTGATCCTGTTCATCGTTTGAATTGCACGAAAATTTTGATCTGTTTGAATCATTCTGTTTCAATATTTCTTTTTTACCTAGGGGTTCAGTGAGCAACAATGTTGAATTTGTTTCGCCGGCACGTGCAACAAAGTGAACACATGGCACGTGCAGAAAACATCGACTTTACGTAATTTCAACTTCGCTCAGCAGGGTGGCCAAACGACAACAACACGATAAATTCAATAACAATGAAAATTATCATTTCTATTGAAATTCGAAAATACTTAAATGAGATGCTCATGCAATGTTTAACATCTACAGTTGTATCTTGTTCGCCCAGCGTGCAATTACACCTGCAAGACTGCGATTTCACTGGGGGACAATCCCAGGTAAAGTGTCTTGTAGCAAACTAAGTTCACCAGCTCAAATCTTCTGATCCATGTGGAACTCACAATCCGTTTAGGCAGATAATTTGTTAATGTAGAACTCAAATTTCTAGGACGGTGACCGTTTTTCTTAATCCTCAGTCTATGTTCTAATTTCACTACGTGATCCGGAACTCATACAAAACTAGCCCCTAACAGGAGCCGAAGGACTCTTGCCTCCGAAGAGAGAATTTGCTGTTCTCTAGAAGTGTTCTGTATGCAATATTAAGCAACGTGACTTTGCTTGTGTTATATTCGTTCGATCAGAAGTTGATTAATTTGAAACTGTATGAGTGAATTTTACTGACAACATTCTCACTTCAGTTAATTATCTTTTCCGTCAACGGCCACGCTCAGCAGTCAATTGTGTGAAATTTTGTTGCGTCCATAAAATAAAGATATAAATGCTAAGGCAAATAGAGGGGCCAAATTTGGAAAAGCTAAGAGCTTCACTTAGCGACCTCATTTTTCACGGTCTCTGTTTGGGTAGAGCACACACCAGTTATATTCGACATATTGCTTTCCTTCGCATTTTACGATATCCCAGTATGTTGTTAATGATTCTTAAGTGCCGTATTATTGTCTGCTGTTGATGTTTTTCTCAGATAAGATTCAGCCAGTCTTCCAAATATCAGCAAAATCCGTCGATGTATTTATTATGAAAATGATTTTAAGAACGGTGCGACAAGGTGTAACTTTAATCTCTTTGTTTATTACGCAATACCCCCTCCACAAAAGGCGAAACAAGACCAAACAAGAGACGAAACGAGAGGAAAACGTTGTTTACACCAGACCACTGAGCCGGACACCGCGTAACTGAGAAAAACTATGCAAGAAAAATGACAGTAATATTAGTTTTAGTACACTACCATGAGACCCTTCGTCTAATGACGTAGGTAGTCAAAAGCGCTCCAAAAGCCGAATTGCCGAAATGTAGGAATATCAAAGGAAGCTACCCTGAATATGTATGTCCCTTTCGCTTTAGTCATGCTAATATATTAGAACCAGATGAGCCAGTCGGTTTTGAAAATAAACGTGAAAGTACTACTACTACTACTACTACTACTACTACTACTACTACTACTACTACTACTACTACTACTACTACTACTACTACTACTACTACTACTACTACTACTACTACTACTACTACTACTACCGACTACTACTACTACTACTACTACTACTACTACTACTACTACTACCGACTACTACTACTACTACTACTTAATTATTATTATTATTATTATTATTATTATTATTATTATTATTATTATTATTTCTTCATCAACGTGTCATTAACGTGTCTTTACAAGCCTTGTAGCCCAGGGTAAAATAAGGAAAAAACTTCCACAAATAAGGGACACCTAGCTACATTATGTATGTTACAAGGTAAATAGAGTTTACACCCACAACAAGTCAGTTTATGTTAAAAATTAAAGAACGAAAAGACAAATCTGTTCACACGTTTAAGAAGGTGGCAAAACCTTATTCCAGAGTTATGGTCCGACATAATTGAGCGCGTGTTTCCCATATCAGTAACTGTTTTGAATCTCGGCAAAGCCAAAAACGTCAGATTGTCTTAGACAGTATTTGGAAATGTGTGGCTTCAATAAACCACGCACAGGTTTGAGGCACAGTGTATATTTAACTTTATAGGTTAAAATACATATATCCTGAAGGTGTCTATTTAGTAAAGTTCCGTTAGGTGCGCTCTGTCCCATCATTGTTAGTCAGCTGTACCGTTGCCAATACCAGCGACTAAAACAACCTGGAAAGAATTGCTAGGAGGCATCAGTTGATCATGAAGAATGAAGAACAACTTAATGAGTCACTGACAAACTGAAACCGTATGGATAGGGATAAAAAGCTTCTCAAGAGCAACATCCATTCAAAACAGAACCTTGATCGACGATATAGCAACCCTTGAACTGGCGCCCATGTGAATTTGAGTATTCGATGTTGCGCGCAGTTATGTAACAGTTTATTTCTGATGCATAGCAGTTTGAAGAAGGCTCAAAACTTGTGATCAAAGGTTATCTGAATGATTTCGCGAATATTGTATGACTTTATCTTTATCATGATGATTTATAGTGAACACGTGAAATTTAAGGGATGGGTTTACCTATGTCATCCACTGAAATGTGGACAGATAAGAAAGAAAACTGGGGACGAGTCAAGGCTGAATTAGAAACGTACATTTTCGATACCTTTTCATGTTTCTGAGGCACTTCTACTGTGAACAGGTCACACTCAGAAAACCCTGTTCATCCGCCGTTGTTGCGAGTCCGTCATGAAGAACGCCTGTGACCTGATCCTGTTCATCGTTTGAATTTCATAAAAATTTTGATCTGTTTGAATCATTCTGTTTCAATATTTCTTTTTTACCTAGGGGTCAGTGAGCAACAATGTTGAATTTGTTTCGCCGGCACGTGCAACAAACTTTGGCCAGCACGTGCAACAAAGTGAACACGTGGCACGTGCAGAAAACATCGACTTTACGTAATTTCAACTTCGCTCAGCAGGGTGGCCAAACGACAACAACACGATAAATTCAATAACAATGAAAATTGTCATTTCTATTGAAATTAGAAAATACTTAAATGAGATGCTCATGCAATGTTTAACATATGCAGTTGTATCTTGTTCGCCCAACGTGCAATCACACCTGTAAAAATGCGATTTCGCTCGGGGACAATCCCAGGTAAAGTGTCTTGTAGCAAAGTTCACCAACTCAAATCTCCTTCTGATCCACGTGGAGCTCACAATCCGTTTAGGCAGATAATTCGTTAAAGTAGAACTCAAATTTCTAGGACAGTGACCGTTTTTCTTCATCTTCAGTTTACGTTCTAATTTCACTACGCGATCCAGAACTCATAGGAGCCGATGGACTCTTGCCTCCCAAGAGAGAATTTGCTGTTCTCTAGAAGTGTTCTGTATGACTTTGCTCGTGTTATATATGTACGTTCGATCAGAAGTTAAGTGAATTGGAACTGCATGAGTGAATTTTACTGACAATATTCTCAGTTCATTTATTTTCCGTCAACGGCCATGCTCAGCAGTCTTTTGTGTGAAATTTTGTTGCAGGCATAAAATGAATACGTAAATGCTATGGCAAATAGAGGGATCGAATTTGGAGAAGTTAAGTGCTTTACTCAGCAACCTCTTTTTTCACGGTCTCTGGTTGCGTCGTGCACACATCATTTATATTCGACATAAACTTTCTTTCGCATTTTGCGATATCCCAGTATGTTGTTAAGTGCCGTATTTTTGTCTGCTGTTAATGTTTTTTTAATAGGTTAGATTCAGCCAGTCTTCCAAATGTCAGCAAAATCCGTCGATGTATTTATTAAGAAAATAATTTTAAGAACGGTGCGACAAGGTGTAACTTTAATCGCTTTGTTTATCACGCAATACTGACCCCATCCGCAAAAGGCGAAACAAGAGACGAAACGAGAGGAAAACGTCCTTTACACCAGACCCCTAAGCTGGACACCGTGTAACTGAGAAAGCTGTACAAGAAAAATAACAGTAATATTAGTTTTAGTACACTACCATGAGACCCTTCTTCTAATGACGTAGGTAGTCAAAAGCGCTCAAAAAGCCGAAGAGGCCGAAATACAGGAATATCTAAAGGCAAAACAAACCTTCCTGAACTAGCCTGACTATGTATGTCCCTTTTAAAGCTCGTTGGTTCCTCAAGAAACCGGCGGTCAGTCCGTAAAATTACGAAATGGAGTTTTGGGACCGGGTTAGCTGATTAAATTAAACGTGTGGCCATTAAAAAAACTAATTTGTCAGAGCGTTTGTCTCTCAATATATATTGACAAAACTTGGCAAAATTGATCTGGGAATTTTCCTTTCCAAGTAAGTTGAACTTGGTCGGGTGGGTTATATAAGTAACCTGCGATCGAGTCAGAAGAGTTAATGAGAACCGACCAAAAATATAACAGATATAAGACACTTCAAAACCTGCGCACTTGTAAGTTATCTTTAGAAAGTAAATAATAAATAAGAAAAACATCCACGCAGATGTTTATTTAGGAAATGTCAGGAAATAAAACTCCTGGAGAAATGAAAAGCATTCTTAAAGCGGACAACCGGTACTTATGTCAAATTAGGTCAACTTGAGAACTTTCCAGACCAGCTGATAATTTCTTTTAAAAGATACATCTGTCTGCCTTTGTCTTCAATAAGTTTTAGTTGCTTCATCAGTAGTATGCTTTTTGAAACATGAACCTTTTGGGCTAGCTCAACATATAAAGAAAGATCTAGAGTTCTAAGAACTAAGGACTATTACCGATAAAATGTTGCCGAGTTTCTTTCCGCTTAAGTGGACCGAAACAAATCGCCTCTGCAGTGCATATGATTCTTCTTTTCGATACACAGAACATGACCAAACCGTCTTGAATCCATGCATCTAGCGCCTTCTTAGCAATAAGCAACTGAATTAACTACGTCAAGAGCCTATGGTTGTGTAAACCGTCTTTTCTTTTTTAATATGTCGCGGTATTTTTCTAAGCCAGTCTTTTAGACTGAGATGCGGTTTTGTGTCCATTTATTCAGTGTTCCATTGTTCCTTCCAGGGAAGTCAAAGCTACAAACCAGACAAAGTTTAGTCTCTTTTAGTCCTTTATTACTGACATTGAGCAAGTTCTAGTTGTTTCCTTCACGGCTTGACTCTTTCCTTTTTACGGAAATAATTAAAATGTACGAAATTTGTTTTACAGAAACATAATAATACCCACAGTTGGTTGCAATAAATCATATGCGTATATACGCATATATGTTTTAATCTTCCCGATTAATGGATTTTAAACTCACGATGTATAAATGATGTTCGATATTTTCATCCCAAGGGGGTATTTGTGAATTTTCAGGATATATTGGGTAGCTGATATTTTAAATCAATCTTTCTCCTAAACGTTTATCTCGTTTATGTTTTACTTCTTGCGTCAGTCGGGTCTAAAATTACACCTTCGGAACGCGTTTGAAAGCCGGTCAAGTGATCTTTATCGTGTACTGGCAATATGCCTCCAGAATACGCAACGCGATAAAGTAGCAATAAAAATAACTAAAAAGTTTGGTGGTATACTATAAAGTCCACGAGAGGAGTTGTTTGTCTGGAAATGCGATTATCTCAGCTCAAGAAATAGTTCGCCACCCACATATTCATGATAATTAATATTTCCCCTTCTTATTACTGAGGGACCTATGGAGAGAAGTTTTACTCTCTAGTGTGAGATGAAGCTCTGCGACACATGGGTTAGTGAGCCGGCCACCCACTCATTCGCACTGACTCCTTCTTAATTCTTAGGGCTATTGAACCGGTTTTACTTGATTTACGTAACAGCCCTATTGTCTTTTCAATTGATTTTGCGGTTTAGAAAGTTAAAATATTGACCACTACAGAGCCTATCTAGACAGCATCGATGAAACATTCGTATTAGAAATTTCAGTAATTCCCCTTTGCGGTGCCGCTTTTTAACAATCGGCTTTAAGTTTTTTCTTCTAAGGGCCGCTATACGAAGTCAACGTGTTTTTATTTATATCTTCCGCTTTTTTAGAAACATCTTGTAAATTTTTTATCAGCTGTGCTATATTTGAATACGATCTAGACAGGTGTTGCGCTCTACCAACGCAGTTGGAAGAATCTTTGTTGTATTAACAATTTCCTCTCCCATGACATCAATGAGTTCGAATTCTCCGTAAAACTGAAAATTCCTTGTTGAAGTTCGAACGTCATCCGTCAAATTTGATTCTCTCGCTACTCCAACTTCCTTTAATTTTTTTATGCTTTTATGCAAATATTGAAATAAATTTACGTTTCAGTGTGGTCGAAAGTCTTCCCGTGTGCGTCACTTGCGCCCCCTCAGACTCAAAACGGAAACATGTTTCAAACCGAAATTTCAAATGTTCAAAACGAAAAATGGATCGATCCTGTGGATAGAAACTAAAGAAGTTAGTGTTTTAAAATAGACGAAAAAGAGGCTTTGAAATTCGAAATCTCGTAATCGTTTCTTCAGTTTAATGATGATAAAAACCGGAAAGGCAGCGGAGTAAGCTGCTGAGAGGACGTATGATGCATACTAAATGACCTTGGGCGTTGCGTGCGTAGAAAGAAATGTCGTGCATGGAAGTACTTCTTAACTGTCTGCCACTCACGATCTCATGTCTCGCTGTTCAAAGCAGAAATAATATTTCTAAAGATGTATATTTACACTGAGGGAAGGATTCACACATTTAAACACGCGCTGGAAAGTGTGTGTCTGATTATGCAATAAAAAGGTGTCGTAGAGGCATGAGTTTGCTATTGTGAATGGCTGATGCAAACTCTTAGTGTGTCACATGCTATCATGTGATGAACAGCTGAGTGAAGCACGCTCTAACCAATCACGAGCGCGTATCGATAAACCTTTTGCGTATTAGCCAATCATATGTAGTGTTATATTGTTTCTGCAACAACGCGTTACCGGTAAATAACTAGGTCAATGTGAAGCGACCAAAAAATTTTGGCGGAGGCATAGGAGGAAGGACTTTGTGCCTTGACGATGTCCGGTAATATACGTTATTCCTTATAGCACTAACTCATTATTTCCTCTACGTCCAAGGTGAACACTTCGATCTTATAAAGACGTCCACGATGTCGGAAGAGCAGAACTCGGACTTTCTTGGTCCTAATTTCACGAACATGAAGCTTGTTGGAACGGGTGGCAGTGGCGCGGTTTATTCAGCCATCGATGTTGAAACGGACCAACGCGTGGCTTTGAAAAGACTCATTTTACGGGACCAAATGAATTGCAGAGCAGCTCTTAGAGAAGTGAAAGTATTAAAGAAACTAGAGCATGAAAATGTCGTGAAGCTAACAAAAGTTGTGGACTCCGAGGGCCTGGCGTTACAAGACGGTACAACGGAAAATTTCAAAGGGGCAACAGAACTATTTCTAGTGGAGGAACTGCTCGACACAGACTTACATCGTATTCTACAAAGCAAAGGAAAACTTCGAGAAGACTACGTTAAGCTATTTTTGTATCAACTGCTCCGAGGACTGAAATATACCCATTCTGCGAATGTAGTTCACCGAGATATTAAACCGAGTAATATTCTAGTTAACAGTGAGACACTGCTGCTCAGAATAGGCGACTTTGGACGTTCGCGTATTCTCGACCCGGCTTATTCGCATAAAGGCTATCTGACGCACAGGATTTCAACTTTGTGGTACAAGTCTCCTGAACTGCTGTTAAACTCTTCGACTTACGATAGTGCTGTGGATATTTGGGCCGCTGGTTGCGTTTTTGCCGAAATGTTGCTCGGCAAACCCTTGTTCGAAGGCCAGCACGAAATCGACCAGCTCGAACTTATTTTAGACTCTGTTTGCCTTACGGAGGAAGAGTGGATAAGATTAAAACCACAGATTTCCAATGAAACGGCTGCTGCAAAGACAGAGAATCAAGGAACGCCGTTAGGCAGCAAATTTCCCCACATAGATATCCAAGGTAAGTTCTGCTTTTGTTGACGGTTTAATCCATGTAAACATTGAAATTCATTTATATGCGCGGGAAGCGCGCGCGGGACGCCCCAAACGTTCATTACATAACGAATGCGATTTCCTTGATTTTATTCCATTTTCGCGCGTCAGGTTTTCACATTTCCTATGAAGTCGCATACTATATTCGCCTTTTTAAAAAATAGCTGCATGAGGTTTTCTAATTCATCCATTTCTACGACCTTGTGATAGTTCGCATGTTCCTACCAACGAAGTTGTACTTTGACACCGTCGATTGAATATTTTATGAGAACTACTAAGTACTGTGTCAACAAAAAGAATATTGCGACCGATATTATTTTTTTTTCGTTATATTTCAAGAAAGTGCTTTTGGTTTTCAAAGGGTTTAAAGTATCGGCAGATGTTGGAATGAAATTGAAGAGCTTTCAATTCGTTAAAATCGTCGATTCGCTTTCATTTTTTAAATCAGAAAATTTCTATATTTAGCAGTGAAATTTAATCATCGAAGCGCAGCGAAATTTACATATCACTTGTTCAAGTTTAGTGGTGTGATTGTTCTGTGTTTCGTATCGAAGAACCGAAACGGAGGCAAGTAATTGTCTGTCCCCGATCGCTTTCGAGATGAAAGAAATACAGTGAACTACAATAAGGTGTATTTCTTCATGGCATTTTTGTGAAAAGAACAACAGAAATTCTAAATCACGCCAGTGGTAGATTAGAGCGGGATAAACATTTTTCCAAAATTGCTCATCAAGTAGATTGATTCAGCCTGATTTCTAATATCCAGTGTTGAAAGTTTGGACATATGGCGCTAACCGCCCCTAAAATATTTTAACTGCCCCACAGTGACTCAGCTTTCAAACAGAAATTCATATAATTAATTTTATACTTTTTGTGGTAAACCTCTTCTGTGTTTGTGGCTCGACTGGAATGTTCTGTAATTGACCAGTAACAGTTAGTGTGACGCATTTTCTGAAACAGCAACAATTGTTAAGATGCTTGGCTGCGGCATGCAAAGAATCATGCTCTGTGTAGGAAGCAATTACTTAGGACATAAACGACCACTTAGTAAGCTGATGAATCAATATCTTCTGCAGAGTATCATAACCATGGAAACGGACAGAACTGAAATATTGTCACTACGAAACTTTTTTCTCTAACAATATATTGGTAGGGGGCGGGGTGGGTGGGTAGGGTAGACTTTAAAACCTTTGCTGTAGGACAATGTTGAATAATGTTAGGCAAGTGCTCTGTCAAAATGTTTTGATTTTCCCAGCTGGTATATTTTTGATGATGTTCTGCAGAAGACATCTACTTCTAGTGCTTTCTAAGTGGGTGCTAATGTTACAAGAGATTGCATCATACAAATGTGTGATTCCTTGCATGCAGCCAGTAAATATTCTAAAATTTGTTGCAAATTGGACAAACTATGCATCAAACAAACTAACAGTGCTACTAGTCAATAACAAAATGCTTCAGTCCGGTAGAAACACGTTATATGGGTCTACAGATGAAATTATCCTGCAGTGATAGATCGGATGAAAGCTATTGTGCATTACATTCATGTGGTTGTGCTGGTTAGTGTCAGCTTTTCCTAAGTTAAAAATTAAAAATTAATTTCTAACTATTGGTATTTGTTTCTTTCTATAGCTCTTGATCTGCTGGTCAAAATGCTGAGATTTAACCCAGATAAGCGAATAACTGCAGAAGAAGCCCTGGCACACCCTTACCTTCATCAGTATTCTTTCCCTTGCGATGAGCCCATTTGTTTGGAACCTCTGCACATAGAGGATGAGGTTGGAGAGTTTGAGGAAGACGTATTAAAGGACTGGATATTTGAAGAGTGCCTCTCGTTAGAAGATTCTGTGGACATGGCAGATCAAGAACCTGTTCTTGAGGAAGTTGTTGTAGAAACACCAGATTGTTCACATGAAGTTATGTCTCTAAAAGACTTAATGGCTGATTCTGAAGACCCCATCATTGTAGATGACATAGAAGCACACCCTTTGAATGGGGAACGTTATAAACCGAAGTTCTACGATGATGTGGCGGAACGGTTAGGTTTAGACAGCAGGAAAGAAGGACTTGAAACTTTGGCTGCAGCGTTGAAAATCCAAATGTCCTTGAATGGAATTGCAGATGCTCGAGACCAGGAAAAACCCTTATTTGATCTGCAACATGCCAATATGCCATCATCTGTTTTTTTAGACAGTGTGTTTGGCAAGGCGTACCTCAAGGAGAACGTTAATTTTACTTGCAAGAAAAATGTTTTTAATGGTCCGTTTGGTTTGTGTTATTTATAACAGAATAAGAGTGGTGTTAATGTGTACTTAAGGGAAAAGAGCTAGTTGGAGGTGTAGAAGGTGTTTTAATAAGGGATACTCAATTTCAAATTGTTAGGTGCTGGGGAAGTCATTGTTATCGTTATTTTTTATTACTTGCATTGAAGTCCTGCTTTAGTAGGAAGTTTCAGGGCCTTATTTAATATATGAAAACTTGAGTTTTCATATTTTGTTCTACAATGGTTTGGTTTGGGTTTCTTCTTACCCTTCCAGATTGCTTTTTCCTTGAGTACTGTAGGTGCAATTTTAGTTTATAACTTGTGTTTGATTATCACAAGTTATTTAAGCATTGAGTGAAGTAAGGTCCTAAGGTTTGTTTCATTTTAAATTATTTTTTTCTAACTCAGTTTTTTATACTAAGGTCTTAGTAGCATTTTTTTAAAGTAGGCCCACAAAAATTTTGTTTTAGAATACACAAAAACAACATTTATTTAAACAATTTCGTTGCTGTTTTAAACCTTGTTATTGTACTAATCTGTGTTGTCATGAGCACCGCCATGAAGTTCAATCACAGATCATACCAAATTTGATGAAATAATTTGCAATTTGAAAAATTTCGACAATAGATGACTTGATTGCAATTTGCAAGGCTAAATTAAAGTTATTTTGTGATTTTCATGGCCTTACCAATTCAAAAATCTCATAATCTAATATATTAATTATTGTACAATAAGGGAAGTCTATGTGTAAAGTTAAGAGCCAGCAAACAACTATTTATATGCTGTAATGGGTAAATTCAAATTAATTTATTTGGGAAATGGGTGGGATACATTTTCAATTCTGTGCTGTACAGAGAAATTGCTTGTGCTTATGTAATTATTTTTGCAAAAGCCTGTTATTTCATATATGCCATGAATTCTATTTATCATCGCTGATAGTCAAGTATTAAAAGCTAGTTTCCATTGCAGACTAAGAGCTTAGAAAATAAAGCGTTTCAAATTTATACTAATAATTCTGCAAGGGTGATATTTTCTAGGAGTTTTGAAAAAACCTGTTCAATTTCAGACAGAGATGTACATTAATGCTAACTTAAAAGATTTTAACTATGAAAAGGTCCTTTGCATGCTTTAAAATTGACAATTTATTGCAAATAAAGGATTTTATGGTTAGATTTTCTTGATGAATGTCATCTTCTGTGGCCAGCGGGGAAGGCAAATGTATCTGAACCCCACACTCTCAGTTTCTGCCACTCCTGTGTTGTTTCTAGCTCTGTGCCTTTTGCTGCAGTTTTCCTCTATTATTTTCTGCTTTATCCTAGCCTGCAAACAAACGTATTCCGGCTGTCATTTCTGTTAACGACAGCTTGTAGGGCTTTCTTCCAGGCCTTCACGGTCAGTTCATGTGACTCAAAACCAAATGAACGCGCAGCGCAATATATATAGAGGCCTGGGAACTAGGCAAAGCTTGAAACCGGCTTCCTCTGACTCAATCCTCTGACCCGTCCCACCTCCAGTATATCTAGGATTTACCGTGAGGCACTAAATTTTTGCGGTTTTTCTCGCGATCCGCAAAGAAAAGTTCCCGCAAAATAACCGTAAATTTTTTCCCGTAAGAATTAGTTATTGTCGTTCCATTGTAATAGAGTGACATTGATTAGTGTTTTTTTCGTCTTTCTATTGCATGTGCTCAAATAAAAAAAGGGAAATGTTATCACTTCTGTTTGAAAGTGACCTCCAGAAAATCGCAACAAGAAAAGCAAGCAAGAAAAACCAGCCTTATCCAATCGCAAAAACTAGTTCCCGCAAAACAAAAAATTGCCAATCCGCAAAATTAAACTCCCGCAAAAATTTAGTGCCACACAGTATGTCCCCCTTCTTTGCAGTGCTTGTGGGCTATTGCACATGACGCAAGAATTTTTTCAAGCATTTTGGTGAGGTAAAACAGCATTTTAATTCGCAGAAAGTCAATTTTTCAGAGAAAATAAAAATATGTTTTTTTAAGGAAAATGAAAACTGAGATTGAACTAAAAACTTACTAGTGGGAAAACGGGATACACCGGTCTACTTGAAAATCATTTCATGGTAGCAAGGTGTCATGTGATCATAATTTTTCCTGCAATTTCCTCGTTTGTCGTCTGCCATTTGCGGCCATTTGTCGTTGCAAGCGAGAAGATGCAAATTTTCAACAATTGAGTGGTGAAGGAACAAACTAGACCAAAAGAAATATTCTGACGGCACGTTAGAGAGGGTTGGGTATTCAGTCATGGGACGTTTCGTGATTATTTGAAATTTGAGCGGGAAATATTGATTCTACGTCAGCAGTCTACTTGTTTACTGCCTTACAAGTTTTTTTTTTGGGAAGAGTTGGTCTTGGGTATTGTATCTCTCTAGTGCCACTGCATTTGATGGGAAATACGTTCCCACACTTTTTAGCCACACCTAGAGTCAGTTTTAAGTGACTTTTCGTATCTGGCGTAGCCGCTTTCATGCTTTTTTTTTACTTCAAATCCTGCACATAATTAATCCTGTGACAGTATCTACATTGGTAGAATTATGTGAAGTTCATCGCAGTGAAGGTGTTTCAACCTAAGCGGTTGAAAAGAAGAAACCTGAAAAAATTCAAGCTTGAACGGGAATCGAACCCATGACCTCTGCGATACCGGTGCAGCGCTCTAACCAACTATGCTATCAAGCCAACTGGGAGCTGGTCAATTGAGAGTTCGTATTTATCCCGTAGATGGTGAATAAATATGAACATTAATATATGAAATTCATATATTTGAACTGCGGATAAAGATAGAATTATGTGAAGATCATCGCAGTGGTGTTTCAACCTAAGCGGTTGAAAAGAAGAAACCTGAAAAAATTCAGGCTTGAACGGGAATCGAACCCACGATCTCTGCGATACCGGTGCAGCGCTCTAACCAACTGAGCTAACAAGCCTATCAGGACTCGTTGTTATCATATGACTGACTCGATATTGATTGTATCTGAATTGTATCGTTGGAAGTCAGAATGGGAATGTCGTATCCCCTAGGACACCGGCATCTTCCTTTGTGAAAAAGCCGCTCAATATTTATAGACTAACTTCAAAACGTTTTGGCTGTTTTAGCTCAAGAAAACCACATTCAAACTGTAACTGTCATGGCAGATGGCAAACAGCAGCTTTGGCAAAGCAATCTATTTTCTTACATTTGGCCGAGCCCCTAATAATGGTTTAAGAAGACGTAAAGAGGATGAGTGAGTGTGTGTGTCGTGGTTGCCAAGAGAAGAAGGAATGTTTGACTCCAGTTGTTAGGTTTGTGATGATGATGGTGACGTTATAATTATACAAAACCAAGTGCAAGTGCTTTCCTAGGCCTGAAGGTTTCGGAGCTCGGCAGGGAGTGGGAGAAGGGGACTTTTCAGAGACTCAGGGAATAGGGAAGAAAGTTAACATTAATTTACTCTCAATCGCATTTGATTCTGTTGCTTGTTTTCTTTTCGTTAGTACAGATAGCAAATAGTTACGTGGCGACCTATTTCTCAACATACGAAAACGACATTTTTGCGAGCGGATAACTTAATCCACTGGATAGCCCGTAATCCATTAGATACAAAATAAGGGAAAGTCTCTGCACAGCCCTATGATTTATCAAAAGACCAAGAGCCGGTATCTGCATTGAGGTGTGTAGCCTCGCAAACTGGCCAAACGTGAAAGTTGAAGCACAGGTAGCCAAAGCTTTAGTTATGAGTGAAAATCAATAACATTCTGTGAAATTAACAGTGCTTTTTTGTTTACATCTTACTTGCTATTTGGGGCAAAGCTTCGCTCTCCGAGCGAGAGTAAGTGTCTTTCTAATTTATCCGGCCAATAAGTATTAACTATGAAACGTTCATAGCTATGAAACGTTAACTATGAAACGTTCAAAGCTCGGAGAGCGAACCTTTGCCCCAGATAGAAAGTAAGTAAGATGTACACAAAGAAGCACTGTTAATTTCACCGGCAGAATGTTATTGATTTTCAGTCATAACTAAATCTTTGGCTACCTGTGGATGAAGGAAAATTTCTCCGTTGGATAGCCACTTATTCACTGGGTAAAGTTATCCACTCTTTGAACAACTGGGGCCTGGACCAAAAAGACATGTCACGGGCAGGACTGTAAAGAAGCCTAAGGCTCGCTCAAGACGAAGAAGAAGAAGATCAAGGCAGAGGAGGAGGAGGCGGAGGAGGAGGACGAGGAGGAGGCGGAGGAAGAGGAGGAAGAGAAGAATAAGGAGAATAAGATGATCATGATGCATGGTGCTACGTGGTAGTGCTGGTTGTGACGATGATGACGACGATGACGAATAATGATGATGATTTATTAATCACCTCTGGCATTAGAAATTCGACAATTTTACCAACATTGGAAAAACGCTAAATAGAATAAGTCACATACTATTTACAAGGAAGGTACGCCCTTGTGGTTTTTACTTTTACCGAGATATCCATGTTATGGAGTTATACAAATTACAATCTAGAAGGTCTTCAGGTTTCTACATATAGCGTATTAAAAATATTCACCATCACACAATATTAGAACTATGTGTCCACAATTTACACATGCCTACAAAACTTTCTACAAAGAAAGACTCCTTTTCATCTGAAAAGTCACAATTACCATAATATGCAAACATTAAATTCATTGAATATCAACTTATTAAATAACAGGCGTAGTAAATTGGAATTGAAGATATTCACCTTAATTTCGTTTTATTTATATCGTCATTCAATTTTGTCTTACATGAATACCACAAAAAGGCGTTCAAATGTTTGATAAATTACATATAATGTAGGAATAATTTAGTTTAATTAACGGAAAACCAGAAATACGCAAATTTCAAATTTTGACAACTTAACATACATTTGAATTGAATTACTAAAAAGTAAGGAATCCTCACATTTCTTACCAACAAACTTCTATTTTACGTACAACATAAATACTGTTTTTAATTATTAATAAAAACATTTCCTACAAAAATAGCCCTAGTGAGAATTTTGCAAAAAAAAATCAGTTATCTAATGTTACTTACCGAACCTTCCATCAATTTTTACTCGCTACAGCTCTGGTGAAACTAGAAATAGTGAATGCCAACCTCACTCTTTATTGACTGCTAACTCTCATGCTCTTTATACTCTTCTGTGCTCTCAACTGAAGAGAGGGACGTACTCTTCTGTGCTCTCAACTGAAGAGAGGGAACTTTTATTTGGTTTAGGGAAACAGTAAAAACTATTGTACTCGAACTGGACCCACTCACCATACCACAAAACAGATTGCGGTCTCTTCGGGAACCGTATCCCCCAACTTCACATATTGTGACGATATTTCATGTGATAATACATGAAGAGTGTTCCCAGTATATGTAATTTATACCACGGATGTGCGCATGTTCTGTTATTGTTCATTAAAATACTGAAGAAATCTTCGAGCTGTGCTGCTCTGTGAGTCATCGTCAGATTTAATCTAGTTTGGACCCAGCCTATTGTTTCACATATGGTTTCTTCAGATGTTTGCATAGCCACCCCCCAGTCAAAAGCCAAAGCTAAGAAAGAGATTCAATCCTTCTTGTGATTGTTTTACTAGCCATGAAGGCTTCTTACTAACAGAATATTGACACAAATTTTGTCCCCGGGCTTTATCAGATAGGTGGTCTTCTTGTATAACCGCCACCTCACCCCTAAAGAAGTTGGGTCCTCCTTGAGCGCACTACTAAATCTACCGCAGCTGTGCTTTCTGCTTTAGTCAGTGTCACTAGAGTGACTTCGTTCCATTTTCCACCCTTCCAAGAAGTCTCTAACTGCTTCTTTTTCTTCCTGGCTCACATTAGGCATGTTTACAGCATGCTCTAAAATTGCCAAGTGGCAAAACTCGTACTGTTCAACTGTTTGAATTGTTAAGGCCCTTTGAGTTCTCAACTGCTTCACCGTGTTGAACACCTCGCACTTGCTCATGTCTGTCAAACGGTCCACATTAACATCAATTGTGCAGAAACTCCCAGTGCGACCAATTCCTGCACTACAGTGCACTATTATGGGTGGACCTTTAGGATGTCCTTTCCATTTGGATCCCAGGGACTGCACAGCATCCATTCGAGCCTCACGAACAAGGCCAATGATATGAAGGCAAGATTCAGCTGAAGAGGGCACACCAAAATCCGGCCAGGATGTCATTTGAAAATGAACTATTCTTCGGGTTTGTCCAGACTAGGAAGATAAGAATTAAGTTCAAAAGATAAGAATGTTAGGCTGGAAAGCCAAACGTTGTTTTCATGTACTGGAAAACATATCCTCTATCTTGAGTGTTTTAATTTATGGCAGTTTTTCAGGAAACAATTCACATACTACAGCTTCAAATACATTCAGTCGAGTATGACTACGTTAAAGTCAATACGTTAAATACTTAGCAAGTTTATATAGTATTAACTTTATATTTTACTTCATTCCTTTGCTGTTTGTTAATTGGTTTTTTTTTTACTTTTCTTCCTTTTTTATATGTACTTTATACTGGGTATCTGTATCTCATATCCAAGATCTAATATCCAAGTTTTTCGTTTTATCCTACTTTCGACTTCCCCTTCTGCCCCAATATCAGCTCATACTACCAGCACGTTGTGTGTAATTGTCTAATCCAAATGCTAAATAAAACATCTTGCTGTTGAGTTGCAGTATGTGTTTTCCTGAAAATGTTTTAACAAGTGTTATGCATCTTTCCAGGAAATAAACTATTTGAGATAGCAGAGGATCAACACAACCAGCAGAAATTAATACCCTGGAATAGGATCGGAGAATCAGTTTCACTATGCGTGTCACAACGGACCTTGTAAATATGATTTGTTGGAGAATCAGATTTGTTTCTTTGTCCCACGATTGTGACAAACCAAATATTCGACCTTTCTTTTCACTTAGCTACGTGTCTCACAGTTCATCTGCATAAAGACAGACACAAGATGGATTTAGTTCAGATGGAGTATTGCCTCCAAGGAACCTTGCATTCCTCTGATAATTGACTTATAATCCCTTTTGTAAGAGGCTTAACCCACAATAAGTCATTTCAGTTCATCAGGATGGACAATGTGTCTCTACTCTAAAAACAGTCACCATGGGGGCTTCAGGGTCTTCAAATGGATATTTTTCACTTTGACATTGCACTAACCTTTTTATGTTTCAACCAAAATGTTCTTTCAACATGATCCTCAAATTCCAAAGTTTCTTGATGAGTCACATCCACTGTTGAAAACTGGTGCGTTTCATTATTTTCTGGCCAGTACTGAATGCACTTCATCCGACTTCTTTCGATGATTCTTAAGAAATAAAAACAATGACTTGATAAAGAACTTAATCTCAAATTGAGCTGCAATTGCTGGTTCTCTGGCTAAAAAGCATTCACACATGCACTGCTAAATTTTTACTAGCTAGTAAATGTTAAAAGTGAGATGAGGTAAAGGTAAGCAACCTTTATTCATTGTGCACAACATGTAAGAGCCAAAATACTGAAAAATCTGTGGCTCTCAAAAAACATATGGTGGAGTCCTGTTATCTCACGGCGAACTTCCTTGGGACAAGGATAAGGTTCGAGTTAATGGAGGTTTGAGAATTTCATCCCATATTTTAACCTGTAATAAAATACACTTTATCTAAATGAAACTGAATTGACATACACTGTCTTTGTTTTATGGGTAGCTTATATGTATACCACACAGTGCCATGGGCTGCCATAAGGGTAACAAAAACTAAAATGTTCACACTACATGTAAAACAGTTAATGAGTTGTCTGACAGTTCAAAAACAAGGCATCCCTTGATTTTACTTACTAAGTTTATTGATGACCATCAAAGCAAAGAAATTTATTTTAGTTTTATGTACCTCGTCTCATATAATTTTCTTCAGTTTTCAGGAGTGTTCCTTTCTTTACTGTTGATTCAATATATTGGGGGTAAAAATATGGGAACCTTCTCTTAGGAGATGCAGATTTGGTTCGAGTAAACTGGGTTTTCCAGATATGTGAGGTTCGAGATATCCAGGGTAAAATAACAGTGTTACACTAAAGCAAATGCTCGGGATGAAGATAACGGAAAGTTTTAGATATCCGGGGTTCAAAATAACAGGACGCCAGCAGATAGTACATTAATTATTAAAAATTTGCAAAGATCATGAAGCCATCAAATGGAATTTAAAAAGGACACTTATTCTGGGTTAGTTAAATGTTGTTTTGAATAACCAGGGTGAAGTTTCATCATTTTTGACAAAAAATGAAAATAAGGTAAAATAACAAAATTTACTCATCACTACTGGACAAACTTATCATTGTCCTTGTTATGCTAAAATAATGAGAGAAAAAAGAATCATACAAGGTATGACATTATGGTATTACATTAATTTTACATGATTCTGCATAACCCCTCCCCCCCCCCCCAAAAAAAAGGACAGAATGCTTGTAAAAACTAAATATGGCATCAAAAGTTAATTGTTTACCGTGTTGCCATAAAAACAACATAAACCTGTTGTTCCCAGACCATTTGCCAGAAGTCACCTTTAGTGTTGGGTAGGGGTCCTTCAGTTGTAAACAAACAAACAAACAACAATATTAGTACTCTTTACAAAGTTATATTTATTTGAATTTGTAATAAAAATATGCACCCAATTAAAAAACCGTTCTCGGGTGAAAAGCATAAATCATTGACGATGTGACCCAATGGTGCTCTGGGAAGCGTGAATTCTTGCCTCTATTCTTAGTCACATGCACATCATAATAACTCACTATGCCTTAATTTACTCTTTTAATTATCTTGGAAAGAAAATATTTTGAATACCAAGAATTTACCCAATAACAAACTTGCCCATGCCATCTTCCCAGAGTTCCATTGTGTCACATTGTCCATCGTTAACACGTTTCACCCGACAACTTTTTTCCAAACAGGTGTACATAAAAATAAGACAACTGCCAAAGGCAAAGCAAATGTTTACATTACAGTGATCCCACTAATTTTGGTGTACTAACCTTGAGTAGCTATGTATGCTTTAGGATGTTTATATCCATCCAAGAAGTTTGCATGTATGTAGTCTGTTTTCTGTGGAAACACAAAACATTTCAGATTGAAAGAAAAATTCTAATAAGCAGTTTGATCTGGATAATTACATTACTCTAAAGGACCTACTTAAAAACCATCTGCAAGGGAAGGACTTATCATGAAATCATGACACCACTCAATATCTTTGTCGAAAGTGTATTCATAAACAAATGCAAGATGGTGAGTAACATTAAATTTAAGACAGGATTCTACAGGATTTTTTAGGAACTTGTAATAACCTGAAAGATCCTACAGGATCCCACCTGAGATCCTCAATGGCAATAACCAGGCTAATCATCATTCACGTGATCCAACATGATCCTGAGTGATCTTCTCGGATTTGGCAGAAGTTCCTATCCTGTGGGTGGGGGTGGGGGTGGCTATTGGTAATGGGGAGGTGCAAAGGCCTTTTTTGGGTTTGAAACTTGTGATTTGGGTCCTTTTGGGGATGAAAGTTTTTCGTACTAGTGAACTTACTTGAGGATAGAAACATGTGTTAAGGGTTTATAAAAGGTGCACATACCATAGGGTAACAGGTGCATGATGGATAAAGGTGTTGTTGTTGTTGTTGTTGTGGTAAAAGAGACTTTTCAGGTTATGTTCTGGGCCGCTGGACTTTTTTTGGGTCCATTGTTAGCCTAATGGAACTTTTTTGGGTATAAAATTTTAGCCTCATTCGCTCATCCCCATCACTGGTATACCTGAGGATCACTCCCCCCCCCCCCACCTTCCCACCCGATGCTATTTAAGATCCTGTAGTATCTTCAACGGTATCTATAGGATCCTGTGGGATCTATTAAAAAGGATCTTTGATAGGATCTTATCGGGGTCCTTGGCTACAGTCCTGTAAGATCCTATTCAGCAGAGTTACGGCTTCAAATCTTGTTGGGCATTTAAATTTAGAAATAGTTTAATTAGAGAGCTTACCAAACTATCATCCAAATCTACAAGCTTCACTCTCGAGTCCTCAAGACATAAAACGTCAGTGTATCTATTTTTCTTCAAATTTTCGGGTAATCTGCAAAAGAAATCACCCAGTATTTGATATTCATGAGAGTTACATTTTGAACTGAAAAACAGCGAAACAAATAATATTATTATTAAAATCATTCTATTTACACTGTAATAATGTTGCCATTCATGTACATGTACCGGTACATTAAAGAAGAAGAAAAAGCCCCAAACACTTGTTAATTTGCTTAACTCATTGTCTTGGCAGAATATTGTTGTTTCACTATAAGTGCATACAGTAAAAAACACTCATTCAAGTAAAATCAAACAGAGGTGCCTAATAACTTTCTGGCCATTCAACAGGACACAGACATACATTGCTTTAACCCTTTAAGCCCTTAAAGTGACGAAAATGAAATTTCTTTTTACCTTATCAATACTTGATCAAACATTTAAGAGAACAGAATAAAGGAAGTGATCACCAAAGATGAGATGTCTTGATATTAAGACAAATTCTCCTTACAATAACCATAAGAAATATACGGAGAACAGTAAGGAGAATACGCATTTTTATATCAGAGTTTAAAGGGTTAAAGGCAACATGAAGCACTTGCCTTGTTGATTGAAAGTTGCCACTTCCTGCCAGCCTTTTCAAATTAGCAAACTCATTTTGTATTCCTCTCCTAGTCAACTTCATCATGTGCTCCATGAATTCCATCACAGTCATTGCACCATCATTTCTCAGTCCAACGTCCTGACCAAATGCTGAAGAATTAACTCTACTCAAGTCTCTATTAGCATGCTTCACGTGAACAGGGCGGTTCACTCCTCCATTAAGGCTTGAGCTTTCTGCAAGTGTTTCTGCATACGAAGTCAGGCAGTTGTTTAACCATGCTAGGTGATCCACTTTCAGTGTCCCTCCCAAGCTTTCAGGAATTGAAGTCTCAGGAATTCTCTGTGGTAGTAATTCCATAGGAACTACCTCTACTCTTTCCTTGAGTTTTTCTTGAAGAAAGTTGGAGAAAACTGTTAAAACTGCTCTGAACCAAAGGGGCGGAGAGATGATGAAGACATTCTTGAGCCTTGCTGGATAGCCGCCCTTAGTAGAAAGATAAACAGACTGTGTTATCAGGGATACATGTAGGTATTAAAATTCAGTAAATGATTTTAAAATGATTTACTAATTGAAAGGGAATCAACAGAAATTTAAAATTACCATAAACACTGGCGTATAAGCCGCACTGGCAGATAAGCTGCACCCCGAGTTTAGAAGCTCAAGATTTGGAAAAAAAATGTTTTGTCAAAAATTCATAGCCAAGTCATTTCATTTAATGAACATATTGGCTGAAGTGAAGTCCTTTTCACTGCGGATCAGTGATTCAATTTGTAGTCTGAATAAGACTCAAGCACACATTTTAATCCTTATAACAAGTATAAAAAAGGTAGAAAAACGTACTTGAAGACAAGACCGCTTTCCCTGATGAACTTTTCCCCAGCATTTTTCCAGTTAAAGCAATTCAAGTCCGAAAATTTGTGAGTACAGGGTGGTAAAGGGGATATGCGTGACGCGTGACGCGACGGCAATATTTGAGCTGAAAGCAGCTCAAATATTGCTGTGATCCGTGACTTTGCGGTCTACCGTGATGCGTGATCTCCTCATTTTAAAGACCGTGATTCGTGATTCCATCGGAAAAGAATCGTGAAAGCCGAAACTAACTTAGTTACTAATAAATCAACTTACAATAGTGAGGAAGTAAAATAAGAAAATATGTAAATAAACATGATAAACGTTGATGATCCGTTTCTGTAACATATCACAAGTCAGACAAATCATTACATTTTAAATGATATCTATTGTAGCTTATTGTTAACTCATTAACTCTACACATGTCTACATATCTTCAGAGCTCAGCGAGTAGAGTGCGAGAACATAATAGCTAAAACAGTTAGAGTTCTAGCGTCATTCTTCCTGGCAACGGAATCTGGACAAGCCTCCAGCCACCCACTGCATAAAGAAAGTTTAACATTCTGCTATCCGAAATGGATCACGAAAAAGTTGCGCAATTTCAAGCAGCATTTATTCAGTTAACGGGTCTCTTTGACATTGCGTTTAGCAAAGGTTTAAGGAAAAATGTTGACATTACAATAATTGTTCGTCTAGTAAACACGAGTTTCCTAATCTTACTGATGGGAATGGGAATTGATCTGAATACGACGATAAGCAGCCTTGGAGAGAAGCAGAAACTAATGAGGTTGTAATAAACTTTCTGTCAAAAACAATTCGCACTCGATCCGGGAGGGCAAAATAGAGCATTGTCGTCCTACTAATGATGGTAAGAACAGTTCAATAAACTAAAATGTCCACAACATTAAGGACATTAAAGCCTAGGAGAGACATCTCATTCGCGTTTCTTAAAGGAGACTCAAAAGACTGATTTTGGGTGAAGAACGCGTTCTCTTGACTCATTTCATGCGTTTGAGGCCCTCTGTCCATACTCGTAGCTCCCCTAAAAGACTGTGTATTTAGAACTAAACGCAAAGCAATTTAATTAGTTAATAAGGGATAATTTTTTTGCAATGGTGTATGTTAAAATAACATACGTGATTCGTGAAATGTTTCAAAAAACATACGTGATTCGTGATTCGAACGAAAATAGGCTCGTGATTCGTGATCGGGACCCCCCTTTACCACTCTGTGAGTAAGTTCGCTCGGACGTTCGGTTGCACATCGTGGCTCAGTAGCCAGGCATTCGATGAGAAGAGAGAAAACTGGTGACAAGTGTTGTCGCTTCGTTCAATTCGCAAAGCAAATTTTAGCGAATTCTTTAGCTGTTCATGGCTTCCATGCAGGTTTACAAGGATATTTGGAAACCATCCATCGGTGACAAAATCGCCTGTGAAAGGGAGTTGGATAATTGCTTTGACAAATTTGCCATCAAAGTTGTTTAGGGTAAAAAGGTGCGGCTTATATGCCGGTGTTTACGGTATAGCATTCTGTTCATTCTAAATTTTACTGGGGACACTGTCTTCTAATTAACATTTAGATCTAATTAAATTTGGAAATATTGCTTTTCTAAATAGTGAAGCGCAACCAACAATATACCCACCCATATAATTATGATGTCGATTCCAGGAATTGAACCAGGCCACATTAGTGGTTTGAAGGGAGCACTCTTATCACTGGTGCAACTCTGCTCCCATTAAACTGATGAAGAGGGCGGCCTTTATACCCATCAAATAATTTTTAACTGAGTACATTCTTTCATGACCCTACTGTACATTCCAGAATAGAAATACTCCGAACAGATGGAACCCATGTTAATTCAGGGCCTAAATACACTGTATACATGTACTTTACTAATAAAAGGGAATCAACAGAGATTATGATAAATTATGGCATTCTGTTCATTCTAATAATTGCACTAGTACAATGAACAGAATGACGGGAATATGGTTTACGTGGAATAGTGCGGAATTGTTGACCTTTGGGAATCCTTTTTATTTACATGTACTCAGATTAAGCAGAAATGTCCTGGTACCAGTGCTCACACTGGCTGGACTGAAATTAAAAGTTCTGGTCACCTTTAACAAACCCATAACTTTGCGAGCCAGGTTGTAGTCAAAATTGTGATACCCTGACCCAGTCATGTCATACACCAGCACCAAGCCATTCTTTTGAGTTTCATAACTGAAAAAAAAAAATCAGCGAAAACAAAAGATAAAATATGAAAACAAAACGTAAATATATGTGTATATATATTATATTTTCAAGTTACAATATTTTTGAAAATGGGTGTATATATATATATATATATATATATATATATATATTTTGAAAATAGAAAAAAACTACACTTTCATCCCGACAAGCCTGTTTCGTGATTGCTCACTCTTCAGGGGATTATATATATATATATATATATATATATATATATATATATATATATATATATATATATATATGTGGGCATTAAAAACATCAATTTTATGTCACATGCATTTGTGAGGATTGTGTAACTGGACATGTTGGCAACATTCCTTCTCATAACATGCAGTGTAGAAGCCAAGTATTCCTTTAGCCCTAACTGAGAGAGCTCGAGATTTATTGAGATTTAGGGACGGCTAGGAGGGTACTTACATTATTCATAGCAGATAAACGTTTCTCAGACCTGGTTGTGCAGGAAACAACAGAGAAATGTTGAAGATACATTGTGAATTAAGCATTTTCCTTGATCTGTTATTCCCTGTAATCCAGCTTTCTGTTCTTCTTCTTGCAATCATTAAAACATAATGTACACATGGTAACCATAATGTTTTCAATCTGTTTTCTGGTAGCCAAAATGGTTGGTGGAAATTTAAAATCTCCTAGCCAAACAAGAGTTTTTACTAGTATTTGGCTAGTCTCGAACCTTAAGGCCATCCCCTGGAAATTTTCAAAATAGCTGCCCTTGGCATCGAAATGTACTTTAATATCATTAATGTCTGCACTCCATGTCCACTTCACACTCAATTAGCCAATTTTTTGGTGTCCACTGTTCACTTCGTTTTTCTAAGATAATAAATCATTGATGGAAGCATAATAATTACAACTCAACCTGTGAGCTGGGTGACCCCAAACATTATGACCCATTAGTTTTGTTTTACATTATTGCAGCATACCTTTTGAGACACTCATCTAGCTGGAATGCTATACCCTGGATGACTGTTCTGTGACTTGTTGCAGCAGGAAAGTGATCTCTAGCTGTGAACACTGCAATGGCTGCACCGCCTGAGTCACGTGCATTCTGCAAAGTGATTAACACAGTCATTGCTTTCAGCAACAGTAATAAACAGATAGCATTTGCAAAGGGGCATTCGCAAAATTTAGACAGAAGGGGGGGGGGGGACAGGGGCATCCAAATTTTCCTCTTTCCATACCCTTAAACAATGTTTCTCGCCCTTTTCAGTTGCACTTTTTTGATTGCAAATAATAATAATAGTAATAGTAATATTAATAATAATTTTGTAATAATAATAATAATAATAATTTAAAACTCTTAGTGATAAGAATTTAAAATACTTATACTACACTGCAAAAATTACATAATTTAAATGTAATTTGTGTACTTTTTTCCTATCTCTCTTGCTTCATGCTACCTTGGAAATCACCCTTCCCGGCCCTTTTTCCATACTTCCTGTACACTTCTCGCTTCATTTTCTCCCAGGTTCCCGCCCACCCATTTCACCCCTCCCCCCACCCCTCTCAAATGTTATAGAAGGGATGCAAATGGCAACATTCACACTGTAGACTTTGCTAGATATACAGGATTGTATGAATTAAGTGCCAAATGGTGGGGGGGGGGGGGGGGGAGAGAAGGGACCCAGAGGGGGGTACAAGGGGGATGAGTGGAGCAGATGAAAGTAAGTCAATTCACCTAAATCGACATCGAGGAAAAACACAGTTGTAAAAATTAGGCTGGTGTGAGAAATGAACCAAAATAAAAATTAAACCACAACTCACCAAAACTGTAAACTTTCCACAAAGTAATTCAGATCTCAAAGGTTCATCATAAGGAGCCATTTCTTGTAAATAATACAAATGCCGTTCATACTATAAAAAATCCATATAATTATAGTCAAAAGAAGTGATAAATGATGAGGGGTATAGAATAGGGTCAATCTGAGACTTTGCAAGATGCCGAAACCCTTGTTTTAAAATTTGAGACTGACACTTGAACTCAAAAACGGTTTGCGAGCTTGAGACTGATATGTCAAATAACCTGACACAAAAAAAAAAAAAAAAAAAAAAAAAAAAAACCTAACACTCATAGGTCAGCTCAGATTAGGCGTAGTAGGTTAATATAAAACTACTAAATTTAAATATAGCTTCCAGTTTACAAACAATTGCCCAAGCTAATAACCAGTGCTATCAAAACTCCGAGACTTCAAGACAGTAGTTTTCAAAATTTGAGGTTCCGAAACTTATAACTCTTATGGATTCAAAATTCTTAGACTAGATTTTGAGACTTGGCCAAAAATCGCCACAATGCAAGCTAAATTGGAGGGACCATTGAATACCCCTATAATGATAATGCGTAGCAGCTGTCATTAGCACAAAAACATAAATATTACCAGGGCTAAAAATTAACTTCAGTGCTTGGTCGCCACTCTCGCCAGTATCCCTGAATTCTTAGTGGCCCTGGCCAAAATAAAGTGGCCCTCAAATTTCCTCTACTAACACAAAAAAAATTTCAAACCATTTTCACTCGAATAAACTTGGGCCCGTGTTTTTCAGTAGGATGTTCGACTGAAATGTCAAAAGAAATTTGCTTGATCTTAAGTTTGTCTTGAAAGCTCAAGCAAGAAATTGGTAAAATTGTTTTAATAATAAAAACTTTGTTCGGTCCGTGTTAGGAATCAT
Source organism: Siderastrea radians (assembly GCA_964017195.1). Taxonomy (NCBI): domain Eukaryota; kingdom Metazoa; phylum Cnidaria; class Anthozoa; order Scleractinia; family Rhizangiidae; genus Siderastrea; species Siderastrea radians. Next base: position 64,157,182 of record OZ024889.1, on the reverse strand, counting down.
TTCTCTCGTTCTTGCTCACTCTTTTCTTCACCTATATGTTCTGACTTGGTCCTTAAACTCCCAAAGAAAAACTGGACCATCATTTTCCCCATACGAATTGAGGTGAATATCGAGAAGTGTTGAGTGATTTTGCCGTTATTCATATTTGAAAATGTACATGTACCGCATAGAACTCCGGGTAGGTCTGGATAATCAAAATGGCGTCTACATATCGAAGTGATCTAAAAACTTGATCACGAACGACTTTGAATTTTGCACTCTAGAACTAAACTTTTACTACAATTGATGAACTTAGAGTTGAGGAAAGAAAGGAAAGAAAAGAAAGGTAGTCCAAGGAAAGAAAATTTTCTTTTACAATTATTGTTATTCTTTTCGTACTTCTCAAATCGTAGTCGCCCTTCGGGCGATCAAACCTCAACTCTTAGTGGCCCTGGACACTTTTTAATCGCCACTGGCAACCATGTGACCGTCAAGTTTTAACCCTGTATTACACATTAAAAGATAGTTACTGTATCTTCCTCCATTACATTGCAGATTACATATTCCATTGCAGATACTTCAAGTCCTAATATATCAAATTAAAGTTTATAGAACTAAAGCTTCCGCAATTACATGCACATACTAAACTCATGTACGTTAAGTATTGACTGGACACTAACAGAGAAGTAAGCTATGCTTGCTCAAAATAACTACAGGTAGGGTGTGCCAAAAGGTTTGTAACAATAAAAGACCTTCACATGGCTTGTCACACCATACTCTAGTTCCAGAGATCCAAAGTTGTATATATGTAAAGGAAAGTAAATTCAACTGTATGGACTGAGATGGAGGGCAGCTGAGACGGGCCTCTTTTTCAAGAGCCATTTCAATGCTTTTTTTTGCTAGGTGTTTGCTCAATAATGTAATAGCCACTGAAGTAGTGTAATGCTCCATGAAATTTATTCTCATGCAAAAACCATGACATCATCCCTTTTGGTTGACAATGTACCATGGGCTTTATACATATATATATAGAGAGAGCTGCACTGTGTGTGATCAGAAAAAATAATAAAATAAAAACTGACTGATGAGTTTGAGACCTCCCCCCAGGGCTAAAACCAGTTTAGTGAGATATCTTACATGCATATCAAAATTTTACAGACATAATGTTCTCAATACAAAAGGCAAGAGGTTAATATTTCTCCTCGGGGTATTGCACCTTGTGAGTTTGTGGGGAAAATATTGACCTTTGACACTTGGGGTAGTCATACCATTAAAAATAGAAATATTACTAATGAGAATTTCACGTTGGCCAAATTTGAGCAAAACAACAGAGATTAACATCTACACCTGCATCTCTACATGTACTTAGCATGCAAAACACCAGGAAGTTATAGCTCTATAACTTCCTATAGCCCTACACCAACTGCTTGTTAAATATATAATTTTCTTATAAAATGTCTCTTTTTTATTGTCAATTTATGTATTTTTGACAACAGGTTATATTTTAGAGTAGAGTTCTTGAAATAGTACATTCTGACAAGACAATAATCATTTTGGTCTACAACCTTTTAAACCAATACTAGAAAATCCGATTACAAAAACCTTAAAAGCATTTGTACGGCTAAAAATGCAAATTTCGAATACACCTCGCGAATTACTTGAAAGTGCATAATTTGTTCCTTTCCAGCTGCAGAGTTGAAAATTATCATGAAATTATAAATTCGTTACCATGGCGGTGAAGTGTTATATTCCAATTTGTCATGACTCTGCGCAATTACACCTCTTTTTCAATCAATTGTCACTTCCCTAAGGCTAAACGAAGGTTTGATAAACAGTCAATCGCAGTTTGCCGGAAAACTTGGATCGCGCGACATTTATCAAAGCTTATCTTATCTCTTTTTTTGCTTTTTTATATCTCTTTTGTAGTTCAACTATCCGTATAAAAAACCCATAAATTATCAACATCGTGTAATTCTTGCTAGAGTATCTCACTCACCTGATACTGTTTGTACAAATTAATCGCTCGCTCAGCATTAAATTTTCGAGCCATAAGGAACATCAAGGCGGTAGAAGTGCCGACAGGACTCAAGCCATTCTCGGAGCGATCTTTGTTCACTTCTCGCAGGAAAATCGCGATCGCCTGTGAGAGACGACAAGAAAAACAAGACATCCCTTGTCAGAATGAAATGTTGAGGAAGGATTAGATCGTATTGGCCTGCAAATATAGTTTACCTCTTGTTCCTGCTCTGATCGCACAATCACTCCGATTTCCGCCATCTTTCCAAATGCGTTCTGACAAGCGATACCGCTGGCTAAAATGTTCGATGAACGTACCACCTCTTGCTCGAAGCACTCACTTCAAATTTCATGTTATTATTATAGCAGTGCAAGACGTATATATGCTAGCATTCTAAAAAGCATGCACAGGGCGCGAACGTAGCCTATGCAGCTAATTTTCGAGGGGAAAAAAAAAGAACCTATCTTCTACTAAAATGAACAAGAAAGCCTATTGGGCATTTTAACCGGCCATTCTGACCCTCCCCACCCCTAGGTTTCACAAATGTTAGCGCGATCCTCTATTTATACGATCCGGCGTGACGAAAAGTGTGATTGTGTGACACAATATTTTGACTATAACGTTACTGGATGACGTAATGTTTAAACTCTGATGACTCAGCTTATCTTTCTTATCGCTTTTATTTGTGCTGAAAAACGCAAATTCACTCAAACGTTGAATGTCGATATAAATTCGTCCACAACTGAGAATGCTCACACCGGGACGACGAAGTATTTACTGTTGTACCTAGACCTTAAATACAAACAGTGAACATAGCAGTAGAATCAAAATATAACGCTTGATAAACACGAGCTCGAGCAGATCGTCAGAGTATGGGGCACGTCAAGGCATATCTCATGACGTGATGTTTAAAGGAGCTGCGTCACAGATATCGCATCTTGAAAAAACTGGCAAGTTTTTTCAAGTTTGTCATTCGTAATCCATCTTAATCTCCCTTAGTCGTAACCATCCTTGTTTAGTTTTGGTTTATTCTTACTTCTTTGGTGTTTTTCTACCTTGGGAAACTATTATTGTGAGGTTTCCCTCAATGCGAAAATAATTTTGTCAGATCAGAAATGTTAATGAAAATACCGTGACACAGTTCCTTTAAATCCGGTTTGCTAACCCGGGAATCCCCTTGCAAAAGTAAACAAGCGAGCGGGGACGAAAGTCGCCCACGTCTTTGAAAGCTAACGCGCCTGTCGAGCCGCAATCGATTTCAAGCTCACTCGCTTGTTTTTCTTTTCCTTCACTATCTCTGAACGGAAAGAGAGACTGCTCGTAGCCTTTAGCGTACACCACACGCAAACCACACAAATCCGTCGATAATATTCAGATATTTTCGTTCTTTCAATGCAAAAAGACTCGTAACACCTACCCTATTAATTGATCTCCTTATTAATGACGATTCCTTCGTATCAACTTCTCGCCTCAAATAAACACTCATCTCTCTCCGTTCACAAGTCAGGACTATCATGTACTGATTGTGCAATCCACTAATATTGCATCATCATACTAGTACCAATTTCTTCTCTTCCTAGCCCACGCCGGCAAAACGCAACTGTCCTTTTTGTCCGCTGCGAAATACAAGTTAGCCAATCAGAAACCTTACAATCCACTCCGCAAACCACCCCCCCCCCCATAAAACGCCAAGGGAAACCCCCTCTCACGCAGCACAATGTTACACCGCTCCTATACAAAACGAAACTTTCAAAGCAAATCACATTCGCAGAAGCGTGATATGCTCCTGACATTCACAAATCCTTCTGACTCCCACATTTTTACACCCTCAAAATGTCAATCCCATTAAAAAAACTCCTGCGCTAAAAAAATTTTCACCATAACCACTAACTAGATCAGACAACACAGCCAATTTCGCATTCCATCCTATTAGCTGCTTTACTCAATTGCGCATGCGTTATACAAGACAAATACAAAAAACCCCAAACTTAACAACCCTTCGTCGTTGATATCTTAAATACTGTAAATTAAAAGACAAGAACACACGAAGGTAACATTCAGCAGACTAATATGCGCATGCGTCTTATATAAGACAGTACCGCTCTTGAGTACCCGTACCACAAGCTTTACAGCACTTTGTTCGTATGTTAAGCCAACTGACCATCACGACAAAACCGTGCCCATTTTATAAACCAGCGGTCGCCATAGCGACGGCCGGTTAATAAAAAGCACTAATGCCGCTAAAATGTTCAAAGTCTCTTAAATACTAAAATGCCTCAAATAAATACAAGCCTAGAAACTTAAAATAATTCCTTTTAAAAATTGTCACGTTAAAATCGTATCTAAAAGATATCTTTTACCGCACTTAAAAAAAAATTAAAATTCGTTTTCTGGAACCACATAAAAATCTAAGACCATTCCACACTACAACAAAATCTCAAAAAGCTAATTTTCGAACTTTCATTAAAAAGACCTAATTTCTCTTTAAAATGAATATAAAGTACCAATGCCGCTAAAACGTTCAAAGTCTCTTAAATGCTAAAATGCCTAAAATGAACACAAGCCGAGAAACTTAAAATAAGTCCTTATAGGAGTTGTCACGCTAAAATCTAAAAGATATCTTGTGTACTTTAAAATTTTAAAATTCGTTCTTTGAAATCAAATGGAAATCTAAATCTATTCCGCACATCTTAACCCTTTCACGCATACTTTTTTTTCCAGAAAACCCGTAATTTTTACTGTTAAATGTTTTTCTTGGGTGCTGTGTTGCTAAATTGCACTACGTTCTGCTAGAAAAGCAATAGTTTACATTTCAGCTAAATTTTCCACTAGTTTCTATGTTGAAATGAGCAATATTTCACTTAAGCGCATGCGCATAAGCCAAATTTTGGACCTTTCTTTTTTGCTGATACACTTCGATTTTTCTCCTTTTCCTTTTCCCTTCCTTTGTTTCTCTCTTTCTTTTCTCCCTATCTTCCACTTGCTATTGCCTTTCTATCCGCTAGAAAAGGTTTGGTTTTTAAAACCGTTCAAAAAACGTGGAAATGAGACATTGATCAATTATGGGGGTAATGGCCTATTTTACCAAAAATTTTGCGCCAATAGTTGAACATGTGTTTTTCCAGTAGCTCTGTCAGCATTTAATCGCTATTCAGAATGGACAAACGTATGGAAAGCTCTGATCCTCCCTTGTTAGTTGGTTATAGAAACTAACAGTAAACAACAGTAAACTGATCCTTACGGCGAAAAGATTAAGAAATTAAAATGGAAACAGAAATGAAATTAAGTTATATATTTGCCCGATATTTCGGTTTGCAAAACAAACCTTCTTCGGGGGCTAAAAAAGAAAAGTGAATACAACTACAAGACGACCGTTACATATATGGGTTTGAAATACTGCATAACAGAAAATCTTAGGCTACGAAAAGTTGAAAAGTAACTAATTAAGTTCATCGCGTCTATTTATACCGCGAGGTTCAAGTGTCATGGCTCTATCAATAAGGTAGGCCTCGCGTGCTTTTCTAATAGAGTCACGGTTGTTGTGGATAAGTTCAAGCGGTGTAAGGAGGACGTTGTTGATGGAGTGGCCAGGTTGGTTAAAATGTTCTGAAATAGGAGTGGGGTTGATATTAGCTGATTGTGATTGAGGATAGAGCGGCGATGTTCACCAAAGCGTTCATTAAGTTGGCGCTTAGTTTCGCCGATGTATTGTTTTCCGTATTTTTTTACACTCAATAAGGTATATTAAGTTTTTAGATTTTTAGTTTTTCTGTTATGCTGTAGTCAAACCCATATATGTAACGGTCGCCTTGTAGTTGTATTCACTTTTCTTTTTTAGCCCCCGTAGAAGGTTTGTTTTGCAAACCGAAATATCGGGCAAATATATAACTTAATTTCATTTCTGTTTCCATTTTAATTTCTTAATCTTTTCGCCTAAGAATCAGTTTACTGTTGTTTACTGTGGTCTTCAAGATTTTTACTGATCCAGGTCTACACAAGATCCGGCACTCCTCACTGGTTTGTCGCTGTGGTTTTGCCTTTAGCAGTTCTTTTTATAGAAACTATCTGCTGTCGTAGAAATTGATGACGTCACAAGTGGTTCTTTGTCTACTTCTCCAAATGTTGTCTGGTGACGACTCTGGGCGCAAAAGGGTTAAGAGAACGAGCAATGTTTAAGCTATTACAATCCATTCCCCACTAGGTCAAAATCTTAAAAGAGCGAGCAATGTTTAAACTGTGCGACAAAACAACTTTCTGCATACGCTTCAGTACATGCTTAGTTCGTTCTCCTAGTAACTCTTTCATCCTCGCCTCAAGGTCTTCAGACCATCCACCCAGGGCATCAATAATGATAATGTGCTGTTTCACCTCATATCCGGGATACTGTTGCTTGATCTCCCATCGCAGAGCATCGTATTTGGTAGTCTTTTCTTTGTCTTTCGCCGTTCTATTGTCCATCCAGGGGCAGCTCATCTCCACAGGCATTTTTTTAGCCTGCTTCTGGTAGACCGGTAGGCTCAGTCCCCAGCCGTGAGTGTCTCGATGTGACCGGCTGGAGACTGAATCTAGTAGACTGGGAGAAGTCGTGTTTCAGGTTTGCAAGGATAGTAGAGCTTGCGAAGGATCGGGAATGGAGCGAGCCGGCCATGCTCTACCCACAAAGAAAAATAACGACTTCAGTCTCGCTGTCTAGCGTCTGGAACCTCCAGTACTGTTCGCACGAAGAGATTTTCTCGATTACAATTAAATACAATTAAATACATTTATTTAAACTAAAAAAAAATCAGCGAGCTTATTCAGGTCAAGTTCAGATCCAAAACAAATTTAAATTAATCAGCTAGAATTCTGCGATGCCATTATTCTTTATCTTTCTTGGAGACCATGCACTGATTAAATAATTCAGAATTTCAAATATATTGGCTTTGTAATACTAGTACTGACTTACAAGAGTAAATACAGAGAAAAACATTTCCGTTTTATATATAAAAACATTTCCCTTATACATGAAGTTCTGTTATTCCACGGTTTTGTTGGGTTTGGTTCATTAAATGCTTATCCATCGCGCGGACAATCTCGGAGCTTGTCCAGTCATGTCCAATTCTTTGTACATGAACTCTTACTGTCTGTGAAAAGTCTCGCGATCTGTAAAATTAGATAAATATATGAATTAAAAAAAAACTGTGAGGGAGAATATTCAGGTCAAGTTAAGACCAAAAACAAATTTTACTGAAACAGCTGGAATCAGATGAAACAACTGATTCTTTCACGTATTGATTAAATAATCTAGAATTGCAATTACTGTCTTTGTGCAAGAGTGCTTTGTGCTACTGAATTACAAGAGTAAATACAAAGAAAAACATTTCCATTGTAAAGTTCCATTATTCGAAGGTTTTGTTGGGTTTAATTTGTAAATGTTTATTTTTTTATCCGAATCCTCTTTACGTGAGGGGGAGGGGGAGGGGGGTTGCGGGAGGGAAAAGGATGTCCACAACTCAAGAACTGGAAAACGCAATCGAGTTTGAATTACATTTAACACAAGTCCCCCTATAATGGCCTTCGTTAGAGCTAATAAGCACAGCAGTCAATAAAATAATAATTTTGAATGGAAGGCCTGAAGCAATCAATTATTAATCGGTCATTTTGTTAACTAGTGCAAGGTGTTGTTAAACTTGCTGCACAGCGTAAGGAAGCACTGACTGTCGTAGTTCGAACTTTTCTCCCAATCTGATGTCTCTGAAGGCACCAAAAGTTTAAGTCACTGAGAAAGACCTAAGGTACCAGTGTCTTAGTTCTCGTGCCATTTGTACACAATGCTACGCCATAAAACCTTTTTTTTTGTAACCTTGCGCCATGAAAGAGGCTTAACAAGGAGTCGGCTTACCCAAGCGTTGCGTAGTGCGTAAACTATGTAGAATGGCTTCAAGTTTTTACTCGTTGAACTGACTTGAATTCAAACTTTTATTACAATATTCATCGGGAGCTTTTCAATTAATGTGTATTCCTTGCTAAGGTAAAAATCTAGCTAAACTGCAATGAGACGCAAGTATGTTTAACTGACTGTTGTCCGGTAACTTTATTTAATTTTCGGTCCTTAAAACTAAGCAGAGTTCGAGGCGAGCTTCTCAGATCGTTATCCTCAGGCCCCAGCTGTTCAACATTAATGAATTTGGCAAGTTAAACGGGTTTACTCACTCTGTTGAATGAAAATGATGTTAAAATTAAGGTGTTGGACAAAGTGAACGCCATCAAAACATTCGTACCACAAAGTACTTCGTATTCAATAAAGTTGGATTAAGTTAAATCCTTCTGACCGAGCCCTTTATAGCAGGGGCACCCAGTGAGAAAATTTTAAGCAAAATACGGTCATTTTATAATTTCTGCTTTCTCAGATGCTTTCGGGGGTTTTAAAAGTGACATTTGGCAGGGGAACCCAACGGCGGAATATCTGTTCACCAGGACTAAGTCGCCTGAGATATTAGGATTTAATTGACGGGAAAACTAGAGATTTCTTTGGCGAAACATCACTTTTCACCTATCTTTCGTAACAAGGGAATTGATTAATTTCTATTGTTTTCGAAGATGAAGTCAGCTAACATGTTCGGACAGCCATTAGCAGCTCCGGCGGAAATTCGGCAGATAGAATTCCGTTCCTAAAATTTTCTGCGTCCTAAAGTCTCAGGTAAAAACGTCGAACAGAACAACCTGTATTTATTTAGCTTACACAAATCTGCCTTTAAAAAGCATTTAGCTTATTTTATAGTTCCATTCATTATTTGCTCTTTTATTAAATTAAGTGGTGTTTGGCCTCCGATATTTAGTCCATGAAGGTCTCGTCATGTTTACCAACTTTCACCAGTTTAGAAAATTCGCTTATTTCCAAAACCTCCCGTAAAGGATCATTGCCCTTGATCAGTTTGTGACGTCATCACTTAATTTGAGTGAAAGCAGATGATTTTGATGACCAATTCACCAGACACACTTGTAGCATAAATTAAAGTGGCTGAATGAAGCGCTCACTTACAATAGACCAGAGTTACACAAAGAAAAAGGAAAAAGTTTCCCTATAAAAATGACGTAAAAAGCCAATTTATAAGTATTATAAATTAAAGTTAATGGGACAACCATGAGGTTAATGTCCTAGCGTTACTATATCGGCAATGTGATAATGTCATTAAGATAAGACCTTTCAATCATCATGCCTAAAGGTCATGCCGCATTCACGTGCAAAGATCAGGATATTTATATTTGACCAATGACGTTTGGCTGCTCACGTGAAATCAAGCACCCTCAATCTGCCTTTGTTCATTTCAGCGTTCTATTCTAGTAATCATTCTGGTTGAGTACCTATAGCCTAGCCTGACCTGTATGCAATCTATGCCTCACTGGAGTACTTCCTCCCCTACCCCTTTATCCCACAAACTGTTGTTGTCTCACTTACTCTCATGGGTTGGAACATTAACTTGGCCTTGGCACAGGTTGACACTTCTAGTTGAAAATTTCCTCTTTCCTGAAAGTTTAGGTGACATTTTTTTAGTCCAAGGAAAGACTGTCAAATGGCCTACAAGCTCCAAAAAAAAAACTTGAAAATCGAATTGAGAACCAAAAACAACGGGAGTTAACACGACATAGTACGATGTTTTTTCTCGTTCAAAAACTGTCCAAATTTTGAATTGTGCGTATGCCCGAAATCAAATTTGCCAAACAACCTCGGAAATGGAAGGGACGTTTACTTTCCATGCTGCAGAGGAAGTTTTCAGAGAGGTTTGGACCACGATTTGAGCAGACAGGAACCAAATTAAGGCCTTCACGGCTTAAAATGGTGGTCTTTCTGAAAAAGGTTGAGAGTGAATGGGTTAACACTAACTCTGTATGTCTTAAAGGATAATTTTTAAAACAACTATGGCTGTATTCTGGCGCGCTCTACTGATCGTCTTGGTCCACCCCGCAGCAGTTACTACAGGTCAGCCTTGTAATGATGTATGTCGGGACAACAAAGAGGAATTTGGATTTGCTTTGGTTGGGCATGACTACAAAACCATGCACGCTGACACGTTTGGTCGCTGCTTCTTCGAATGTAGTTTAGAGGAACGGTGTCAAAGTACGACATTTCTCTGGAACACTAAGGAATGTCAAATGAAAAAAGAGACAAAGAATTCGAGACCAGAAGATTTTCAAGAAAATCCCGCTGCTACTTATATGGAAAACTCTTTCCGAGGTATAACAAAATAACACCTGTTTGCTGTAGTGGCCGTAGTTAGTGTAGTGTAGTTTGTGTAGTAGCTGTAGTAGCTGTAGTTGGTGTAGCAGTTGTTGTACCTGTAAACCATTAGCCATTAGCTGTTAGCCATTAGCATTGAAATTGAAAGATTGAACGCCTTAAAGAGTCAGCACAATAACTGGGTGAAATCAGGAAATAAACATTTCACGTTTTCACGGGCTATAGACAAACGTTGAGTCATAAACTATAATGTGAAATCTCCCACAGTAGGAAACCCATAAAAATCCCGGCATAGCCGAATCGAACCCAATCAAACTGAATTTCAATTGAACTCAATCGAACTCAATCCATTGATTGAGTTCGATTGAGTTCGATTTCCGAGCATTCGATTGAGCATGCCGGGAAAAAGTGAAGTTCATCTTACATTTTAGGGGGTAACTTTCGTGGTATAGTATCACTTATAGTACAACGCTAAATTTTGGCGTGCTCGCATTGGTCAAAATCGATCATGTGACGCGATAGTGTCTCTACTTAGCGGGCGCCTATCAGCGCATAGTGCCCGTTTTTGACAATTTTCGCCCAAAATTTAGAGTTGTACAATAAAAACAATAGATTCCTTCTGTCTCAGGCCCTATTTGTGATAGGTTCCCTCGGAAATTTGATGATCGAACTCCATATAAGCCCTCGAACTACGTTCTCGGTCTAATATTTGTTGAGAACATCAAATTTTACTCGGGCAACCTATCACACAATAGCGCCTTCGACAGAAGAACTCTATTGTTTAAATAGGGTACTATACCACTGTTGAGCCCCTAGCTTGTTTATTGCATCTGGTAATGGAAAACCTAAAAATCGTGTAGTATTGTACAAATATTGTGAGATGTTTGCACGCGTTTTACTGCGGTGTTATTTTCACTGGAGCCGTACAAAAATGGTACCCAGTTGTTGAGAGAGTAAAGTGACATGTAGGGGAACACAAACAGCAGTGACAAACATAATAAAGCAACGCATTTTGCTGAAAACGTGACGTTTTGTATGCTACACATTCATAAATCTTCAGAAGTGATGAAAAATAAAATTGCAAAAGAAACATGAACTTCTCACTACCAGCGTTTACGTCGCAAATCTTGAATAGAATAAACGTCTCCTTTATTCTGTAGTGTAAGTCCATTCGTCCAGTAGCTGTAAAATTTAATAGTGGCAGTAGAGATAGCGATCTGCAATGGCTGATGTGTGATCAGTTTTGGCGAGGGCTTTGAAATGTTTAGCTTTCCTGTCGTGAAGTCGTCGTTAGTTTTGCCGAAGTAGATGTCGTTGTAATCCCAGCAGCTGGCATTGGTGGCGAGAAGCGCATGCTCTGATATTTAGCTTCTCCTAACAAGCGGACTTCATTTGAAACTGTTTGCGATTTAGCTCATTATAATTTTTAAGAACATTGTTCTTATTCTCGGTACCAGATTGCCTTAAAATAATTGCTTAGTTATTTCTTCTGTCGTAATTTTTATATTTTTCGTCACTTCCGAAGATGTTTGCGTATGTTGTGTAGCATACGAAACGTCATATTCTCGGCAAAATGTATTGCTTTATTGTTTCTTTCAGTGCTGTTTGCGTTCTACTCCAACTTTAACTCGATCGTTAGATGCCCGAAGAAGAAGAGTGTCTATGAGAAAGTAACATATGCAGTGGCTCGTTCCAAGTTTAATTTGTTTTCAGTTTATGGTTACGGTTTCTTGCAGCTAAGAAAGGTTCAAAGGCCTTGGTTCCAGGCTCCTCCTGCAAAGACATTTTGATAAGTGGTGATGCTCAGGGGGATGGTGAGTACTGGATTGATCCAACAGACTCAGGGGACCCCTTCACAGTGTTCTGTGACATGGTCACTCATGGAGGTAAGGAGACTATAGATGAGCTTTTAGAGTGTTTAAGCTGAAAAATAGTTACTTTCTTTACCATCTTTTACCATGAAAAGGCTTGTTCAGGGTAATTCTTTCGGTGGTCGTTTTGTTTTTAACACTCTAATGGAATAACCATTTCACGATACCTAGCCAAGTCACACTAAGGGAATCCTGCCCTGCTCCTCGGGGGTTTTTGGCGATTGCCGTGTGCAGGGGTTAGCATTGTACAATGTCTCAACGTTATAACCGGTTAATGGTACAAATAATGCAATCCAAAACAACTCACGAGATGGTATTAATTCAGGGGAAAAGTTTATAGTTGAAATAAGTACAAAACTCGAGACGTTATTGTGGAATCCACCCTCCTCTATCGCTTAACATTGTTCTCCACCATGCCTGACATACCCGAAAATAAATAAATAAATAAATAAATAAATAAATTATTAATTAATTAATTAATAAGTAAATAGATAGATAAATAAGCAAATAAATAAATAAATAAATACAGAGATAAAAACAGCGTTAAGCTCTAGGCACCCCACGCTACGTACAGCTGTATAGAGTGGAAGTACCTTACCCGACCAACTAGACCAAGCTCAGCTTCATTTTGACCAAAAACCTCTGCCCTATCACATACTTGCGGAGTGTCAATTCCTGTTGTAGACTAAATTCTCAGACAAATGACAGCCTAGTCTTGACCAAAACTCTCTGATTTCTATACCGTGTCCCAGACTAATCCGCTTTAAAACCATATCCTTCAAAGTGGCACATGCCCATACAGCTTATATGTGGGAGTACCCCTCCCCCGAGGGTGTCATACTCTGTGATTTCTTTGTCTTTTTCCGGCCGCCTTTAGAAATGTACCTGCGAGGGAAAAATGTAGTTAAAAGCTGCCTGCACACTGCTTTAACAGTTTAAACATATTATTTTATGTTTTAACTTCGTATATTTCTCTTTCAGGTGGTTGGCTTCTTGTCAGTCAATTTATTATGAAAACGTTATCCTCAGTACAGGATACCATTGTCAGATCAGATTCTTATAAAGCGATCCTTCCAAAGCATAGTTCCAATAATCATTTTCTGCTGCGAAACGGCTTCAAACAGTTGAAACAAGACATTGGCTTCACTCAGATCCGGTTTTACTGTTTTAAGAAGGAGAGAGGCCGAGTATTTCACATTATGACCAACAAAAATACCAAGGGAGCTAACGTAGTGAAATTTTTTACCACCTCTGACACCATGCCTGTTGCTTGTGGCTCTTTTTCGCGCCTTCCAAACGACAACTCATCACTGGCTGCAAACTGTGACAAGTGGGGTTATCCGACTGCAAATCGATGGGGACATTCGGCATACAGAACTGACGATCGCCTCTTTGAAAGACCACTAACATGGCCGTACACTCGGTTTTATCGAATTAGTGGTAACCCTTACCAGTGTGACGATACATGGCAGATTTTTGTACGATAGTGATTTTCTGTGTTGTAGGATCTGACTTGACAAAATGCTAATCAAATTAGGAGCCCAATGGGATCCTGTGACAATAGTAAATTTTGCCCGTCGAATTTGTTCTTACGGTAAACATTCTGGCTCTGAAAAATTAAAATAACGTAGAGCTTCTTAGTTCATTATCTATTCGGGCTTATTTCGCTTTCAGTTTGATACGAAAAAGTTACATATATGTTATTTCTGACCATTGAGCTTACGAATAAGGTTAAATAAATATTTTATCGGCTCGAGAACAACAAGGCCTGGGGATCCAGACCAGTGTATCATGGGCAGTGTCGCTGAGAAGAGTATAGCATGCGTTGTTCATCTAGGCCTTCAGAACCAACTGTTTTCTTTGGCTCACGCAAAATTTGTATTTTTAGGTTGTAAATGATGTATTTCTGACGTCAGTAGTTTTAGCTTTTGATCTTTTAAACCTCGTAGGATAGGTTTGGGGCTTGAGTCTCGGTTCCTACCCAGGTCTCCTGCCTATCTTCCCTACAGGAGTTCTTTGTGGCTGTTTTTTTTTCTGGCCTCCGTTCTAACCGCATTATTTTCTGTTGTGAGCGGTTGCTCAGCTCTGCCAGACTAGTCTTTTCATTCGTTTCACATGTGGGCTATTTCACTTTGTACGGAATTCATGTTGATTTGTGAATTAACTACAGTCTGTAGATCCCTAGTGCATGCGTTTGTATCTTTCTTAGTTGAATGCATTATGTATTGACTACATCTGTAATTAGCTTGATAGTTAGGGTACAACTTTTCTAGCCTTACTGGCCCTTAGTTTCTGTTATTGGTGAGCGACTTACGTCTAAACTGTCCTGAGCCGTCAGTTTTGTACGCTCGTAACGCAACTGGCTACGTCGCCGTGATGCAAGACGAAAGTGATCTGTTATGTTGAAGTTTTCCTGCGTAACTGACAGTAAGCCTGCGTACTTCCTTCGGAATGTCGCGGGTTAACCTTAACTGGATTTTCAGAGTCAAAAGTGATTTGTTTCGCCACACCTTTACGTTCTCTAGCCTACCAGCACCCAGAATGCCTGCGTAATTACTTGAGGAGTGTAGGTCTAGCACGTCTTGGATATTGAGAGTCTAAGCTGACTTGTTTTTTTTCAGAACTGTAATTACCCCAGTCTAACTGGTGGCCTAGCTGGCACTAAGCTTGCGGGCTCACTTAGGGTTTTAGGTCTCGTATGACTTGGATTTTCTGAGTCAAAAGATGTTTCAGGACTGTAAGTACCGCAACCTAACTGGTAGCCTAGCTGGCACTAACCCCGCGTGCTTACTTGAGTATGTAGGTCAAGTGCGTCCTGGCCGGGATTTTCAGAGTCGAAATTGATTTCTTTCGTTAGAGATGTTAGTTTCTAACCTACTGACAGATTTTGCGCTTACCGGGTATTTGCGGATGTAGGTCTAGAGCATTTCTGTTTATAGCAGTATTTTTATATCCTGAAAGCGTTTCATTCTGTCACTGGTTGGGATGTAGGTTACAAAGTAAAGTAGACGAGAGACAATTTATTCAATGGGAGTTCCATTCTATTCTTTAAGTTCGTGAGGAGTTGCGGTATATTGTAAATATTGTGTTAGTCTGTGAATTCTCTTGGTCGGGTTGGTTCTAACTAGCCCCTCCCCAAATAAACTTATTTGCTTTCAAACATTATTGTACGTGCATTTGTGCTTCTTGTTGTGAAGTGGAGACAAAAATTAATACGGTATATGTTGTCCACGGTTTCCGACCGGTAACTGTATCTGGAACCATTGAATCTTCAACAAGTTAGTAGCTTTATGCAATTACGGAGTATCCGAAAAGAAAGCAATTATTTGAGCTTTCGATTATTCGTTTCAGGGGGCTTTTAGCTCATCCGGAGCTAGACTCAGAGAACTCGGTGCCGTTCTGTTCAGGAATGTAGAACTTCGAAGGACAAATTTGAGGCTTTCCACGGTACAGTGAAACTACTTATGCTTAACTAAAGGTAGATTAAGTGCGGAATTAACTACCCTGAAGTCGCATATAAAAAAAGATCCAGTGTTTTTTCTTTTTAAAAAAAGATCCAGTGTTTAGAGGTTAATCAAACTAACTAGTTTTAAAACTTTTTAGAATTATAATAGGAGTTAGAAGTCTTCTGGCTAACTGGAAAATATTGATCATTTAATTTATAGTGTTTCTACAAAGAAATACAGAGGTCTGAGCATGTTTCTGCGGAACTATTGCTACTTTCGAAGAAAGTATTAAAACAAATGAAAATTTATAAACTTGAGGTCGGTTATTGATAAATTTTACTACCGCTTACAACGCAAGAAATTTCAAGTTTGTGAACTTCGCAGTTCAGCAGTTGTAGCAATTACGAACATTATCTCAAAAGCATTGCAACAAACTGAACAACAGGCTTTCTTATCCCAATTTCTTCCCTCGACTTAGCTGCTACGGCTTGGTGTCTATCAAAAGCACTGGTAGGAAGACGAGTAACAGCAACTGGTGCTGTTTAAGAGATAGACTGTTTTTTTTTTCGAGCAAGGTTTTCCTGCCAGACCACATTCACATCTCGCAGAACATGGCAAAGCACTGTCACGGCAAGCACAACCTCTTGTCTTTCCAGACTTTCGTCTGCATTTATTCTTAGAGGAACATGTCTACATAAGAACAAAAACTAATCAATCTCTCTGTATAGACTGTATATAATTCTGCTAGGCTGAGTAACAGATTCGAAGGAGATGCGTGGATAAAGCGCGTGCTTTCGAATTGATACAATCAAATATAGAAGAAATTTATACGCGACCTACCTTTATAAAATGAAACTATTTAAACCAAATCGCTTCTCGAATTAAAGCGATTCTTTCACTTGAGAAAATAGGACAAATAGAAGATATTACATGGTCGTACGGAGACGCGTCATTTATCTTCGAGTGTTGAAACATATTTCACTCGTTCGCTGCGCTCACTCATGAAATATTTTTTAACTCGAGAAGAGATAAATGTCCTATCTCCAAGTGGCCATGTAATTTTCTGTTTATTATATAGACACCGATGAAATACCAGCATAACGATTTCTTGGACTAGTCCTTTATTTGTTGAATCAATCTGATAAAATATAGATCTAACGCACATTCGAATTTTGGTCGAAAATAGAGAAAATAAGTAGCGTTTATATGTATTCTGAACATTGTAGCAATGAGGTATATAAATTTCAAAAAAGTGATGCTGCGATGCTCTTTTCCTATTAGCTGAGATTGAAGTAGCCCTGACAACCGTGATATCTTCACATGTGAAAGATAAAAATCGTATCTTCTCTTGATACAAAATTTTCGTCACTGGAAAAATCCTGGTATTTCATCGGTGTCTATAGAGCTCTTTTCAAATGAGTGTCTGAGTGTCGTAAAACCAAAACCAAAGTAATTACCCCAGCCAATCACAACAGACACAAATTACCCAATGAACCAATCAGAACTCGAAGCAAATACATGTAACCGGCTCCAAGCGCGGGAAAACGCGTGCAGCAAGTTGTGATTGATTTGAGTTACAACTTCTGATTGGTCGAGAAAGTGGCCCGAGATTTTTTAACCAATGACAAAGCGAAGTCAAGCAAAACCAAAGCAAAACAGAGCAAAACACGAATTACTTTCGACACTCAATTGAAAACCGCTCTATAATAAACAAGTTTTTACGTACTATGCAGTTCAGTTCGACGCAATCGCTGCTAGTTACAGGCAGATTATCTTCTTGTGGCATTTCATCATCTTGCACGTTCAACTCCTCTGCAACAACACAGCCATATCTATTGACTCCTCTCATCGTTTCTTGAGATGATGACATGTTGAAACACTTAAAATTCTCGATCTAAACTCGTCCTTTTTAAACTCTTGTTTTTTCTTGTAGCTGTGGAGCCATCGGGCATGCGGTGATCGCTATTGTTCGCACTCACCAGACCTAGATGAAAACAATAACAACTGCCCGCAATGCATTTTGGTTGAGCGGGACCCTTTAATGATTAGACTGCGGATCGAATACTTAGAATTTGATGAACGTTTGAAAAATGATTGGCAAATATTTAGCAACTATTAGCCAACTTAACTGAAAAAAGAGAAACTAATGGGCATTTTTTTTCAAAAAATTGAATAAATGTCAGTTGAGGTAACATTTTAAGCAACTAGTCAGTTAGGCCTACAAACAAACTCATGTTGAAATTTAAGCTACTATGCAACAAGGAATTTCGGCACCAGGAGCCCTGGATACCTGTGCCACAAACAAAACTGATTATATAAGTGTGTTAATGATCGCAATTAATTAACTCAGTCTGCTTACTGGAAGCTCAACAAAGTTTTGTACGGGTACCAAAAGGGTTATAGGTTTAAACCCTAGAACCCTTTTGGTACCTCTTCCACATACCAAGACGGAAAAAGGAACCTCAGTTTCTGTACGTCAACGATGAGCCAAAACATTATATTACAGCGGGCAATAAGTCACTCAAAGGCTGCAAGCTTTCCTCTGTTTTCGTGTTGCGATTTCTGCCAAAATGTTGCTATCCTTTTGAGTAGTTGGACTACACAGCTATCTCTTTCATTTGAAGATGTATTTTGGAGAACTTAGGGAGTGATCTCCTGGGGATTTTCTTGACGACGGAGCCGCGTAAAGAACGAGCTACGAAGCCGCGAGGTAGCGACGACACGTTCTCGCAGCTCTGCCACTCAAAAATTTGCGGTCGCGCGAACAATTCCTCCCAGCAACCCAGCCAGCAATTTCTGTTTTTGTTTAGAGCTAGAAAGATAAAACAGCAAAGTTGCATGAAAGACAGAATTTTAAACTATTACGTAAATGTTTAGTCAGATAAATAAATAAAAAAAATTCAGAGTTTTTTCAACTCAAGTTCAGATAAGAAATTAAAAATTCTGGCTGAATCAGCTGGATTTCTGCGGTGCCCTATTCCTTGTTTTTCTTGGAGACCATACACTGTTCAAATAATTTATCAGATTTTTAATTATTTGCTTCGCGCTAGTTCCTGTAAGACTGAATCACGAAGAAAAACATATAAGTTTTTAACTGAATAATTTTGAACAGTTTTTTGGGTTTAGTTCAAAAGTTTTTGGTTTTGTTTTGTTTTACCTCCGCCTCATTTACCTAAGGTGCGACCAGTGGCGACAGGAAGTGGGTTGAGCCAGTGCATGGGAAGTCAAAGAACTGGAAAAGCATTGATGTTTATTTACACATACGTCAAACAGTACGTGTCTCCGTTAGTACTAACATCAGTGACAAGCACAGCAGCCAATTTATGAAAGGAACGCCGGAAACAATCAATTTTTAATGGGTGATTTTGTTGCTTTACCAGTGCCCGGTGTTCTAAACTGCACGGTACAGCCTAAAAAAGTAGCACTTTGATCTTTTTTCTAAGTCTGATGTCCCTGAGAAGGTAAGAAAAGTAAAAGTTATTGTGTGAGGTCCAGGGTACTAGTTTCTTTGTTCTAACGGTATATACGTATTACACCATAAAACGTTCTTGCAATGGTCATGCGACACAAGTAGCTTTAACAAACTTAAACTGTGTATAATGGCTACAATTTTCACTCGTAAAACTGAACTGACTGCAAACGTTTGTTAGATCATTTATCAGGAATTTTTCAGTTAATTCAATTATGGTGTAAGTAAAATCTAGTGCAAGGGCAATGGGACGCAAAAATGTTTCATAAAGAGCTGTTGACCTGCACCTTTCCAAAGCGGCTCTGTGATTGGTCCGCTTTGAGCATTTCCGTACCGGGTGTACCGAGCCAATCACATCACAGGTTTTCTCGAGAGAGAACTCTCCTGAGGGGGTGGGGGGGACAGGGAGGTTTAAGCCTTCCGCTTCTCGTACCCTCTAATCCCAGTTCCCGCCCTATATTTGTTGGCTCCCGCCTCTTTGCATTTTCTCGATTCGGAAATATTGCGCAATGTTGCGTAATTTTCCCCTTTTTCTGACGCTTCCCGCCATCTTGGGAATCCCGCTTCCCTCCCGCTCTTCTCCTGCCTCCCGTACACCTCCCGCCCCCTTCTCTTTCAATCTCCCATCCCACTGTCCCCCTCCACCAATTTCAACACGCAAATAACGTAACTCAAACCTAGACTGATGGTAGACAGGAAATTTTCCAAAAACGCTGTTACCAGGTTACTTAAGGGTTCTTAAATCTTTGTCAGCTTGAAAAACAATTATTTAAAAAAATCGAAACATCGTATTATCTTGTGTACATTTTAATTTGAAAGTAAGCCTACATAATCCCCTCAACAATGCGAAGTCCACTAAGCTATTTTTAATATTCCAAAAATCGTTTTTGTCCATGACGGAGTTGTATTATCATAATTCGGTAAATTGTGATCGTCCGGGTGAGTGTAGTCCTGAGAAGGACTGTTTGAGGTGACATTGACTGACGTTTCGACAACCTGAGCGGAAGTCATCATCAGAGTCAAGGGAACTGTGAATCGTCAGTAGATGTTATAAATCTCTGGTCGTTGTCCTGATTGGTCTACGATCTCGTGATGTTATTGGTCGTCTGTCAGTTAAGCCGTGATGTTATTGGCTGTGAAGACTGTTAAACGTGATTGGTGCGTTTCGATCTGTCTTTTGTTGGTCAAATGTCCGTTGGTCCATTGTTAGTCAAATTAGTCGGTTTGTCTATTCTTTGTCTGTCTTGTTATTGTCGGCAATCAGCCGTTTGTGAGGTGCAGGTAGCTGTTGGCAACGGTTCAGTGGTGTTTGTTCTAAGTTAGTAAACCAGCTTTCCAGAGTGATTCGTTGATAGTAGTCCGTACTGTAGGTAACGCATTTAGCAGAGTCCCAGTTGATTTCTGTGGTTTGTTTTTAAATGGTGCTCAGCAATGTGATTGTTGATATCACCATTTCTAGTTGCTCGGTCGTGTTCAGTCAGTCGGACGTTCAAATTTCTGCCGGTCTCACCAATATAAGTGGCCTGGAAGTCGCAGCATTTGATGGGTCAGGAATATTTCTTCCCGTCCCTTAAACAAGACTGAAACACAGGTACTCTCTTACGGACTCAAACACTCAGTGACGCCTAAACGTACACCAACCGAGGCCATTGTATCCAGTGTTGAGGCGGTTCTGTCCCGTCAGAGGAAGCTTTCAGAATCAGCCAAGGATAATATCAGAAGTAGAATAGCTTCTACTATACAATCAGCCTCTCTACCTGACAGTAACTTGACTAAAGACGAACGACAAGTACTGAAACGACTGAAAACTGACGAAAACATTGTCATACTCTCCGCTGACAAAGGACGAGTGACTGTCGTTATGGACAAGACAGACTATTACGACAAAATGGACGAACTTGTTAACGACAAACAGACCTACCAAGTACTTAAACGAGACCCGACGCCAGCACTTCAACGCAAACTTAACAGCAAACCACTTGACCTCAAGAAAACTGACGCTATTGACATTCAACGCTACAACAGACTGAGGTGCTGTGTACCACAACCACCGAAACTTTACGGACTACCGAAACTGCACAAACCTAACATACCCATGCGACCCATAGTCTCATTCTGTGGGTTCCCGACTTACCAACTGTCCAAATACTTGACTACCGTACTGAAACCTTTGACCGACGAATCACGACACAAACTACAGTCGACTGTGGACTTTATTGACGCAATCAAGACAGTATAAGTACCTGACGACTACAAACTAGTGTCTTTTGATGTGAAATCACTGTTCACCAGTATTCCACTTCAACTGGCTCTAGACTGTACTGAGACCGGCATCAACAACTCTACTATTGAACTGCCGCTACCTACAGACGACTTAAGGGACTTACTGAACCTTTGTCTTACTTCTACGTATTTTCAGTGCAACGGCAAGCACTACAAACAGTTGCACGGAACAGCTATGGGCTCACCAGTTTCCGTTGTTGTTGCAGAAATCGTTATGCAAAACATCGAGGAATGAGCCCTCGCAACTTACAAACGAACACTACCACTCTGGCTACGTTACGTTGACAATACCTTTACAGCCGTAGACAAATTAAAGGCGAAATCGACGATTTTCAGGAACACCTCAACGGACAAACGCAAACGCCGACATACAGTTTACTAAGGAGATTGAGGAAAACGGTAAAATACCTTTTCTAGACTGCCTAGTTACCCGCGACAATAACGAACTACGGACGACAATTTACAGAAAACCGACACATACCGACAGACTACTCGAACAATCATCTTACAACCCAACTTCTCACAAAGCTACGACTATACGAACCCTGACAAGACGCGCGCAACTAGTTTGCGACTCACCCGACAGCCTAACGGACGAAATCAATTACTTAGACAACGTTTTCAAGAAGAACAACTACAACCGCGACTTTATTAGACACAACATTTACAGAAACTCCGAACCAAACGCTACGAACACTAACGCTACACCTGTCACTACTGCAACCATACCTTACATCAAAGGGACTTCTGAAACTATCGCACGAATCCTACAACCCTACAACATCCGCGTTGCTCACAAACCTATCACTACTTTACGACAGCTACTGACGAACGTTAAAGACAAAGACGAACCGAGCGACAGACGGGGAGCAGTTTATAAAATCAAATGCTGCCACTGCCAGGCCACTTATATTGGTGAGACCGGCAGAAATTTGAACGTCCGACTGGCAGAACACAAACGAGCAACTAGAAATGGTGATATCAACAATCACATTGCTGAGCACCATTTAAAAACAAACCTCAGAATCGACTGGGACTCTGCTGAATACGTTACCTACAGTACGGACTATACTATCAACGAATCACTCTGGAAAGCTGGTTTACTAACTTAGAACAAACACCACTGAACCGTTGCCAACAGCCACCTGCACCTCACAAACGGCTGATTGCCGACAATAACAAGACAGACAAAGAATAGACAAACCGACTTATTTGACTAACAATAGACCAACGGACATTTGACTAACAAAAGACGGATCGAAACGCACCAATCACGTTTAACAGTCTTCACAGCCAATAACATCACGGCTTAACTGACAGACGACCAATAGCATCACAAGATCGTCGACCAATCAGGAAAACGACCAGAGACATAACATCTACTGACGATTCACAGTTCACTTGACTCTGATAATGACTTCCGCTCAGGTTGTCGAAACGTCAGTCAATGTCACCTCAAACAGTCCTTCTCAGGACTACACTCACCCGGACGATCACAATTTACCGAATTATGATATGACTCCTGGGGCCCGTTTCTCGAAACTCCCGATAACTTTCCGGGCCCGGTAGGTAATTTTTCGAGCTCATTTATTTATCACCAAATGGTAATTATTGCCGCAAACTTAGCAATATGCTTCAAAAAATTATAAGGATTAAAATTTAGCCTTCAAAAGCAATAAAAAATGTATAGCTATCGGAAAATATTGAGCACCTAAAATAGTTTTCGGGCCCGGAAAGTTATCGGGAGTTTAGAGAAACGGGCCCCTGGGCTCAAACCATTTACAGTTTCGGAGTTGTATTATATTGGAAGATAATATTTCACAAATTCACTGTTTCATTCATTTGAATCTCTCAATACGATAGTGAGAACAACTCTTCGCAAAAAATTTGAGTGAGGCAAGAAGCCACTAAGAAAAGTTGACCCTGTTTATTTTACAGTGTTCTATCTAGGATTTATCGTTTGGGAAATTTTTTGAAACGAATAGGGGCTGAGATGCAATCTGGGGAATTTTGAGACACAATTTTGAGATCATGTTACAGTGGTATTTTATTTTATTTTTTTTAGTCGTGATCACGTTCTGGCAATGTCATAGTTACTTATATACCGTAATGATAACAAAATTTTTTTTTTGGGGGGGGAACTGGGTATTTAGGGGGGAAGCTTCTACCCCTCAAATACTCTAGAAAGAACCCTGCGGGCTAAAACATGTTACCGCACCATAAAACATGTTACAGCCAAGATTTTAAAAGTAAAAGGACACTTCTTTTTTGTCTTACCTGGCTAACAGAGCAGTCTTTACCGAACTGAATGCCGTAAAACCAAAAGCAAAGTTAATACCCCAGCCAGTCACAACAAAAACAATTACCCAATGAACCAATCAGAACTTGAAGCAAATACACGTAACAGGTGGCAGCCACAGGAAAACACGTACGAAAAAGACACGGTTGGTTTTGGTTTTACTTCTTATTGCCTCAAATAGTGGTGTAAGTTCTTTTAAGTAATCACAAAGTGTAATACAGCAAAACAAAAGCAAAACGAAATACCGGCCAACACCAATGCTAATGACACTAATAGAATCGCCAAGTGGCTAGGAAGCCCACACGGAAGCTATGGGGCTTAATTTGAGTAGTAACGACTTCCTCAATAGATATATTGACTTCATTTTTTTGCTGGCTATGGCAGGACCCAAACCTACACAAAACAGCATTGCGTTAACAATAATGCTGTACAAAATTCGAATTAATCTGACTATGGATAAGAAAAATCTCACGCAAATAATTAAAAGGAAGCAGAATAAATACCTATTTCCCTATTAGTTATAGACAGAGAATTAGAGATGAACAGAGAATTTCTTTCAAATAACCATAACCTCCGAAAAATCGAAGACAAGATCCAATTGTTAATAAACCGCATCACTATATGTTCAGTTATATTATATTCTGTCAGGATAGGTGCCTCTCATGTCATGTGGACAAAACTTATCTAAACTGATGTATTAAATACATTTTAACACGTACGTTTTTGTTGGTGGATTTTTTACAAGAACTCGTTCAATTTGTTCAATGCGTCCGAACTATTCAGGAGCTAAATTTGTAGACAAAGGAAGGAAAATTCACAGTCCTTTGTTCACCTTCATTGTTTGCTAATTTAACATTTTTGTGACGTTTCAGCTCATTGCTGTCCCGTGCTGTCGTGGTTACTTTTGACCACGTGGGGTGTGTTTTTTTTCTTCTGATTTTAT
Source organism: Siderastrea radians (assembly GCA_964017195.1). Lineage (NCBI taxonomy): Eukaryota > Metazoa > Cnidaria > Anthozoa > Scleractinia > Rhizangiidae > Siderastrea > Siderastrea radians. The sequence goes on along the minus strand of OZ024889.1, from coordinate 64,132,657 downwards.
ATTAATTTTATCCTTTTACTTCATTTTTATATTTGACTCTTTATTATTATTATTATCATTATTATTATTATTATTGCTACTTTGTTCCTTTATTCTTACGGAGGACGCTTTCGTAAAGCACCCGCAGGTGAATAGGCATTCCTGTATAAGTATTGTAACCATCATCATCATCATCATCATCATCATCATCATCATCATCATCATCATCATCATCATCATCATCATCATCATCATCATCATCATTATCATCATCATCGTTGTCATCATCATCATCATCATCATCATCAGCAGCAGCAGCAGCAGCATCAAAGGTCATTTCGTAGGTCATTTCGCGCATATTCCATGTGGTGCAGGAAACTATGGCCAGCATCACTCTTCAATTGATTTGTTTACTTTTTAGTAGCTTTTTTCTGAGGCAATTTTTGTCAAACGTGCGCAGATTGCGAACGCTGTCCTTGAAAAGCGTAAATTGATATGCTGGCTTGAACCATTTTTCTACAATTCTTATGCACTACTCGCATTATGCTTACTGCCATTGCACTTGCCTATAGTGCAATGGCAGCAAGTTCAAATGAGTTCGAAGACAAGTGCACAGTCAACGATTAGCTTCCTGTGGAAATAATAAAGAATGCGGTTCACCGTCACGGATCACGACTAAATTTGAACCGTTTTCACGTGTCGTGACCTTACTTTTGCTCACATTACGCGTCATGGATGTCCTCTGTATAAGCCTGCACTAAATCAACTTAGCTTTAGTTTAGTGTTGTCACGTTTAGTTCGAGGATATTATCATCGTACAAAAATCTGCCATGTGTCACCAAGGGACATGGTATTTACTTTGTCGTCACACTTGTAAAAGTTGGTGTCGATAATTCGAAAAAACTTGGTAAGCGCCCATGCCATTGGTTTCAAAAAAAGGCGGACATTATTTTTGTGCGAACTGTGTCCCCATCGGTTCGACAGCGGATGACCCCATTTGTCACAGTTCGCGGCTAGAGATGAGTTGTCATTTGGAAGGCGCGTAAAAGAACCACAAGCAACAGGCATGGTGTCAGAAGTAGTAAAAAACTTCACTACGTCCATTCCGGTGGAATTTTTGGTGGTCATAATGTGGACTACTCTGCTTGCGTTCTTTTTAAAACAGTAAAACCGTATCTGAGTGAAGCCCATGTCTTGTTTCAACTGATTGAAGCCAGCTCGAAGCAAGAACCGGTTGTTGGAATTGTACATCGGAAGGATCATTCTATACGAATTTGATCGCACACTTTTATCTTGCACAGAATCCGGACTTCTCATAATGAACTGAGTGATGAGAGTCCACCCACCTAAGAGAAAGAAAACACAACATGAGTAAATTAAATCAGACGGAAAATGGATTAAAGATTCAATTAGTCCCTATAAAATCAACCTGATATTCTCTGAAATCATAAGCAGCACACAAAGAGGCGGAAATCAAATCTACAATTAAGATTCTTCCACTTTATGATAAAAATGAGCTTCAAAATGGGAATATATGACATTATCATATATAGCAACTGGTAAGATGTCATCGTTGAGGGCTTGTACGGATTACAATCCCTTTTTCTGATGTCCATGAAAAAGCGGCAGACAGGAATACTCAGCCCTGCAGCAGGTATTTCTTCCCCTCCACGTTCAGGTCACATTTAGTTTACAAAACGGTCTCGTCAGTCAGTTTAACCTGTTCGTGCTCAAACTGATCGCTCCCAAAACCATTCAGATTTTGGGACTCGCAGGATACCACCCACTCCGCAGCGCACTTAGAAAGAAATAAATGTGTGTTAACGGATTCGAAGTGTAATTTGACTTACCTCCATCAGTGACCATGTCACAGAACACTGTGAAGGGGTCACCTGAGGCTGTTGGGTCAATCCAGTACTCACCATCCCCCTGAGCGTCACCGCTTGCCAAAATGTCTTTGCAGGAAGAGCCTGGGACCGAGGATTTTGAACCTTTCTTTGCTGCAAGAAACCGTAATCAAAGAATTACGTGAAAGAAACTAGCATCGAATGAATTTGCTTTCTTAGCCTGCGTAACAGGTGTAAACGGGGATGGGGAAGAGGATTAAGAACGCGGGAGAAGGCGAAGTGGGGGCTAGGGACGAGGGAACGCCTGCTACAAGGACCCTCATTTTTTCATTTCTGCGGCCGCCAGCGGCCGCAAAATTCTGATTGGTTAATTTTTGACAGTAATTCCCACGGGAATGACGTAATTTGACAAGCACTTGCAGTTAGAAGATTTGAACTTGGTTGCAGCAGACCGCGCCAAGTAGCGAAATTGTTTTGAAACCAGAGCGAGAAACGGCAGTTACGGCTCTTCTAAAGCCTGAAGAGATGTTTTAGCGGTTTTGCCAACGGGATACGGTCCTAGAAAGAAGAGATTCTGTCATTCTCAGAGAAGTTTTCAAGAGAGCATTGCACCGTTTCACGCGTGAATTTCAAGGCGGTGTAAATATCCCGAATGAATGAAGACTCGCCCTTTGAGAACTATAAATCGGAAGAAGAAGCCCCAAGAAACGCTCGACACCTTAAACAGTGGAACTCAGAGAACTAAAAGCGAAGAAATTATTCTTTGAGAACAGACGGTTGTTTTAAAGAGAAATCTGCGGTTGCAGTAAGACATCACTCAAGCTGTTGACTTTGTAGGGAATCCATGGTAAAGTAACTTACATTTTTGATTGTATTAAAAAATTTGTATATAAATATATAATTTTTTAATTGTCTGATTCTTCATATTATGGCTTTCGCGTAACTTGAAATTTCAAAACGTGCACTTTCGGTCAATATAAATGCCGTTCAAAATGTATCGCGGTTCTTTGCTTGGTGTTTTAAAGTAAGCTTACCTTTCCTAAAAGCGAAAATTGAACGCGTTTGGTTTTCAGAAGCAAACAGGGTTTTATCTTAATAAATCTTTTAAAAAAGCTTCGTGTCTCTTATTTCGAAAATAGGCGCAGTTCTTTGATTGGAAAAATTCTCATCCTAACTTTATTTTTTAGACGCTTCATTAAATTCCTGCGTGCAGTCAGTCATGCAGAAAATTGCGCGCCTGTTTTTGATTGGTGGTTGCATTGACAGTTACCTTAATTGGCTTACCTAAAAATCGGTGGGCGGAGATGGAAAAATGGGGGTCTTTGTAGCAGGCGTTCCCTCGTCCCTAGCTCCCAGAACCCCATTTTTCTCCCACGTTCTCGCTCCCCTTCCCCTTCCCCGTTTACGCCTGCTACGCAGGCTATTGCTTTCTCAAAGGATGACCACCACATGTGTCTCTTTTTCAAACTCCAACTGCCGTTACACTCAGAAAACTAGTGTTATCAGCAGTTTGCAAAATTGTTAATAAATGCTTGAAAAGCAAGAAATTTGAGGCAAGAACAAAATTGAAAAGGCCAGAAACGCAATTGCATCTCAGATCATGTGTACGTGCCAGTTCTTTAGTCAAAGATGTTGGCTCGAAAGTGCAGATAAAGCGGCGACCTATATACGGGACAACCAATTATATCTACAACTGTAAAGAACTATATCGTCTCGGACGTCTCCTACTCTTCCAGTAAGTAGAATTGATATTCGTTGAGTGTGTGCATGAATTAAGATAAACAAAATGAGTCGAAAAGGTTGGGTAGATTGCAGCCTCTGTGAAAAGTTATCTTCATTATCGCCAATTAAAATTGACCATGTCAAACATGCAACCGCTTCTCTGTCTTACCTCGAAAAGTGTTTTCCATATACGTAGCAGAAGGATTTTCCTCAAAAGCTCCAGGTTTTGACTTCTTTGTCTCGCTGTTCATTTTACATTCTTTTCTGTTCCAGAGATACGTCACACTTTGGCACATTTCTTTTAAACTGCACTCAGCGAAGCAGAGGGCAAAATTGTCAGCGTGTATACTCGTGAAGTCATGCCCCACTAAGGCAAACCCAAATTCCTCTCTGTTGTTCCGACATGCACCAGTGCGAGGCGGATCAGCAAAGATGGCAGCAGGGTGGACCAAGACGACGAGCAGGGCGTAAAACAATATTTCCATCGCGGTAGAAGAAACGTCGATCAGCTGCTTTCTGTGAATTTTCAATGGAAATTTGACGAAATTAGGGACTGTGTAACAACAACAACAACAACAAGCTTTATTTGCATGACTATAACAAAGTATTACAGTAGTGCAAAAGCCACTTAAATTTAATTATTAATTACTTAATTAATTAAAATAACTAAAGAGATTACAACCACTTCTTATTTTTAACCATTCAGAGAGGTAGCAATTGTAACTAGTTTGTCTCTCAGTTGAAGGCATGACGAGATGAGTGAAATTAATTGAATATTTATAAAATAATCAGTACAATTCATAAGATGTGACAATAAGGTCTCATGAGATAATAGTCGCAGAAATGGGATTTTAGGTTCTATTTTAGAAAAAGAACCTGTCTCTTATCGAAGAATAGCCCGGGCAATCTAGGAAAAAATGAGTTTCATGTTCAATTTTGTTACAATTGCAGAGACTACATAACCTTTCATCACGAGGTATTTTGTCGTATCTACCTGTTTCAATCCAAAGTTTATGACTGCTAATTCTCAGTTTTACTAAAGATTTTGTAGATGCGTTCTTTCTTGTTAGATCTAGGTAGGCAGAAAGGGTATAATTCTCTTTGAATGTGTAATAAAAACTAAGTTTTTGCGAATGTTGAAGGGTTTGGTTTCTTTTTCATGAGATCTACATATTGTTTGATTTTACCTTTATTCAATGAATTACAATAAAAGTCACAGAAATTATAATTGTTATATCATAGGCCTTGTTAGGTAATAAGTTTTGTTACGCGCTTGCGCAGTAGCCGAGTAATGAAGGATCAGATTAAAACGTGTTGAGTTCACATGCTTCGTGTTCATTCTTCGGTCTTGCTGAGATACAATTCACGGGTTACAACAATAACAGTCAGTCATTTTCATGAGACTAGAGTAAAAACTATTATGACCGTTATAATGAGGGTCAATAGATATTTTTAAACACAAAATTTTGGATTTACCAACTGAGTTGATAAGGTAAATTGGCCACCGTAAAGAGATTGAGAGCTGACGTTTCGAGCGTTAGCCCTTCGTCAGAGCGAATCAGGGAATTGTGGGCTGCACTTCATTTATATGGGGAGTGGCGGAGCTACGCTATTGGTGGGAACATGGCAACGTGAAAAACAAGAATAAATTAGTTGAATGAAAAGCGTTCGTTGATACCGTGGGGATTAAGTGTGCCGATTTGGAAAATGAATTTTTGTTCTAGATTTTTACGGCTTTCCGTGTCACCTTGGTGTAGGGAAAGGCCACAGATCTTCATGTATTGGCTAGAATGATTAGGGAGATTGAAATGTCGGGCGACTGGTTTGGATGCGTCCTTGTCATTTCTTTCAACGTCTCGTAGGTGTTCGCGGAAACGGTCGCCTAGTCTCCTCCCTGTTTCACCAATGTATATCTTTTTGCATAAACTGCATGCTATGCAATAGATAACATTTGCGGAGGTGCATGTAAAACGATCAGTGATTTTAATCGATCGCTTGGGTCCTGTTGTTTTGTCCGCGTTGTGAATGAAAGGACAAGTGTTGCATCGTTTGCGCGCGCATTTAAAAGTACCCGGTTAATCATCAGATTTAAGGCCGCGAGTGACAAGCTGCTCATGAATAAATTTATAAGGCAAAATTTTGGTGGAGGTCTTACGTTAAAAAACTTTAGATCTTGATCGTTTGGGAGCCGATTTCGTTGAAACTTAATAGAGGGCTTGAGGAATGTTGGAAGTGCAACAAGGTTGTTTTTCCTTTGATAAATTGCGTTTCTTTGCGATGCTTTGAGCTTCCAAAGTTAAGATTTGGTAAAACCCGACTCCGTGTCCAAGTTTTCTCCTCGTGGAGAAGACAAAGCTTCTTGATTTTGCCACTAATTAATCAGTTAAAACTTCTATTGTGTCACAACAGAAGCCGATTTTGTGATTTCAAGTTCCACTGAAAGTTATAAGCCTTTAAATTAGTCAAATCGTTCTTGTTTAAATTTGAAGCCTGTTTTAAAAAAGTGCTTCTGTTGTGACAACCTACAACACGCCTTTTTTACCTGTCTGCTGTGTCAGTTCAGGAAATTTTATATCCGCGCTGTATTCTTGGACACAAAATTGGTGGTTTTAGGGCTTCCGAAGGCTTATCGAAGAAACACGAGGGTTTAAGCCAAGAATATTTTATTATGCAAATTATGGATATAAAAATTAAGAAGCTATTGTTAACACTCCAGAAACAAACAATAGGTTGCATGCAGTCTAAAAAAATCGTCTGTTTTCCGTCGAAAAGAAACGAAAGAAAAAAGCGTTAGTGCTGAACCCAATTAATATTTATACCACACACAAAATAGAAATAACTAAAACCAAAAAAGAACGACGAAATCGAACTCTTTTATTATTTCCCAGTCTGTGGAGCAGTGTGTATATACACAGAAAAAACTTCACGGAGCTCCACTTACGAAAGACCCAGATGTTGATAAATATTGGACACAAAATTGGTGATGTTGATAAATATTCGAGATAGAGATAGAAACAGTATTTTATATTCGTTTTGTTTTGCTGACAAAATTCTAAAAAGTTGCAATTAACGATTCAACTAACAGATAAAGAATAAAAAGAACGGTACAGATACAACAAGCGAGCGCTCAACACATTTATTGTTATTGTTATTATGAAAATTTTTATTTAACAATACTTAAAATGCACAATATTTCCTGCCACCCGATTAAACGCACGAGCAATCATTAATGCATAAACCAAAGATTTTATACTGCAGAGCTTACTCATGAATATTTCGCGCAATGTCACTATCATTCGTCGCACTTCGTGCATAAGCTTTAAATAAATTAATACTGATGATCTAGTCTCTCACCCGCGGCCTTAAGTACACTTCTAACTAGCAAGTTCCCTGCAGCCTTGGCGCACACCTCTGGCGTATTGAAAAGATCGCGTTGGGCTATTTCCAATTCTAACAGAGGAGGTAGAATTCGAGTATGAACTTTTAATTACATTATAGAAGTTTCCTCGGACATTGATTGTAACAGCTTGTATAGAAGTTCGTCATGCCAGATCGAATCAAATGCTTTTCTAAAATCCACAAAACATGCATATAGTTTCGTTTGGTGACAATTGACATATTTGTCTATTAATGTTCGTAGTGTAAGAACATGGTCTGCTGTTCGATTATTTGCTAGAAAACCAATTTGAGATTTATGAAGTATGTCTAGCGACTGAACGTGTTCAAGAAGTCTTTGATTAAGAATTGAACAAAATAGTTTACCAAGACAACTAGAAATACATGTTCCCCGATAATTTGAGGGATCACCGCATCATGTTTGAGGCATAGTGCCCGAGCTAAGAACAGCATTAAATAATTTCAAATAAACAGGCATTAACTCGTTTAAGCTGGATTTGATCATTTCGTTCTTGATTTTGTAATTACCTGGAGGGGGTGGGGCGGGGGAGGGGGGGTTGGGAAACCAGAGGCGGGTGTAGGGGAAAATCACAACTAGAGAGAGGGGGGAGGGTTGGATGTAAATTCAATACATAAAGGGGTGCATTACTTTTTTCACTCTTTTTCACAAACTGGAAAAGTGGTAGAAGAGCTATTAGAGTTCAAATATTTATTCTCACTTACACTGGAATTAAACTTTGATCTCTGAACTGGCTGATTTTTTCCTTTCTGCATGTCATGCAGCAGGAAAGGAATGCCTCTGTTATAAATTTAAACAGTGCTACCTTATTGGCACCAGGTTTACTGAAACAGGGACCCTTAAACGTTGTAAAAGTTGCACTATGATGTTATTCAATGAAAAAGAAAGATGACAATGTAGGATAGCCTACATGGTATTACAATTAAAAGAATGGAAAACCCAACTGTTGAATTTAATAGCAATAAATTGTACTATGTAAATATGAACAGTTTCATTATTTAGCAAAGTCATTTGAAGAGTCATTTGAAGTACTTTTTGTGCCGGAGGAAGACATCCAACACGTAAATTAGGTATGAGGGAACCAATGCGGGGAGGAAGCAGGGGAGGGGAGGTTAAAATTAAGTTTTGCTTAGTGAGATGGGGGGGGGGGGCGACTAAATTTTGAGCCGTATTTTACCCATTTCCCAACTCCCCCTCCAGGTACTTGTTGCACCTTCCCTCAATGAGATAAGCTACCTCCTGTACGAATAGAGCGCCATACTCTTGCGATTTCTAAACAAAAAAAAAACAAAAAAAAAACAACAACAACAACAATAACAAAAAACTTGGGAATCATTCGAATCATGTGCCTCTGCGCTGATATCGAACTTCGCCTTTCTATAGTTTTGAGATGACAGAATCGCAAATTCAGAACCTTTTTTTAGGAAACTTCTTTAACTATGTCATAACTATATTAGTGAACCCTCTTTTATGCTCATGGTCAATCACAGGATAGCTACTCAGCTCACTCACCTTGTTCTAGAACTGCATATTACACAAAGTGTTTCTTTTGGTGACTTATCCAAAACGTTAAGCTTTCGACCAAAAATTTTCTAATATTTGAGACACAGCTAATGGAAACGTGCCGTAAATGGCTTTGATCCGAGCACCAGCTGAAAAAATCATGGTTCATTGTTATAATAAACCGAGAGTGACTCTTGTGTTTTAATTATGTATTACAATAGCGTGATGTTTTCTCAATAGTCTAATATTACTTATTGTGGATTGTTTCTCTAGGAAGCAAAAATGTCGCTAAGATGGCTGGAGTTTTTAATTGATCTTACTTACAAGCCATGCTGATACGACTTCATGTTTTAAACAAAACTTACCGGAAACAGACCACACAGGTTTTAGATTCCCATATACAAACAACGCCAATCGATACCTAGTCCAATAAAATGTACGGCCGATCTAGATTGATCTGGTACCTTGAAAACATGGCCTCAGTTTTCATGAGCCCTGAGTAAGTTACATATGACGCGGTGAGCAAGTTCCAGCTTAGCTTAGTAGTTATTTTAAAATTAATCATCCAAAGAATGCTTTTAATTTCTTGGCCATCAATGTGACAGTTCTGGTACCTAACGCCTGTTTTGGAACTAATAAGCGTCTAACAAATGAATTGCTTGGCTGCCTATATTTCAACGCTATCCCACTGATGTCTAGTTGGCTTGGATACGCCAAACTTTCAAAACAAAGCGATTAAACTTGCCAGGAAAAATTTCTAGCCCTAACCGATACCTTGAAGACCAAGCTACAGTTTTCCTCTATATTTCTTTCATACTATTGAACTTTTCTAAAGACATGCGGCGATGAACAGTATATAATTGTTTAAAAAAGCGTGCGTATGCACCTCCTATCCCTGAAATAACAGACTGTGATGAGAAAAGTCTTGTTTTCACTTTACCTGGATTTTATTGTGGCTTGACTTAAAAATAAGTTATTTACATCTTTCTTATTTCTTCAAAAGAAATATTTAAACTATTGCTCTCCGATGTTTCGATGGTACTACCATCACTATTAAGGAAAAATGTCGGACAGCATTAGTTTTAATATTTCTACTGAAGTTTTTCAGTAACCTTCTAATTACACGATGTATTATTTCTTCAACCAGCTTTAAATTACCAGCTTTCTTTCAATACCGCGCCAGTATCAACAACAATAGAAAACTAAGAAGGAGCATATATACACCTGATTGAAAAAACTTTGTCTTGAAATAAGTATAAACCATGAAAGATGCGACATTATGGAGTTCTGGGAAAACAGCACGGCAGGCTTGTTACTCCGTTCCGTTCTGAGATCCATATTCAAGGTATTTTTTATTCATGGAGAGATGTTGGAGTATATCTATCAGTTTTTGTTTTTTCCGTCCATTATTAATGATGTGCACGGTGTCTGAGAATCAAAGCAGGTTCTTCCGCTTCCCAGAAAACCACTGGGTCGTATAGGTCATGGTTTATGTTTTTACCCCGAAAACGTTTCTTCAGTTAGGTCTATAAATGCTGCGAGCTTGCATGGGACAGAAAAAAAAACAGAGTCCACTGGGAACCGAACCCCTCCCCCTGCCACTTTGCCCATCATTTTGGATTTTGTCACTTGCCCTCAGTAGCGCCTCAACCGAAAATGTTTACCTCATCTTGTTGAATAGTACACAAGCTTTGCTAAAGTATTGTAACACAACAAAAACGCTGGGCGGTTCTACCAAATTTCCCCTGGTACGTACCTCCATCAGGGAGTTTCCCTATATTACAAAAATCTGCCATGTGTCACCAAGGGACAAACTGTCTTCTTGGTCGACACACTTGGTCTCACAAAAAGGTGGATATCATTTAAGTACGAATTATGTCCCCATCGGTTTGACTGCGTATAACCCCATTTATCACAGTTCGCGGCTAGAGACGAGTTGTCATCTAAAAGGCACGAACAAGCAACGGGAATTACGTCAGAAGTGCTAAAAAAGAAATTTTCACTACGCCCATTCTGGTGGTATTCTTGTTGTTCATAATGTGAAGTACTCTGCCTGTTTTCTTTTTAAAACAGTAAAACTCTACGTGAGTGAAGCCCATGACTTGTTTAAACTGATTAAAGCCGGCTGTAGGAGTTGTAGATCGGAAGGATTGTTTTATACGAATTCGATCGGACTCCTTTATCTTGCACAGAATCCGGATTTCTCATAATAAGCCGAGTGATGAGAATACATCCGCCTGGGAAAAAGATACCACAAACAGGAAAAATAACTCGTAATCATAATCAACCTGATGCTCTCTGAAGTCGTTAACGGCACACTTAAAGCAGCCACTCCAATAAATTCTAGATTAATAATGTTTTTTCAATTTGTAGTCCCTTCCTTAACATAATTTAAATTGCATTAAAAGCAATCTACGAGTTTCTGTTTTCATTCTCTTCTGTCTCCTTCTTAACACAAACTTGGCAATCCAAGACGCCCTTAAGCACATTAAAGCACTTGGAAGAAAGTACACCGCAACCATTGCCGCATCGCATTAAGGACGGTGCCTCCTTTTGTTACTGCGCACATGTTCTGCGCATCTCGGGATATGCGGGTTTCTTAAGGAATTCGCCCCCTAATACAACAAAATTTTTGCGCGGTTTATGACTATGTGGAAAAAGCAGATCTTAGCAAGGGCTATCAGAAACCAAAAAGAAAATTGGGGGGTAACTACGCATTTTTCAGACATAATTGAGCTTAAATGTTGAAAGAAATTGCCATACATTCTTTGTATTTTAACGCTTTTTTAGAATTACGGTTGCTTAAGTATCTCCGAAAAATGCGTGGTTACCCACATTTTTCTTTTTGGATTCCAATAACCCTTGCTAAGATCTACGTTTTCCCCACAGTCATAACCTTTGCAAATACACATCTATATTAGGAGGCACTGTCCTTCAGCAATGAATCAAAGTTTGGCCAAGGGGCAAGAGTCGTCCTCTGTGGGAGGGTGGGTGGGCAAACCATACCAGTCAAAGCAGGCGAACAGCAAGGTTAAAGGCTCACCCAGCCTACTCAGGAGACAAAGGATGTTTGCCGACCTCTTAAGGATATTCTATTAACAACTTGGGGCCAATGAAATCCTTGATCGCCTATTTTGAATTTAACAGTCACGTTACCCATATCAGCAATAAAAATACTGACCTTTGCCAAACAAGTGCTTATCCCTGATCACATGGGATTCACGCTAGACTCAGGCTTGTAAGATTTCGTGCAAGAGGGTTCCATTTATTGTCTACTTAGAAACGAAGTGCCATTCTTTCAGCTCCCTGATCCATCCCTTGACATTTCCTACCCAATAGTGATCACCCCGCACTTGGTGTTCCCTGCACCGCTGCACTTGACAATGACAACTTATTCATAAGTTACTGAGCTTATATGCTCTGCTTATAATTTATGCAGTGTGAATAGTGTTATCAATCTTACCTCTATCAGTGACCATGTCACAAAATACTGTGAAGGGGTCCCCTGAGGCTGTTGGTTCAATCCAGTACTCACCCCGAGCTACACGCTCACAATGACGTCTTTGCAGGAAGAGACTAGAACCGAGGCTTTTGAACTTTTTCTTGCTGCAAGAAACCGTAATTAAAAGAGGAGGGGGGGGGGGGGGTGGGCCCGATTCCCGCTCAGCGAACTTGGTTTTTTCCAGCATTTGTTTTGCTCCTCTTACACGGTGTATCAGAGGCTAACAATTCAATTCAATTCCATTCAATCTTCATTTCGCTCTATAGTTAGTCTAGTTACATAGATGCATGCACTGTGATGATATTAAATAGAGCAGGGACTCTAGACAAACCCTTTTGGGCTTTATTGAGAGCCCCTGTTACTTTTAAGCATTCAATGATTCATGTATAATCAACCTCCCTGAAGAAGAATATAGCGTTTGAAATACACCAATTTGCCTCTTAATAAGAACCATTTTTATAAGAACGTTGAGGCTGAGATTTGCCCCAAAATTAATTTAAGAAAATGTATGGGCTAAAATAAGAACATCCTCAGGCTCAGCCAAATTTTACGCGTTCATATAAAACAAAAATGAGTGTATTAGTATTGACAGAAATAACGAGTGTTAAGATGCTAACTGTGAAATTTTTTTTTTCTGGTCAACTTTTTCAAAGGCATGGGCTTCTATGACATGGACCTCTATGAAGTCGTTAGCATATTGAGGCCCTCAAATAAATTAAGCAAACTTGACTGCATGAGATAGTCAAACCCATGGACAGGAGGGATTTGCACTGTCTAGACAGGGACTTAAGTAGGTTTAATTTCAATTTCTATTTCACAGAAATTGAAAAAATTCTATTTCAAAGAAATTGAAAACAAGACAATGTGTTTTTTCGATAAAACGTTCTTTAAAAGACAAATGAAATTGGCTGGTTTAGTTTAACAATTGTTTTTTAAGCTGTCAAATCTTTAAGCCAAAAGGTCTTTGTTTGAAATCTTTTCACTGTTAGTAATATCAACCTTTTAGTACTAATAACGTCTGACTATCCTCAGACACACTTATTTCAGTGTAATATTGAAAATTGCTATAAGCTTAAAATTCACGTATCATATACAATGAAACTATATATTTTTTAATGCGCAATTTATTGAAAAATTCTCTTTTTAGCTAGTGAATCCCATTAGACTCTAACTCTCGGTTTTCATAAAATGAGTATGCTTGCATGAGCACCAGTCAGACACAAAGGAGTTAAACAGTAGTTGAAAACAAATAACGAAAACAATTTCTTGGTCTATAGAACTTGAACTTGATTGTAGATAATATTTCACTTCCGATTGCAACTGAACGGTCACTGTTCTTACAAATTCTTCAATTAGAGAACTCTTTAGAACGGAATTACCGAGAAAATATTTTTCAGAAAATCACGAGATACAGTATGCGTCCGCCACGTTGGTGCCCCTCTTTGCGGCACCAATACGGTAGTGCAAGACACAAGGCAGCTAATGAAATCAACATTCTTAGTTTCTCTTCAAACTTGAATTTGATCAAATTGCAAAACGAAGCAACATGAAACTTTCCTTGAAGATTTATCTTACTGGTGTGTTGAATATATTAAAAGATCGACTTTGTGGTGGCTTTAGTTTACGTTTTAGAATTTTGTCACATCACATGAAAACTGTCAATTAAGCTTACTGGCACTGAATGGAGACAAGAGAGAATCCTCTCTCGGTGGAGACAATTAGCGCTAACGTGTTCTTTTCCGATAACTTTACCCTCCCCACTAAATAAACATAATTTTTTCAGATAACTGACGGCCTAATCGCAGCATATTACATGAACGTTTTATTTTTTTTGTCTATCATGCCAAAATTAAAATGAGATGCCTTGAAGCGCGGCCAAATTCCTTCGCCTGATATTCGTCTGTTTCAGTTGCTGCATATTAATCACTTTTCACTTCATGTGAGCGATGAAAACTGGGCTTTCAATCCTGAAAAGGTAGACCAATTATCATTATTTTTTAATATTCTAGAGCTTATAACATTTCGTTTCATGAAGCCAAGCCGATATCTTCATCTAGCAATTGCTGCTACTTTAATGACAAGTAGAATATAGTTACTTTTGCGCCACAAAATGTAATAACGCAAAATACAGTCGTACGTATAAAACTAACAAGCCTTGGAAAATGCTAAAATGATAAATCCCAAAACCACTAGGGTAGGGGGAAAGGAGGAGAGATAGCTGAATGTTAATGTTAAGGTAGGATAAAATTGTTGAACGTGCAATTTACTGCAATGTTGTCTTATTTTTTCTTAGAATTAATCTACAGCCTCTGTTAAGCTTGCAAACATGACGGATTTACATGTGCTTTTAGACTGCTTGCACTTTAAAAACACCCACGTGAAATGCGGCCATTGATGATATAAACTTCTGGTTAAGTTAATAAGTTAGAATCATGCTGGAATCATGTTTGAATCAGCTGGCATGCCAACAAACTGTCAATCAGAATTCGATGTTGGCTTGGTTTCCACAAAAACATTTAAGTTCAGTTCTGAGGGTAAATTTGCCGTTTCTACAAAATTTGCTTTATCTCAGAGCGGATGATCTTTGTTTACGAAGAAAGTGAATCGGACCCGCATAACAACAAAAATCGAGTTAACGCGCGTTTATTCTCTTGTTTCCACCATACGGGCCTCTTCCCCTTTTTTTCACTAAGCAGCATATAATCAATTTTAGATCAGCTTTGGGAAATGAGAAGGCCTGTGACTGCAGTAAGCACGTGTTCTTTTTCGATAAGTCAGTGTTACCCTCCTCACTAAATAAACATAACTTTTATGAGATAACTGACGGCCTAACCCGGCGCAACATATATCACATGAAATGCTTATTTGTTTTTGTCTGTCATGCCAAAATTAAAATGAGATTCCTTGAAGCGCGGCCAAATTCCTTCGTCTGGTACTTATCTGTTTCAGTCGCAGGTTATTAATATGTGCGTTTAGGATCACTTCAGCTGATGTTACAAGCCGGGATGAAAAAAAACTCACTGGTTATTGCGGTCAATAGGTGTCACAAAAAACTCCAGTCGTGTTACGACATATTACTGTCTGGGCGTCACGCCAATGGAATTTCTCAAATAGTTAACGTAACAAACGGCGTCCTGAATGTTTATTGTGATTTCGAGTCAGAACCGGGAGGGGCCTGGACACTAGTACAAAGCTACTCGCTTGAGAAAGGACAAAGAGGATCAGAAAAGGACGTATTCAGCGACAAGCCTCTGTTTCAAGACTTTCCTGTAAATGAATCACTTCCCAGCGACTGGTCGAGTTATCGTCTCTCACTGGCTGAGATGCAGTTCATTCGGTCCCAGTCTACTCACTGGCGCGCAACTTGCGATTTCACAGAATTCGGTGTCAACTTTCGTGATTACCTTCGCGCTTCGTTTGATGCCTTTGACGTCATGGTAGCCCCGAGTGATGTTCCACCGTACACAAGTTGTAGGCCTTACGATTTTATTAATATCCGGGGTAACCAGTGTATTAATTGCACTGTTTTTACAATTACCCATCCAGATTACCCACTGTTCATCCTGAGCGGTCTGGCGCCTGGAGAGTGTAATTTTGATAGCCGACCTAACAGGGGAAAATCCTTGGAATTTAATTTTGGGTATTATTCTCTTGTCAACCCTGCTTTTCGCTGTCCTGTGAATAAAGATTCCACCACACAGTTTTGGTTCGGAAAGATGTAAACGACGAGCGCTGAGGAACTTAAGGAAGTTCGCGCTAATTGTCTATGCACATCCTTACTGCGCATGTACTGAATTCGCGTCGCAATGTCACGCCAAATCATGCAGCGAGCGCGCGCTGAGAAAGAAATATAGACAAATACAGTGGTAGTGGATATTGTAATGTCTATTCACGGACTCATGATCAGTATATTCTCTAAATTGCAGTGTAACCCCAGGTTTTCTTTCGACAGATCACAAGTTTCCTTTACTGATTCTCTCCAGTTAAACAAAAACAAAAATTCTGAACGTGAAAAGTTGAAATTATTTCGCTTCTTCTTCACACATGCGATCGACTTTTTCTACTATGCGCGTGTAGTGCATCCTTCTGTGAGGCTGATTCCGGCTACGTGAAGAAATGACATCAGCTGCAAAAATTGATAAAATACTGCCTTTTTGCGTTGAAATCAACACATCGGCCTTGTCTGGAGCTCTCTCTTTTGCTTATTGTCTTGCTAAATGAACCCGATATCGTGATACATGAACAAAGCTTGTAGAAACATTACGATCTTCCGAATAGGCTTTATCTCTGAAACGAGTGCGGTGTCGCCTGTCAGCGAGCTTTACTGTTACAATAAGACTGAGTTGTTATTCTTCGCGTTCATGCCCTTGAGGGTGAGAATTAAGAACGAAAAAGTTATTGAGACTTACTGGCCCGATTTTAGTTTAAGCCTGATGTGACTGGCTCGATTCTCATTGTCTATTCGCTGTTCGTAGGCATGCGCTGTGTATTCAGTAACCGATCCACTGTTTTTAAGGGAAAAAAAGGTTACGTTTTCATTGATACCAGTTTTTGGATTGACGAATGACACCCCAGGGAGTAGTGATGTGCCTATTTTATGGTGTTCACCGTACCAATTGAAAACGTAGTTAATTTTAATTTTCAAAGTGTGTAGCTTGAGATTGCAAGCTAGGAGCATTTGTTTGCCCACAACAATTAAACAGCATGATGTTTCACTTAAATTGGCAAACGTTGGGTTGCATGCAATGAATTCATGCCTTCAGACAGAGTGGAATAAAACTGGGTCACGTTTTTAACCTTGTTTCTCTGCTTAAAACTTCGGCAGAAGCACTAGCCTAAGTTGACTTTAAACATCAAACACCGTTAAACTACATCATGAAACACTCAGGTTTCAACTATAAAATAATTGGTAGTCTGGTAGAGGCTAGCTATTCTCTACTTCTATTAAGCAAGTAAATTAAAGGGATTAACTGTTCAAACATATTGCAGTCTGGTGTTCTAACCGTAAGGTCAGCAGGAAAAAAAAAGCAATAAAACAACTTCTCTTTACAAGCCGATTGGCAATCGAATGACTATAGTATGTAGGTCAGGGAAGACCCTTGGCTGTAAATAAATTAAAAAAAACAAACATTGTTAAAAGTTGTTGCTTACTCAGTCTAAATGTTTGATTTAATGTGTTTAATTCTGATATTCTGACGAGGATAAAACTTATCCCTGGATCGTTATGGCTTCAAGGTTTTTTATCGTTTGGTACCCAGTGCATCTTCCTCGGGCTCATTACACTGGTGTCGTCGGGCAGCCTGGGGGGGGGGGGGAGGGGCGGAGGGGAGTACTCCCGCATATGTGCTATATAGGTACTGGCTTCTGGTGAAAGAAAAAATTACTCTTAAAACTCTCCTGGTCACGTTAAAAATCCTCCATGGCTTTGCTCCAGCCTATTTAAATGAGCTGCTACTTAACTACACGCCTCATCGTTAACTACGATCATGTAGCTTAAACCTACTGACTATTCCAAAGACTAAAGTGGTTACCTATGGTGACAGATCCATCTCAGTCATGGCACCAGAGCTCTGGAATGACTTGCCTATTATAATCAAACAGTGTTCCACAGTTGACTCTTTTAAATTGAGATTAAAAACTTTTCTTTTTAAGTGAATATAGTTAGATTAGGTAAACAACTTATTTTATTTTTTTCTCAGCGCGTGAGCGGGCAAGATGAACCAAATCCTGCAATCTGATTGGTTCCGGGAGCGGGCGGAATTTTCCGATCTTGACCGCGGTCAACGGAACGGATCATGTAAATCGCCTTTTCCCTTTCGACAAACATTTGAGTAAATCGAGCAGGAGTTAGCTACATGTATCGAAATTTGGGAAAATAAAGGGGTTTCTTTTAGTTATATTGCTTCCTGTGATTTCTGAGTTTTAACAGAGTAAAAAAGCGTATTTTGCTGCTCTGGTGTCACAAACGGCTTCGTTTCATGGTTCATTTTACGCGCGCTTGCAAAACGTTGCTTTCCGAAAACAACAAGACACGTTTAACTTTTGAAAAACAACAAGAAAAAAATAAAAATATTATTTGCCGGCCTTGGTCGGTCCGTATTGAGAAAAACTGTGCGCTCGGTCTTGAGCACGGCCCTCGGCCGCGTACTCAAGACCTCTGGCACAGTTTTTCTCAATACGGACCTCCCGGCCGGCAAATAATATATATGTAAAAAGCATTAAGACTTCCATACGTTGTAAAATGCGTTTTTAAGCACCTTGTTATTATTATTATTATTATTATTATTATTATTATTATTATTATTATTATGTGCCGCGGAAAAGGGTATGTTTTTTTAGGTTCTCAGTCCTTAAATATTCGGTATCCATTTTGCCCCTTATTGGAATTGTGATTTCTGTGTGATCCTTAGATAGGGTTCAATTGCAGTTCTTAAGCCATGGTTATGAGGCTCCGGGTTTGGTTCTTAAAAAGGGCATCAATTTTCGATTTTATATCCTTAAATAGGGCCAGGGTGAACCTTTGCGGTACACACCTATCTTAAATAGACGGGCCGGAGTACCCCCACCGTTCTGGCAGCGAATCTGCAACAGTACCAACCTCGTTCCCAGGACTTTGAGGTTACAACAGTACTCGCCTGCGTATGACAATTTATTCCCCCAGATATGAACAATGTGTAAGATCGTTTACGAGATATAAGCTCTTAACTCTAACCTTTACATCAGATGCCCAGAATCCCGACATCTCTAACTAAAAATCCGGCGATACCAAAAAATTGATCCTCAGTGGCGAGACATTTGGTCAAAATCCATCTATTTGCCTGCTAAAACTGCTATGCTGAACTTGAAATGATTCTCCTCATACAGTATAAACGTAAATGTTTGTAGCTTACATTCATTAAAATCTTATGGTAAAGCTGGGTAAAATGAACGAAACGAAATCTCAACAAAGCGAAACTTGACAAAGCCCACTTTATGTATCGAAACGAATACTAAACAATACAATTCTGCTTAGCTCGCCGGGCTAGAATTAGTAAAATATCACTGACTACACACAAGTAGCGCAAGCGTAATATAAGAATTGGTATGGAAAATCGAACTTTTTTTCTGGTTGCAACCAAGGAGCAAAACAATCAAAATTAGGACTTTAACTCATCCCGCTTGCAAGTTTGAATACGAAAACAGGACATTTATTTTTCTTTATCCCACAATGGCTCGTTTTGACAGCCGCACCAGGTTTTGTTTTTTGTTTTGTTTTGTTTTACGCGCGTCCGCTATTTGTAGATTCGGTATATTGCCTCCCACTGAGCTCACTGGAAGGCTGCTGTGGATAAAATTTGTGAATCGATTAAAAATGAACAGAAAATGAAGTGGTTTTGCATCGTAGCGTCTTAATTCTTGGCAGAACAACTGACTGGAGCAATTTCATGATACCGGGGATATCAGGTTAACTCATGAAACTGGAAAAGGGCACTGGAGAATTGCAAACACAGGAGGGCACGGTCGCAAACACAGGAGTCAGGTGCAAGCACAAGGATTAATTAAAAATTTATGACCCTTGTGCTTAAAAATATTTGCTTTTCATGTTATCGAAAATGTTTTTTTTTTTATATTTTACGCAGCCAAAAGAGACTTATATTTTTACCATTTTTTTTACACCTAAACTGCTGGAAAAAAAACCCGTTTTAAGGATTAATTTACTAAGAGATAATTTATAACTCACTGAGTAGTATGGGTCAAAATGCCGCTATTTCCGATGACTGACTGACTGACTGACTGACTGACTGACTGAAGTTAATCAACCGCCCGTGTTGATGAATAGCAAAGTGATGTTCTGCTTTTATGCCAATTTACAGTTACCAAATTGTTGAGACTCATTGGCTTCAACCTGGCTCAGACGGAATTATTAATAATACGGTAGACGGCTACAAGTATCTAAATAGTTGACCTGTTAATAACGCATCTTAGAACTTTGCTTCCATAAAAATTTCCATGGAACATGCCATCTTTAACTATAGATATCCTGTTATTGAAAGCTATTTTATTTAAAAAATTCTCCTACAATGATACATCTGCCCATCAAAGCCAAAAACTTGCAGTATCCTTAGGTTTTTTCGTTTTGTTTTGTTCTTTTTTTCAACCTCAAAAATGTACAAGGCTATTATAATATATAAAGAATTTATATAATGTATATAGAATTTAGAAAGTTTCTGAGAGATGTTTGTAGGCTAACGTCTCAAGCAGCGCAACGTCCTATATTAGCAGCAAGTTTTGTTAATTAGAACTTTGTGTGGACTGCAACCTTTGAGCTACTAATTGGCTGTCCTTTAAAATTTTCATTTAAAACTGATGAAAAAAAAAAACATCACGTAAAAATGTTTTAAAAACCTCTGAAACGCGGAATTTATCTTTTTATCAACAATGACCCCTCTGAAACCACTAAGTAACCGATGTATTGAAACCCACCTTGTTTCCTTGTTATCAGCGTAAAAACTAGATTCTTTTTGGTTTGAATATGATCGACTGCCAAATATGTTCTTTAATCGTCCATATTATAGTTATTCAGCTGTCAATTATGTTTCACAACTTATCGTTTTTCAACAACACAGAAAAAACACTTTTTTTTATCCCGTTAATTGATGCAGATGGTTTGTTCCCTCGTTTGATCAGGAGCCACTGCAAAACTATTGTCATAAAGGTAAGTTAAGTAAAGGAATACAATTGCAAACGAAAGAAGGATGGCAAAGTCCAGAAGAAGTTTTTTGTTTATCCTTTTGGCCCAGTTCAATCAGTACTATTAAATTCTAGCCGATACGTACGGTGAGGGCTATATAGGCCCTGTGGCAGCATAATTAATTCTAAGGTGAACATTTTTTTCTTCCCGATTAGAAGGTTCCTCGCTAGCCTATTTTGGTGACTATAACTAATGTCGTTTCCCAAAAATATTGCTTTGAAGTTACTGCAAGTTGTTTAGTTGTCAAATGTTTAGTTCAGTAGAACAAGTTTTGTTTGAAAAGAAAGAGACCTCAAACAGGCTGTTCGACTTACGTTGAAATCTTACATGAAATTTTACTTGTTGAGCGTCGTGCCTAATGTCATATTTGTGGTTATTATTGCTTAGTTTTGCAGGTTTAAAAGTGGCTTAAATATTAGTAAGAAAATCTGCATGCATACTGATGTCAAGCCGGGAAAACTTTGGCTTTTATAGCAGAAGCTGTCTCAGTAGAAATTTTTAAACAGCCAATTATTGTTAAGAAAATCACTGGTGAAATCATTTGCAATGATTACTAAAGATAAAATGGAAAATGGAATGGAATCAAAAAATTAGTTGAGTTTTTCATCTTCCTGGTAGCATAAGACAAAGAAAATTTCGAGTGATGTCTCGTTCAGAAGATATTCCCTATTTGGTCAAGCAAACGGCACAAAAACGTTTCTAATTAAAAAAAAAACAAACAAAGCTCTAGTTATCTACAATTCAGTCAGTATTGCTCTAACGAAGAGCCAAAACCATTTGACACTGTCGCCTTTTATGAATAGCAGACTGATTTAAAATTCTGTTTGCTTTCGTCTTCTTTAAAAAGAATACGCTAGTTCAGCCTTTTCTCTCCTTTTCATGAAGAAAAAGTAAAATGCCAAATTATCTGCTCTGTTTGAAGATTATGTTTTATCAAACGTCAAAGACAAGAAATTTTAATTTGTAAATATGTAGAAAGAAAGTCTAGCAATCCGTATTTTTGATGAGCAGCAAAACTCTGAATACAAATTCCCTCTCTGCCCTGCGGCATTGTTTTCATTCGTCAATATTTTGTTATCAAAAATGTATTTCAGTAAACCCATTTCTAGAATGTTCCCAGCAATGTATTTTTTTGTTATTAAGCTGCATGTGGATCGCAACCTTTCGAGCTTCTACACAGCAAAAAAAGTTGAGTAAACACTACCCAAAATATTGAGTAAAACGTTGAATCCACAATGACACCAAATATTGAGTAAAGTGAACGATCTATGTTGAGTAACATGTACTCAAACGAGCGAGTAAAAAATACTCATATGTGAGTTTACTTCACTCAACACATGAGTAAAATTTACTCAATATACAGAGTAAAGGCACTCAGGTGAAATGAATCCACAATGACTCCTTATTTTGAGTAAAATGACAGCTTACTCAGAACATGAGTTAACTGTACTCAACATACGGTGTAATTCCTGGTTTACGCGTTTATTGAATAAATGCAACTCACGACAAACTGTAGCTCATTCTGTACACAAAATTGTAAAATTATCTGCACAAGATCAATTCATAATTACTGCAAAACAGTAATGCAACAACACTGTGCCCAATTCTTTAGAATTCTTTAGTATAAAATAATCAAGAAGTGGCATGTATACAATAAGATTAATTTCTACACCAAGTAACATCATGATGTGCAAAAAAATGTTTTGTTAACTGAATCTTTCTGAAAAGAGTACTGTATGTTTTAATAACTGGTGAGACTCTTCAAAAAGCCTGCCAAGAAGAGTAGTCTACATAAGGAACTTTGTGTACTGAAACACAAACAATACAAAGCACAAAGGGAATCATACTAGTTAGCTTAAAACGAGACAGCTCTATTTAAACTCTATTTTACTTAAAGGGGTTCAATCTGTTTAGCAGAGCTAAATCATCTCCTTGCAGTAGAATGTAACTATTTCTGGAGGCAATGGGAATCAAAGAGCTTGGTTGCCTGACATCGTATTTAAACCATATTTTCCGGAATAAGGGCCTGCATGCTTATTGAAAATTTCGGCCAAAAAAAGGGGGGGGGGGAGGATGCTTATTCAAAGGGGAGCGCTTAATCAAGGGAGTTGCTTACATGTATGACATTTTTTTTCAGTGAAATGTAACTTTATTTTGGCTAAATCTTCATATGGAAAGTGAAAAGGAACATTATGTCAAAATTGATCAGTGTTGATTGAGGTATAGGCATTATTTATCAGATCTTGAGCTCTGATCATTGATTTTGCTCAGAGTAATGGCAGTTTTTAAAAAAAATTGATTTCTGTGAGCTGTAAAATTGGAAGCCAAATTTAAAATTGCCTGTAATTGTATATGAACATGTATGGCATGTCGATGTATGACAATTATAGACCACTTGCCACAAGGTCCCTTTTTGTTTGGCATAGCTCATATTTGTCACAGCCTGCCTCAACTGATTTGTAATACATGTATGCATTTCTACAAGTACAAAATTATATATTATTTAATGCAACTGGGTAGCTATACATCAACACATAACAGAAGCTAGCAGCCCAAGAGTTGCATTTTACAAAGTTTCCACTACAAGCACACAGGATCTCCTTTTTGGCAGCCAAGTGCAGCTCGCCAGGGGCATTTACATGCAGGGATCCTTCCATCATGATAATTGGGAATGGTTGTTCCCTTCCCAATGCCACTTGATTTTAAGTTTTAATGTTTTCCTGTAAAGAAAATAACAGGGTGGTAAGTGAATTGGAGTTAGTTTGAATACCGAGGAAGATCGAAACGGGTAAGATGAGGCCAACTGTATGCCGGATATAAGGTCACCTATCATTTTTGCTCATGCTCAATTTTGCCTACTTTTTTGCATGTGGCCTATCTTCAACCTGTTGCCAAAACATTACCCCATACTTTTTGGCCAGTTTTACCCACTTTCGACAAAACAGTCAAGTTGTTTGCGATATCTAATGTTTTGTGAAAAAAAAAAAACAAAAAACAGAAGAGCAGTGAAGCATCACGCATTCAAGAAAAAAATACCTGCTCGAGGGGTTTTTACTGAAATGATGGCCGAATGTTTAAAAATAACACAGGACAGTGTTTTGGGAACAGATTATAGGCCACAAATGTAAGAAAAGAGGCAAAGCAGACCAAGAGCGAAAACTGACCTTACATCTGAATGGCTGGTTATGCTCTCAGCCCTTCAATTAAAGGCATCAAAATAAACACATTGATATACTATATAGAATGAATAACCAATGCGCAGTTGTTTGAAAGCTGATTAACACGAATCCAAGATTAATTGAGCATCGCCCACAATGCTATTGTCTTTTGCAACATGCACTTACAGCGCCTGATTTCAGAGCACGCAGCATAATAATTTGCATGTTTAGAGAACTAGTCGGCTGTGATTGGTCAACAGACTAGGCTTTGGGAATAGTGCTCTAATTAGGCTGCGCCCCCTATTCAAACGTATTGACTGGTGAGATTAATCAAAGAGTTCGCGAGCAATTTTTTAAATAACTCTATAGACTGCCTTAACGTTATCTAAAATAGCTACATGCAGTTCAAGCAGTTTTAAAGTCGGTTGAGACCGGCGCGAAGCATTACTTGCCCGCCACGAGAGGAGCACCAAACTATGTCAGTCTGTGTGTTGGCTAGCAAGCTTGAAACGAGCGCGAAAGGTTAGCCATGCCTAACGCAAAAAAAACTACTGCCTTGGCCTGTCTGTCTGCAGCTTTGTTTTTGTCTAGCGAGCTTCATCGCGAATCACACCAGTACAATTAGAGGTGTGCGAAAAATTATGACTCACGTCATTTAAATGACTTGCTTGCTTGTATTTTACGCTTGCTCTCTCAGCACCGCTTAACTGCAGTCCTAAGTAAATCTGAATGTTATCAGTGAAGGACGACAAAGAGAAAACTGAAATAAACAAGGTATACTTTGTCTTTGTCGTATGATCATAAATGAACAAGCCCCTACCTCAAGCTGACCCACGCCAATAATTACTCCTGTGGGAATTAACATTCTGTTGTTTACGTAAATAATTATTCAAATTTGGATTTTTGCGGGAAATTCAAAGCGAGTTCGTTGTGTTGTTATGCGAGTCTCTTCGAAGAGGGAAACCGAAAATTTCAGTAGAAACTATGAAAGTTGGATTTCGCTCGCACTTTAAATCATTATTTTTCTATGAAATTTTGCAGAAAGCTTCCATGAACACATAACAATCAAAACTTGCTATGCCAAGTCAGAAGTTAAGCAATTAATTAGACAAATATTCAGCCTTGAAATGTATACATTGTGTTTTCTCAAACAAAAGAACGCTCAAATGGACAATCTTTGACTAAATTTCGCTACCAGTTTCACAAGTGATAAAAAGGCGAGAAAGGTCTCATTCATTTCATTAATGTACACTGTATCTTCTGTAAAAGCCGTATGCTAACTAGCACAAAATAAACCTAGTTAGCGTGTAATCTCGAAAATGCACGCGCTTCTGGCTGATCTTCAAAATTTTTATTTTGCACACGAATCAAATATAACAACGAAAAAAAATATATAGAAACCCCTGAAACTGGGAGTCGTAAAATTTCTTAGTAACCTCGGAACCTCTGGTGAATTCCATAACCAATGCAACAAGTTATATACCGAGTAAAACCTAGTTTCTCGTTGGCTTGAATATGTTTAAGCTATATTTTTGTTCTCAATTAAGACCGAGTGCCAATGTTGTTCAGTGTTATCTTTAATAATTAACAGCTTATTAGCTGTCGTTTATGTTCCACAACTCATCATTATTCCAAACAACGCAGAAAGGGCACTTAATGATTTCATCGAAAGCGTTTTCCGAAGAAATTTGTTACATCCTGTTGTTCTTTTAAAACCACTTGTGAAATCTTTGTCATGCATGTTTCTTCTGTGAGTCATTAAAAAACTAAACGTAAAATGGAAAATGGAAGTGGATCCAAAAATTGGCTGAAGTTTTTGAATGCCTGGTAGACCATGTAGTTTGAACCGTTTTTTTACACACATATTTTCCATCAATTACTTTTAAAACGTTATGCAAGACTAATGACTAATGTACTGAGAAAAGACTAGTGCGTAACTTGTTAGTTTCTATATAAGGATGAAAAGCATCCAATTTTACAAAAGGATAAACTATGAGCTGCACGGTTCTAAGCCGCACAGTTTGTTTTGCAGAGGAACTCAAAACGAAAAATTCCTGTGACGTTTTGTTCAGACAATTTTAATTATTTGGTATCTCCTTGATTATAAAGAAAAAAGGGCAGTTTTCATGGAAGGACATTACATTCGATCTATGAGAAGGACACGGGTAGGTCATTGCCTCTCACTCAACGTGATAGAAATTTTTACCATGCAGCTTAATTACCAAATGCACCTGTGAACAAATTTCACAATAAACAATATGCTGAAACTGAGTCGTTTTTCATTTACTTTTTTGGCAAAAATAACTGAATTTTCGGTATCGACCGGTTTTATATTGATATATACTAAAATTAGGTTAACTTAGTATGAAACTGGACTGATATGTCTCGAGAAGTTTTGTAAAAGCCTGGTTCTTACAAATACTAAACCTAAGTTTACACTAAAGTGAAATTTACCGGATTCGTGAGGAATCTGGTAACTATTGCTATCGGATTTGTTTTCGCATTTACACACAGCAATGCGAATCAGTAAGTTTGGTCAATACTATCCGGATTGCGTCACGAATCCCAGTACTTTGAATCCGAAAAATAAAGTGAACACGTTGTATCCGAATACCTATAAATCCGGAATATTTTATTGTAAAACCAGGTACTTCAGTGAATTCATATACTTCAGTCTACGTTAAGTTCAAGTCAAAGAATCGCAGACAAATGTAATATATGCCGATCACCCTCTTTTCAAACGCCAATTGACATGGATTTTTTTGTTTCAAAATATACGAAATTGGTGCCAAGATGGTCAGTAGAACCCAACCTTTCCAAACTTGCCCGCACACCTTACGATTACGTATAATCTGAATGATGTATCCCCTAAACGGCAATGGTCGAGCGGTCACAACAGCGCCGATAAGTCCAGTCACGGCTTCTATCTAATATGACGTGCATAAATCGGTCGAAGGCGGATTACAAAAGGGTATACGAAAAACAATGACGGTGGGAAAATTCCTCCGAAAAAAGGAAACAGTTGCAGAAATTTCCACTTAATATTAAGATGCATGATTTATGCAATCGGGCCAACTGACTGGAGTCTAATAAAGTATGGCATTTACCGTGGTAATATTTCTCAAACTAAGTGTTAATGACACATTTCACTGCGACATGCGGTGTCAGCGGCAGAAAGCTGAATGCAGCTGTCACTTGTTTTGACCTTAAGTTGTGATTCTACATTTAGTCAACACACACTATTAAATTGCTCTAGACCTTGCGGTCAAATTTTGCGAACGGCTTGTCTTCTCAGTTATCAATTACCACTACTTGGCAGCATCATGTTTTTCAGAAAACCTTCATAGTAGTTTTGTTTAATATTTTGTATAGTAGTAGTTGTACGCGGCGAAAAACAATTTAAGCAAGAAAGAATCAAAATATCTTGGGGGTAGCCGAATAACAAAGAGACGTTTTTCTATGTTTGACACATGGATCAATCTTCTCAACAAAGGTATTGTTTGTAGTAAGATGTAAAGTTTATAGTTTGGTAAACCTAATGTAAAAAAAAATAGCCTACTGAATAACACTAAACTGAAAACGGTCGAAGTGTTTAGGTCCCCTATGACATGCCATATTTTTGACCGCTTCTTCTTGATAAAATCTATAAAAGCTGTTTCTAATTTTAACTTTGAAACACTGATTTTCTAATGTATTTTCCTATAAACTAAAGGGACGTAAATTGTTTGTGTGTTTTGCATCTTAGACAATTTTATATCTTTTTCTCTTAGAATACATTTTCGTTCCTGTGAGTACATTTCTGACAGAAAGGATTCCTGTTGAGGAAGTAAGTTGCTTTAAACTTATTTTGGTAGGTTTCATCGGCAAAACGATATTACGGCGAAGAAAGAGCAGAGGGTGAGAAAATGAGCTACAGGGAGATTAGTAAAAAAACAAAGCCAAAATAAATTTATACGAAAAAAATTTTTTAAAGCTACTCTCTTTAGACTGAAATTCAAATTCTGCCGACTTCGCAACTAGGACAAACAAGAACCGTCATATCATACAAAACTGAACGGTTCGGAAGTGACAGTTTAAAAAAGCTTGTTCATTAAGAGCAGCGAACGAAAAGGAAGTCTTAATTAACGGTTGGGAAATCGTCTTTCCTGCGACAGCATGCATTCAAATTCTTTCAGTTATTTTAGAAAAGTTAAAGCCCATTTCACTAATTTCGCCATTCCAGACCTATACAAGTAAAATTTTCAGTGAAAAAAAAAGGAAAACAGGAAAAAATAATAAGTGTTCCAGTGACAAACATTCATTAATCATTAAGTCATGTTCAGCTCTGGAAGGTATCCCGTGACCTGTGCATGCAGGTGTGGCAATTAGCTTCAAGAATCGGTTTTATCAAACTCCAGCAGGTTCACAGATCACTAGGATATAATGAAGACCTCCGGGGGCGATTCGGTCTGAGGGGCGTAATAAGCGCGGCGGCTGTAAGGGATAGAAGTCCGCGGTATGGCACACTTATCGTTTTCTTTTTAATTGAGAGTGAATATATATGAAATATTCATATATGTGAACTGCGGATGAAATATGAAATGGTGACGACCATCGCAGTCAGTGAATATCAACTTTAAAGCAGCTGATAAAAGAACAACCTCAAAAAAGTCGGGGTTTGAACCAGTCTGCCATACCGGTGTAGCGGTCTTACCAACTGAGCTCAGTATCAAGCCAACTGGGAACTGGTCATTTGTGAATTCGTATTAATCTCAATCATTTCGTTTTATTTTATCGTTTTATTTATAATCAGTTCTCAAGTGACCATCGTTAGATGTATCCGTCACCAGGAAGGGAACTCGTGACAGCACTGGTACATCCTAGAGGTGAAAGCAGATTCTAGATTTCGTGAAACCTTTCCTTTTAGACTTTGGACTATCGCTCGAGGAAAACTCCCCCGCCCCTCCCCTCCAGAAATCAACGCCAGATGTGATGTTGAATCTACGTTGCAAAAAAAGTTCGAAATTAACATATTTGACGCTATGTTAAGACATTATTTTTCAGTCAACTAAAAGTATACAAATTATACAAACTGCTTTTTTTTATCGTTATCGTTTTAGGGCCTTGAAGACCGAAAAACCTAGCTGGCCTGTTATCCCATCGCGAAGAATCACATTTGTATTCGGCCTCCAGAGTGAATGATAACTTTCTGAGAAAGCTAATGAAAATGCCATCTTTCCAGTCATGACTGAAATGTAGAAGGAAGCTGATTTGTCGCTACTTTCATTTGCTGCCATTGGTTTACCACTAAATTGTCGCGGAGCCTCAACTCGTCCACAAAAAATAAAATAATAATAAGAAGAATAAGAATAACAATAATAGTAATTCATTTATTATTATTATTTTTCGAATTATTATTATTTCAAACTTTCACCTAAGGGCCGGGCTGCACTAGACAATTTCAAACATTTTTCTTGTTATTTGGCGCTAAAATTTTGACAGAAATTTAGGATGTTCCAGTTTGTGAAACAACCTGATGATTTGCATTATGTCAATCAAAAACCCACGTGTTGTTTTTTATCGCACCAGAGGCCAAAACATGGATCAATTTCATATGATTTTTTTCGCATTGGGATTTTTGTTGAATTTTCAAATTCAGGCTCAACAAAACTCAATTGCGCTTTTGATGGTGATGTTGCACTTTCAGCAGACGCATATTTGGTTCCGCAATAGACCTCGTTTTCAGGGCCCTGGACTTTACTGCGTCCAGCAGAGTCATTTCCACGACAGAAGTATTCCGGAAGATTACTTTCGCCAACAGCTGAGAACTGAAAAGGACACTTTTCAGGCTCTTTTAGGTATCCTGGGCCATGGATAACCAGACAGAACACGCACTTTAGGAACTGTATGCCTGACCAGAAAAGGTTGTAGCTTTAGGAATTTCTCGGCTAGTACATGGCAATTCATACGTCAGCATAGGACCTGTATTTAACATTGGTAAAGGTACTGTAATTGAAGCTGTGATAGACGTTGTTGGGGCTTTATTTGAATTAAAAGACGAATATATACATGCAAAATGCACGAGCTGCAAAATGCAAATTTTGTTTTTCTCAAGGATGGAAACAATGTTTAATTAGAACGACATTGTTATTTGGAGTCAGGAGAGCGGTGGAATGCACTGGCAAAAATTTTCCAGCTTCAAGGCGGGAAAACGGCTCCTTTGAAGTTTGGCCTGTTCGACCAATTTTTCATTTTTACCAAAGGCGGTTGCACAGAGAAAAAAGCCAAAACCATCCCACGTACAAATCGGACCAATAACAGGACGACGGCTTTCTGGCATCTGTCTTGGGAATATCAGTCTGACAGTTTCCCTAAGCGTTTTGAACAATAAGCAAAGTTTTTCAAGCTCTCCCTTTATGCCTTGGCCTTTAAAAATAATCATGGGTTATTTTCCTCCCATGAATTTCATTTCGCAAGTCATTTTATTTAATATAATATTTTACATGTTAAAAGATTGATGATTGTCATCTTTTTTCTTTTCTTACAGGCATGGTAAAGTTGGAATCGGTGTCACTTCAACAAGTCCTTATCAGTTTTGTCCTAATGCTGATTTTAGGCGCAACTTTGTATGGAGTAATCAGTTCAAGTAAGCATTCCCTAAATTCCGTTAATACATGGCTCAAACCAGTTCTGCTCCGGTTGTATATGCATCGCCTTATAACTCATATTTCACATATTTCTGCAATTTATGTGTCCTAAGTTAATTGTATTTCAATTTTGCATTGCGTTGTATTGCATTATCGATAACAAGCTTAGTTTGCAAGAAATGTTCTGTGACAGCTTCTTTCTCTTATCGGTAATGTGGTTTTTCACAAGGTAAACTGCACATATTGGAAGTGTACTCCTTTCTATATTAAAACTAACACCTCTATAAGTGATGTTTCAGCCAATTTATAAGTATTATAAAATAAAGTTAATGGGACAACCATGAGGTTTATTTTTCCTGCACTTTGTACTGGTCATGCGCTATGTTATCAGGACAAGACCTGTCAATCAACATGCCTAAAGGTCATCCCGCTTTCACGTGCAAACATCACGAGATTCATATCGGACCAATGGCATTTCGCTGCTCACGTGAACTTGAGCACCCTCAATCGACCATTGTTCATTTCAGTCTTCCATTCTCTTAATCATTTTAGTTGCGTAGCTCTTTCAACCAGCTCTCAACTCGCTCTCAGTTACGTCTTTACGCGTATTTGTACTGATCCCGACTGCTTCCTCGACTTATTTCCGTCGAGGAAAGATTTTTGAACCAGGCAACGTTTCAGTAATGCCGCCCATTGCCAGTCGACGCCGTTCCCGTTCGCAGACGGCCCCGCCACACACGGGTAATCTCCAGTTAAACTCCGCCGTTTTACAAGCCCTATCGCTGTCCCAGATTCGCCAGATTTGCCAAAGTAACGGCCTCCCGGCCACTGGTAACCGAGCAACACTACACAAGCGTTTGAAAGACGCCGGCATCACCTCAGAGGGCCCCGAAGAGCTGAGAAATGCAAGTGTTTCACCACAACAGACCAACGACACGCCTGCACGCCCCCAAAGGCACGAAATCCCGTCTTTCTCCGAGGAGCAGATGGCCCACCTCAAGCGCTTGGTCCAGGAAACGGTCTCCCATGCAACCAGGGAAATTGCCAGCGAAGCAGCGAGAGCGGCCGTGCACGCCTTGCGGGCCCAACAAAGTCCTCCATTCACGGCTAGCGACGCCATCTTGCCCTCGAGTTCACCACAACAAACTCACGTGCAACAAACGCTGCCCTCGCCACAGCAAAATCCGCAAGCTCTGCCTCCACCACAGCAAAGTGGACACGTCCCAGGTTTAGTGGACACCTCTTGCCAAAACGGAGCACCCTTCCAAGACATTCCTTCCACTTACATCAAGGATATCCAGACGGGTGAGTTTTTTGAGCTTTCCAAACTATTGCCAAAAAACCTATCTATGTACGACGAAGGGGATAACTTAGCGCTCTCACTGGACAACTCCGTTGTCAAGGTCTCTAAGAAACAAAGTTCAAGTGCCGCCATTACAAACATTGACCATTGGACCACGGCGTTCACCACCTTCATGAGTGTGTTCACACAAAAGTTTCCTCTGAGGTCCCAGGAACTTTTACAGTATTTACGCTTAATTAGATATGCAGCTAGAGTGCACAAGGGTCTCGGTTGGGCAGTTTACGACCACAAATTTCGCCAGAAGGCGAGTGCCCACAAATCTTTGGTATGGTCTCAAATAGACAGCCAATTATGGCTCACCATTTTCACAGTTGCCCCATCTACACTGCAAGAGGAGTATCCTCTTTTCAGTAAAGGACCCTATGCAAACAGTGTCTCTACAGGGGTCGGATTTAGAGGCGCATGCCACTCTTTTAACAAGAACGGCTTCTGTAGCAGGGTTAACTGTTGGTTCAAGCATATCTGCAGCCAGTGCAGTGGTTCCCACCCTGAATCCAAGTGTGCCTCCTTACCCAAACCCCAGCGGGAACGGGACGGAGACATGGACAAGGGGAGGGCTCGTGGGGGTTCATCGTTCAACTCCTCTGACAGGGGCAAGTGAGGAGGAGATACCCCCCCTTCCATATTCTTGAAAATGTTTTACTGGATCATCCTAACCGTGATTTTGCTTTAAGGCTATGTTCTAACATAAGGTACGGGGCGGACATTGGGTATACTGGCCCTCGTGTTCCCAGATTCTCGAGAAATTTACCTACGGCTTTGGCTCAGCCAGAAATTGTTACCCAAAACCTAGCCACTGAGATAGCCGTGGGTCGGGTAGCAGGCCCCTTTTCAGAACCACCCTTTCCTAACTTCCAGGTCTCCCCTATTGGTCTAGTCCCAAAAAAGCACTCGGACAAGTTTCGCACCATATTTCATTTGTCCTTCCCCAAATCAGGGAATACTAGCATCAATCATTTCATCTCTAAGGAAGATCACAGTCTCCAATACATCACCATTGACAATGCTATTGAGGGTATCCTGCGTTTGGGCCAAGGGTGTTTTCTTGCTAAAACAGATATTGAGTCAGCCTTCCGGCTCATACCTCTAAAGCCTTCTGACTACGAGCTCTTTGGTATGTTTTGGAACAACCAATATTATTATGACAAAGTCCTTGCCTTTGGCTTGCGAAGTGCCCCTTCTGTCTTCAATCAGCTCTCAGATGCGGTTGAGTGGATCCTTTTAAATAAGTGTGGTATATCATTTGTTTGCCACATTCTGGACGATTTTTTGATCATCGAGCCAGCTACCCCCTTTCCCCCACCTAGTCAAGCTTGCCAGCAAAGCCTATCCAGCATGCATCTTACTTTTACCAACCTTGGCATTCCCTTAGCTCCTCACAAAACACAGGGCCCTTGTACAAACCTAGAATTTATGGGCATTATTCTGGATACGGTAAGCATGGAGGCTCGCCTTCCCCCAGATAAGGTGGAGCGTATTCAAGCCTCCTTAGCCTCCTTTCGAGGCAAGAAGTCTTGCACCCTCAAAGAATTACAATCGCTTATAGGGACCCTGAACTTTGCATGCAAAGTCGTACCTCCGGGCAGGCCCTTTTTGCAACGCATGATTGACCTTACCCGCAATGTTTTTCAGCCCCATCATCACATTAAACTTAGCTCTGGGTTCTTCAAAGATCTTACCATGTGGCAGTTATTCCTCTCTGATTGGAATGGGGCAAATTTCTTCTTGTCAACCTCATGGGTTGACTCAGATTCCCTGCTGTTACACACCGATGCCTCCGGCTCCCTTGGCTTTGGTGGAATTTTTGGCTCTAAGTGGTTTCAGGGTGGCTGGCAAACCAACCAACAGCTCGGACAACCTGGCACTAGCATCGCTTGGCAAGAACTATTTGCTCTCGTTGTTGCCTGTCACCTGTGGGGTAAAGAATTTTCCAACAAACGCATCCTTTTCTTTTGTGACAATGAGTCTGTTGTTAACATTGTCAATTCAAAACGGTCTCGCATCCCTAGGGTCATGGACCTTGTTCGCCACCTGACCCTTCTTACGCTCAAGTACAACTTCTACTTAAAGGTGCGGCACATTGAGGGAAAGCGAAATGAAATTGCAGATTCCATCTCTCGTTTTCAGATGGCCAGATTTCGACAGCTGGCACCTTATGCAGACCCTGTCCCTTGTCCAGTACCCAAGGCCCTCTTGACAATTTAACTGCTGATGTCAGCCACTACTACAGCCTCTCAATTGCCGCCTCAACAAGACAGACCTATAGCTCAGGTGAAAAGCGGTTCTTGGACTTTTGCTCTCTCTACAGACCTAAATCAAGCCAGCTGACGAAGAAACCCTCATCCAATACGCTGCTTTTCTGGCAAGGTCCATTAAACATTCCTCTATTAAGAATTATCTTGCAGCTGTCAGACATCTCCATATCAGAAACGGTTATGAGCTCAATCTCAAAAAGTGCCCCCGCCTTCAACTTGTCTGTAGAGGCATAAAACGTTCTCCGGGCTGCTCTACTCGCACCCGCCTGCCGATTACAGTAAATCACCTTAAGTTATTTTTCTGCTTTCTGGCTGTCCCACAACCATGTAGGTTTGATTCCAAAATGATTTGGGCAGCAATGACGTTAGCCTTTTTTGGTTTTCTCCGCCTTAGTGAACTCACATGCAACAGTGTGTATTCACCCGACACACATCTGTCTCCATCAGATATTTCTTTTCTCCCTACTTGGGATGACCCTGAGTATTTTTCTGTTCACATAAAAATCTCCAAGACTGACCCATTCCGCACCGGTCAGACCATACTCATAGGCAAATCTGATCAGGATATTTGCCCCCTTAAGGCCATGAAAAATTATCTCTCAGTCAGGGGATCTTCTTCTGGGCCTCTGTTCACATACTTATCAGGCACCCCTCTGACCAGGGAAGCCTTAACGGCAGAAACTCGCCAACTTCTGTCTTTATCGGGCCTGGACTCATCTCACTATGCTGGGCACAGCTACAGGATCGGCGCAGCCACCACTGCTGCCTCTGTCGGGCTACCACCTTGGCTCATAAAAACCTTAGGCCGCTGGACTTCTGATTGCTACGAGAGATATATCCAATGTCCCCATTCCCTTTTGTCCGAGGTGTCCAGCAAACTTGTCCAGAATGTGTACAATTAAGGGTACAAGGGATAGCAGGCGAAAAGGGGTTGGAGGCAACAGGGGTTTTTGGGGTTCGTCATGGGGAATACACTCCGTGTATTTGTGGGATGAAGTGCTCCCAATACAGGTCACACTTTTCCCCATGGACTCACAGTCTCGGTTACTTCTATATTCTGCCCCATACGCAACTGGTTACTATGGTAACCATGGGGTATAGCCTAGGATAGGATAAGGACCTCGCTCATGGGGGATTTTAGCCCTCTGGGGAGGATAAGGACCTCGCTCTGAGGGGATTGTTAGCCCCCTGGGGAGGATCGGATAAGGACCTCGCTCATGGGGGATTTTAGCCCGCTGGGGAGGTTACCGTCCTCGCTCACGGGGGATAGCCCTCAGGGGAGGACTGTTTGGGACCTCACTCATTGCGGAACTTAGCCCTCTGGGGAGGCCCATTGCCAATCTAGACTAGCTTGACCTGTATGCAATCTATGCTTCACTGGAGTACTTCCTCCCCTACCCCTTTATCCCACAAACTGTTGTTGTCTCACTTACTCATGGGTTGGGAGCATTAAAGATGTTTAATAAGCAAGCATCAATGTTTTATCAGATTTAAAAGCACGAGGCAGTAGTAATAAAGTGGTGTGAGTTTAAACGACTTCCAAAACATCCCCCCCCCCAAAAAAAAGAAACAAAAACAAAACAAAACAAAAGAAAAAGCGTGTCCCTTTGGAGTTCAAAACAATGGCGCTTTTGCGAATGAAAAATATTATACAAAAGTATAATGCAGGGAAACAAAAAGCGTTGTCTCATGAATTTACTTAAACTACGAAGGAACAAAGGTCTCTTCCAACTCTTAAGAGTTCTGTATCATGGTCCAAGCGTTCCGCAAGTAAGTGGTCTAGGAATAATTTTCGTTGGAGGGAAATTCGAGGAGAGGTTAAAAGCCACTTTGTTCAGGCTGAACTGACGCACATTCAACTCCTGGATGCAGGAGGTATATTTTTATTCTTCCTTGTAGAGTTCCAAGAATAACAGCACAATTTCACTCAATACCTTCTAAAAACACATATTGAAAGTCGTTATTTCTTGAGTTTAATGTTCTGTTACCACTGTTTTGAAAATAGCCTTAATGAGTTTCCTCCCAGTCCCCTCCGTATTTTTTATATCAAGCGAAGTAATGAGGTAGAAAAATTAAAAGCCATCACCAGGCTTCAAAATCTAATTGGAATGCTTGAAAAGATTCGTATTTCCCCAGGTATTCCATGCGCTACTGTGCAGACAACTGACGGAGGCTGCTGTGTATTTCCATTTGTTTACAATTCAAAGAATTTCAGCAATTGCACGACAGAGGACAGCTCCTTAAACCACTGGTGTGCAACAACAGCCAGTTACGATCGAGATCAACAGTGGGGCTATTGTCTGAGTAAGTCTCATCCGTAGGGGCTTCTTTTATAACCACCTATATTGCCATAATCTTGCTTGCGCGGAGATTGGGGAGAGGGAAATGAAAAGTGCGCTTATCCTCATTTCCGTCAAGGTCCTCCAAGTCTGCTCCCCAGTAATACCCCGTGGGTTCACCTGAGCATGATAATTTTCTCCCCCTGTTTTCTGGGGGCATGCACATTGATGGTCACGGGTTAGCGAAGGTGGCTTCCAAGAATAAAAAACTTCCAGAGATGTTCTAAGACCCTCAAAATTACTTCAAGTCAATCATTGGTTAGCTTAGCAGTCTACTAACCTTATCGAACTTCAAAGGCTATTGCAATTGATTCAGATATGAGCATTTGTTATTACTGTTGCTTTGTCGCAACATGCAAATCCAGATAGTAAGTTCTTTGTTGAAAAAGAACATCAGTCAAAACAATAGCTCACCTTTCAAACTGGTTATTTTGATTATATTTGTTTTGTTTTTCTAAGCCTATATGTCATTTTTACAAAGCTTTCGCCCGCGAAGCGTATGAGGAGACAATAAGTTCGTACATATTGGTGTACATATGAGCGAGATCTTTCGTTACTTTAATTTCCGTATTTGCAGAAACTACGGACCTCCACACGCCTTTCACCGTTCCCCTGCACTCACACCGTACCCCCAAATAGGACCTCTGCAGAGGAAAGAGAGTTTCCACTTACATTCTGTTTACACAGCTAATCGGCATTAGACTACATAGTTAAAAGAACGTGGACTTTGTCAACTTTGTTCAGTGTTATGATGCCATGAAAGAAGCCCTAAACGGATGAAACACGCTATATTACTCATAACGCTATAACGCTATAACGTTATAACTCGGGTGATTTATTACATGTAATTATCAACGGCCTAAAATGTAGCCTAGTTCCGCTTTCATCAGGATCGACTCATACGCCTTGCATTAAATACCTGTAGTTGATCTGGAAATTAAGAGGCAATATCATTGAAATAAAGGAATAAATGGATGATAGACACTCTTAACTAAATCCACTCTCCTATGAACCTATCTTGCCAACTAGCCGGCTTTAGCTATATACCACAATTTTTTGACAAAAGATTCTATCACATCTTTATTCTATCTTTTCCAGTGACGTGTGCAGCAGTACCCACTCATAATGGCGCCTGCTGTGTTTTTCCTTTTGTGTATGAAGGTACTAGATACACAGAATGCACAACTCGCCACAGTGACAGACCCTGGTGTGCAATTTCTCCAAAATTTAAATTGGACGGTAGATACGGATACTGCATCGGTAAGATGGCAAACACATGATGGAATTAAAATGCTTACATCGTGGTTATAATCACACGTGCCTGAACGGTTATGATTCTTTCAAATTACCATGCATTTCTGCACGACAGGATCGGTTGAAAAGCACCATATGGGTTATTTGTGGGCATTTAAAGGCCATGCCTTGGCCGCCACGTGCAGTATAGTGAATCAATTGAAACATTTTTTAAGGACTCTCTTATTGTAGGATCTCGTATCTGAAAAAAGTCAACTTTTTTCAGATACTTTTTTTTAAAAGTGCCGTAAGGCATCCACGCCTTTCCTTTAGCCAATAATTTAAGGAACAGACCTGAAACGGGAGGAGTTAGCTTTTCTGACCCTTGCCGGCTGAGCCGGTCATTTATATAATATATAGATCAATATTATAGATTAAGCCAAGTCTAAAAGCGGAGCTCCCTTGCTATTATTATTATTATTATTATTATTATTATTATTATTATTATTATTATTGTTATTTATTTTTAATTTTTTAAATCCTTTATTGACAATCAAACAGAGTACAGATACATCATAATTAACATTACTTGCATCGCCTACAATACCTTAGATTACAATTTACAAACTTCTTGCTGTTCTTGTTTTGTTTTGTTTTGTTTTGTTCTTTCTTTCCACGAAAGGTAATTTTATTTCAATAATAATACTTCATTACTCTAACACTTATTACAGAATGATAATACAATACTATTACTTATATTTATTTGCAATGTTAACCCATGTACTGGAGGAAAAGCAGAACAGGCAAAAAGGGAAGTAAAGGTAGATAAGAAATAAAAGGACAAAACTGCTTAAAGTTTTTCAAGCGAATATTTGTATTTTATTTGACTAACAAAATGTTGGAGCACCAATGAGTCTTCCTGGAGTTTCTTTTGATAAATATAGTATCGCAAGAAGAGCAAAGTATAATTTAATTTAGCTACTGCCGGCCCGCATTCATTTAATAGTCCAAAAGCAATTTATCGCGAATTTAAATTGAAAACAGTGCCATTGTCCAGGTTAAACCATTTTAGTACTTTCTCTACAAAAGACTGTATACAACGGCAAGCTAGAAAAGTATGATCTATCGAATCTGGCTCCCCACAGTATACACAGTTGCCATCAGGTTTTATCTTAAACCTGAAAAGTTCTTTTTTGTAACAATAATACGGTGGGTAAACTTGAAACTAAATTCTTTCAATTTAGGTTACTTACAAGTTCTATAAGTCGATTTGAAGATCTTGGACCATTCTGTCTTCTCCATTGGAATGGCTTTATTCCACCGGCTTGGGCCCGTTTGATCTTTCTTATATAATCTGTTAATTAGAAGCCAGTAGAAATCGCTTGCTTTTGCTTTCATTAGATTAATCGCAACACTGTCGTCTAGTTGGAAGCATGTGACATCATCATCTATGTTTTCGCTATGCAGATTTTCTGGAGCTCTTGCTTTATTTAACAAGTGGCTTGGGATAGCACTAACTACTTGATAGAATGCAGAAAAGAACTTTTCTCTCTTTTCTCTATTATTATTAATTTATTTTTTCGTTGGTACGAGCCCCAGCCTGTGTGGCGAAAGATGCGAGGAGTATTTATTTGGCCGAGCGAAAACAAAAGGTCTCGGGAAAATGACCGCGAAAAAAAAAAGAACACCGCGAAAGAAAAAAAATAGGCCCCCGAATGGGACCATGTGTTCTGCTGTTGGAGCCGTATCCACAGCTTTTAGGTTACACAGAATTCAAAAGCAGAATGAAAATCTGCTTTTGAACTTTTAAAAATGGTATATTATTTTTTTTTATTTTCAGAGGATGAAGGTTATTTTTAATTGTTACTTATTATTCCTGGTAAACTGAACTTTCTAATTGGTAGTAAAAGGTAAAAGGTAAAAGTAAAAAAGGTTTTCCTCCTCCGCCGGGAATTGAACTCGGGACACCTTCTCCGCAAGCATTTGCATATCCTTTGAACCATCCTGACGCTGGTAACAAGTATGAGGTTAATTTTTGTACATATCTCTTCTATGTGACAAGAGCGAATCGATTGCAATAAACACGGGTATTCTTCTTGGAAAAATGTGTTCGGACCACTGCAAAAACCATGGCTGTGGACAGAGAAAAAACCGGAAGGCATTAGCTCTGCTATTTTTGACGTTGGGGCCACTGCCAAGTGCTGCGAATTCAAGCGATATGTACTTCGACTCGATTCGATGTGACGCGAGTTACTGAGTTACGATAAACACAGGTGTTTTTCCTGTGAAAATGTGTTTGGACCACCGCAAAAACCATGGTTGTGGACAGAAAAAACCATAAGGCACTAGTTCTGCTCTGTTGGCGTCGAGACCGCTGCCAAAGCGATGCGAGTTCGCAGCAGAGCTCAAGAAAGATAAAGTCCTCGAAGACAAATGTCAGTTCGTAACTTGAACTTTTCGCCTTCCACTTTTACAGTATAGATATGATAATTTTTTTCTAAAGTTTAAAACTTTCGAAAAATCGATTTGCTAAATAAGCTTAAGCTTTTAAAGAAACCTCTCTTTCAAAAGATGGCATTCCCCTTTCCCCTGTCGGGTTGCCTTGGGACTCCCCTCCCCCTCCCCCTCCTGTTCCCCCAGAGCTGTACGGACGGGTGGGTTGGCGGGTGGGCATACGCCGACGTCACAACCAAGATTTCTCGGATCGATAGGTTACCAGATTTGCTTACCAATGGGTTACGCTCTGCGGTCTTCGGCGGTCTTCGGCCGACTTCGGCCGCAAACGTCAATGTAATGGCTTTCATTGCACTTACTTATTTCTTTTGCTTTAATTCCTAAACCAGGAATTCCATTTACCACCTCGGCCACTACAAGTAAGAAACCACTTTCAGGCATTGTATCAGACAATGAATATATATGTATAAATATAACATGTATAGACTGATGCTTATAACAAAGTACAACATCTATAAAGATAGACAGGTAGAGAAAATCATTACCATTCAAAGAGACCCACATGGGCGTGCAGTTTTCCGCAACAATCAATAAATGGATTAGGGGGTTAATTAGTTTAAAAAAACTGTAATGCTGCGTAGGTGGGGAATTGAAACACAGAAATTTGGATTAATATTTTTCAACGGATAAGGTAAATTGGCCATCGTTAAAAATCGAAAAGCTGACGCTTCGAGCTTTAGCCCTTCATTAGAGCGAATCAAGAATCTTTGGGTTGTATGGTTAAAACATGACAAGGTGAAAAAGAAAGATATATCAGTTAAATGAAAAGGGTTCTTTCATTTCGTGGGTGGTAATTAAGAGTACCGATTTGAAAGATGAATTTTCGTCTCAAATTGTTTCGGCTTTCCATGTTGCCCTGATGAAGGGCAACACGGAACACTATCCATAAAGTGCATGTTATGCAATAGACAACATTTACAGGGATCCATTAAAACATTCTACCTCTAAACTTTCGTTGTCATTTTGGAGAAATTTAACGTTCTTGAAAATTATGCTGTTAACCACCTTTATTTTACAGAACCCACAACTATTCCTTATTACAATGGTAAGTGTTTCACCAATAATGGTGGTAAGTATATAACACACAATTTTTAAAATAGTGCATTTCGTCCGCTCTGATTGGCTACTCGGAGTAGGGATAGCTTTTGGTGTTCACGCAAGAGTGTGCCTAAAATAAAATAACTTTTGTAGGCTGGCTGTTTACTTGTGTGGCATCTACTTAACTACATAGTGTCAGTTAACAATGATCGATATTTGTCGCGGTGCCGCGCCATGACTCGGTAAATATCCACCACTGATTTCTTCCACTTCAGTGAATGATTGTTAATTAGTCAGTTGCACGTTTCCTGACACGTTACACAAACAGATATTCCACCTTCACAATACATTTGTTTTTTTTTTGCCAATTCGTTGAAAATTAAAAAGAAAAGAAGCAATATTGAAACCATTCACTTGGCCAATTGAAACTCTCGATTGGCATGGATTATGAAATAGTTGGTGCTGTCGAGGTGTCAATGGATTTAATTGTATCATTGAAAA
Organism: Siderastrea radians; assembly: GCA_964017195.1. Lineage (NCBI taxonomy): Eukaryota > Metazoa > Cnidaria > Anthozoa > Scleractinia > Rhizangiidae > Siderastrea > Siderastrea radians. Next base: position 64,090,931 of record OZ024889.1, on the reverse strand, counting down.
AGAGTCAAACTATGAGAAAACTGAGCCTTCTCCTTGGCACGCTGCAAAGAAATACCTTCAAACTTTTGTTTTTGTTTGAGAGAGCACTTCACTGAATAGTGTAATATCTTCCACTGGGCATTGTTATTAAAGTATGGTAGTCAGGGATGAAGAGTCGCTCTGGCCTGAGACAAGCCCAAACCAAGTGAAATGGTTTGAGGAGGTCACGACTTCAAACACGTCTTACTGCAGGGTGAGTGGGTGGGTGGTACCATAACTGTCCTTGTCGTGGACTCGAGTGAAGTGACGAGGGTGTAACACGTGTTCCTTTTATATCCTCTTTGTCCATTTCCCATGGACCATATTACTAATTCAAATGGACTTTGAATAGACCTCTAGGTATTGAGTTGTTTTACTGCGCTTTGTGATTGGAAAAAAAAACAAAACAAGAAAGACCCCTAGGGCATTGGACCCCGCCGTTGTTCTCCCTCCCTTCAGGGTGTAAAATGTGTTAGGTCACTCGAGATTCGAGCCCAAATGGTGTACGTTTTTTAAAAGCTAAGCTATTGATTTATCGTACCTTTCACGTGTTTGCTGCCATTCCCCTTACTTCTTCTCTGCACTCTTCTCCCTGTGATAACATGAATTCCTAATAGTATGCACCCCTTTCCCAACCGTCATTCCTTGGTCATCCACCTGTTCTATTTTGACCATAGCGTGACTCAGTTACATCCCGTTTTTTTTAAACGAACTGAAATTTCAGCTTATTCTAAGTGAAAACCTTTGTACTTGCACCTTCGTTTTTGCTCTCGTCGAAGAGAAGTTAACTCCATCGAATTCTTTGTACTTTTCTTTACATATTTCTCTAAAGATTTTGGCAAAGCAAAGCAAAACTGCCAAAAGATGCTTGTATTTCACTGTTGAATATTTAACCTCGTTTGATAAGCAGGGCAAAAACCGGAAACTCGGGTCAAGTAACCCGATTGAATCGGCGCCTAGGCTTGTTAGCAACTTTGTCTTTGCTCTCGTCGACAAGATTTTTATGATATTCCATCAGCCAAGTAATTTTTTACACCGTCTTTCAAAAAAATCGACACTAAACGATTGAAGTTAATGGTTATGTTGACCGAAAGTTTACAACGCATATTTGTTTGGCCGAGCGAAAACTGGAAGTCTGGGGCAAGTGGCCACAAAAAAAAAGAGCAAGAAAGAAGAAACGGTAATTGCTAAACCAGTCCAGACGGTGGGGTAATAAAAGCACTTTCTCATGACAAGTAATTAGAAATCAAACCGCGCCCTTATGATTCGAGTCCTATTTGTTGACTCATTGGGTTCTATGCAGTTTTCCTTGCTGTTTTTGTTTCTGTGTTTGCCTTTTCTTTCTTGCGGAGTAGCAGACGTGATTTCTTCAGTTATGGGTTTGTGACACTCAATTAATTGAAAGGGTCAATGTGGTGGAGTTTTTTTTTTTGATTTGTTTTTTTTTTGTTAAAAATGTGGTAGATTCCTCTGTAGGTTCCTTGCTCATACATGACTTACATTTTTACCACCAAAGGGACACTATCGAGCGGATTTACTCTTGCATGTACAAGGGAGAGGGGGTGGATGCCACCCCCTAATTTTTTTATTTTTTATCATCATCACCTGTTGTTTTCAGTAGCTGTACATGTATTCCTTACCCACAGTTTGGCACGAGTTTGGTGAAAATCGGTTGCTAGGGTCACGATAAATGACGTCATGAGAAATAGGTGGTCAAGCCATTTTTGAATACAAAAGCATGATTTTCATCTTAATTAAAGCACAAAATGTGGACAGAAAGCAGTAATTTTTTAAAGTATTTAATTATGTCATATTCTACATGTCTGGCATAAAAAATTTTCATTTTCCGCGATTTTTGGTCTTTTCGCATTTTGAGTGAAATCCAAGATGGCGGCGAAGCAGTTTTCATCGATTTCATGGAAGGAAAACCTCGGAAGAAACTGAAAACCCCGGATTGACTCTTTCAAGTTGGACCCATTTCATCTAAAGCCAGACACACTTATTAATGATCTCTGCGCACTAGAAAAATTATTTCATGCAAATGCCGGTTTTAGGTCTCAAAGCAGTACTAAAATTGATGAAAGTGTCACTGTAATTGCTGCTTTTTTTCATCAGTGAGCCAGGGGAGCTGTATGCCGTTATGGTATCACATCGACAAATCCTGCTTTCAAATTATGCTAGCTTTTAGGCATATGCAGCCGCGTAAAAACTGCTTTGAGAAAGGTGCCGACCTTGCTGTGGTTCATACAAAATCCGTCCTCAAACGATTATGGTCTGTTTATCATCACTCCTCATGGAACATACCTGAGTACCTTTTTGGACCACTTTTGCTTGGTTCAAATGACCTTTATGTCGACTGGAAGTGGTCTGATGGCAGCTCAGTAAATTCTGACGTTTGGGGGCCCGGGGAGCCTGACTTAAATTCCCTCGCAAGATGTGGAGTTATGGCTAACATGGCGAAAAATTTTTTACACAAACATTCATCACGGTGGTGCGGCTGGTGGCTGGCGGCTATGAGCTGTGATAATTCATCTGCGAGACCGTTGCTGGTAAGAAAACTATAACAAGTTATGCTCACTGTATAAGGAAACCGATTTATTTAACTATGTTGATGATAATATAATGCTTTCGGATGAAACCGAGTTGTGTTTGCATGGGAATGATAACTCATTTGAATATGAAAAGTTGGATAACCAAGACTCGATTTGAAAAAGAGGCACAAGACAACTCGGAAATGGTCCATTGCCAACTTTATTCAATAGAAAGCTGCATAAAGTCAAGCGCTGACTTGTAGCGAGTGGTGTATCGGATCATATACACAAGCGAAACGTCTAATTACTCTAAGAAACAACAATTTCAGGCTCCTTTAGGTTTCATACCGTACACCAAGCTCTCACTAAGATATTTAGGTCCTTGTTTTAAGGTGGCTCATCTGAATTTTTCGGAGGCACACCATCCCAACTTTGAACTGCTAATACTTTACTGTCTGAGCTCGGTGGGGCAAGCTGCTTCACACATTTACTAGAGAATGAATGAACTTGTCATAAAAGTAGGTTTGATTGACATCAGTGTTACCATAGCAACGAAACGATGACGTCATGATTTTTGTATATCAGCATATTTTTTGGCATCTAGACCTAAACTTCTAAAACGACCTATTCCCTTTTATAGTCTAGTAGATCTTCAAGACTGCAAAGTTTGAAAAATTCTATGACAGCGTCTTTGAAAAAATCGCGTTGAATATTTTCCAGTAAAAAATTACAGATTTACGTTATTTTCTATTGTTTCATCGGTACCAGTGTTATCCTGACAGATTGAAACAATGTTTTCACCATATTTCATAGCTGTAGCATACAGCTACTTTTCCTGAAGGTTTTATCCGGTTTGCTTCCCTAGATTTCAAATAATGTAATCAGAAGTAATGTCTCAAATATGCTCATTTTACATAGAGAAGCAACGTCTTTGTTACGGACGCTTTTATTCAAAAACTAGTCGATGAATTTGCTTTTAAATCTTGTGATCTCAAGTCTAATATGTATTGAACTATCCCTGTAAATGTCACGCGCATTGATTTACTTTGAGGGCGCGAAATACAAATGAAAGTATAGGAGACCTTTGCACTCGTCTCCAAAATTTTCAATAAGTTCTTATTTTACAAAAATGAAGGCATCAAAAAATGTAACACAGCATTTTATGGACACTGCATCATGAAAGACATGCATGCTAGTACTTTGGAAAGATAAATTTACTGTATGGTTATCATCTAAACTGCATTCTAGATACAATTATTTAATACAGCAATATATTCCATATCACATATGCCCTGTAGGTATCTGTGCTGATCGCTAGTGCCTCTATCAAATTAAGAGCCTATTTAAACACCTAAGTAGCCTAAACTACTATTTCTATAAGAACCTTTTTTAGGCTAAGTTGGAAAAATCTAGGTTCTTATACGCGGTTTTTTACTGTATTATAAACATTATCAATTATGGCGATTTCTTATCGGCTGTGGTAACATTTTGTTTTTATAGTTATATCAATGTTACGTCTTATTTAGTGTACCCAACTAGCTGTGAAGCTAAATACGCAGGTATTATTATCATCATTATCATTATCGAAATTTCCCAAACGTTCTTTGGTTGAAATTATAAAAACTTGCGCTTTTGGCTACCAGTCTGCACCCTTTTTTCGCTTGCTTGTTTGTTTAAGGCTGCAGACTGGCAGCCGAAAGGCCCACGTTGTTACAATTTCCAACCAGAGGACGTTTTTTTAAGATTTTAGTTTGGTTCATCCTGGTTACACGTCGAATTTTAGTTATTATCATTATCATTATCCTTAACATTGATACAATATTTTATACAACAGTATAGTTACCATTACAAATAAGAATAAGAATATAACCATCTATTGAAAGATTATCTTTCCACCGATTTGACATCATTTGTAGTCAACAACACTTGTCAAGCCGGATTTAACTTCATCGACGGCCATTGTTACAGAATTTTCCCCAAAGCTCGCTTGAATTGGATGGAAGCACGCCTGAACTGCTCCAGTAATCATGGTAATCTGGCAAGAGTGAATACGACTGCACAACGCGAGTGTTTGGAAGCTCTTTTGCAAACTCTCAACTTGGACATTGCAAGGGAGAAATTATACATTGACCTCTCCAAAGATCTGATGGGCTCTTGGAAGTGGAGGGATGGAACTCCAATTAAGGACAATCTTTGGAAATCAGGTTACCCAAAGGAAAGCAATAAACCAACATTCGTTAAATTAGACCGATACCAACCCGCACTGGAAAATGAACCATGGGATTTGACTTCTGGTATTCAGGGCTTTATTTGTCAGAGCCAAGAAGGTTAGGAGATAGGTTACCTTGCATGATATACAACTCACATAATTGTGCATTCTATTACTGTTCACGTTTGTAAGACATGGAGACATGAACGGATAGGATAGATGGAAGGATGAATGGATGGATGGATGGATGGATGGATGGGTGCATATGGGTTGATGGATAAATGGATAGATGGATGGATAGATGTGAAGGAGCTAGTAAGTGAATGAGTAATAATACAAGTGATTGTTTAAAGTTACTGATTATAGAATTTGATCACTGAATGTATTGACTAACTGTTCGAATCATCTCTCCTCCCGCTGTCTGTCAGTCCCTCTGTCCTTTCATTGGTTTGTTGGTTCGTTCGTTTCTTCAAAGCGTTCTGATTGTAAAGGCCAAAGGAACCTGAAACATCAGCTCATACTCCTTTATGTCACTTCAACCTTTTTGGGCTGCATATGAATAAGTAACATGTTTTTCTTATTTTCTTAATTAAGTGAATGCAGGTTTTGGAGCAGTAACAAGTTCCTCTAGTGTGATCATGTCACATGACTCCGCACTTGCTGTCGATAACAACTACACGACATGCTTTGTTTCTAAACAGGTACATTTCAATGCCGCTTGTTTTAGATAGATTTTAGTTGGTACAGGGGGCATGAATTACTTAAGATATTTGTTTTCAAGGTAGTTGTGTGCGTGCATATATAATTTCAAATCGATGACCTTCGTACACCTTCAAAGAAACACTGAAAAGATGATTCTTTTCAAATTACAGGAGCTAAACCCATGGATAAAAATACAACTACCCAAAGATTTGTTTATCTACAAGGTGCAACTCATCGATAGCCCTACTATCGATGACAAGTTATTGTTCCAGGTCAACGTTGTGCCATACATTGCTACTGAACCTGTTATAATGTGCACCAGAGACAGAAAGCGCACAGGAATGGTTTTTGAATGTGTTCCACCAATCAAAGATGGGGTTGTTCAAGTGCACTTGGAAGGAAATTCTACTCTAACCATCTGTGATGCGTTCATTTCTGGAGTAGGTGAGAATTTTTTAGGATTGTTCTTTTTTTCACTTTCTTGTTGAAATTTTAAAAAAGTTAAAAAACTGACGACGTTCTCAGACGTCACTGTCAAGTCAAAAAGATAACATGTTATCTTTTATAAAATTCGGCAATCAGCAAACATTTTTTGGAAGCTCACAGTGACAAAAATCTTTTGAATGAGAGCCAATTTCGCATTTTAAGAAAGTGCTACGGGAAATTTGACTGCCTTGTTTATGAGATGTTGTTCATCAAAGACCTCAGGCCTAATTTTAATACGCAGAGTGACTCCATCAGGGCTAAGCTTTTTGTTTAACTTGTAACATAGTATATCATCCTCACTGCATACTCATTACCACAACGCGGTAGACTAAGTTATGGGAGGAATCCGCGACTACTGTGGCAGCAAGGCTTGCAGCGGGCAAAAAGGGGTAGCACCGTCAACCGGCACCAGGGGAGGGGAGGGTCGGACGACATAAGCTTCCTCCACGGGAACGCCGGCAAAATGACAACGATCGAGGCAAAAACCAGGAATTTACGTGAAGAGAGCGCAAAGCATCATGCCTGCCCAAAAGTGTGAAAGCATGGTGGAATTCGAGAGATAAACATCGAATTCCGCGATGCGCTAATTATGTATGCAGTGAGAATAGTTTTATATGTTGCCGTTCTTTTTAATTAACTATTGTTTTATCTTGTATTTATAGAACCTTAACACGGTATCTTTTTGAATTGATAATGACGTCCGAGAACGTCGAAACGTCGTCAGTTTTTTAACTTTTTTAAAATTTCTTAAATTGATTTTAAGCAATATTTTATCGCAGTTTTTAATGTTACTGTCCTTATCCTGAAAGCAGAGGTCTCCTGAACGCGACTGTTTCCGGTTTTTTCGTGCAAACTACTATGCTTGAAGAAAAATAACGACCCCAGTCGCTGCGCACAATTGCGCAGACTAACGAGAGAAACCTTGTGTTAATTTAGACAGGTGACGAAAACAATAAAAACTTTCCTCTTGAAGGTGCCTTCTCTTACTGCAATTTACAACAAATTCTCCAAACTGAAATTGAACGAAAGGAATGCTAATCGACAAAAGATGAAACCCTGGAACATACTTTCGAAATTTAGCCCCCGCTCCCCTTCCCTTACTTATTGGGATTTTATCTTAATAAATCACAGATTGATAATTTGGGGGTGAGAGGTATAATTAGCTATAATTTGGAAAAATCTCATCCAAAATTTCGAATTGCTTAAAAGCAACACTGCCTTTAAAAGTATACATTTTGGTCTGTATAAATATAGTCCATTTTATTATTTCAGAATCAAAGGCTGATGCTAATGGTGTATTGAGAGAGGTCTGGTACGGATATAGTACTGAAGAAGCTGCTGGCTTTGAAGACCTGAATGAAATGATGGCGGATTCAGTCCATATCATTCAAAATTTTAAAGCCCCTGCAAAATTTGATGATCTTTACGGGCAAAAATTAACCACGTACTTTCAGGTGTAGTGACTTGAATTCTAAACAGTGGATTTATTGAAGACTTTTTCACCTTTAGTTCTCAATAAAACACTTTGTTATTTTTAGAAGAAGGTTCGCAAAGAATTGAAATGTATACCTTAAACAGATGTGATCTAAAAGAATTTCACTTCTCCGGGCACGCTAGTGTACAACGTGCAATGCCACACTCAATGTCCATCTTACTTACCTTCTCTACTCCACGTCTATGAATTGAACCAGCACACCCTCTCCGTTCTTCTCATCATTCGCTCCTCAAAATACCCCAATGTCTCGAAAGTCACCTGTTGCCAACTGGCTTTTTCTTTCTGCCCCGAATCTTTGGAACTCGCTACGGGCATTTTTTAAACTATCCGAATCATTAACTGTTTTGAAAAAGAGACTTATCTTCTTTTTAATGATTAGTGTTTAGGTTTATTTATTTATTTAGTTTTATTTTTTAACGTTTGTAATTGCCCATGTTGATGTAAGAGCGTTGAGAATATAAACGCCGACATGAGAACTTTTATTATTATCATGATTATGATTATGGTGATGATGATGATGATGATGATAATGATGATTATTATTTAAGTAAAAATGCATCAAAATTAAAAGGAAAAAGTTTCTTAAAAAAGTTTCTTTTTTAACTTCTTGTTAAAAGAACTGATTTTAGTGCATCCGTTTTTCCTCACCCGTTTTTATGACACCAACAGGTTTTTCCAGGGGGAAACCACACGTTTTACATGACATGTAATCACCGATGTCAGCTTTGGATTAAACGAGACAACGACTTAGAGAACACTGATACAGAATCTTCAGCCGAAAAAATTATAGAACTGTTTGATCCAACACGCGACTGGAGCAGGTAAAGATCTCCTGAGTATTTCCTTTAACGTGTCGTGGATTGCAATAACAGTCGTCGTAAACTGTAGTAGCTCTTGTCGTAAATTGTAATAACACATTGTCGTGTTTTGTAATAAGTCTTAAAAATTTTAAAACCATTTGCCGGATTTTTTCACGAAACTCGTGTTTCAATATCGTAATGTAAACTTTTTTCTCAGTCAGCCGACTGTTTTCGAACCAGTCGTTTTCGAACAAGTCTGGATAATTTGCTTGAATAAGACTTAACCAGGCTCACCAGAATTTTTCCCAAGCTCTTGGAACAAAAGTAGCGTTCTCGCCTTGACACACCTCCTCCTGATCTCTCTGGTAACTGATGAAAATTCAGTCTAAATTGTTGACGTTCGTATGACGATCATAAAAATGCATCTTCTATTTCTCATATTTAGCCGTCCAAAGGATCAAAGATCAAGAGTCTTACAGCTTTCAGAGTGTTACTTTTATAAACTGGAAGCGTTCATGGCCGATGATAATAGTAAAGACGACCATTTGTCTGTAGGAGTGCGATTACCTAACGGACAAACGCAAAAACCTATATCAGGCAAAAACCTGTACTGGATAAAACCAGGTAGGACGACGCTACATTCGTAAAATATTTTCTTGACAACTTGATTTATTTGGTGAGTTTAATTTTTAAGAGAAGTTTTGTCAAATCTTACTATTTTAACAAACAAGATAAAAGTAACTAAATTTACGCGGATTCGTCCAAATCGCGAAAACGTTAAGACTTTCCTTGTCTGGAAACTGAACTGTATATTTCACATTAATACTACTTTCAAAAAGAAGAAAAAACAATCAAAACAAACAAATTGACGGCTTTATAAAGTTTCTAATCAACGAAAATACTTTTCCCTGTACAATGGAACCCCTTGTTGAATTTGACCACCGACAGGTCATAAAAATGGTCGTCAGATGTTAACGGAGCGGTAGGGTAAACGGAGTTTTTAGATTTAGAAAAAAAAGTGGTCAACGTAATAACAAGGTGGTTGTTTCGACGTGCTGGACGTATGTGACTGAAACATTCTTGTATCAGCCATCAAAAGGGACACTTTTAGTTCTTCATTACGAAAGCGTTAATCGGTAATTTTTTTCCCTCAAAATTAGCGTCCAAAAATGATTTCTTAATTTCAATTTCCAAAAATGATTTTATGGAACTTAAAATTTTCAGAGTTCTTGTGGCAGCCCATTCACTCGTCCTTCTTTGAGCCCTTACCTCTGGCCTCTTTATGGGCTTACCGATATGATTCCAAGGGAATGTAATAGTAGTAGTATAGTAGCAATTCGCCCTGACGAAGGGCTAACCCTCGGAAAGTTAGCTTTACTGGATAAATCCAAATTTTCTTGTTTTGGCCAAATATCCGTCAGAAACCGAAAGTCTTTTTGTAGCACAATAAATGCTGAAAATTATAGGCGTAACGCGTAACATTGTTGTAAAATCTGTCAACTTCGTTTCAAAATGTCATAGAAAAACTGAGTTCCTAGATAATTTCTAATTCTAATAACCTGACAATTAAACAAGGCTAAGTTTACTCAGTTTTCAATTCTTCAAATTTGTGGCTTAACCTAACGCTTTTTAAATTACCAATAGGAGAGAGAACTTTTGAAATAAGCTTAAACAGATGCGAGTCAGACGGCATCCTCACCACTGAAGTTGGGGCGACTTTAACGCTTAGTGGTAAGTAACGGTGTGTAACAGTCTTCACACTCCGGACCAATCTAAGGTTTCAAGCCAGTATTTGAAACACGTAATGGGGAAATTCTCTGAATCTTGAACTCTGTAAATATTCGAACTATGGTGAGAAAACTTGGACCGTGTGTCATCATGAATCACATGACATGTTTATTTCATCATCAGTTTCAAAAATCTGCGATATATTAAGACCTCCATTTCTGATTTCATTCATGGTACGTAATCATGTTATTCAAAATCAATGAAGGGACAGTCATCTAATACAATAAAGCTACCGTAGGAAACCTAAAAGATTTAAACGAAAAATTAGCAAACTTGATTGTCAAAGTATCGTTTCCATAGAAACACAAAGTTTGGCCGAACAAAATAATCAAAATGTTCCGTGGTGAAAATTTAAAGGGGGGAGGGGGAGACTCTTAACTATATTGTTGTCATGGGAAGTTCCTAATCATCATATCTTGGAAACTCTGACTTCCACGGATAAGCTGCTTGGCCACATTTCTTCCATGGGAAAGGTTTTCAAGATTTTTGAGTCACAACTACATTTGGTAGGTCAGGTGACTGGAACAGAAAAAAGCCTAAAACTCAAACGGCATACAGTTTTGGTTATTGAAAACAGTGCCAACATTTAATGATTATCAAGATGCAAAATTTGAGTATTCATTGATAGAAATTCACATTGTTTTTAAAGTTATGACGTCATAAGTACTTATTTTTATACATTTTGTACTGCAGTTCTGCTATTCTTTGCAATAACAGAAATTGCTTACTTCAGATTAGAAAGAAGGCTGGATTATCTCTGATTCGCGAAAAAAATCGGAACTTCACCTAGTTTCCTCCGAGTTTTAGGGTTTTTCTTTCTAATGCGCGGTTGGGGACTGGTACTAACTACGCACGCGCAATGTCGAGTTTTGAAATTTATATGTTCATCCTCAGTACATTTCACCAACCTAGCGGCACAAGACGCTGCAAAACAGCGTCAGTGGCAAAATACCATCCACAAAAATCCCTTAACAACAACGCCATATCTGTAGTTAAGAATCTCCTATTTCTCTTTCATTTCTATTTTATTTATTGGATGATGGCTCACCCTATGTCACCACGTGCAGTGTTTCTGGCTTTTTTGACAGTTTGCTCCATGACGTAATGGAGAAGCAATGATGTTTCCTGGAAAAGCGTGCCGCGGGTCAAACGAATATTTGACATGCACGACGAACCAGTCGTGCGAGAAAAAAACGTGACTTGTCAAGATTGACGTTTGAAGCTTTTTGTACAGTATTATCCTGATAACTCGAACCGTTAGGTAAAACACATGTAAAACGTTTAGAGATATCGAGTTATCGGAAGTGCAAATGAAGGTAAAAATTGATTTGATTTTGCGAGAATTTCGAGATGCAAGTTCGATTTCTTGAGCCGTTTCTTTTTATTATATAATTACGTTTGAGTAAGCAAGACCACATATGTCGGCCAACATATCCCGTCACGCTCGTAGCAATATATAATCAAAGTATTTTGTATCTTTAATATTACCAGAACTGCTTAAAACAGGGGCACCCAACGACAATTTTCGGGAAAATATCTGTTCGGAAGACGATTTGAGATCTAGAATTTTCGGAACATTTGTTGTAAAATTTCTTGCTTGCCTGCCTCTTCTAGGATTTTCGAACATCTAAAATATGGTATTATTGCCCATTTTTTAACGGATTTCTACCCTTAAAAGGTCACCTAGAATTTTCGAGAGCCTTTTTCTGGCTAAAATTTTCGAAAAGGTAAGTTTTGATCCCTATAATTTTCGGATCACTAGACTTTCAGCTAAGAAATCCGAACAGATGAAAAGTTTTTAGGGGATAAAAATACGCCTATATCTACCATTTAAATACTAAAATACGTTCAATAATGCTAAGTTAAGTGGTTTTGAACTATATTCTCGTTGGGTGCCCCTGTTAAAAGCCACAAAAGTTTACGCTTATCCCAAATCCGCGTGCGGACCGTTTATTTTACGTCTGTTCCCTGATGAATTTCAGAACAAGTCCTCAGATTTGGCTATTTCCAGTTATTCCAATGAAGTTACAAGGATTCGAAGTCTGGTTGGGCCTTGGTTTAGCCTGCCAACGCAGACGTATTTCCGGAAACGACAGCCGGAAATACGTCTGCGTTCGCAGGCTAGCCTTGGCTCTACCTCAAGTCTGAATAGAGTTATGTACCGGTCAAACTGAAGCTTAAACATCCACCCCCCGGGCATACATCGCGCAGAATGCCTATTGTTCTCGGGACATTTACTTCCAGTGCAAGAAAGTTTGTGGGTCTGTCATAACGCGCATTGTTATTCGTTGACGCGTAGAAAGAGCTTAATTCATTGGTTACCATGAAGGCACGGCGATGCTCATTATCATGATGTAGGCAGTAAACTTAACAATGAACGCCGGGCGCTTTTGTCTCTCCTTTTGTTTCGCAAAATCGCACATATGCTCATATTTTGGAAGAACATTTCATGAAACGGTTTTCCATTTTGATTTATTGCGTGGACATCGTTAGAGCAGGGTCTGGAAGGGTATTCTCGGGATCCGGGATTCGACCAAAACACGGTGCGGGATTCGGGAAAACGCAAAGTATCTTGACGGGATTCGGGATTTGACTGCTACCCGGGAAGCGAGATTCGCCAAAATTTGCGCACGGGATGCGGGATTTTTTTGCCTGCCTGTCGGGAAGTCGGGAAATCGTCACGACCCAAATAAACGTTCTAGCGGCATAAGCGAATCAACGAGGCGAGTGCAAAATATCAATCGAAAGGGCCAATCTACATCTTGCATTTATGGCTTCGGGATAGTGATGAAAAAGTGCGGGATGCGGGATTCTCGGGAAAAAGGAGCGGGAATGCGGGACCAGGAACCCCCTTCCAGACCCTTTTAGAGTGGTTTCGTTTGGGCAAGCGTTACAACACAGAAAGAAGGCCATTTCGAATTGTCTCTGCGCGAGCGAGATGATTGTGTTGTAAATAAACCCAGCATTTTGCTTGTTAGTGCGCGGAAGCCGCAGACGCCGCAACGTTTTGCTTCTGTCTTCGGGAGTTTTTTAACTTTTATGTAAACCAAAACGGCGGCGCGTGACGAGCCGTTAGTGTAGTGCTCTGTCACGTTTCAACGCGGCAGGCGATGTTCGCGCCCGCTCGTTTGTTCGTTTCCCTCGACTATCCCTGAGCGGAAAGAGAGACTGTTCGTAATCTAGTACCGATCATATGGATATGTGACACACAGGCGATTCAGTGATAGCATCTACTACATATGTTAGTTTATAGACTGAATGGGTTTTATCACTACGATCAATGAGTCTTTTTTATCAGAAATCGCACGCATTGTTTGTGGCCTTGAATACTCGTGATCTCTCATTGCTGAAAGAAAATCTTGTCTAATAAGCGATATCCATACAGTATTCAAACTTCGCACGTGCCTTATTTTAGGCGCAGTTTGCATAAATACTCCATTTACAGATGACTGCATTTAGTTTATTGCAATAGAGTTTAGCCACTTATTGTATATTTATGGTAACCATTGTTATACGGTAAGACAAAGACTTGGACGGAACACGCGCGAATTTTGAACCTCGGATTTTCAAGCGTAAAAGTCTGGAACTTCTTCTGCCCGAATTTGGACGAAAAAACTACCAGGGTGTAGGGGAAACATGTATTTTCGATAATCCGCTGTTTCATACGGAGTTTGCTGCTTATTTCGAAAAAGACACCAAGCTGAATTTCAGAATACGGGTCTAAACCCATAGTAAAAATCCCGAAAATGTACATTTTTGAAAGCAAAAGTCTGGAAGTTGTTCTCGTTGTTTTTTCCTATTTTTTACAAAAGTCCGCTGTTTCATCTTAAAAAAGTAGCCTGTGAGTGTTTCGAAATAGCGATTTTACGGAGTAAACTTCGCCAGATCCGTCCCTTTTCTCTCTTATTGTGGCGCTTTTATGGAGCGTTCATGCTTGAATGGCTCGCCACGGTACCTCATTATTATGCGTAAATGTCCGGCCATTCTGCCCGATGACGGGCATTGTGCCCGGGAAGGGGGGAATTTGAACGTTACCTTGGAAGGGTGGGGAATTTGAACTGGATTTATCTCTTGCTCTGGCGTAATACTCGGTTTTTGCAAGGTTTGACGGATTTACAAGATAGAATTTCCCCTTTGTTAGTGAATAACTCTTTCAAGAGGGTCTTAAAAGTCTGAAGGTGTGATCACGGCACATCTCTCTCTGAAAAGTGTGAAAAGTGTTTGATTGAAGACGGAGAAGTATTTCAGAACTAATTGGTGGGGCATTTGAACGGCTTTTTTGCCCCTAGGGGAGGGAATTTGAACAAGCGAATCTTCAAAAGTTCAAATGCCCGGGGGGTTGCCCGGGGGGTTGCCCTGGGGGTGGATGTTAAAGCTTCGACTTGACTGGTACATTATATTGTTGCTTTTTTTCACTAGTTAATTAAATAAAATAACGAATTTTTCTAAATATACTATGGCGTGTGTTCCACGTTTTACTGAAGCATTTTGCTAGTGCAGTTATCAACTGAATACTTTTTCTTCTTATTAACAAAATCAGTAGCACCGTACCTGAGAATCCATCTTTTAGCAACAGAGTGGTTTGCCAGAGTCTAGTCACATTTATAACTTTGTTGTTTCGTTTGTCTAGGGTCTTACAAATACTGCTGCCGCGGATTGTTTTGTCCAGCCTGTAAACTTACTCTTGGTTTGCTTGTCCTTAACAAATTGTCGCCTTTGAATCAATCACTATCAACGACGTGTCAAGAAAACGTGTTCCGTGTTAATGTTAGCGCAAACGTCCACCCTGGGAAATACGATATTCAAGTAGGTGACTTAGTTTACTCCAGCTTCTGAAACCGATATTGCGATATTATTTTGCTTGTACATTTGTTTGTTTGTTTGTTTGTTTTTAGGAGGGATACAGTACAAGTGAAAAATTTCTACTCGGTAGCTTTCAGTTGAATGACTTTCGATATGACTTCCCAACAAATCTAGCACGTGTATGAGGTGCTATCATGAGACCATTGCATTATTTTGTAATTCTTCATAATGCTTCATAATGTTTATCCCTGAGCATACTTTCACTTTATCTTTGACCCTGATTTCTTTCACTGTAAAAGTTCTTGAATTGATATGGATCTAATATGGATTTCGGCATGATGTGGATGCATACAAGATGGCCAGGGATGCGAGATGAGTTATGCGTGATGTGTCAAGCGTGATGGAATGCACGAAGTAAAATGCGAGATACAGGCTACGGGATGCGGGAAGTAAATAAATCGGTAAATCAAATTTAACGTCATAGTGTAGGGAGTAGTCGCCTAATCTCCCGAGCCAGGGGCTCATGTGTAAACACTTGACGTCCAGGTCGAATTGGAATTTGGAAATGTTTTTGAAGTGGGCTTTACATTAAAGTTCGCTGCGGGATACATAATAAGGAGGTCATCCCATTCTTTATTATACCATCGCATGGCCACACAGAAAATGCAAAATGTATATTGCAGTGTATTTTTAACAATTATTCTACGAGGGCGCGCTGGATATCGAATGATAGATAACCAACGGGGTGCGTAGCGCCGAGTTGGTTATAATCATTTGATATCCAGCAAGCCCGAGTAGAATAATTGTTTTATTAAAAACTTAACCACTATCTTTTTTAATCAAGAAAGAAAGGGAAAAAACGAGAAAAGAGATAAAAGGGAACAAGAATCGATCACATGACTGAGCGAAAAAGGCGCCAAAACCTTGCGAAGTGTTGCAGTGTTTCATTGCAAAGGTGAATGAATTAATGAAACTTCTCGAAAGTGAGCGAAGTGCCACAAGTTTTGGAAAAAAATCTTCTAATTATTGGCTCTTAAATATGGTACGTGTTTGATTTTTCCTGAAACATCGTTGTAATCATCGTTCAAAGCGGATTGAAGCTGTACGATTTCACCATATTAGCTGCTGGAGTTGAAACGGAACAAGTTCGAATTCAGTGTAGTCCGTTCGTACAAAGGAGCCATCACGTACGTGTTTGATCGAACTGAAAACAAAACTAATTTGAACTTGAAGAGGTAATTTCATTATCATAGTTTATTAAACCGGCGCAAAGCACAAAACGCAGTTGTTCTCGGTTGCGGACGGTCGAGTGGTAAAAACAACACTCAACTGGGAAAGCGATTCAACTCCGTTCACATGGCATCCGATTTCTGTCTGAGCATTTGGACCTTTTGGAACACAGAGCTACATCGAGTGCAGGTAAACCAGTGTCAATTTTGCGTGTTATAGCCGCAAAACAATTCGCCCTTCCTTCGTTCTTGGTAGTTTGTTTAGTACTTGTTTCAGTAGAATGCTTCGTGATTTTGCACCGACTCACCATGAAGGTGTGATAGTTTCTATTAAATGCTTCTGCTCCATTTCACTGTGTTTTATTTTATGTCTTGTCTTGATAATTTGAAGTGGAAAGCCTTCCTGATAAAACCAACCGTTTGTTCAATTTTAATGTTCGACGTGACGATTGATGAAAGAAATAAATTGTAAACACAACGCTTAATGCTTAAATTTCTGCCTTTAATTTCTATTTGTAATGGTCAAGGTCCATGTAAGAATTAGCACTTGCTGCAAAGGGTCGGCTACAATCCATTATCATTCGCAGTTCTGAAGAGTCCCTTTTGGGCACAGCTCCAATAGCATTAACAATGGTGGGAAGTGTTGTCGACGTTGCAAAATGGCCAAGTGAAAGGCCTTCAGACAGCTGCTCCTCAATCTGCTCTTTGGCCCCAGGTCTGAGTGCTGATTTGTTGTTCTTTGTTAAAGCTGGCAAAACAGTAGCGTCTCGCGGGATCAAGTCAAAACCCTCTTGTACACCAGTGAGAATAAAGTCTTTGTCCGGATCATTTACTAGTTCAAAACATAAGGGCCCTGCTGATTGACTGCAAGTAATATCACACTCTGCTGTTCCTAAATTAATGTCGGGGCATACCCCTGCTGTGGCAGATGCAGTCGAGCTATCCCCTGCAAGTGGCTCCACTGAACAATAATCGTTGGGAAATAGCTCTGCCGGCGAGTGTGAGTTTAGGCTTGGGGGTTGGGTGTTGAGGGGGATTGGTGTCTCCATTGCGGGTGATCACCAAGACACTGCGGTTTAATACACACATGATCGTACTTGCAAGTTGTGCCATAGCTGCAGCCTTGACGCCGTTGAAAATCATAGCACACCTGCTTTCCTGTAGCCGGGTTGATGGTGGGCGCTGATTTGTTTGGAGGGCGGCCTGTTTGTTTTGTTGAGCCAGGCTGGGTGGCATCAGGCTTGTGTAGAGACTGCTGGTAGATAAATTGGCTCTCAGTGCCCCACTTGCAACCACTAGCAAATTACATTTTGGATTGTGGGTTTTGTTTCACCTCGGACTGAGTCCGTGCGAGCTCGATTTTGGCTCGTGTGAGCTCAAGTTCCAGTTTTAAGTTCTCGTTTTGAAGGCTGAGTACATCGCTGGAAAGTTCATCTTCAACTGCGGGTGTCAAACTCCTAGGTTTGCTGTCACTGGCAGCAGATCTTCTTCCCGCTTCGGGAGTCAAGCTTTCGAGCAGAGATTCCACTTGGTCTAATTCCTCTCTGATTGCACGCGCTTGACTGCTCGCCTCCGGATCTGTTTCCAAACGGAAATCTTTCAGTGTAACAGGAGGCCTTGTCGCTCTCGTGCTCCTTCGAAGCGACATATTTCTCAAAGAAAACGCAGCTAAAAGCCAGCTAGATCGAGCA
The DNA here is from genome assembly GCA_964017195.1 of Siderastrea radians. NCBI lineage: Eukaryota > Metazoa > Cnidaria > Anthozoa > Scleractinia > Rhizangiidae > Siderastrea > Siderastrea radians. The sequence continues at coordinate 64,073,179 of OZ024889.1, read as the reverse complement.
CATGTTCAGAGTTCTACAGCATACACAGAGTTCTACAGCGCAGACTCGGCCAAACTCGGCCCAGGCTTCCCTCCTCCCAGAGTTAAATGTAAATAAAAGGAGTATTATTACAACATTAAATGCTTCTGCTCCATTTCACTGTGTTTTATTTTATGTCTTGTCTTGATAATTTGAAGTGGAAAGCCTTCCTGATAAAACCAACCGTTTGTTCAATTTTAATGATCGACGTGACGATTGATGAAAGAAATAAATTGTAAACACAACGCTTAATGCTTAAATTTCTATTTCTGTACAGTTTCTTGTTGTCTTAAGAAATCAAGCTCTACGGAAAAATTTTGATTAGTGTCTTAGTGACGCTGTTGGAAATTCTGCTTAATTTAAATTCGCTGCCGAGTGATTTTTCGTGTCCATTTTTCTCGCCGGGTTGCTCGCGCGCCAGGAAAAAACTTTCTGCTCACAGTGCTGTTGAGTGTTCATTGATCATATTTGGTCACAGCCTAGCTCCGTTCAGCACAATCAAAATGCTAGAAATCCAATATACCTAGTCCAGTTTTTAATAATAGTGTACATTGCGTAGGCAACCCTTAATTCAGTATTTAACTGCTAGAGGTTGGTAATAAACTGAATTGATCTGAACTGTAACGCTTAGCGGGTTGACACGAGTCGGTCCGGAAAAAGCCGTCCGTCCCTGCGCACGTCATCTGTTCATTTAGTGCGCGCGTGCACTTTAACAGTCATTGAGTATTTACAAGCTTTTTTTGGACACGTTCCAATAATACTAGAAATAAAAATGTGGTATGGTAAAATACTTATTGACTGAGTTAGGTCGGGCTGGAAGGGAAAATATTTGGCTCTCAGGCATGACGCACGGACCTCGCTGCGCTCCTTCCGTATGCCAGGACCTCGAGCCAAATATTTTCCCGCCCGGCCCTCCCACTCAGTCAAAAAGTGCATATTATGGTTTATTAATATAGGCAAGATTGTTTTAGGGAAAATAGACCACTCGTAAAGTTCATACGAAACTACATCCGGGACTCGAGTGGCGTATTTTTCACAGTCCTCATTAGTGAAGGTATCGATGACGTCATTTCCCGCTTTTACACTGTTGCTTGCGCAAAAATACTCTAGTCTATATAATAAAAAGAAAATTATGCGGTGGATGAAGAAATGAATTTTATTTTCTCATGGTAAAAAAAAAAACAATATTGTACCCACTCGCCGCGCTCCTTCGTAAAATATTGTTTTTACCACTCGAAAATAAAATTCATATCTTCTCGCCGCCCTGTAATATCCTCTATATATTTTGTGGTCGGGATGCGTAAAAAGTATTGAAGTCTATGTAGGGAAGCGAGGTAGAATCACGTAACTTCAGAGACTTCAGCTGCCACGTCAAATTAAGCGGGAAAGGAAGGAGGACTGGGATAGGAGATGGGACAAAAATTATCACTGTGAAAAGCTATGCAAAAGATGCATTTTTTATCTATGGAAGCCTAGTAAAAATGATGGTCCAGTATTGTTAAAATAGTTTATTATTTACTGGAAGCCGAAGAAGCCGAAGATTGATGGCGTGGGGTCAGCTAAATATTACGAAAAAATATAAAGTACATATCTAGTTTACAGGACTGTGGTTGAATGAGGAAACAGACTGTTTAAATTAAGTTAAATTAGTGTTCTCAAAGAAAGACTGGGGCAGACTGTTACACTGAGTGATTGTTCTAGGGTGGAATGAAAGACGGTGAGAGGAGGTACTAGTAGATAAAGGAATAAAGCTGTAGCTGTGCGAGTGCCGGGATCTTCGAGTTGGATGTCTGAGGTACTTTCTGGCGTCAACTGGTATAAGTCCGTTGTAGATCTTGAAAAGGAGTGCAAGCCGCGCGTCAACTCTCCTCTGCTCCAGTGTTCTCCAGCCCAGATTTTCTAGCATGTCGGTGACACTAGAAGTGTTGTGTATCTCTTCAATGTCCATCTAGCTCATGAAAAAACTGTTAATAAGTATGTCTTGGTAGGGTTGGTCACGATAGAAATGGCGTCCAACTTGAAAACTACTGGCAGAATTTTTTTAAGTTTCTGCCCTTGTGTCACAGATGAAAACTCTAAAACCTAATTTTGGATTGTCTTTTGTTTGAAAATTCATCTGATATTGTTCCCTTGGTGGTCTAAAAGCAATATCATGTATGGCCAAATTTGTGACGAAGAAGATAGGAAAATTGCCATGAGACTGATCCTTTAACGATTGCAAAAGGTTATTTTCGTACTTCCTTTTTAATTTTGTAACAAAGATGACTCTACTTTTATCTCATTTAACTTTAAACAGGCCGTTTATCATCCGGAAGGAGATAGTAGGCGCGCAGCTCAGATGTATCGAAACCTGACAAAGTTGTTTGTAAAAGGTATGAGCTACTTCATGATGTTTTAAATTTGAAGCAAAACATGGAAATAATAACATTTCAAAGAAATGATTTATTTGAGCTAGAAGAAATAAAACGATGCATTTGCTCTATTATTTCTCAGCTGCCTTGCTGTTCAACTGCACATCCTCAGACAGCTCATGTAAATGGAAGACAAATAGCGATAAATTGAAAGAATGGAAAGGAGGAGGTATTACGGCTTAAAAAACATTAAAATATAATGGTGTGATGTACATACAGTGAATCCCTATTATTTTATTTTATTTTATTTTTTCTATAGTCTTTAACCATCTAATTATCGTTTCTTGTTTTTTTTAACTCCTTTGTGGTGGTTTTCTATATTTACAATTATTCAACGAAATAATGGTACATTTATAACCAACAAGTTAAATTGGTTATGGTGCACCGTGCACCATAACTGAGATTGTGTGCGGATATTACATTGACAATTCCTGGCGACAATCCCTTGTGATGCATGAACTTAGTTATTTTATTATTATTTTTTTTCTTTGCAAACAGCTTTTAATTTTGTTGGAAACAAAGATACAGGAAAGGTCTGGCTAGAAAGTACGCAGTTGCCATGGAAACATGCTTATGATGGCCTGAAGATGTGCCTTCAATTTAAGTTTAATACTTCATCAATCACCGTGCCTCACTCCTCTCTAAACGTTTATGTGATACAATCAGCAGAAAATAACTTTACCGTTTGGTCGCTAAAAGGTTATCAAGGAAATCATTCATATTTTGGACAGGTGTCTTGGACTTTAGAACAGAAAATCAAGGTAATACAAAAATCCTCAAAATACACCATACATGCCTCATTTCTACTTAATGTGACAGTTTTGATTAATTATTGTAATTCTTTAACCTTGAAGCTTGAATGTGTGGCAGGAGTCGAAAGGCTGGGGCGTTAGAGAGGGGGGATTCGCAAGCACGAAGCGCGTTTCCATTATGTTGTTTCCTCACGCAAGAAACTTTCGTCCGCTATACGTCTCTCGAAAAACCTTACAAATTTTGGAAGGAAGCCCTTTCATGGCCTAGAATCCATTCCCGGTGGAGTAGTCACATTCATATTAGCTTTGGGCTAATACAACGGGCAATGCGAGTCGCTTCTGACCCGAGCTTGAACGCGCAAAAAGCTTGAAAGTAGATGTTTTTAAACATGTCTACTACACGCAAAGAAATATCACTCAAACCAGGTCCAAGAATACGCTACCAATGACAGTGCCCTGAATAAAATGAACAGCAAAATCAGCCACTGCCTGTTGGACTTAGTTGGTAGGCCGGCCCAGATGCGTGGCGGGAGGTCGAGGGTTACAATCTGGCCGGAAAAAAAAATTCAGGGTCTTAAAAAAAATCTTAGGACGAAGAAACTACCCTCACTATGGCATTTGTACTTGGTTGGACCTTCGCGTAACTGGAGTGACAACGCAGAAAGGGTGGTACTGACTCCAGCTAAGGATGTAATGTTCATAGCCTGGTGGGTGAGACGAGGCATCAATGGACTGACAAATATTGGCTGCGGGAGGCGCCTTCACAAGCTGACGGCTCACTTTTATAATTGTATATTGAAATTGTCGTAATTATCAAACTCAGTTACTCAGTTTCTGGCTTCCTCATTGGTCCCCGCACCCAGGTTATAAGCGAAATACTGCTTATTTCCTTAGCCATGCCCAGTGTCGCGGCGTTCAAGACGTTTTCATAGCAACAATTACCGAGGTTGAGAATTCAATAAAACAATTATATCACTCGAGCTTGCCAGATATCAAGCGATTATAATCAGTACGGCGGTGCGCATCTCGTTGGTAATTTACTCCACCTCATATCCAATACACGCTCGTGGGATAATTGTTAATTGATCGCCATGACGCAAGGGATATAGGAGGTCCTTTAATATTTATTTATTAATACATAATTTTGTCTGTTTAGATTCGTTTTGATGGTGTGGCAGCCGAAGGGGTGACTATATATGACGTCATAATCAAAACGTTGCCGTGTGAATTGAAGCCTGCATTTGCAAAACCAGGTGGGCGTACGAATACCGTGTAACTTCCTTTGGGTAACTTCCTTAGGCCTTTCCCTAAACAATCGCCAAATTATGTTAGAGAAGAAAAACCGTTCTAAACGATTTTCTTAATGGTGTTCACCATCAACCCCAGAACCTTCCTCGTGTAAACACAGCTTATGCATTTTCAACTTGTATTAGTCATGATTTAAAAGACGCTTTTATTTTATACGTTTACTTCCAAACGAATGTGAGTGTTTCTACGAGAAAAGCTTGTAAATGCATGAAAGAAAAATTTGCTTTTTGTCCTTTTGACCTTCTAGGGTATCGTTGCAAGGAAGAAGAGTTTCAATGTCAGAATGCTTGGTGCATAAAGTACCGGGCTCAGTGTGATAATAAAAGAGACTGTCTTGATGGCTCTGACGAAGACAAATGTAGCTGTCCTCAAAATATGTTCCATTGCTCTGTTTCGGGAACATGTCTTCCTGTAGAAAAACTCTGTGACGGATACAAAGATTGTGAAGATGGAAGCGATGAAAAAACCGATTGCAGTAAGTGTCTGAGTGCATAAGCATACTGAGTTGCACCGCAATGAACATTTGTTTTTTGATTGAGATGTCTAACGAGAACGATTTTTAGCGGTGCCCTCATCCAGTTTATACATTGATTTTTAGAGAGACCTACAATTCTTCTAGGTAGTGACATGCCGGAAAGCTCGTAAACATTGACGTCTCCACTTAAAATTACCTGAAATTGTTCTTTTAGTGCATATGATAAACTTTGTTTTTCTTCCCATAATTTTAAAATCCAAAATCCAAGTGCATGTGTAATTAAAAAGCGTAATTACAATTGTAAGCACCTGGTCCAGTCTCAGTGCGCTAATTTTAATCCTTTTTCGCTTATACAGAGAGAAATAGTGAATTCCAGTGTGCAGATGGCGGTTTTGTTCCATGGGATGAGACTTGTAAGAATTCCGGAGCTTGCCAAGATAACTCTCATAAGCCATCGATTTGCGGTAAGAATTCCTGTGTTTGCAAAGGGTTGATGTAAAATTAGTTATCATTGGTGAAGGAACGTACAGTAACAAGAGCATGGAAAGCCAACCAACCTGCTAAGGGTGTCGCGTTTTGATTCCAATTATCACTGAAGGTAATAATTTATAAATTTTATTTTTCAAAACAAATTGTTAAATTTTAATCAGAGTATTTAACATTTTATTTTGTGCTCAGCACTGTGTGAAGTATGAAAGCAAATTATTTCTTTGCTTAGCTCTTTGTAGTGAGCAGTGCCTCAAAACTACACCAAACTAAGTGTCAGATGAAGCTTTATCTGAGTGAAAACTAACAGTTCAACTCACTTTCACAGAGCTTGCGCAATGCTCACTCAACAACTTACGATGTTTGGACAACAATTCGGAAGAAGCGTCTTGTGATCCACGCTTCAAAGGTATGCACTGCCGATTTGAATTTGAACTGCTTGGAAATCGTGTCCAAACGTACACACCAGTAACCGTGAGTTTTCACGAGCTCAGTACGAGTGAGAATATTTATCAAAATCTTTTGCCTTCGTCATCATGATGTCACCATCACGTTGTTTATCAAATAAACACTATTTTTTAACCGCAAACGGAGCGCTTCTCGACATGTCCAACGTTTCTGAGTGGGGGTAGGGTCGGACAGGGGTCCAAACGTCCAGTCTCCCATACACTCAATAGAGCATAATCTCTTGGCCATGTGTAATTTTTTTCCTGTTTCCCACCTTGAGCGCGAGGCCTAAGGTAATTCTTAAGATCAGTCATACTATCAGAGCAATGGTCTTTCCCGTTCCTAGCATTGCAATGTGATCATGTTTACCGGCATCGTCCAACAAATTGAGGGATGTTATTAAAACGTTTTAAGGGAACAAAATGAAAGCAAAGGAAAGTGGTACAGGAGGTATTGGTGATGGCGGGCGAATGGCAATAGTCCACCTACTCGCTCCCCCCCCCCCCCTCCTCACCCCGCCAAGAGAAAGAGTCCCCTAAATGATACTCAATTACTGCGGACACAGCCTTTCAGCTTTCTCCATGAAGCCAAAGCTTTCAGCCCCTGACTGCCCCTTCTTATACAGCTAAACCAAAGCTCTCTCATTTCTATAGGACTGTGCAGTTTTGAAAACGGACTTTGTGGAATGAGACATGATTCAAATAGTAAATCTACGTGGCTTTTATGGAAAGGAAAAACAAATACTTCAAATACTGGGTTGAAGTTTGATCACACTACACTGTCGGAGAGAGGTAACCCCTAGTTGTCCTTATTAAAAAATAAGATTTTTATGTTCCATTACACGGGTGAAAATCTCCTACATTCGTATTGGCTGAAAGCAGACAAATTAATCATTAATTTTCATTCGACTGGGATTATTTACTGCAAGTTACTCTAGGATTTTCGTACATCACAGAATCTGCCGTTTTTTGGTGTTTTCCAAAAAATAACGACTTTCGAAGGTTTAAAGTTTTTGAAGGCAAGTGCGCTGCTTTCAGTCATATTTTCAGTTACAAATTGGTGATCGTTTTATTTTGCAATCATTTAATTTTTATTTTTTCCTTTTACCTTCAATTAAGGTTTCACTATATGTGAGTTTTGAAAATTTTATATCAAAATTGCACTCATACCCATATAATTATCAACACTAAGTAGTTGTTGATAAAGAGTTGTTAACACCCTACCGATCCTAGGAATGATAGAGCTCTGACGATCAGAAAAAAAATAAGAATAAGGCGCCAACACAGGACACAGATTGGAACATAAATTGATAGTTTTATCTCGTCTTTACAGTATTATTAAATGTCATGTTCGTTTGCAGGTAACTACCTATTCATGGATACTGCAAGGAAACCTCTAGGTAGCAGGGCCAGGCTCCTCAGCGACTATTGGCGTTCACCTAGTGAGCCCGCGTGTTTACAATTCTGGTATTATGTTAATGGGACTGGAACCGGAACGCTCAATGTGCACATTATTACAAACAGTTCAGAGAAGCTTACATGGAGTCAAACAAAGATCATACTTTTAGGAAACCGCTGGACATTTGTTCAGTTTCCTCTTCAGGCATCATTGCCATTTATGGTACGTTTACGAATTTGATCGTCTTTCATTAAGTCAAGTTCGTTATTTTTGGATGCGGTTCTCTAGTTTCACAAGAAATATCAGTATTAACGTAAGTCGACGTTTCGATGTAGCTAACATCATTAGCATCACGTTGTTAGCAAGACTGGCTAAAGTTTCATTTTTTGGAAGCTAAGGATGAATAAAAAGGCATAGTTGCGTGGCGTGAGTTAGTTAATTGAATAATTTAGCACCTATTGAGTCAGATTGTCCATTCAGTGATGAGTTGAGATCTTAAATGAAAACATTTCGTAAAGTAAACAGTCAAATTTGTTTTGGTACTTTCGGAGCACCGAAACGTTCTAATTAGACAGACCGTGATGTTGCACGTGCTTTCCAATTAAAGATGGTGTGAGTGCGTGTTCTATAGTGCGTCGGTGGGGTCGTCGGACACCTAGACCGTACTCTCCCGGTATGGTTTTTTAAAAATATTTTAAGTATGTAAAGAATTTTGCGAAGTGTGCCCATTCATGTAAAGCTTTTCAGCTTTCCTGCGGTCAGTGCATTTTTCAAAATAGTAACTAAACCTAGTTTTTGAGCTACTTTACGTTCGTGAAGGTGAGCTGGTTTCCTTGCTAAAAGAAAAAAATACTCATATTCATTCAGTTTTGTCCTTACTGAACAAAATGAAGCTTCTTTTATCTTCACCAGATTCCAGTTTTAACCATTCGCTGTTCACTCTGCATTATTCTGTTCGGTCCTTCGAGTTCCAGTCAGGCTGTTCCAGATATTTGTATGTTTTCCTGTCGCTTAAAAGTACTGATTTCTAAATGTATCCCACAGATTCTCCTAGGAAATAGTGTGAAGTAACAAAGTGCGCAAAACTAAAACAATGTGTTTAAAACACCTGTAGTTTGCCATAGAGAGTGTCGTTGGCGACGGAAGAAACACTTTCGGCCTTGATGACGTCACGTTGTTAGACGGTGTCTGTCCCGCAGCTCACGTTATGCAAGGTAGGTGTTTAACGCTTTCCATTTTAGGGCCTGCTGCCATATAATTCTGCTGGAACATGCGAGTCTGAATGAGATTCTAAAGTGCGACCTATGTTCTAACTGGTGTTGTTCGTTTATCAATTTCACTTAAGTGTGAACATGGGAACGTTTGTCAAATTTAGCACTTTAGTACGCTAAGGATCGGCTTAGGTGGTTGGAAGTTTTAACCCTATTCAGACATGGTTTTTTCTGGTCCTCACAGAACGGGGACGACGTCCGTAAAACCGCCAACTTCAATGCGCCATGATGGATTTCTTGATTTCTCAAAATCTTGAGAAAACCTCCAAAATTGACTCAAAAAATTTGAATATCGAATATCAAAGCGATCAAATGATGTCAAATATAAAATATATGACAAAAAAAAGTTAGAAAAGAGTTCATTAAAAAAGAAAAATAACAGAATTAAAAAAAAACATGCATGTCAAATAAAGAACAACGACAAGTCAAAATAAAATTGTCGCCAGGTTAAAGTTGGGCAGGTCACAAAGTTTTGTGGCATTTGCATGAATATTAAAAAAAGGTTATAAGCATTCAGAGTCAGCCCCACTCCCACCCCGGGCTGAATATGGTTAAAGAAACTGACTTTACCAGCAAAGTAACCTATGGCCTTCACAGCGGTCAAACGCAGGACGCGCGCGCAGTTTCGGCCATAATTTTACAAAGGAAAATACAGACAAATGTCGAAAGTTTCACTTTAACCGCAAAACTTAACGCCGTTTCTTAAAACTTAAGCTTTTTACGTTGAGTATGTGTTGGAAAGGAAGTAACTGACCGCCACAAGTTTCATCGGCGCGAAATTTGATTTATCGGGACATTTTATGTATTGGTTTTATACGAACTTCGCGCTCGTAAAAGTCTGGACTGATTCAAACTTCAAGGCTCTGAAAAACCGGAAGTGACGTTGTTTTTTGCGTTTGACCGCTGTGAACCTATGGCCAACCACCTTGAAGTTTTTGCACAAAGAATCTCTCATACGTTTTCCTCAGTCACACCGAAAAAATCGCAAAGTTAATTCAACTTAATTGCAGGGAATCCGGGATGCAGCTTTGAGGGAACAAGGTGCGGATGGGCTGGTGACGAAGAATGGAAGTTACGCTACTACTCAGCCACATCATTGATTCGTGGAGTACAAACAGAAATGCACAGTAAATGAAACCATGAGCTATAGGAAACATGGAGTTCGAATCGAAAGTTGTTTCAAGGAAACAGCGCTGAAAGATGTCGAAGCTTCAATAAAATTATCACGTTACCGTTAGTTCTGCTGTTCTGTGTCTTTGATTTCTACATCATCTTCTGCAAATATTCCTGTTTCTCCCCGATTCTCTGCTGAGTTCGATGGTAGATGCTTAAACCACCCGCCATTTTGAAATTCCCTCAGTCCCAGTTCTACCCAGCTAACTGGAAATAAACCTCTCCTGTGAAGCCACTGGGTAGGAAGCACTTGGGCCGTTGCTAGGAGATTTGTGCCATTAGCCAATCGTAGGGCCGAAAAGACAATTGCTATTGTTTTTCAAATTCGTCTTTAGCTGGTAAGAGCAAAAATAACTTTCCAGTCCCCTGCTAGCAAACATACGTGAGAAAAAGTCGACTCTCCCCACAAGGCAAGAGTCGGAAACGGAAATAAAATTTTCTTGTCGGGTCTTTTCTGGGAAACTTTTAGGGAACACTATTATATTGCATTTGCCGAAATTCGGAGCAGCTGTTGTCTCCCCGAAGAAGCTAGCAATCACAAAAACAACATACAACATACATGTATTTGTTTGGCCGAAAACAAAAAGCATTAATTTTACCATAGAACACAAGTTGAAGGTTACAAAGCATTCCGGGGACGAAAACAGAAGAAGCATTATTTTATAGCCGAGCGCCGAAAGCGAATTTTTTGTTTCGTCTTGCTCTCCGCGCTTGGCTAAATAAACGCTTGTAAGGCCTTGTAATGCAGGCTATACGAACAGACAGTTTCACTGAAACCATCTGTTCTTGCAACTGCTGATATTAGGTAGGTGAATTGTCTTAGCTGGGGCAATTGTTTTTCCTCCCTCGTAGTTAACCCGTCGTTTCTTCGCTACAATCGTTCCCGGGAAAGCGGCTCTCAAAAGACTTCCAAAATTGTTTTTGTTTATGTCTCTGGCAATGTTCCTCGACCTTAACATGAAAATAAAGTGTTTGTAAGCTTCGTCCACACTAATTCCATGATTTCCCGGCTGATCGGAACAGTTTTCCTTCTCGACAACGCAAAATAATTCTCGCAATATCAAATGGACGTTGAGGTTTTGATCAGCGAGTACACAGGCTCGATTCGTTTCGAAAACGGGAAATAAACCCGAAGGTAAATATCTCCTTCAAACTGTAAGCGTAAACTAAAGTTAATAATCAAATACGAAAGAACTGGCCACTGATGCGATCTGGTTTTCAACTAAAAATGAATTTAAGTTTCGCAATTTCATTCTAGTTTTTGAATCTCCGAGAAAACCCCTGAAAGAAGAACCAAGATAGAACCTAATTTGAATTGCAAATTGTAATCCGTTGCACGACGACCTCCCATATATGGAAGTCCGTCGTGCAATGTTCTTACGAGCTCGTGACGATAGCCTGGCAAAGATAGCCTACCCACTCGCTTTAGGGGTTTTTGGTAAGCTGAGTAGAACTGGGACTGAGTGAATTTCAAAATGGCGGGCGGTTTAAGCATCTACCATCGAACTCAGCTGCTGAGAGAATCGGGGAGAAATAGGGACATTTGCAGAAGATGATGTAGAAATCAAAGACATAGAACAACAGAACTAATGGTAAGGTGATAATTTTATCGGACTCTCGACATCTTTCAGCGCTGCTTCCTTGAAACAACTTCCGATTCGAATTCCATGTTTCCTATAGCTCATGATGAAACTACGGCTAAAGCTATTTTACTGTCGATCTCAACTTTGTATACTTCCCGCTGAAAATTTTGTCGCATAAAGGCAGTAAAGTTGCATCTGCTGTTCATGTAGCCATTAATATTTCAATTACAGGCAGTTTTTTATTTAACACTGTTAAGACTATGCAAAATTCTAGACGTAACTACTCAATGGTGAGTATAAAATGCGTTATGAGTTTATTAACAGTCGAATATCGCCAATAATAAATGAGTAATCAGTGACTAGTCCCGGGGCGAGTGGGGGTTACTCGATAAAGTTTTATTCGGGGAGGCTCCGCCCGGAGGTTCCAACCCTTACCCTTTATTTAATATTCCAATTTTTACCAAAATAGTACCTCTTTCACATTAGAGCAAAATTGCACCCCTCTCTTATACCCCAATTAAGGATAACCAAAACAATAGAATTTTCTATAAAATTATGAATATATGAAATTCATATATTTGAACTGCGGAATGAAGAAATAAATGTAAAGAAGATCCACGCAGTTATTAACGCAACTTATGCAGTTGCGAAAAGGAAGCCTGGAAAAAAATCAGGCTTGCTGGGATTCGAACCCTGACCTCTGCGATACCGGTGCAGCGCGCTAACCAATTGAGCTAACAAGCCAACTGGGAGCTGGTCATTAAATTGGTTCGTAATATACCCGGGAAAGATGAAGATGAAATTATGAATATATGAAATTCATATATTTGAACTGCGGAATGAAGAAATAAATGTAAAGAAGATCCTCGCAGTTATTAACGCAACTTATGCAGTTGCGAAAAGAAAGCCTGAAAAAAAAATCAAGCTTGCCGGGATTCGAACCCTGACCTCTGCGATATCGGTGCAGCGCTCTAACCAATTGAGCTAACAAAATTGAGCTAAATTGGTTCGTAATATACCCGGGAAAGATGAAGATGAAATTATGCATAAGTTGCGTTAATAACTGCGAGGATCTTCTTTACATTTATTTCTTCATTCTGCAGTTCAAATATATGAATTTCATATATTCATAATTTCATCTTCATCTTTCCCGGGTATATTACGAACCAATTTAATGACCAGCTCCCAGTTGGCTTGTTAGCCCAATTGGTTAGAGCGCTGCACCGGTATCGCAGAGGTCAGGGTTCGAATCCCGGCAAGCCTGATTTTTTCAAGCTTTCTTTTCGCAACTGCATAAGTTGCGTTAATAACTGCGGGGATCTTCTTTACATTTATTAGAATTTTCTATAGTTGTTACTTTTTTCTGGGCTTTCAGTTGTTCTGCTTCAGTTTCTCAACGGATGCAATGTTTATGTTTCACGTCTTCGTTTCTGCCCAGATTTGGCACCCTTTCATATACTTTGCTTTAGTTGCAATCTCTCCCACCTTGCAGCAGATTTTGCGACCCTTTCATATAGTAAAATGACAATTTTCCCTACCCTTTAGTATACTGCGAGCTTAAAAAGGTACCCCTTTCGGGCGGGCAAAGCCTCCCCAGTACAGCCCACTATAAGAAGTAACCCCCAAACTTTTTGTGGCCTACTGGTTGGCCATTGATCACCCATTAAGTGCTCATGGATTACTAACTTGTTAACAAGCATTTTCGGCCACTTTGTACTTTTCGAGTAATCAGGTAGCCACTGGATTGAGTACTCCTTGAGTACTGGCGATAATCGCGTGGTTAATCACTTGATTACTCACTGATTACTAGTACATTGGTGTTATTGATTTTCTTTGACCAGTTACGTCTGGAATCTTATATTAAGGTTAATTGATTTGTTTAGGAAATGATTAATAATGGTAATAGGACTGAGTGGGGTCCAATTCGGTCTGTAATCATACGAGTGATTAACAAAATCGGACGACCGCGTAGCGGGAGTCAAATTTGTTTAATGACACGAAGTCCTGTTACCAATTAATCATATCTATAACAAAATTCGAGAAAGAAACGGGATAAAACGTACCGGAGAAGGAATAAAAAACAGTTTTATTTGCAAGATATGTAAAAAAAGAACTTATTCAAGTGTACTGTAAAATTACTTAGGCATGACGCGTACACTGTCCAATTACACTGTCCTATTAATGCTCAAATCATGGCTGGTTATAACCAATCAGATTCGAGAATTTTGTTATAGTTATGATTAAAGAGGTAAAAATACTAAAGTTTAGATTCAATGAAAACACCTTTAACACAAATGAAGGTGAAATTAATGGTATTGTGACAGATGTTAACAATTAAGAAGCAATAACCGTAAGTCATGAAATCGTGTGGATTTTATGATTCTTTCCAAACTTAAAAAATGGTGCCAAAATGTGCTACGTCTGTCACAAAACCACAAGAAACTAGAGAAATACTGCTAAAATGGCGAGTTGAGCCGTGAAATGTCAAATATGGGTCCGCCTGCAAATATATAGCAAACCCAGGGACCGCGCGGCCTATTTAGAAGTGGCGGGGGACCAACTCTAGGGTGAAGGAGGGGCGGGGGGGGGTGGGGCGAGAGCCGCACGTAAAAATTTTGTCACTAACTGACAATGCATCTAGGGCGACCAAGTGTGTTAAAAGATTTCAGTTAACTAAGGAGGTATCCTGGTTTATACCCATAATACAGACCAATAAGTAACGGATCAAAGCTATGCCAAGGGTATCAACTCTTCGACTTACCAGTGATTAATAATGTCGATACTTAGAACACATTTTGGTGGCCTAATTCAGAATAGCGGACAATGTACAAATAAATGTAAAGAAGATCCTCGCAGTTATTAACGCAACTTATGCAGTTGCGAAAAGAAAGCCTGAAAAAATCAAGCTTCCCGGGTTCCCGGCAAGCCTGATTTTTTCAGGCTTTCTTTTCGCAACTGCATAAGTTGCGTTAATAACTGCGAGGATCTTCTTTACATTTATTTCTTCATTCCGCAGTTCAAATATATGAATTTCATATATTCATAATTTCGGACAATATACAGTTACTATTTTCTTAGTTTGGAGATAATTCCTTCCTTTAATGTATCCATGATTACAAAATGTACGGAATGCGGTCGGAATGTTTAGGTTTACTAAGAATACGAAAAATTGTATTCTTTTAGGGAGTCGATCGGTATTCTGGATATTCTGTTATTCCTAAATCGCAATAGGAATGGCCAGGATATTTTCAAAATAATGTGCCTGATCCTCTTCTTTCATCACTGCACACATTTTAAGACTTATCCAGCAAGGAAACCTTGGCGTATTCCCAGGGGGGGCCCCCCCCTGCGTATTCCCATTTAGGATCTCACAACTTAGATACATTTTTCTTAAAACTTGTGCAAGCAAACCTGTGATCATTACAGAATAAGGCCAACTGAGAAAACGGAGCTGAGTTTTATGAAATATATAATTTACCAAAGTCAGTCTGTCGACTATGTTTTGACTGCTGAACGCCTTATTTGTCATCGTTAAAAGCGAAAGAGATTTTTCGGCAGCTATCCTAGGTAGTTGCAAAGTTTGCATACGTAGAGAGGCTTGAAGAAGTCACGCTGATTTTCAGCAAATATCTAAGCACGCTGTTGTCGATAAACCTATCTGGAGACAGACTACAGTTCGTAATGCCTGGGCCAGAGAAGAACGAGAGTCGACAAAAATTCGAACTCTTTAGGAGCAGAAAGGCGGTCAATGAGAGTTCACTAGAGTTAGAGGTCAAACGACAACGAGAGTTGTCGATTGTAATTAAAATCTGAACAGGTTCAAACTCTTCAAGATAAAGTCCCCTAGAGCGCACGTGATTTTCAGCTAATCCGAAGCCAAATGAAAGCACGACGATTTGAACTCTTGTAGAGTATTCCGTTTCTATTCCATTTTTGTTTGGCTTATATGAAAAATAGATCTAAATGACATGGGGAAAACTAAGTACTCGTTAACCCTGAAGCTAATCAGTGACTAATGAATTTTCCAGGTTCCAAATGACTTTTTTTTTTATGACGCCAAAAAGTGGGGGGGCTAAAGCCCCCTAAGCCCACCCCTCGCGCGGTCCCTGAAACCCCAACCAACTCTTAACATTCCGTGACATTTAAGCTCAACGTAAAAGGTCTAATTGACATTTTTTAAATAAACATTTTGTTCACAGGACACTTCTTATACCTTCTCGGAGACGAAGAATCAGGAAATACTTCAGTAACCATTTCCACGAGATTCGTGAATGCTACAGATTACTGGAAATGTCTACGGTTCTGGTATTACATCGGTGACAATAGAAAACCCTCTTCCGATGGCGGTCTTAAATCCTTTCATGAGCTGGGGGTGTATCATATAAATGTAAATTACTCAAGGTCAAAAAATCTTTGGTCTTCGCTTGATACAACTGACGACTGGACCTACGTACAACTGCCCCTTATTGAAGACGAAAACAATTTTAAGGTGAGCTCTCCTGAGAAAGTAGTCTTCAAAGATCGCTTTTAATCGGACGGGACATGAGAGATGAAGACTATTTTAATAGTCTTAAAATACGAGGGCTGAGAACTTGCAGTTTAGCTAATTCTTATGGGGCGCCATACTGGACATTATTACAAACTTTTACAATACATGCTCAACTTCAAATTTACCTGCTAACCTTTACATTGAGTATTCTCATTGCTATATTTTCTTGCCAAATTCCATCTACATATGCTATGTTTTACAAAAACGTTTCCTGTGTTTTCATGCAGTATGGTCAACTTTACGTACCGTATGGTATGATGCACCGCGCGCCGGTTTTTCCAAAATAGCCCCCAGGCCCCTCTTGGCCATTTTTTGCAGAAGCCAAAAATGGCGGTTTAATGCGGTATAGCAGGCTCCGAGAATAGACCTGACTAATATTTTTTTCAATGGACAAAAGTGCTACTTGCAGAAGCAGAAAAATATATTTCTCCGTTCGTACCCTTTGAAAGTCACACGAAAGGCTTGCAGAGGCTGGGGAGCTGTTTTTATTTTAAAAAAGCGGCGGCAGAACTATTGCTTCTTTCCATAGTTTCTCCATAGTTTTCCTCTACGAACTATGTTCTTTCAGAGCACGATTTGGAAATGGACAACTTTCATAGCAATATGGATGAATTGTTCACATGCCTGAAAAGACTTCCAGTTTACTTTGAGAAAACGGCAGGAGACAAGTTAAAATTCGCGTGCTGTTTTGCCACCAATGTGCGAGAAACTGCACAGGCGAGAAGTCAACCAAAGTTTGAAGTTTGAAGTTTCCAAAAGGCAAATAGAATTCCTTTGTTAGTTGCACTTTTCTAAGGTAAGAATAGCAGAACTACTCGGAATTTCTACTAAAACCTTGAGTAGAAGGAGGCAAGAGTTCCAAATGCATCATAAACAGAACTGGACTTCCAGTAAAGACGGAGAACTAAGAGAAATCATGCAAACTCGCATACTGGGCGCACTGTATAGCAGAGGAATATAGGTTTAGCGATGGAAAGTTAAGTAACTGATGCGTGAGCTGGATCCAGTTGGAACAGCACTTCGATGGAGAGGAACTGTTTGTCCACGAAAATACAATGTGCGATGTCCAAATGCCTTATGGCATATCGATGGTAATCACAAGATGATACGTTGGCGGTTTGTAATCCATACGCCGGCTACTGATGGGTATTCCAGTCTGACTCCATACCTATACTGTGCTAAAAACAACAACTCAGACACAGTTTGACTGTTTCAAAATGCATGCCAAACTTATGCAGTTATGGAATACCTTCAAGAGTTAGAAGTGATCATGGTCTCGAGAATGTGGGTGCAGCCCGCAAGATGTTGGAGTGCCTTGGAGTGCCGTGGTAGCATGATAACTGGAAGCTGAGTCCATAACCAAAGAGCAGAAAGACTTCACAGGGACGTGATTAGTGGAGTTCTTAAGAGCTATACAGATGAGTTTCACATGATGGAAGCATCTGGTCTGTTGGACCCACTGAAGAAAATTCATTTGTTATCACTTCATCTTGTACTTTTGCAGCAAATTAACAAATCTTTGCAAGAATTAACCGATCAATGGAATTACCACTGTCTTAGTACTGAAGGAGGTTCATCGCCTCTTCAACTAGACTACCTTCATTCCTTAATACCCACATACTTAAATAGGAATGAAAGTGTAACACACTATGTGGAGCTTGTAAGCGTTGTGTGTGAAATGCTTCCTAATTCATTAACGAACAAGGAACGTAAAACTGGGAACCCTTAAACCTATAGTCACTGGTCTTCAGCATTGTTTTAAATGGTTTTTTACTGTAAAGTAGAAAATGTTGACTCAAGTTATACTTTTTAGGGTGTGTTCTAAACAATGTCTTAGTTGAACAGAAGTAGGGGACAACTGTCTATTTCTGGTTTTTTGTTTTGCACTTCTACATTTTATCCTGATCGCCGCTTTCCATTCAGCAGTCATGTACGGTACGTCTTTCTGTCGGACTCTCATGGTCTTAGTCGATTTAACACTGTCAAATACGGAAAACACTCCTTAAGATATTTCGCCGGACCACGTCTACTGTCTAACTTAGCTCCAGTGACGAGAAAAACCAACTCTAACGGCATTAACATCGAATATTCAGAAAAAAGATCTTACCAGTCTGGTCGCAGACGACATATGTAAAGGAAACTGTCCCAAGTGTTGTAATTAATATTGAATTCGATTGCATGTAAACTAAATAGTTCTCAGATAGCAATTGCACCTTATTATAACTTATTAATATTTGCATCTTATTAATTGTAATTTAGGATTTTATAACTTTATATTTCAATAAGTAAGTGTCCCCAATTAGTAAGCCTGTAATAGGCTAGCTTAAAGAAACGATAAATTAATATTGAAAAGTTATCATCATCATCATCATCATCATCATCATCATCATCATTATTATTATTACAAAACAGGTAATTTGTTTACCATACTAAGACAGTTATTAAAATCCGTTTTCATTTCTGTCATTAATTTGTCCTTTATCGTTACAATTTCTACAAAATGCCGTGAAATCAAATAGTGCAATGAATAGACTAAGCTTAACGCCGTAATAATCCAGACAAAATCCAACATTCAACAGCTGCAAATTATCGCTATGTAGTCCAATTTCAAGCATTGGCTGCTCAATAGGCTGCACGTTACTTTCGTTAAAGTTTTCTTGTAATGATCTGGCTTGACGGGCAGTATTTTGTCAACGCTTCTCGAAAATTTTCGGTTTTTTCTTCTGTCACTGGTGGTGTCACTAGCCGAGAGGGGTCTGGGATCTATTTTAGGGAAACCGGCGCGCGGTGCATCATACCATACGGTACGTAAAGTTGACCATACTGTCTGAGAACACAAGAAACTTTTTTGTAAAACATAGCATATGTAGATGGAATTTGGCAAGAGAAAATAGCAATGAGAGTACTCAATGTAAAGTTTAGCAGGTAAATTTGAAGTTGAGCATATATTAAAAAAGTTTGTAATAATGTCCAGTATGGCGCCCCATAAATTCTGCTAATATTTCTACCATAACATTTCGCGTTACAGGTTTTTTTCACAGGCAAAGTGCAATCCAAGGGACAGACGATAATTGCCCTTGATGATGTTTCCTTTTCACCAGAGAAGTGCGAAAGAATTCCATTTACCAGCCAGAAGAGTAAGGACTTGATTTTGTCTGCACTTTCTACCATAAAGCAAACGTTTGTCTCCTTATTGCATGGTGACGTGCTTGTCTTATGTTATTGACTAAGATTAAACATTTTTGGACATACTATACAGCCTCTTACAGCTCCAAGTTTCATTGTCACTGTTAATTTAAACACGCGTGGGTTTTTAAGGGGAGTAGGGCGGAATTCATACACCCAACACCCCGGCCTTCCCTCCTCCCCCCCCACCTCCCTTCGGGTCCAAGAGGATATAAGAAAGGGGCCTGGTCTCAGTGGGCTTGTTTGTGTATCATTCCTGCAATACCATGGGTTGGGGGAGAATGACACGCGATCATCGAAATAACAGACTAAGTATGTCTTGGTGTTTTTCGTGGATTATTGTATCCTGTTTTATGATTTTGTAGATGGCTATGAGGAAAGTGAAGAACTTTCACTTTGGACAAGTAGCAGTGGCACCGCTTCCTGGAAATTTTTGCATTTAACTGACGAGGAACTCGGCAAGCGAATTCTTCAACAGCAAGAACTCCAGGGAACTCAAGGGAGCAAATACAGTGGTAATTGGTTATTATATATTTTTTAGCACAATTAATTATGGCACAAAATCGGAGTCATTGAGATAGCTGATGGTGTTATAATTTTGACTATATTCATTATTATTATTTGCTTTTTTTTGGGTAGCCACTGACATTTCAACTCTCTGGGCTAATTTTTTAGATTGTGAAGTCTAACTTAGACCATGGCCACGGCCATGGCCATGGTTTAAAGCAATTAATTAACCTCTACATCTGTTTATAAAATGGGTTACATAAAGGGGATAACATTTCTTAGAGTCTATGCTCTATGCCTGCCTGCTCGAAAGAACGCTTTCATGTTCGGGTTAGCCAGATTGAAACCGACTTACAGCGAGGTTTTGTTAAACCATTGAATATTGAATTTATTTCACCACATTTTAAAATATACCAATGGTACAGTTCTACTCGCAAGTATCAGAAGCTAACCGTGGAGAGTTTAAATACTGACTAATTAAGTCCGTCTTAACATTAAAATTTGTACAGTGTGAATAGACTGCAAGCCGCTTAGGTTAAATTAGTCGTCCGACAAGACTTTGTCTGAACTTTGCTTAAAATAACCGGCCCTCTAGTTCTGTGATAGTGTTCACGTCACTCTCTTGCATTAAAGGAATTTTAATAAACGGCCAAGTACTATAAATTTACAAATAAAAAAAAATCAAATCAAATTAAACTTAGTGTGGGGAGTAGTCGCCTAATCTCCCAAGCCAGGGGCTCATGAGTAAACACTTGACGTCCAGGTCGAATTGGAATTTGGAAATGTTGGTTTTTATGGAGGGAGGAAAACCGGAGCACCGTAGAAAAGCCCTCGGAGCAAGGACGAGAACCAACAACAAACTCAACCCACATATGACACAGTGACCGAGAATCGGGAATTTAACACAGACCGGGAATTTAACATAGAGCTAAAGAGGGATTTTTTGCTCTTCTAGTAGGCGCTATACTGTCGATGTATGAAATAGAATGAATGAAGTAATTAGGTCACTGTGGAATTCTAACCAAGCCAAGAAAGGAACTTAGTAAATTTGATTCATCTACTTGTGTTACGACCCGATCCGACTGATCGATTCTGGAAAACAAAGAGTCGCAGACATAAAGTGACCTCACAAAATTCCACGGTCGCATGAACTTTTTTGTTTACCGACCGGGGGAGGGGGCTGATTGTACCCGTAAGAACTTTGAACTTCTTCCAATATCCAAGTAAAACGTCACCAGTCTCTGTGAATTTGCGAAAAAAACAATCGGACATTAATTTGGGATGACATGGTATGTTTTTCGAAGTTTTGATTTTTCAATGAAAAATTTTAACTTTTCGTCTTAAGAGCGAATGTTACCAACGGTCAAACATTTGGTGGCAACAGGTCAAAAATCAATTCCGCTCATATTCTTATGTTAGGTAGACCTTAATGTGAAACAAATCACTGCATAGTTCGTTTGGCTGAATATCGATTTATTTTCAAGAAAATCGATATTAACGGAATTCGCTCAAAATGCCGCTTTTGAACCTCAAAATTTAAGGCAAATCTCGACGCTTCGCGTGACAAAATTAAGCACTTCAGAGCAACAAAAATTAACCAAACTTGTAGAGCGATGTTTAAATATATGTCAAAAGCAATTTCAGCAATTTCTGCTCATTTATTTACGAGCTCTAATTAAATTTATCCGACATACTTTTGACTAGATAAAAAGTATATCAAGTTTAACCCCTAAAAAAAGTATGTGGTACCGAATATTATTCGTCAAGAATCTGGATTTCAAGAGGAGAAGGGATGTTCTCTTGCCTCCTAAAAGGATTTTTTGGGGAAATTTATTGACGCGATGTTATAGAATTTTAAAGTTGGACAAAATGCGTCGATTCAAGCGATCAGAAAAGTCAGCCTAATTAACTCAGTGTACACATACACAAACAACTTCACGCTTACCGCAGGTTTTGATCAGCAAACAACCGATTTTAACACAAAATCCTCTAACCTTCATGTTGGTGTATCACAGATGAGAGCTGTGGTCCTTGTTCATGATAAAATTCAAGCAAACTGCAAGGAAACTTGACGGGATATCGCAACTTGTCATGCCGTTTCACCGAACATCCGCCGTTTTTGATGTGAGGATTCTCTTTTCCTATTTTCGTTAGAAAAGAGGCTTAAGGTGTTGTACAAAAGATGCCTTTCCTTTGAAACTAGCTCTGAACTGAACAGCGAAACAAGAAGTCGTTAATACAAAAACATCTGTTACGTGCTTTGGATGATGCCGCTAATTAATTTAGTCAGAACGAGTTTTAGTGAAATCGACAGCTGCATGCATGTACCGCGGTAACGAAATTTTGGGTGCATCGGGTGACTTTGGGGAATAAGGTTAAATTGTTTTTTCAAATAAGCTATTTTTGTCATCCTACGTTTATTAATTTAAGGACAGAGCGAAGATTCTCAGTAGATTGGTTTCAGATGAGCACTTAAAAATGGGTGAAACTGAAAAAAACGTACGTTGGTTGCGTGACATTAACCCTAGAGCTTTTTCCTGGTGGGCAGGGCGAAGGGATTTAAAAATATATTCTCTGTTGGTTTTCCAAGAGGTAGCACAGTTAATGAACTATGGCTGGATTAAAATATAAAGTTGGACATGAAAATCTACTTTTCAGTCTGAGAATGTTTTCTTTCTTTTTGTTTAGGGTGGGGCGGGGTTTGGGCTAAAGGTGTTTGAAGACGTTCAAGAGTATGCTAAATCGACTGATTGTAAGTGCCCGGGTAAAAGTAATAGTATAAGTGAACAATTCTTGGCATTAAAGGCTTTTCAAATAAAGGGGAGCTTTTCCATCTTTTGCTTTACAACATCACACAACATTCAAGCCAGCCACCTGCATGTGATAAAGCTTTGTTCAGTAATTATAAAAGCGGATCAGAAAGGAATTTGCAGGTTCTCGATTTTCCGAAAACTTGATTTCACAGACCCAAAAGGCTCCGAGTAGAAACACTTAGTCCGTGCCTGCACCCTTTCCTCGTGCGTTTTAATATTCTTTAAAGGCATCTTGAGGTGACTTGGACATCTAAGTTACCCTCATATCAAGGTCTTCGAACACCTTTAAGAGTGATAGTGGGTCGCTGCGGCTCGCTTGGAATTATTATCTTGGAATTATCTTTCCCGTTTGCTTAACCGATCAACCGACCGACCGACCCACTTTCGCGGGGATGGGGGCAATGGGTGGGGGCGGGAAACCTACTTAAGGGGAAACCGCTTTTCATGTTGGGGGATTACATGTAAGGGTTCAAACTTCCCCCTTCTCTTAGCCTTCAACCCCGGCTGCGCCCTCATTTTGTTGGCTCACGCTCTTTGCGTTTTTGGCGTTTGCAAACTTTATGACTCGGCCAAACTCCTTCAACATTGTTCAACAATCTTGAACACAACTTTGTTGTGCGATGTTGAACAAGGTGGGCAAACGAATTCAATACTTTTGATCACACCTGAGAACATAGAAAAAGTTGAATCAGTATTACAGAACATCATTGCACAGGGTGGCACACCTGAGAACAAAAGAAAAGTCGGCAAAATTGTGAAACATCATTAACCTGGAAGGCCAAACTTGTTTTTAAAATTCAACAGCGTTGATCGGTGTTGAATAGAACGTTGAAATCCCCAGTTAACCGTTTTGTAGTTTTCTTCACTGTTGGAAGCTTTAAAAAAAGACTGCACGCACTACAGTGTCAGTCGAGCAGAGTCGTTTTTCGTTGGTGCCTGTTGAGCATCGAAAGCGGAAAACCCAAGACTCATAAAAAGTCATCCAAGTTAAGCCCGTAGTGGGTTGTATTTTCTGCCACAGGACAAAGCTCTTAACAATCTTGCAGATCATTAAATTTATTCCCTGAGAACCAGTACGAGTTTTGATTTTTTATTAATGTCTATTCTCCGTAAATAAGTGTTTGTGCGTTTAATGTACACTAGCGCGTAAATACAAACAAGAACCAGGTAAAAATAAAAAGGAGGTTTAACGTATCACCACTGCCTTATTTGAAAGTCTTTGAATGCCAGGAATCGATACAATCAGTCGATTCAGTGTTCTCTAAAACTTCTTTCCCCGAAACCTATAGCCCAAGCCCCTCCCCACCCTCACCCCAACAAAACGAGAAAAGAATTTTAAGACCGAACAGGAAATTTTTATGCCTGACTTTGTATTTTAATCTAGACATAGTATATAATATAGCGTTCACTAACTGTGCGACTTCTTGGAAAACTAACAGAGAATATATTTTTAAAACCCCCTTTGCCCTGCCCATCAGGTAAAAGCTCAGTCTAGGGTATTTCACGCAACCAAGGTGCGCTTTTTTCAGTTGCACAGATTTCAAAGTACTCATCGAACCCAATCTACTGAGAATCTTCGCTCAGTCATTAAAGTAGTAAACGTAGGAAGACAGAATTAGCTTATTTGAAAAAAATTAAACCTTATTCCCCAAAGTCACCGGATGCACCCAAAATTTTGTTACCGCGGTACATGCATGCAGTAATCGATCTCACTAAAACTCGTTCTGACTAAATTAATTAGCGGCATCACCCAAAGCACGTAACAGATGTTTTTGTATTAACGACTTCTTGTTTCGCTGTTCAGTTCAGAGCTAGTTTCAAAGGAAAAACATCTTATGTACAACACCTTAAGCCTGCTTTCCAACGAAAATAGGAAAAGACCCCGCCCCACCCTAAACAAAAAGAAAGAAAACATTCTCAGACTGAAAAGGAGATTTTCATGTCCAACTTTGTATTTTAATCCAGCCATAGTTCATTAACTGTGCTACCTCCTGGAAAACCAACAGAGAATATATTTTTAAATCCCTTCGCTCTGCCCACCAGGAAAAAGCTCTAGGGTTAATGTCACGCAACCAACGTACGTTTTTTTCAGTTTCACCCATTTTTAAGTGCTCATCTGAAACCAATCTACTGAGAATCTTTGCTCTGTCCTTAAATTAATAAACGTAGGATGACAAAAATAGCTTATTTGAAAAACCAATTTAACCTTATTCCCCAAAGTCACCCGATGCACCCAAAATTTCGTTACCGCGGTACATGCATGCGGCTGTCGATTTCACTAAAACTCGTTCTGACTAAATTAATTAGCGGCATCATCCAAAGCACGTAACAGATGTTTTTGTATTAACGACTTCTTGTTTCGCTGTTCAGTTCAGAGCTAGTTTCAAAGGAAAGGCATCTTTTGTACAACACCTTAAGCCTCTTTTCTAACGAAAATAGGAAAAGAGAATCCTCACATCAAAAACGGCGGATGTTCGGTGAAACGGCATGACAAGTTGCGATATCCCGTCAAGTTTCCTTGCAGTTTGCTTGAATTTTATCATGAACAAGGACCACAGCTCTCATCTGTGATACACCAACATGAAGGTTAGAGGATTTTGTGTTAAAATCGGTTGTTTGCTGATCAAAACCTGCGGTAAGCGTGAAGTTGTTTGTGTATGTGTACACTGAGTTAATTAGGCTGACTTTTCTGATCGCTTGAATCGACGCATTTTGTCCAACTTTAAAATTCTATAACATCGCGTCAATAAATTTCCCCAAAAAATCCTTTTAGGAGGCAAGAGAACATCCCTTCTCCTCTTGAAATCCAGATTCTTGACGAATAATATTCGGTACCACATACTTTTTTTAGGGGTTAAACTTGATATACTTTTTATCTAGTCAAAAGTATGTCGGATAAATTTAATTAGAGCTCGTAAATAAATGAGCAGAAATTGCTGAAATTGCTTTTGACATATATTTAAACATCGCTCTACAAGTCTGGTAAATTTTTATTGCTCTGGAATGCTTCATTTTGTCACGCGAAGCTTCCAGATCTGGCTTAAATTTTGAGGTTCAAAAGCGGCATTTTGAGCGAATTCCGTTAATATCGATTTTCTTGAAAATAAATCGATATTCAGCCAAACGAACTATGCAGTGATTTGTTTCACATTAAGGTCTACCTAACATAAGAATATGAGCGGAATTGATTTTTGAGCTGTTGCCACAATATTTTGAAAATGTTTGATTTTTGGCAACATCTGCTCTTAAAGTTTTTATGTCTATGCCAGTGTAATGATTTTCTACTTGTTTTAATTGCGTGTGGGTCAATTTTGACGGTTTTCTGAAGTTTCTGGAAAAATCCAGAAATCCAAGATGGCGGCTATTTGAAAACCATGACCTAATTGATTAATCTCCACGTGGTGCTTTACCGTCTCATTTTGTGTATCTCAAAAGAAATAGTTTTGGGCTTACTATGTACCGTTCGAGTTTCATTGTCAGAACTTCATTGCTTTTGAAGTGTCCGAATCAACCAGGTCTTTGAAGACTGGTTGATGAAAAGGCCCAGTCTGAGTGGGGTTAACTAGAAATAGAAGTCAAAGTGCTTGTTATGACTTGTCTGTTTTATTAATCTCAGGTGTTTACGAGATGCATTTTGGAAGCAATGTTGACAACATAACTCTCCACAAGTGGCTTCAGCGTGACTTAATGTCTGCTACTCTTTGTGTTTGGATCAGGACAAGGTTCCCAGGCCTACAGCTCAAGTACAAACAGAAAACAGAATGCCAGGGAAAAACTTCAATCAAACTGCTCGTCGAAGAGGCTCAGCTCAAGATCACCCTGCATGGAAACGAATGGTTTGCTTAAGACTTGATTGCTAAGAAACTTCTATAAAAAACGTTAAACCCTGAAAACCTCTTAACTTCCCGAAACGGCCATAAGATCGAAAGAAGAAAATATATTGCAAATTTCACTTTTCAAAGTTATCCGAGAAATAAAAAGCAGCACTCGAAAGTACTGCCTACTATTGTCCTTTTAAATGGTCACACTTTGAAGTTTTATATATATATATATATATATAAAAAAGGAAAAGGAAAGCTTAAGTTCATCGTTTAGTTATCGCCAGAATTAGATCAGTTTTAGAGATATAAGACACCTTTATTTTAAGCATTAATTGAAGAGTCGTTGTCACCCAAACTGCTTTGCGCGCTTGTGTTTCTGGTGCATTTACCGGACTTTTTGCTCATTACAGCACGTCGCGCCTGTCTTCCAGTGAGCTGACATGTACAGAAGGAGCCATTTCCACTTTTTACTAATTGTATAAAAATAAGACACAAGTAAGGAATAATGAACACACAATAAGAGGCAACAAGAGCAAAACAATGCAAGATCATGACCATAAGCATTATTTTGCGATAGCGAAAAACGTTTTTCCTCGTCTTCATCCAGCAACGAATGCAGTAAAATTTCAGCAAATGCACTGTCAGGTCAATAGTTTTGCTGAAATCCGTGGACAGTTTCCTTTCCCTTCACAGCTGATACACGGAATTCCTCAGCCGTATAACTTTGGTGGAGCCCAGCCGGGAGACTCGGTTTTCCCTTGGGCTTTTCTGAACCACTACAAGGAAATAAGGGATAAAACGACACTTAAATATCAACTCAAAATTCACACTAGCACTTTCAGATGGCTAACAGAAGCGATGAAAGAAGAATCAAATCAGACTTCACAACATCAAGAAAATGGCGGATTTTTCATTTATGAAAAATGCACCCTGGTGCTCAAAGCATCAAGGGTAAAGATGGCTCTTTAAGAAAGAAGAGTTGTGTTCATAACCAGGGGGATATTTTAAATTGCCACTAGAGGCATAACGGAAAGTAGGGAGTTTTATTTGGTATTTAACGATATTATCAGTTGATTTGCTTATATTCTGAAGGAATTTACCAGCCGTTCTAATAAAGGACAAATGGCACCATATTTGCGTGAGCTGGGACGCTCATAATGATGGCGTTTTACGGATCTTCATCGACGGGGAAATAAAGCATAACAACGAACAAGAGAATGTTGTTTTTGTTCTTCCTATGACAGGTATTTTAAACATCGAGTTGATATATCGCACTGCTGCAAACTCTAGTTAGATAGTATAAATTGGTTGGACTAGGTATATTGATAAAAACGAAACAAAACGAAGCGTACAGGATTTACAGAAACGTTCTCGAGTTCACCAAAAAGTAAATCACCTCAGCCAATAAATGATGTAAATTTTACGACGATCTGCTCAAAACAAGACTGCTCTAAGGTCTGTTGAAAAAGCTAGCTATATCCCCCCCCCCCCCGCCTAAAAAAAGAAAAGAAAAATGTGTCTTTATTTCTTAAAAAGGTCTAGAGTGACTTTTCACAAGTTGAAAGGGAGTACGGTCAGTAATTGAAATAAATAAATAACCATTTTGTTACCGATACTTTTCAGGAGATCTCTTAAATACGTGACAATCGTACTCGAAGCATGCGTCCATTTCTTTAAAATGCTAAAATTTACACAATTAATGACAACCTTCGGTTTCATTTTAGTTGTCAGTATTGTTTGTGCTCTTCGGTAAACCACATTTTCTTAATCAAAAAATATAGCTTTTCACATTGTTTCCAATGCGTTTCAAATGGCCATTACGCATCTAATAGTACAGTTCTGTTTTACAGAGCCGGGATAACATATTACCAGACTCAAGATAGTTTTTCTTTTTTCCTTCAAGGAGAAGGAGAACTGAATGTCGGTTTTATCAAAGCACATAACACAAGTGGGAACAGTGGACGAATCAGCGGCCTTAACGTGTGGGATCACATGATAGATGCAAAAGAGATACTGCGCATGTCTCTTGGATGCGCAAGTGAAACAGGAAATGCAGAGTCTTGGGCGAGTACAGTTTCATTACGCCATAATTCCGTCGTTTTCAATCAAGAGGATTTTTCTTGTCAACACCGCGATGGTTAGTGTTTTTCATCTTATTCTCTTCACTTCGTTTGTTTGCCTTAGATGTTAGCGCGTCGGAGGTTGATCAGACTTTCGGTCGAACGATAGAAGGGTTGGTCGTTCAAGACCCTGGGGACGGCACTTTACCCCTGTTTGGGTTTAGGGATGCCGCTAAGCGTCTGAAACCTGACCCTGTTTAGGATAAAAAAGCTCTAAAATACCTACCCTGTGTAAGAAAACGCCCATTTTCGAACACAAAGCACGTATACGTAGTCTCACGTATCCCACGATCTAAAAAAAAAAAGAAGTTCCGATGCAAACTGGACTCTTGGTTTTACAAGTAGAACCTCAAAGTAAAATCTCCTTTATTAAAAACAAAGCTGGTATATAAAGCATTCTGAGACCTCAGACAAAATATTGCTCCATTAGCTTCGACCTCAGTGTGGAGTTAAATTTATAGCTGTCATGAAACCCATGGCAGCTATAAATTCAAAATGATACAGCATGGAACACTGAAAAACGTGGACCCGGATAGTTACAGGACGCGGATAATTACAGGTAAAAGTCCACGTATATTAAACATTCTTGGGGATTAATATCTCTCATTATTTTGTGGTGTCAGGTAACCGTCCTGTTCTCTTTACAAGTTCAACCAATGAAACTTCGTTTTCTGCACTGCTGATGAGCCCGTGGTTTAACCGATCAGATTCTGGGCATGGCAAGTGCGTAAAGTTCCGTTTCATGCTCGTTGGTTACAATGATGTTGCATTACGCTTTTTTCAAAAGACGTTTGAAAATTTGACGTCCACCCCGATCTGGGAAGGCCGCAGAAGTGAAAACGGCAACATTTTATGGCAATATGGACAGGTGTCAATCACAGGAACAAAAGAGCATCAGGTGTGGAATACGTTTTGTGAAGCCATTTTCCAAATATTAAGGAGTAACGTGACAGTATGCATTATATTAATAACTGGAAGTGGAGCAGCATTTCTTTCACGTTATGTAGTAAACTTTATTGCTAATTTGTGTCGCTAAAATGGTAAATGTATCAAAGTGAAGACCTGCTTTTAAAAAAAGTTGTCATTGCGCCTGCTTAGCTAGTGCATAACTATTGTGCTAGTCTGAATTGCGCACGCTAGAATGAAAGAAGTAATAGAGGTATATGACGTTGCTTCTTTGTAGCAACAGCGTTGCACTGGCATTAATCTTTACATGGTCAGAGAGATAACTCAAAGCTCTAGCGAACTAGGAAATTAATGTCAATCCGTTCAAAAGCTTGTGATTGCAGATGACGAAGGGTTGTATTTTTCCAGTGCTTCTGGAAGGATCATGATGATATGTAGTAACTAATGACTTTCCATTTGATAGTTGACGATGGAAACTCCATACTATAGGCACTCAGTGAATTATTTTCCTGTTGCAGTTGTTTTTTGAAGGAAATCTCGACTCCAAACACAGCTACATAGCTGTTGGTGGTCTATACTTCACACGTGGTTACTGTGCAATGAAGCCATCTGAGGCAAACGCAGGTAACGAACTTTAATTGTTTTTTTGGGTACGCTTCGGCGGCATGTCAGGCGAGTTTGGTCGAGCCATGGTTCGTATTTTGAGACCAAACGAGCTTGATATGCTGCCGAAGCGTACCAAAAAAGGTGCGATTAGGTATTTACCGTACCCAAATTCGTCCTAAAACCCGACGTTTCTTTTTTCAGTTACCGTGATCAGTCAGGCGTTGTAGAGCGACACGTATTTACACTTTTCTGGTCGTCAATACTCTTCTCCAACTTCTCATCTACCATTTTATTTAAATCTTTTGTTTGGAGTTTCATTTTCTGAATCTTGGAAGTCCATGTTAAGAAAGGAATTTGGAAAATCCGGCTCCATTTTGAAACCAAAAAAGTTTCAGCGCTGTCCGTAAAGTTCACGCGAGCGCCCGCCAGTGTAGCCGCTTCCAATTTTGGCGCGAAATTGAATTTTTTTCCCTCTCTTCCCGTTAAACAAATTACGTTCTCGTTTAACAAATGTAATAGTTTTACGTTTCGTTGTATTTCTGTTGTAATTTCGCCTCTAAAGTCTACAAAAAAATGCGAGTTTCACAAACTGTCCATGATATCGTAGGATATCAGGTCAGTGACTTGATATCGTAGAAAATCATGACAGTAAACAAGGCTTCTGATTGGCTAATTCACAATTTGGGTACGGTAATGAGTATCAAATAAAATTAACAACTAATCAACATCCAAATTACAGCCAAACCTGCGTTCATGCAACGGTCACCATTTGGGAATGGGCTACTGACCGCTTAATACAGGTTGACCGTTTAATACAGGTTTGACTGGTATAGAAAGAAAACAAGAAAAGGAAACTTTCAAGTGGAGAAAGACCACCATAAGATGAATTGTCCGCAAAGCGTTTTACATACCTCTCCTTGTGATAGAAGAAAAGAAACTACAGAATTTGTTTCCTGGTAGGCCACACAACAATGCAGTTACTGCCTACTACTACGTCATTTGTCCTAACAAAGTGACCGTTTACTACAGTTGAAGACAATAAAAATAACTCGTTGGGACCTGGGAATAGGTGACCGCAACCGTTTAATAGAGGTGTCCCTTTAATAGAAGTCAAGTTTACAGTAATCAAGGGGAGAATTCTCTGGGACTTTTTCAACTGACCGCTAAGTAGAGGGTAGCCGCTCAATAGTGGTTGGCTTAATACAGGTTCGACTATACTAAAGATTACAAGGAAAAACTGAAATATTACGATGCTTCAATTTCTGTAACACAGAAGAGAAGAATAGAAGAGAAGAGAAGAATAGAAGAGAAATAGAAGAATTAGTTTCCTTCCTTTGCGTTCTGATTTAGAAATTTTGAAACGTAGACGTCCTCCAGAAACTTGAGATATGAATTTATTCTGATTTATGGCTCAGCAAATCAGACTGTGGCATGATCATGTTTTATTTTTGGCTTGCACTTAGGTTTTATTACCTATCTTTTTTAACATTAATTTTTTTCGACACCATTCTTTTCTTTTTAGGATGCGAAATAACCAGGTTACATCAATTTTTTGGCTCTGTTTTGTCGCCACAATATCCGGGATATTACACAAATAACGCTAGCTGCAGATGGCGGCTGAGGGTCCCTCGCGGTCACGTGATCAGGCTGGAGTTCCTATATTTTGATCTGGAGTACCACCGCCTTTGCTCCAATGACTACCTTGAAGTACGCGACGGTTTGTTCGCGAACTCAGCTCCAATTGGAACATTTTGTGGTCAGTCCTTTCCAACTTCGGTCGAGTCTACCGGCCAAGAAATGCTGATAACTTTTGTGTCGAATGAGCGGATTACACGAGGAGGCTTCAGGGCTCAGTATTGGGCAAGAAAAGGCAAGTTGCTGAAATCACCATGGTAACAGTAATCAGCCATCTAGGCTAAACCGAGGTTCAATAATCCATTGCCAGACGTAGTTTTGGCTTTTCACTCTTTAGTCATCTTTGCTACAATGACAAATGCAACACGAATCGTTTTGAGAGCAGTTGCCTTTATGCAATTAAGAGCTGGGACGCTTTCCCAAAGTTTATGGAACCACCGTGCAGTTTACAGTAGGGTCTTGTTACGAATAGGAATCAAACTGTTAGCTGTGGCACACAACGTAAATCTGAGTTTTTAATCTTTCATACTCAGTTCAAGTTTTTAGAAAACTTTACTATCATTTAATCATTACTAATATAGTTTTTCCTTTTTGCAGTTCAAATAGGCTGTCATCTCCAAAAGGGTGAGGGACATTTTATTAATTTTAACTTTTTTTAACTGCTGAATTTGTACATTTTATATTTTGCTCCATTTCAGTTTAAAAGTGTTCTTATTTAAGGATGAAAAACTGCTGGTAAGTCCAGTTTTGCCCTGGCTGGAAACCCTAACTTGTAAGCCTACCGAAGACACTTCGCCTAGATTATGGCAAGCTTGATTTGGATGAAAGCGATAGCGAGATGTTATATCCATAATATATAGATTTAGCCAAGCCTAAAAGCGGAGCCCCCCTTTTTGTTTTGTCTGTTTTTTGCTTTTGTTTTTTGTTTTGTTTTTTTGTTTTGTTTTTGCTGGCAGTTATTAATTTGTGAAAATACTCTCATCCAAGTCGTTTTATTAAAAAAAAAAAAAGAAAAAAAAAAGAAAAGAAAAAAAATTCTTGCTCCCGCTGAGTGTCGAACCCGGCTCGTCGGCGTGAGATGCCGGTAACTAGTCCACTAGGCCATGGGCGTTTGACATTGTTTTCGTAGTTAATTTTAATACTTATTTCTTTCTTCGTGACAAGCTGCCTATCAGCATGAAAATGCTGGTGTTTTTCCTGGCAAAATGTGTTCGAAACGCCGCAAAAACCATAGTTGGGGACAGAAAAAACCAAAAAGCACTAGCTCTGCTATATTTGGCGTCGAAACCGCTGCGAACTCAAGCGGTGTGCCGACCGAGTTTGAACAGAACCGACGAGGCAAATTTGAACTTTTTGCCTGAACTTTATCGCCGAATTTCTTTCGCCTAGATTGAACTTTTCCCCTTCCACCAAAAAGACAACTGAGTGTTCTTTTGAACTTTTTTTTTCCACTAACAAATTTGTTTTTGACTTTTGTTGTCTTTGCTTGTTTTGCTACAACGCGGGTCAACATGCGATTTCGCGCCGAAAACACACGGGATTCAGCACAGGATTCTATCCAGTGTAGGAAGTGTATTGGTAGCCCTGTGGTGCGGACGGACGGACGGACGTACGGACGGACGGAGGTACGGACGGACGGTCACGTGACTACTACGTCACTACCAAAATTTTTTGGCTTGATAGATTACCAAATTTCCTTAGCTATGGAGCTCCGCTGACGCGCTAGCGCGCTGGCTCCGCTATCATGACTCTTTTTTACAGTAAACTAAACTAGTTCTATCCAACATAGCGTCTGGTTCTTGGTGACATTTTACGAGAAAGCCAAGTCAGTCTGTTTTGTTTCTCCAAGTTTTCTTATAATCAATGTAGCAAATTCGCAAAGATCCATCTCGAGAAGTGAGTAACTTGAAATTCCGAAAAAAAATATACAGAACAGATTATTTCCAAGAACTCCTGGACATTCTTAAATTTGTGAGCTGAAGTTGGGAACAATTTTAGCAAAAGCCACAAATCATAGTGACCCTAAGAACAAGACACGTAAAATCAAACAAAGGATATCATGCTTTTCGCAATTTTATTTTTACGTCTTAAAGACGTTGTCGTCCACACACAACTTTAAGAGCAACTTTCAGCAGTAATTCTATCGTTTTACACTGCGCTATGTTCAGTTACAACGAAGCGAATTATTAGCGCTTACTGTCAAGTTAAGTTATTTTTCCAGCAGTAAATGAAAGCGAAGCAAAATTAAAAGTAAATTTCTTAGAAATAGTCTCCTCATAAGCTAAAACCGTGGAATACAGAAACCCAAAATAGATAATTTGGCAACTCTTATCCGGAAAGCGATGAATTTATCTAGGGGGTGGCAGACACCCATATTTAATTTTACCCTTTTCTACCTTCTCGAAAGAGCTCACTGTTACAGCAGGTATTTATAAATATGTTTACTTTGTAGCTGATTGCAATCCTCCCTAACTTGTCTGTTATAGATTGTCCTGGTTGCTGCATATGCTTCCTGACGCCAGATGATTCGTTCGGTATAGAGAGCAAAGTTAGCAGAAACCCGCTACCGACGGTTCCAGATAAGATACCTTATCGTACCTCAGTTGTGTAAGTATGGAAAAATATTTATCGTGAAGGCTGTATTCATAACCCTGAATAGCTCAAAGTAGCTATCTAGAACAGTGCAATTTAATGGACGTAATCAAAAATAGAAATTCAGTTCCTACTCGTCGTGGAGAGTTGTAGGCCAAATACTTGCACACGAAAACAGTTTGGTTTTGCAGAAAAAATGTTTGACTTCTCGGCTTTTTAACCAAAATTTGCATACACAGACTAGAAACATTTTTAGTGCATGCAAACAATTTTTTCCCAAAGAACCGGCAGTTCCACAGATCAATATCATAAGCAAAAATCGACTTTTTTTCTCACGTTTTCTGCGCTAGAACGTGTTCAAAAACAGGATGATAAAGGTAAGCGTGCGTAGCAGCCAGCTGTCTTAAGGTTACAGTCCATGTTTATGTCTGCTTTCCAGAAAATCTTTTGTTCGCGTGCCATTTCTTTTGATGAATTTGCGAAGCTTCTTTCACAAAATTTTGATTTATGTTCTATCAAACAGAAAGTTAAAAAGTTAAATTTTGAAAAAGTCAACCTAATTTCATTGACACTACCCTTAAAGAAATATACAAGGCTGTAAAGCCTTGGTACTCACATTTCGGGCTAGTAAATTGTAGGAAAGAATCATGGTAAATAGAAATTTTTTTTCTTCCTGAATTATATATTTAACAGGCAAAAACGCATTTCCTGCTAGTTCGTCACGAAACATTATAAACCTTGATCTGTAAATGGCATACCCGACTGAGTGCCGCGTTGCCAATAACAGTCTAAAATCTGTTATATCAACTACCACAAGCCAGCATTTGAGGCAACATTACCGCGTTATAGTGTCCTCTCAAACGGAATTAAAAGCGTTAGTGGATTGCAAAACTGTATAATATATTCT
This sequence comes from Siderastrea radians, assembly GCA_964017195.1. Classification (NCBI taxonomy): domain Eukaryota; kingdom Metazoa; phylum Cnidaria; class Anthozoa; order Scleractinia; family Rhizangiidae; genus Siderastrea; species Siderastrea radians. Next base: position 64,038,215 of record OZ024889.1, on the reverse strand, counting down.
CTGCCTATTCAACTTAAATCAAGTGATTTGGTCCGCTTGATAAGGCGCTCAGTGCAATGATAGAAGCTAGTTAACAATGCACTGTACACTGAATAAAGTTTTTCATTCACTCATTTCACTCACTCCATTCATTCATTCATTCATTCATTCATTCATTCATTCATTCATTCATTCATTCATTCATTCATTCATTCATTCATTCATTCATTCATTCATTCATTCATTCATTCAATCATTCATTCATTCATTCATTCATTCATTCTTTCTTTTATTCATTCATTCATTCATTCATTCATTCATTCATTCATTCATTCATTCATTCATTCATTCATTCATTCATTCATTCATTCATTCATTCATTCATTCATTCATTCATTCTTTCGTCGGTCCATCCATCCACCTCCCTCCCTCCTTCCACTCACTAATGCTCAAACCTTTATCGTAAACAGACCAATACCTCCCTTTGGAGAGTACGGCGCAATAAAAATTACTGTTACTATTACTCACTCACTCACTCACTCACTCACTCACTCACTCACTCACTCACTCACTCACTCCATTCGTGAATGAATGAATGAATGAACAAATGAATGAATGAATGAATGAATGAATGAACGAATGAATTTATTTATTTATTTATTTATTTATTATTTTTACAGGCTGTTCAGTAAAAACCATATAAGTTCACTGCTATATGATGACTTTCAGCCTCTGGAGTTAAAAATGTCGCTTCGATATATGTAGGTTGTCAGATGGTCCAAGTAATTTTACCACAACTCTATTACTTTTACTGCATCAGAAATATAATTAAAATACAGTGGTTAATCTGCCTTTACATCGATTTTAAATTATTTGTTATGGTATAAATCTCCTCGATAGGGAGAATCTAGATTGAAAATTCTAACTCGATCATCCCCCTTCCCCCGCTGATAACAAGTACAGAACAGTTCAATGTGAGTTGAAAACGTTCGTGATTAAACTCTCAAATCTGATGCTCAATTTCAATAGTGCTTCACGTTGCATTAGATTTTTCTTCAATCTTGCCTTTCTTTTCGTTTCAGCGATTTAAGCTGGAACCGGATTTTAAACATCAGTAGGATTGCGTTTCGTAACATGTCTTCTTTGGAAACGTTGTGAGTGTTTGGGATTACACCTTAAATTTTAAAAAGCATTACATGTGATATTTCATATGCTCATTCACCTGTCTGCTGGAAATGTTACGTCCATGAATTAGGAGCTGGTGAGCCACATTCTATTAGCATTGTTAATATAAAGAATGCTAATAGGGCTAAATTAAGACAGCAGATTTCCGTGCCAGGTACCAGAAGGTCTAAAATTCATCAGGGTGGGAAAACTCACACACTAGGTTTGATCTCACCAGATATGTTACAGAGGGGTGTCCTTTTGTACAGCCCACTAGACGGGGTACCCTTTCCCCGGGACCAAACCCTTTCGCGTGCGATTGGATGTTCTCTGCTGCTAAAGTATGCTATTGTGAGCCCATAAAATAATAAGCTCACATACCAGCTGTATAGAACATAACACCACTTTTCTTTTCACTGATATTGATGCTTTTTAATCGATTTAGAAGACTAAATGGAAATTTCATTCGAGATGTCTTTCCTGGGACATTATCAGGACTCAGGAATCTGTACACTTTGTAAGTTATGAAAACCCTCGAACACTTGTCCACGAAAAAATGCCTTTTTGGCGCTTGGACAAAATTCTAGGAATTGACACAAACAAACTAAACGCTTTTGCGACATACACTGTATAATATTCTCCATATTTGTTTTTGTTTTTTTGCTTTCAGGTATCAGGGTACCCCAAATGACAACACTGCGTTTTCACCGTTCGAGCGTCAGGCGTTTCACAGGGACCCTAACAAACTATATGTTTTCTGAAAGCTTAATAATTGAAGATTACGAAAACGTATTTAGACAAAGAAAAAAGACAACTGTGTCGAAAAATGAGACTACGTTTTTAAAAAGTACATCGTTCACAAATTCGGTTCCGCTCCAGTCGAGAATGATCTGGAGAGAAAGACGAACATCGCGCCGAATTCTTCACACCTTGGTCTCAAAAACCATGTCTCAGAATTTTTGTATCTGGTCTGGTTTATTTTCTGCACTCAGTTAAAATTTGAAGTTCGAAGAAACACCTGTCCTCTTTCTTTTTTGGATCATAACTTGTGAATGAAAGCAAAAATTAAAATTCGGAGACACGATTTTGGTGTCAAATTATGTGGCAACATTGTCGCCAAATTTGAGCTAAAATGGTTGAAAACTCGCTGAACTAGAACTAAAATGTGCACCCAATTTCTTGAAAAATTACTTTCGAGAAAAAGCCAAAATATGATTTGGAAACTTTTTCCGGTCTGAGGAGATTAAAACACCTAGGTGTCAGGATAATTACCTGCGGTTGACAGAGGGGAGGCTCAACTTACCGCCTTACAACAATAGCACAAACATGCCGACAAGAATGGTGTCAAATTCTGCGTGTTTTCATGTTGGAAAGCGACTTTCGTTGGGTACGAGTGCCGTTCAAAGGGTCTTCAAACGCAATAAACGGAAATTTTAAAGTCATAATATCACGTCGGCTGTAAAATGCCGAAGGCATCATCATTTGAGCTGGGTAAGACTACCCAAGCTGCCGGTGTCCTAGCAGATTTGGACCCCCGGTCCAAATTCGCTAGCGGATTTGGACCCCCCGGTCCAAATCCGCTAGCGAATATGGACCCCCGGGGGACCCAATCCGCTAGCGGATTTGGACTCCCCTCGCGGATTTGGACCCCCTATGTAATTGTAAAAACCCACGCTGTTATTCGCATATAAAGTACCGAAATAATTTCACTTTTCAATCTTGGCGAAGAAACGTTTCGTTTGTGTTTCAAAATACTGCAAACCTATTAATAGTAGAGGTAGAGTCATACTTTAGATCAAGTGAATTGACCGTTCGTTTTAGGCACATAGCCAGACCTCTAAACGTTGCAGTTAAAGCACTGCGGTATTTCTTACAGAAGATACGATTTTAAAATCTTGTTTTCTTTCATACGCGTTGTTATTACTTTTCCAGGATACTGAATTTAACATGGTTTGAATGGGCGGTTTAACAAAGGAGGTTTTCAAGTAACACCTCTAGTTTGAACGGGCGGTTTAACAAAAGAGGTTTTAAAGTAACACCTCTTGGTTGAGAATTACACAACTTCACAGGATGTTTTTTTTTCAGAACCTTTTCCAATCATGATGTTTTGAATTTGTATAAGTCATGAGGACACCAAGAAAAACATCAAGACTTTGCTGCAACAAAATTCAAAAATTCAAAATTCAGTTATCGCATGTTAACTATGTCATCGATGTTACAAAAGGCCTCTAAATAAAGAGCTAATTTCAACAGTGCATCTTTGAAGAAAAAAATTAGATCACTTTCTCAAAAACCGCGCTAGGAAAAGTGATTTCTCTTGTTCATTTTAATGAAAAATAGTAGAGTCATGCTTAAGGGTCCTTAAGGTTCAGTAAATGGAGTGCTACCACAAAGCCACAAAACTTCTTAAAGTGTCTGAAACACGCGCTGCGGTATTTCTTACAGACGGTGCGATTTTAAAATCTTATTTTGTTTTTCTTTTACTCCCGTTGTTAATATTTATTCTAAAAAAATTAATTTGAGGTGAGAAAAAGGTGAGAAGAAAAGCTAATTTTTAAAGTACGCTTGCTACTCCGTCCCTCCAATTACCGCGGCAAGCTGATGTCAAATACTATTGTTTTTCTTAGCGCGGATTTATAAATTCGCCTAAGTCAGTTATGGTAGAAAATATTGTAAGATATCTTCAAGAAAGTTTAGTTTTTAAAATTTATCGATACAAACTAGCGTTGTAGGTTCTCTTTTACCCTAAGTATTAAAGATCATTTGAAAAAAAACTGCTTCAATATTTTTATTTTGCCTCTTTAACAGCTCCAGAAAACAATTTTATCAATTTTACTCAATAGAACGCTTGTTTTCAGGGGGGTCCAAATCCGCGAGAGGGGGTCCATATCCGCTAGCGGATTTGGACCGGGGGGTCCAAATCCGCTAGCGGATCTGGACCGGGGGGACCAAATCCGCGGGGGGGTCCAAATCCGCTGTGACACCGGGACCTGAAAGACGAAAGGAAAGGCGAAAGGAAAGCACATTGAAATCTGCGAAGAAGCCGCGACGTGTTCTGCTCAAGATCTAAGATAACCTGCGATCAGGCCGAATTTTAGCATCGCTCTCATATTCTCTTAGGTGGGTCGCTCGCTAAAATAGGGCCTGATACAATCTCTCAGAGGAGTTTGTGGCGGCGGCCAAATTTTGGCCGCGGGAATCTCGCAATCTGATTGGCCCTTTAACAATAGAGCTGTCAACGGAAGTAAATTGTGTACGAGACTTGCTCACAATTTTCAATCCGACCGCCATGGCCAAGGAACAAGTCTGCCGAGGTAAACGTGTCGCTCAAAGATATTTTCGTCGTTCTAGGAGAATTGTCATCATTTCTTTCTCTCCTGAGAATGGCGTCCGGTTTGACGCAAGCTGTCTCTCACTCGGAGCAGAGAAGTACAGCAACAGTGAAGTATGTATCCCGTTTTATCGCGTCGTGTCTCCAAATTTTCATTTGAAGGCTTTCAGCTAGTATTGAAAATATAAGAAGAGTAGTGGTTGTTTCCGCGTTTTACGAAACAAAACGAACAGCAAGTATCTTTCGCCAAGAGTGATCAACAAGTCAACCGATAATTCCGTAAACTTAACGATAAGCTGATGTTTTGTGAGAGCCGCACTCAGCGAGATGCTGTATTTATTTTTACCTAAGTAATAAAGACTTTCAATTTATTCAGTGTATGTCGTTTTAATGATCTCTGACATTGATATCAAAGGATCTGACTAGGTTTATAATAAATGTTCTTCGTTTCAAAATTCGCTGCTGTTTAGAGATGAAATTCGCTGGTAATCTCAAATATTTATCACTTCTGGAACTACATTAAATTACAAAACACTCGTTTGTTTATAAACGGTTTTACTGATATCTTTTTTCTAAAGAGTGAAACTGAAGGTATTTCTCTTAATTTCCCAAGGTATTTTACGCAGAAAATCGGTGACAAATGCGTAGAGAATATTTCCGGATACCACCTGAAATGAGAAAGGATTCAAACATGCAGCATATTTTGGTACATGACAACCTCGTCGTGTTCTGAATTTTCATTCAGTTTCAGCTCAGATAGAGCAACTATGTACAATACCGAAGTGCGTACCTTCAAGTTGTAAATTTGAACGCTGGTGCCAAGATTTATCGTAGCCTGTGATTTGCTTATTTTTGCCGACATTTGAGGACTTTTTGCGAATGCCATTACATACACATATGGGAAATTTGCATACCGAGGAGCGTGCAAGCAAAACAAATTTTGATTGTCCGTTTTGTTGAATGTCAATCAATCAAAAAAGTGGGCGGCAGACGTTCCGTAGAACAATTGTATCAGGGTCTATTTTTCGCTTCGCCCTTCCCGCCGGAATGTTTCACCGAGCTAGCGAAACGAAAATAGAGCCTGATCGCAGGTTAGATCTAAGAGAGAACATCCTGTCAGAAATGCGAGCAATTGGGAAAAAATAAAGTTCTTTATTACTGGAGACAAATTCCGTACTTCCCTGGACATGCCATCTTTTGCGCCAAGTTGATTCTTTGATACATCTGGCTTTGTAGAAATGTTATGAAATTTGAATGGATGGATTGTTTTTCACCGTTCGCGTTACGAAAAGCGAGCTGGCAGTCGAAGCTTATCACACTGACAAGCGAGGAGTCAGGAAGGGCAAGTAATTCCTCAACGCTCGATCTTTTCTCTCTCTCTCTCTTTCACAGATATGATCGAAGCCACTTTGTAGACACACTCGAAATAAGCGGGAACTGCTACGCAATCGATCGCGTGCCGTGTCAAAACATCGGGGCCCTATTATGTCACATGCTATTTTCAGCGTTGTTGACAGATGACTGTCAAAACATGATTAGAGAAAATTAATGCCACAAATCTTTTTTCGTCCATAACTTTGCATAGAAACAATCTTTTTTTCTGAAACTTTTTGTAAAAGAGAGGTTTGAATAGTATCTATCTGAAAATGACAGAAGTGTATTTTTCGAAAACATGGTCAATTTTGGGGTACCACGATACCTTAAATACGACAAAAAATAGCCTTAATTGCCAATTAATAGATGGTTAGCATAACAAAAAGCCATAAAGGTTAATCAACGAGGCCTCCTAGTTACATGTAGCTCGATTGGTTGACTGTTATGCATGAGCGCGAGGAAGGAACGGACCGCCAACCAGAGTCTTTTCAGCGCTAAAGTTACCGGGAAGATCTGCCACGATAAAATGACTGTAGAAATAAAACATCACCATGACGATGATTGATTGGTTGCTTAATGATATCCTATAGGAGCGGGGATGGAAGAGAGCACCCGTCCCCAAGAAAACCACGGTCAAAATATGGCTTTTGCGCAACAATTTAATACGGATCAAAGGAGAAAACTTGATTCAAATGAGCTGGAAATTTGAGGGCTCAAAGCAAGGAATTAATTGTTCCAGGACAGACTAGGGAATTTTTCTCAAAGAAAAGGCTTAAACGAATGTTGGCAACTGAAAGAATGAGGCAAACATTTAGGGCCCTGGACTTCCTGAATAAATTACAGGCATGATAATTACTTCGGGAGTAAATTACAGGCATGATAATTACTTCGGGAGTAAATTACAGGCGTGATAATTACTTCGGGAGTAAATTACAGGCATGATAATTACTTCGGGAGTAGATTACAGGCATGATAATAAATTATTTGGTTATGAAAAGTCTGTCATAAATTAAGTTCGGCCTTTTGATTCAATTCGATCATACATTTGAAATCTCAAAAATATATATAAAGAGAGGAAAAAAACGCTACGTATACAATCTACACTGGGTTACTAACCCGGAGAAAACAAGCTCAGACTTCAACAACATATTGTATGAAAAGTTAATTTAAGAGAAACCTTTAACCCTGGGCGTTCAGTTGGGGGTCACCTTTCGACAAGTAGTGACGCAATATTTACACAGATTTGTAAAACGCATGTTATAACTTACTGTACTGTAAAAGACTGAAAATGCGAGGGCTATATAGGAGAATTCAGAGGCTTTAAAACTAAACTTAAAATTCTAGCGTAAAATTAATATTCTAGGAGCTACGGTGTGGTTTGAAGTTCTCGCCAATCTCGTCCCCAGAACCCACGTTTCCCTAGACCACCGACCGCTGGTGTAGGGGAACTTGGGCTCTGGGGACGAGAGTGACTCGTGGGTTTTCATTTTTGCTATATGTATTTTTAGCTATTTCGAAAACAGAAAACTGAATGATAAGAATTCAGTAGCTCTTGAATCTAATGCCTCACAAATTAAGTTAACTTTGTAAGGGTCCGTCTTCGATAAACCACAGGTTTTCTTGTTTCATTATTCCTCTGATCGTAGAGATTTGGGCGACAACCTACTCTCCGAAGTTCATGGTGACGCATTTGAAGATCTGACTAATCTTCGAATTTTGTAAGTTCCATCGTACCTCAGATTAGATGTCAATGATACACTAACCCCCCCCCCCCCGACAAAGAAAACAAACAAACAACCAATTAAAAAATCTCTCTTTCTTGTCTTACGTGCTGTATTTTACCGCAAAACAGCCGCCCACGTTTTAGCTCCCTTTTTATATTTGTTCGACATGCAGTTGATATCTATTTTCAGTTCTTATATTACCGGGCTTAATCACATCTTTCTTGTTAATGAGTGCGCACTTTTCCTAACTTAGTTTTCATTCTGTGCACTAACTTCATGGTCACCATTACTGCAGAATATCGAGTTGATTGAAAACAATTATCGATGGCACATTGAATCACTTTAAAAAGTTGATGTATGACCAAATGTAGGGACCTTCAGATCGGACTATGAGGGCAACTTATCAAACTTAGTGGGCATGCCTTACACTATCACGTGTTAGAGCAAGATTTTTTTTCTTCGACTCTTTACTGGTCAGCAACACGAAGGAGCAAGGAATCTAGGAATGTGACTTCTTGGAATTCGAAAAAGTCGTGCTCGTACTCCATTCTGAAGGTCATTGACATGGGAGTTAATATACCTCCTTTTTTTGTTTTTTGTTTTTTGTTTTTTCTGGCACTTATTTATTTGTGAAAATACTCTCATTCAAGTCGTTAAATTAAAAAAAAATTATGTCCTCGCTGAGAGCCGAACCCGGGTCAACAGCGTCTTGAGCTGGCGCTTAGTCCACTAGGCCATGAGCGTTTATTGTTGTTTATAGATGTTTATTTTACTACTTATTTCTTTCTTCGTGACAAGCTGCCTATCAACATGAAAATGCTGGTGTTTTTCCCGGCAAAATGTGTTCGGACCGCCGTAAAAACCATGGTTGTGGACAGAAAAAACCAAAAAGCACTAGTTCTGCTGTCTTTTGGCGTCGAAAGCGCTGCGAAAAGCTGCGAACTGAAGCGGTGTGCCGACCGAGTTCGCAACAGAACCGACAAGGCAAATTTGAACTTTTCACCTGAACTTTATAGCCTAATTTCTTTCCCCTAAATTGAATTTTTTGCCTTCCACCAAAAAGCCAACTGAGTATTCTTCTGAACTTTTTTTTTCCATTAACAAAATCGTGTTTGACTTTTGTTGTCTTTGCTTGTTTTGCTACAACGCGGGTCAACTGGCATGCGATTTCGCGCCAAAAACACGGGACTCAGCACAGGGTTATATCCAGTGTATGTCACTTTATATTGGTGACCCTGTGATGCGGACGGACGGACAGACGGTCACGTGACTATTACGTCACTACCAAAATTTCGTGGCTTGATAGGTTACCAAATTTCCTTAGCAATGGTGCTCCGCTGACGCGCTAGCGCGCTGGCTCCACTGTCATTGTTTACGAGTTATCACTTTTTTACAGCTTTAACGCTGTTTTCTTCCCTTCAACATGAGAATGACGGTTACTTTTAACAAAAAGGTAGGAGTTAGTGAAATATTTAGTCATAATTCTTTCTATCTCTCATTGCATCAACAGAAGTCTTCGATCTAATAATTTAACCTCCATCGAGTCAGCCACTTTTAGCAATACTATCCAACTGACACACTTGTAAGTGTATCCATTTGTTCTGAAGTTCCTTTTCTTGATTTTTATTAATTAAAAGAAACTTTACACTGTTTTGGGATTCTTATTGACTCATTTCATTTTTCATAAGACTAGGGCTTATGGAAAAAACAAGGTTAGTTTTTAAGAATTTCTTCACGTGAAGGTTTCTTTCTTGAAGGACAGGAAACCATATTTAATCAATTTCACCGTCGCAAGTGCCGCATTTGCGTGTTTGGCTGCAGCCACAAATGCGCACTATCGCCACGTAGGTACAAGGCATTATACCTTGATGAATTACAAAAATGAACAATGAGGCTAAGTGTTAGGAGCCTTGGAAAGCTGTTTCGGTCTTGTTATTCCACATCAGTGTGGCTAAATTAACACTCAGGTTTCCCACGAAAGTAAATCAAGTAATGACAAAGTGTTATACTTGTGGGAAGTAGTTATCACAAATACTGAACGTGTGTGCTTTAGGCTTGCTTTGAATACTCACTAGTTTTTTTAGGTTGTTTTTAGGTTGATCGTAAATTCATTGTTAAACTCTCAGATTAGATTTTCTGGATTTCGTGGGTTTGGCTGACTACTCCAAAGCGATCTTTAGATGGTGTCACGATGAAGTTAAAATAGAAATTGACTGGCAAGTTGATTGATGCCGCCCACATACTGCATTGGCTTTCGGTCTGTCGCACACAGGATTCTTGTCGAAAGATGCTCATGATTTTCCATGTCACTGAAAAAAAAAACGAAAACAAATCGACTCTTTTATTCATGGACTACACGTGCTCTTATAGAACATAAAAATGACGCCATGAAAATGTAGAGTAATTCTTAATTGTAATGGAAGGCGAAAGGGCTAATAGAAGGTGGAAGGGCTTCTTCTGTTGCCATCGTTTAATAAAACAAAATTGTTTTACACACAGGTGTTTCACTTTTTAGCTTATCGGAAGGATTCAGACAAGAAAAAATTAGACCAGGACTGAAACTTCTACTCGAGCGTTCTTAAAGGATTGAAGAAAGATGTACTTCAAATCAGAAGTAAAACGCAAAATTGCTTCCGTCTTGAACTGAAATGCAGGTTCCCCCCATCTTAAATCAGTTTGTGGTTTTCTTTTAACTTTTTGGCCATTTGTACACATTCCAAGACTATCTTAGAACTGAAAGAGAGCGATCAGCTCTTAATTTTCTATATTTCTTCTCACGCAAAGGTACCTTCAAGAAAACAGAATTTCACATATCAAGGACAGACTATTCCAGTCTCTGTCGAAGTTACAAGTTCTGTAAGGCACAGTTTATCTTGATCTGTGGGTATATTAAGAAATGATTCGAATCCCATTCGAATCATGGTTTCGACTCCCGTTCAAGCCTGAATTTTTTCAGGTTCTTCTTATTTTCAGTACAGCTGCTGAGGTAGAAAATACTTCACTGCGACGATGGTCGCCATCATTTCTTATTTCACCCGCAGTTCTTATATATGATTGTTTCACATATCCGCATCCATTTAGTCCATCTTCGGGTTTAATACGAACTCGCAAATGACGAGCTCCCAGTTGGCTTGATTGGCTCGGCGTCCGACTTTTGATCAAGATATTGGAAGCTTTGTGGTTCGAGGCTGGTTACCGCATGTTGTTGTTGCTTCATGCAATAGAAACGGAGATTTGAGCGCCGACCGTGTGGGTCGCCCATAGCCAAGTGTTGAGGAATCCTATAAATTCTTTTTGCCAAATGTTTTTGACTTTGGTTGCTTTCAAACGGCCACTTAAAATTTGCTGTGATGCTCTTTTCAACAAACAATTGATAAAGTAGACAAACAAAAACACAAATTAAACTGAAGGTATTTGTTTTCCCACTACGAGGCGCAAAAGGTGCACTAAGAAGTGGTCAAGATATATTTGAGTTATTATTATTATTATTATTATTATTATTATTATTATTCATTATCATTAGTACGGTACCTGCCATCGCAGTTAACTGAAGGTGCCATTACATGAAGTAAGTTTTTTCTGCATCTTGCAAAGCAACGCCGTTTTGAGGCAAGTTGCAGTCGATGTTGTACTTGCTAACACCTGCTCTTCGTAGCTCTCCCGCAGTGAAAGATTGCGTTGGAATAACAGGAAAAGTACACTAGTCTTCTACTTTTGGCAACGTTGCAAAATAATTTCCAGTGTGACACGTATTCTGCAACTTGCCTCGGTGCAGTGCTGTTGCGACTGTTGCGCTGCAAGTCACAGGAAGAATTGCCTGTGTAACAGTGCCTTTAGAGAGAAAGGTCTTGTTCGTGACCAATTCTTTCTCTGACGCATTACTTGGAAAACTTTTTGTTGTTAGGTATCTGAATGACAATGACTTGAAAACCTTAACATCTTTGACATTCCAAGGGCTTCGTAGTCTAAAAATTCTGTAAGTTGGTTGTTTTCTACTAGAGTGTTCCCCTTGTTCGTTAATGTAAATTCACAGTGTTTTCACTGTGGGAAAGAGAATATATATCATATATATTGTGTAAATATATAAATTTTTTAGTAAAAAAAATTATATATTTAGACATGGCTGAACTGTCACGCCTCCGGCTCGTAGCGTATCGTACGTCTTTCTTCTTCACGTTTTGACGTCATTTGTGCATTATCAGAGTACTCATGTACGGCCAATTGGAATCTTTTTGTTAAGTAAAACAGTACGCTGTTCAGTAGCTTTAAAAGTGTGAACTATCCTATAAGGTAAAATAAACAGCATGAGAAGAAACCCCCTGTTTCGGGTGACATCCAGAAAATCAAACTTTTGGGCCTATTTCCTACCAAAATCACTAATTGCGTTTCCATAGTTGACCATGCTTCTTTTCTTTTCTTATTAATTTGTATTTTTATTAGACATTTGTACAACAATTCGCTCAAAGAATCCGACATGTCAGAAGAAGTTTTCGAGGGACTAAAACATCTTGAAAAGTTGTGAGTAAACTAACAAAAATAAGTATCTACTTCATTAACTTCAACCTGATAACTACAATGGTGCGACGACGCGTTGCTAAAATTTGTATCCAAAATTTCAAAGTTTTATTGAAACTTGTTCCTACCAGACAGGAAGGAGTGAGTTCTGCCCGCACGCGTTAAGGACGTTTAAAACTCCTTTAATGTACAAACAAGGCCGCCAATGTTCTATCCTGAAATCTATCAGAGGGCAATTTGCTATGACATTTCTTTGTTCAAGGGAATTTGACGGTTGCAACCATATTTTGGTTTTTGAGTTTTTTTGGAATTTTAAATTTTTCGTTTCTGTGAAAAAATTTAAGTTTATTGCAGTAGCTGGTACATAAGATCATTTTACTGTTCCCTCCTCGGTTTCTATAAATTTACGTCAACCTTGGCGTTTTTCTGAAGGTCTGGTGAATTCGGTACATAAAAGATGGCGGATCCAAGATGGCCGCCGTTTGGAAATTGTGACGCAACTCTCACGCCATGTGACGAAATCAGCTTATAACGCAGACCTTAAAGGAAATATTCTTGACGTACTATATATCATTTGTCGTTGTCGTAGTTTTAGCGGGAGATATGAACAGGGTAAACTGAAAGCAAAGAAAAGACAAACAGTAATTCATCATGAGTTCAATTTTCACTTTTCCCCCTCCTCAATTAGAAAAACTGACAGCTTCATTCTGTGCTGTTATGCCAAGAAAGCCATCGAAAACCTGAAGTGTAAAAGCATAGAGCAAAACAAATTCTCCAGCTGCGAAGACATGATGAAATACCCAGTAATCCGTGCGTTCCTGTGGCTGCTGGGTATCCTCGCCTTTGGTGGCAACTTATGTGTCCTTATTTGGCGCACAGTTAAGCGTGACAACAATCGTGTCCAGTCCATACTACTCTCCAACCTAGCAATGGCGGATTTCCTCATGGGCGTATATTTGTTGATTATTGCAATACATGACACCATGTGGAAAGGTGTATACTTTCAGCACGATGTATTTTGGCGTAATGGCTTTACCTGCAAGTTTCTGGGAGTAATTTCCATGCTATCGAGCGAAGTGTCCGTTGCTATGTTAACCGTCACAACAGCAGACAGGTTAATATGCGTGGTTTTTGCGCTAAAATTCGAAAGACTGACAAGGAAGTCCGCGTACATAATTTGTCTGTGTGTCTGGGTTGTTGGTATCGTCATCTCAATACTGCCGGTAGTGGGAATCGAGTACTTCCACGACACATCGAGCAAGAATGGGTTTTTTGGACGCTCTGCTGTTTGTCTGCCTTTTCAGTTGTCCCAGGAGAAACTGGCGGGTTGGGAGTACGCGCTTGTGTTTTTCATCGTCCTCAACCTCTGTTCGTTTGTCTTTATACTGGTGGCCTACATTGCTATTTACTGGACAATGGTGAAACTGGTTGGTGCATCAGCAACAAACCACATGCAATCTGAGTCCGCACGAGTCCACCGCTTGTTCTTCATCGTGTTGACGGATTTCGTCTGTTGGGTACCAGTTATCATCTTGGGGATCCTGTCTCTCACTGGAAACTTTAAAGACGACAGTGGCTTGGTTTACGTGTGGGTGGCTGTGTTTGTCCTACCTCTAAACTCGTCAGTGAATCCAATTTTGTATACCTTGTCCACGTCGTACGCCAAAGAAAAAATTGTAAGCATCTGGTCAGCACTTCCTAGAAGAAAGAAGTCAGGTAGGTAAAGGCACAAGCCAAGACAATTTTACACTTTACATTTCCAAGTTCGCAAAAGCTTGCAACTGGAAGAAAAATGCCATATTGCATTTTGAAAGACATTGATCATGTGAAATAAAGAACATCAGAAGAAAGAACTATTCATAGGATAAAAAAGGCTTTAACGATTTTGCTCTACAATATATATATATATATATATATATATATATATATATATATATATATATATATATATATATATATATATATGTCTAAAATTGCCTGCCTAAAATAGGTGTAGTCAAGATGTTTGCAGTTAAGAAATGGGAAAGCATTTAGGTTAAAACCAAAGCTAGGCCAAAATTTTGTGTTTTGCTGTGAATGAGGGTCAGGTAATGGAAGGTAGCGTTGGGGTTAAGACCGAAGTAAGGCGACAATAATGATGTGTTTTGCTGTGAATTAGCTGGGTAAGGGATTTGAACTTTTTCAAAAGGCGCACATTTCAATCAAAATTCCGAGTAGGTGACTTCTTTGATGAAATGGATCTCGCCAGGCCCTGTCAGGAACTTTTAAGCAACATGAAAGTTGATGTCCCCGAGGTAACTGATGACAACTCAAAGATGAGTTATTTTTGGTCGCTTCTTCAAACCACCAATAAGAAAGTTCTTTCGACGTTTGAGGTTTTACATGTTAAAATGCAAAAGCCGGGACGGTTAACTCCTGGTTTTCATTCTTGACGCCCCGGCTCGGAAGTCAACGTTTGGCTTATTGTTTGAGGCCCTACATAGGCTGACGGTATTCGACGACGGAATGCCATTCCATCTAGAGAGTGATCCTACTTGATCCGAAACCAACATATGAACGCCTTGGGAACGTTCTTAAACTGATTGCCTACGTTGATATCTTATTTTTAGCAGTCGTGCGCCCAAGCATTGAGGAGAACGATGTGCCTGCAAACCAGAATACAAGCAGGATTGGTCAGCAAGCTGAAACAACCTTTTGATCATTGTTATCTCATCAAGACTTTTGAAACTTTTGTCGGTAAGATGTTTAGAGGAACCATTCGAGGGAACATGACCGTCTATTAATTAACAGTGGTATCTGTCATTTATATTGTAAAATATATATATCGAAGCCCAGGAAGTCTTCCATGTGAAAATCACTAGCATGCTACAAGTAATTACTTCCAACGGCACCTAGAAATGAACATACAAGAGGCAAAAGATAACAGTTCCATCTCGTGTTTGTTGCAGAGGGCCCCCAGGCTCACGAGCAGACTACTGTAGTGGAAAAATAGAAGGATTTGTTAGGAAGTTGACCGCTAGTTTAGTCAGGAAACTAAAAATGACAATAAATAGTCAATCAACTGTAAATATCAGATCAAGTATTGTCCTTGTGTTATTTCTTGACCGTTTGAAAGCCCTTCTACCGCATTTCAGCAAGCCTTTAGGTTTCCGAGATCGTTAACCTTCAATTAGCACACCCGACAAGCGTGTCGTTTTACGTCAAAATAGAATATCAAAATGTTCCTTTTCGTCTCTTCTTAAAAGAACAAATTATTCCATTCATTCTTCCTGTTTTCTCTTGTTAAAACGATCCTTTCTATGGATCTCTTGAATAACTGTTGCCAATCGACAGAAGGCGCAAAAGGTGAATTGAATGTTCCAACACAGAATTCCATTTTCAGTCAAGTCATATTCCGTATTATGTAGTCAAAACCGAAAATCGACCGTTTTCATCGACTGTGTGTACTTAACAATAAACAAAAATATAACTGTGACAACGAAATGCTCCTTACAAAAACCTATTCTAATAAGAAAGTATCGCTGTTTGCTCTGATCTAACGCTATTTCTCTTAAATTTTACAGAACATGTTGAATATTACTAAGCGTGAAATCATTGACCAACAACAAAAGTTATCACTCTAAACAGCAGGAACCCCAAACACCATAGTTGTCTGATACATCAGTACCTAAAAATAACGAAAGTGTCTCCGCAATAGCCCGATGATACGGCAAAGTTCTTCTCTTGAGAATCTCGAAGATCTCGCGCACGTCAGCGAATCTAGACGAGAGCGTACGAAAAGAACCACAGGAATGTGCCCAGGAATGCCTTCAGCTCCACTACAATATCTAGAAACCACGAGCTTAAAAATAATTTCTGACCCATGTGGGATTCAAACTTATGACCTGGTTTGATCGTGCATGAGATAACTTTCCTTGCCGCTTTTCTGGGGTAAAGGTTTTAAAGTGGCTAAATGTAATATATTTAGGCAAAGGTAAACTCGAGACATTGCAATTCGCGGTCTTCCCGTTAGAGGTACGTGACCTGTGAGGCGGTTCAATTAGGCAGTAATCTTTGTAGATCAATAATTTTGCAGCAAGAGTCTTTGCGGATTATTTCGCCGCCTTCCTAGTCATGGCCGGTGGATCCATGGCATTCCCACGTCGCCCCCAGCCCCCACCAACCTTTCTACGCATCAGTTCCCAAGCTCATCATGATTGGCGACGAGTTATTCATTATAAGTCATCTA
Source organism: Siderastrea radians (assembly GCA_964017195.1). NCBI lineage: Eukaryota > Metazoa > Cnidaria > Anthozoa > Scleractinia > Rhizangiidae > Siderastrea > Siderastrea radians. The sequence continues at coordinate 64,021,900 of OZ024889.1, read as the reverse complement.
TAAGTCACGTAACTAAAACTCAATGAGCCAAACGAGAGTCTTATAGAGAGAATTATAGTTCACGAAGTTTCGACTCTTTCAGAAACGGAAGATGTCTAAAACTCAATGAGACAAACGAGAGTCATATAGAGAGAGTTATAGTTCGCGAAGTTTCGATTCTTTCAGAAACGGAAGATGTCTGGGTTTAAAGGGAGTCGTAGCTGATCCCTTTCGTATCTATTGGTGGGGTTGTTGTTCATCGAATAAAAAGTAATGTTAAAAGTTCTAATTTAGTCTAATATACCTTTCCAAGACTTCCAATAACACAAATTCGCTCTGCGAAAAAGGTAGACGGCGAGCATTTCCTCTCTCTCCCCCATTCCCCTCTCGTTTTTACCCCTATTTTGCATAAGTTATTCATTTCCACTCGCGCGTAGGATCTGAGGAAAATAGGACGGCTGCTCGCAGTCTACGAAATAGGAGAGTCGGTTATTTTAAGATGAGTAGGCGTTTCGACAGTTTCTGTGGGGTCTTTTCTTTGTGCATAATGAGAGCAAAACAGTGAAAACCGCAAAAATATTAGATCTCGTTAAAAAATGGAAAATAACACAACGCGCTGTTCCCCTTAGGTGTGACATTTGTCCTCGCCTTTCTTAGCTTTTCTTTTTGCACTGGTGGACAAACCTGAACCATCCTCTCAATATGGCGAGATTTTTAAGGCTGTCTGGTGGCTGGACAGACTTGGTTCCACTGTTCTTGTTAAACCATGACTGCACATGAAAGATATCGAGGTCACCACGTACCCGTTCAAATATCGCCGCCACTGGCACTGCTTTTATTGTTTGTGTCAGTTAACCAAGCCGAATGAATTAATTTAATAAAGAGATTTCATGGGAAAAAGCGACACCAAATGGAGGGCACGTCGATAACGACTTACTTGGTTTGTTGCTGACTGCATTGTTGGTACTGTGGATGAACATCCAATAAACAATCTTATTCTTTGGCCATCTCAACTTCAATAGGAATAAAAAACAAACTGCGGTGACGAACATGACAAAACAACGCATGATGTAAAAACATTGAGTTATGAATTTAACGTTTCGTATGCTTCAACATACATCTTCAGAAGTGACCGTTGGGAAGATTACAAATAAATTTAAAAGCAAAGTGAAAGACTGGTACCTAATAAGAAAAATAAAAGATATATAAACAAACAGACTTCAGTTTGAACATTTCAAAGCGCCTACGAAGAGCTGTCATACATCAGCCATTGCTGATCACATTACCTCAACGGGTCACAATATTAAATGGGATCACTTTGTTATATTAGCAACCGGGCGTTCGGATTTACATTGTAAAATAAAAGAGACTTTGTTGATTCGTGAATTACAACCTGCCTTGAATGAAAACGTTGGCAGTGAGAAACTTTTTCTTTACTAGCTAGGTTTTATTTTGTTTTGCAGATTTCATAGTGAAGTCTGTTTGTTTATATATTTTTTATTTTTCTTATTGGGTACCAGTCTTTCACTTTGCATTTTAATTTGTTTGTAATCTTCCCAACGGTCATTTCTGAAGATGTATGTTGAAGCATACAAAACGTTAAGTTCATAAATCAATGTTTTTACAACATGCGTTGTCTTGTCATGTTCATCACCGCGATTTGTTTTTTATTCCAATAAACAACAGAAAGGCGGATGTCCAAGGTAATGGGAAGAGTAAAGAAAAACTTCCGGGACCAGGTTACAAAGTCCGATGCCGTTAGCTAATAAAAGTTTAGATTGCACGCACAAGTCTCAGCTAGTCTTAAATGTGTTCTTTCTTCGTTGGAAGGAGCGGGGGGGGGGGGTACACTTTTCATATCATCGAAGTCGGAGTCTTTGTATTCGTAGTGTTTTGCGTTTTTGACTAGTAATCGTTTTCCCCACGACCAACTTTCTTTGCAACTCAACATCAAGAGCAATCAATATCCAAAGGCAGATCCAGGAAATTCAGAAAGAGTCGTAGCAGTTGCAGTGAAGGGCCATTTTCCGTAATTTCTACGTAAAAGTTCCCAAGTGGGGTCCCTCAAAGCAACCCTTATGCTGACGTCGCGTTTCCTCTGCTCTTATGGCAACACAATACTATTCGCTCTGACGAAGTGCCAACACTCAAAACGTCAGCTTTCAATCTCTTTACGGTGACTAGTTTACCTTATCAACTCAGTTGATAAATGCAAAGTTACGTTCTAATTCGCTACGTTCAAACGAACGTAAAATATTTTCCCCTTAAATACTGTAGAAAACATAATCACAACAGCTTGATGGTTGGATGCTCAGGCAATCCAAACTGACGTTTATGCGACAAGGAACAATATTTAACTAATCTGCTACTACCCATGCTCCAACGTGTTTGCGTGGAAATACTTATAGTCCACTATGAAGCTGCAGTCCTTAGCCCAATGTCCTGAGCGATTGCACCGGTAGCAACGGTTGGGTTTGCAGCGTATTCTGGACGGCCTAAAGCAGCCACACACACAAATTAAACAAAGAAACAAGCATAAGCCATGAAGAAAATTTTCTGGAAATAAACTCTGAACGGGAGGGTGGGCGGGATATCAAAAAGCAAACGCCAGAGTGGAAAGCGAGAGCGAGAGGAATCGATTAACTCTTGCAGAACCTTAAATACCAGAACTATCCAATCACAGATTCCCTGGAGACACGCCTTAAGGCGTGTACTACAATAGCACAAACATAACCTGCTAATGAACTGTATCAACTCAATACCAGCGGAAAGAGAGTTAGTTTCTAAAGAAACCGGTGCTACGTCGGTGGGGAAGTGAAACACAACATTTTTGTGTTTCACTTCCCCACCGACGTAGCACCGGTTTCTTTAGAAACTAACTCTCTTGTTTGTTTCTTATGGCAACATACTGGTAAACAAATCGCAGAGAAAATCGTTGATAGTTTACAGAGGCGCTTTCAAATCATGTCAAAAATCACCTGAGCAAACGGCCCTTAACCCTTTCCCGTCAACCTTTTTTCCTTACACGCATTTTTTAACGTTGCCAAATGCCACTAAACTTTGCCACAAAAGCGTTTTCTTACAATTAAGCTAGATTTTGAGTCAGCTTCTGTTGTAAATTGTACAATATTTTCCTTTCACGTTTGCCGATTCATTTCCAGTTTTTTCTCGCTTCTTTTGCTTTCCTTTTTCTCTCCCTTTCTTTTCTCTTTATGTTCTACCATTTATCCCTTTCTATCCACTGGAAAAGTTTTGGCCTCAGCCCTTCTAAAACCCTGGAAATCGAACGTTGATTAACTAGGTGACTTGGCCTATCTTACCACCAACTTTGCCCCCAAAATTGGACACGTTTTTTTCTGGTATAGCTCTGCCAGAATTTGGTCGATGTTCAAAATGGACACACGCATGGATGGATCTGTCCTTGCTGTGTCAGCTGCTTATCAAAACAATCTGGTGACGTCACAAGTGGTTCAATGTCTCCGGACTAAAGCGGCCCAAAAATATTACTCTTGACGGGATAGAGTTAAGGTCCCTACTGCTGAGTACACGTTATCGGTGTATGCTTCCATGTTGCGAGATCGGCGAATGCAAACTAAAAGTGGGAGTTGGAGAAATGCCCCCTTTACTCCTAGGTCGCTTTTTCAACTTCGTTTCCAGTCTCTTTCATGATGAAAGGCCCTGGGAATTAGGTTGGGTCTTTATGTGGCTTTCGCTTTCCGCTGAGAGCGTGGAACAGGCTAGAGACTACGAGGTCGCCATTGTGTTCATGAGACGGGTGCGAGATGAGATCAACAATGGACAGAGGCGCCTTGACAACCTGGTTCACGTCTCTCTCCCCCTGGCCTTGTAACTAAGGTGGTTTGATGGGGTCACGGTAAGATTCAAAGATTCTCATTGTTCCTGGTGACCCAATTTTCTTTTCTTGAGGAAGGAGACCAGAGGAAATTCATCAGGCCTTTAATTCACTCTCTAGCACTCACACTCATTTGGATTTTTCCATTGTTTTCCTGCAGAAAGTCAGGTAGGGCTTGTGGAATTTACTTTTGAGAGGTCACTACCCTCGGGAGGGGGAAGGATATGGATATTATTTCTGACCTTTATGGTTGAAGCAGTGACTGTCTTCAAGGCCACTTTGGCCTTCACACAACTATTTTTTGCAGAAACTTTGTGTATGTGACTGATTACGGTTTGTTTGTTGGTTAATTGAAAGAGATATAATTAAAGAACAACCCGAGGAAATGAGTAACCCTTACAAAAAAAACTAAAAACAAAAACAAAAAACAACAACAACAACAGCATCAGTGAAAATTTCCACAGAAAAGGGACTTTATTAACAATACTAATGCTGAGCTTGTTTCCTCATTGCAGCAATAACACCTTGCATTTCTTCACGCTTTCTCTTTCCACGGGTGTGTGTGCCAAGCTAAAGAAAGAAAAAAGACCAAATTAGAAGTAGTTTTCATCAAACCTCCTAATTAATAGAGATTTTGAATAACATTTTAGAAGAAAAATAAGCAATGTAAAAAGCAAGCAACTTTTGCACCTTCATGAAATCATGGTCAACAACATGTCTTAATGACACCATTGACCAAGTGTACACCAAGTGTGCGATCAGCGATTAGTTATATGTACAAGGTCTTCTAGCTTTTGAACTTGACAATATTATTTGACTTTATAACTTTTGTTATTTTGTCGTAAGTATTGAAGAGTGTTATGTTATACCACTAAGCATTCAGTTTAACTACGTAATTACTACCAAGATTTGAATGATTAAATAAAATTTGCGATTTAGGTTCTTTATGCATCTCTGTTGATCTGTTAAGCAATCAACTTCATGACAGGTAAATTTCTGGGCTTTTGGACTGTATTCATTATACTGGGGATTTTGTTATACTGGGGTTCGTTATATCGGGTTCCGTTCCATACATTTTATTGTAACTTAGGCCAGGCTGAAGGATATATCAGTTTGTTACAGTGGGGACTTTGTCACTTCAGGGTTCCACTACAATACTGCACTCTAGAATAAAACCATCTGTAGGTGTTGATTGGTGTAGCTTGTCCACTTTGATTGCTTGTTTTTGGGAGTCCTATGGTCATAGCCAAATTATAATTGACAGTGACAAAAAACAATCATTGCTCACATCTTGAACTGCAAAGGTTGTAAAGTGTAGCAGCTTGTTCACACACACGAACCGGCAAACAAATTTTTATACCAAGTGTGCAAGAAAATTGGAATTAAGAACATGCTATCCATTTAAAATACATGTACTTATGTAAAAATTGTTAATTCGAAGTGTTCCACAACACACAGGTTTACCTACATAAAAATTATTTAGTCTGCTTTGCTAAACTGCAAGCAAATTTCTTACCCTCTTTTTCACAAACTTCAAGGCTCTTTTGTCCTTGCCAATTCTGAGCAACTCCATGCAACGCTTCTCATAGGGTGCAAATCCAACAACTTCACGTACAAGATCACGGATGAACTTCACTCTCTTGTTGCTGGCCTGGAAAATGCATAAAAGGACTGTCAAACAAACCAGCTTCATTTTTGTTCAGCCTCGGAACATCAAATTGGTACTTATTTAAATGTTTTCACTGGCAACTCCCAAGGTTCCAGCATGATGTGCACCCTGTAAGGGTTCACAGCCTTGCAGATGACTTCCATAAAACCAACTCAAGTTCATTATAACGCCTCGGGTTGGTTTCTTTGAAAGATACCTCTGAATTAATTCTGAATGGATAATTCACCAATGCAAAATTATGCATATAATAGTACTGCTAAGTGGTTCCTCTTTTGCATGATGACGAGTAATTTTTATAGTATACCGTAAACACCGCCGTATAAGCCGCACTCACAGGTAAGCCGCACCCCGAGTTTAGATGCTCAAGATTTGTAAAAAAAAATTTTGTCAAAAATTCATAGCCGAGTCATTTCATGTAATGAACATATTAAAGGCTTAAGTTTTATTGGCTGAAGTGAAGTCCTTTTCACTACGGATCGGTGATTCAATTTGTAGACTGAATAAGACTCAAACACGCATTTTCATCCTTATAACAAGTAAAAAAAGGTACGAAAACGTACTTGAACACAAGACCGCTTTACCTGATGAACTTTTCCCCAGCATTTTTCCAGTTAAAGCTATTCAAGTCCGAAAATTTGTGAGTAAGTCGTGGCTTAGTAGCCAGGCATTCGATGACAAGAGAGAAAACTGGTGACAAGTGTCGCTTCGTTCAATAATTTGCAAAGCAAATTTTAGCGATTTCTTTAGCTGTTTGTGGCTTCCATGCAGGTTTACAAGGATATTTGGAAGCCATCCATTGGTGACAAACTCGCCTGTAAAAGGGAGTTCGATAATTGCTTTGACAAATTTGCCATCAAAGTTGTCAACAACGGAGAAACAGTGGGCCATTTACCACGCGAGTTCTCGAAGATAGCGTGGTACCGTTTTTGACTTTATTTTGGTGTTTTGGGATGATTCATGGGAAATTACAGATTTTTTTCCAGATGTTCTCGCAGATAAGCCGCACCCCCGATTTTGAGCAAAGTTTTAGGGTAAAAAGGTGCGGCTTATACGCCGGTGTTTACGGTAATTGCTATAGAAAACTGTAAGCAATCTTTTAATCTAATGAAAGGCACTTACTGCCTTTTTGAAATTTCTTTAACAGTCCTCAATGTTTTGTTTAGTATTTGACTATAAGGAACCAGGGGCCCGTTTCTCGAAAGTCCCAGATATAACTTTTCGGGTCCGGTAAGCTTTTTTACAAGTGCAAGGTTTACCTTAAAGATTTAAATTTTTTTTTTTTTTTAAGCTACGCAGTAAAATTGTAAGTTAACGAAACAAGTCGAGCTGGTTTGCGGGCTAAAAGCTACACCAGCATTCTATAGATTTTGATTTTAAAATATAGCTCCGGGCCTGAAAAGTTACCAGGACTTTCGAAAACGGGCCCCAGATAAGGAACCAAACATGAATTAGTAGAGACCAAAATGGTATGATTGCTCTCACTCTTTACATGCAATCTAAAAATAGCCACGGCAAAGTATTAAGCAGGCAAGTGATGGTCCCTACATCCTAATGAAAACCCTGAGTACTGGTATGAATTTGCAAAGAAAAGAAAAGACAAAAAAGAGTTATCGCCAAATCTCGCCTAAGAATCCACCCATGGAATCAGGGAAAGATGGTTGCATTGCTTATTGGAGGTGGTCACTTGATGTGAAATACACTGGTTGTCTGAGAACTGCTTCAAACAGGATTTCTTGAAGCTCGTTGCTTAAGGGATATGGTGTAAGATGGTTGTTTAGACAGATTTCACCCTACAAAGTAGAGACAAGCATAATTTCACCAAAAACCACGGAAGGTGTGAAAAACAACAGCCCTAAACCTGTATTGCTAACAGTACAGCTAGAACATGAATTCAGTGTAATAGTCAATTTTGTTTTTCAGTAGTCAAGTACAAAATAATACAAATACACTGTTCATATGGTTAAATGTATCTTGTGCAATTTGAAATCATAGAACACAAGCCAACAAGTGTTTGATGTGCGTCTCTTGGTTGCACAAGTCAAACACTTCTTGCTTAAATCACATGCACTTGCATTTATTTCGTGTTTACATCACAGATGGAAACCAAACTTCAATAGTTACAGATGGGCTAAGAGCATGAATACAAAGTTACAATAATGCTACAGACAAAAGTGTTATTCCAGCCAGCCTTTGCAACATTGTCAATGGATTTTCAAAATATGTCTCACATTCTTAATAAAAGAAAGCTATAAGAATCCTGCAAAGACAGTCAAGCTAATAATTACAATCTTCGACTAGCTAGCCCAGACTACGATGGGACTTAGAACTACAAACTGTTCACCCTTAAATCTCAAAGGAATAAAAATGCAAACTTCTTACCCCTTTTCTCCTGGATGGTTTAGGTTTTTGTACTGTCTTCGTGGTTTTGTGACCCTTGTGGAGTCCCACAGCCATTTCCAAGTTACGAGCCATTTTTGCTTCCTGTCATAATCATTTGCAAAACATTTTAACCATAATTAAAGGAATACATATTTAAACAATAAATTGAAATATTTTCGCAGATTAAACGCTCGGAATGACGCCATAATCATGTTTTTCCAAGATACAAACGTGCGTACGTAGCGGTAAGGCCGAAAATATTAGCATATAGTATTTTGAGTGGGGAAATCATCTTCTAGTTTTCGAAATATGGGATAATAACCAGTTGTATGGATAAAGAAAGGATCGTTTAATAACCGGCATATGACAAATTTAGAAAACACTCCAGGATGGCAAAGATGTAAGACGATAGATTACCTTCTGAGAAGAACACAACTACGGCCGAAAAAATTTGAAGGGAGAAGAGAATGAGCATGCAGTCGTGAAAAACTTCTATCAGCGGTAGTATTGTGAAAAAGATGCGTTCGGCGTGAAATGGGACTGGTAACGAATTCGCAACGTGGCTTCCGTGAAAAAGTTAGTGAAAGAAGGTTTTGTTGTTTGATCAGGTATTTATCTCCCTAAATTGCCTTTAATCATGGATTCCTTTCTTCGAAAAGCTGCGGAAATTAGTCAGCAACATCCAAAACCTGATGTAAAGTTCTCTTACGGAACGGCTGGATTTCGCATGCGGGCGGACCACCTAGACTCTGTTATGTATCGCATGGGTCTTCTTGCAGTTCTACGCTCCAAGGCCAAGGACGGAAAAGTTATTGGTGCCGTCGTCACTGCTTCGCATAACCCTGTTCATGATAATGGCGTCAAGCTAGTCGATCCTCTTGGCGAAATGCTGCAGTTCTCGTGGGAGAAACATGCGTCGGATCTGGCAAATGCCGAAGACATCGTCGAGGTCCTGAAAGGGGTGGCGATGGAACACGATATCGACTGGAGTGTTCCTGCTAAGGTGTTTATTGCACGAGACACACGGCCCAGTGGCGCGCAGTTTGTGAAGGCCTTGATGGATGGAGTGCAAGCCTTGGGTGGATCATGCCATGACTATGGTGAGAGCAGCTCATTATGATATTATAAACAGCACCCACCCTTGCACATGCCTCTATTTTTGGGGTGGGGAGGGGGTGGGGACTGGTTAGGAAGTAAATTCTTTTTAAGTAAGGATTGCAAATACAGGGCGTTGATGCAAACTGTAATGCAAAATCTCACCTAGTGCTTCCAACAAAAAATGATGTGTACAAGTTCACATGTAACAATTTTACAGTGCTTTTTTTTAGTTTTTAAACTTTTTGACATCTCTTCGACAACTTTTTGATGACTTCTATTTCAACTGACAAATCAATGATGTGAGAGGAGGGGACATGTGCGAATGTCAAACTTGCATGGACAAGTTGTAAAAAATATATCAATTAGTTTCTTACAGAACTGTAAAGTTTATTAATAGAATAATATCAGGAATTTTAACAGAAACACTTTAACTTTGTTGCACATAGTGTAATTCACAAATTCTGTACTGTGTATCTAGGACATTGTAGTAAAGACTGTGGGTAACAACCTATTTAGCCTGTTACCTCTCCCTATTTTCTTAGGAGAGGCCATCTATCTCCACAAATCAGGCTTCTTTTATGCCATTATTCTCTATTTTCTTCAGTTGGGTATTATGAGTGATAGTGGAAAGGGAAAAGCAAACACACAGAGAAGCTCTGGAAGGACAGAGAAGCTCTGGAAGGGAGAAGGAAAGAAGTAATAAATGCTTGAGGAGCAGTTCCACCTTTGAAGCTTTCCATTGGGCTCTGTATCCTCATTTTTCGATTTTCCTGTTCTTTTGATTTCCCTGTGCTCTGTTTTGATTCTGGTTCCCTGAAAACTAAAGCTGGAAGAAAATCAGTCTTCAATTTCAATAAGTATGTTCCTTTTCAAGAAAACGAAATGCAGGATGAGTTATGTGCAAGCACAGTGTGTGAAGTACATTCGTTCTGCTTGCACCTCATGCTCTTAATGGTATTGATAATAAACTTTTTATATGTTACCAAAATTACTTGACGTTGAATCTTGATTTATTAACTTACAAACACCGTAATTAGTGTGTGTTATGTTAGCTCATTTTGAAAATGGCAGATGTTACCACAAAGAGGTTCATTGGAAAAGTAGTTAACATCCGTGTGATCATACTTTCTTGTCTCAGGTGTTCTGGCCACTCCTCAGTTGCATTACATGGTGAGATGCCACAACACAGCTGGTGAATATGGTGAAGCAACAGAGGAGGGCTACTACAAGAAACTCTCTAATGCCTTCCTGGATCTGAGGTCACTGTCTGGGAAAACTGGTGTCCCTGTGGTCAAGCTGGATGGTGCTAATGGGGTGGGAGCTCTTAAATTGAGGAAGCTTGCCAAGCATCTGCAGGGAACTTTGTTATTTGAAGTTTCTAATGATGGTTCAAATGGAAAGCTTAATGAGAAGTGCGGCGCTGATTATGTCAAGCTTTACCAATGTGCCCCTGATGGGATGGATATCAGCCCAGGTGACAGATGTGTGACATTTGATGGTGACGCTGACAGGGTGTTGTATTTTTATGTTGATAAAGATCACAAGTTCCGTTTGCTTGATGGCGATAGAATTGCTACTCTGATAGTAGGCTACCTGAAGGAAAAACTTGATAAAACAGGAATCACACTTGACAGAGGCTTAGGAATAGTCCAGACTGCATATGCCAATGGCAGTTCTACGTCATATGCTGAAAATACCCTTGGTGTACCTGTGGCATGTACAAAAACAGGGGTGAAACATGTTCATCACAAAGCTGAGGAATTTGACATTGGAGTCTACTTTGAAGCAAATGGCCATGGAACAGCATTGTTTAAGAGCATTGTTGTAAATAAGATGAATGCTGTTGTTGGAGAAGCCGGTGACAGCTCTGAGAGGTGTAAAGCTGCAAAACAAGTCTTAAGCATGATAGATTTAGTCAACCAATCTGTGGGCGATGCAATGAGTGATATGCTGGTGGTTGAGAGCATCCTTCATGAGAAAGGATGGAGTCTGGAAGACTGGAGTGCCACCTACAGCGACCTCCCCAACAGGCAACGAAAAGTCACAATCGAGGATCGCACTGTCATTAAAACAACAGATGCTGAGAGGAAGGTCACAGCTCCTGAAGGACTTCAAGGGGAAATTGACAGGCTTGTGTCTGGGTTCACAAGTGCGAGATCCTTTGTGCGACCATCTGGTACTGAGGATATTGTGCGTGTTTATGCCGAGGCTGACACTCAAGAAGCTGCAGATTCTCTAGCACTGGCTGTTTCCCAGAAGGTGTACGATTTGGCTGGAGGTGTCGGGGATAGGCCATAATTTGACTTGCATTATCCTTGTATATCTATCCTCATGTAAGTACATTGCAAGTTTGAACTTCCTGATAAACGTATTTCTCTGTCTACCTAGTTTGAGGAAACATTACTTGTGAACAATTGATATTTAGTAGTACACAATACTGTCTCTTCGCTTGATACTGTCTCTTAGATCATTTTCATTGTATGGCTGTGTACTGTACATGAAGTTGTAAGTACTGTAGTTTATTGCTTCTTCAAGAGGGCTAATCTGTACTGATGTTAAAACAAAGTACCTTTTTGTCACACACGAAAACACGGTAGTTAAAAACATCAAGATTCAAGTCATTCTGTCATAAGTAGAACAAACTATTATCAGTTTTCAGCAATTTTTCCAGTACACTTGACAGTAAAGAACTTGAAACAACTAGCCCAATATTTTCAAGTTGCAGTTCTTTTCCATCATATCCTAGCCACCTCCAGCCAAAGACCTTTAGTTTCAGAGAGCTAGTCAAATAAAATTAATCCAGTTTTTTGGCATTTCACTCAATTTGTCTTTAAGCATTTTAAAGTAAATTATACTCAAAATAGATGATAGAAGCCCGTTTAAAGAAGTATCACAAGGATATAAAATAAAATTATTATTAAATAACAAGTAGAAAAGGTTGGACTACTACAATTTGAAACAAGCTTGAAGATATTTTATTGTTGGAGAATTCATGCACTGTTATTTTTGGTGTGTGGAGAATTATTATATGTAAATGGTTTCTTGACAAAATTTATGACAGTTACCTATAGGCCTTTTACCAAGCCTGAATGTGTACCCATCTAAACCTCTTGAAAGCTGAACTTTGGAGGCTCGTAAAATATCGAGAATTCAGGCAAACACAACAGTTCTTTCGACATTTTACTCAGAAAATTATGGAGAATTTTTTAAGCCAAAAAATGTTTGGAGGGTTGTAGGCACTTTAAATATTTCCTTAATAATCCATCTTCTGGTGTATTATTTTTAGAAAAACCAGAAAGACATGAATGCTCAAGGGGACAGTCGTATTATCTGAAAGGGGTATTTAACATTGATGATAGAGAAAAGGGTCTACACTCTTTTTTTTTTTTATAAGAATGTGTACAATTTGGCTGAGCCTGAGGATTTTCTTATTTTAGCCCATACAATTCTTAAATTTTGGGGCAAATCTCACCCTCAACGTTCTTATAAAAATGTCTCTTACTAAAAAAAAGTGTATTGGTTGACTTACAGTAGCAGAGATGTTATTACAAGCCTATTGAATAGCCAAAAAAAAATTAAAAATTGTTGAATATTTTTATAGTTCGTGGTCACTAAACGTGGTCTTCTTATCTTTTGTCTTTCTTCTCAATGAAGAATAATTACTCCCCACGTTTTGACCAAGGTATTGATCAATTTTCATGATTCCTAATTTTGCCTTCAGTCTCCTCTGGTTTTTCAGGAGGCCTGACAATTTGAGTGATGTGGTTGGGGTTTTAACTTTAAGGGATGAAAAGTTTGCTGTTATTATGCCGACTGTTGGTACATAATTTTGTGTATATGGCATTAAAAAGATAGTAAAATGAACATTCAATTAAAAGTGAAGAAATATTCTTTCCTCAGTTTCATTTTGTGGATAAATTATGGTTCTTTGGAAGTGTCTCTCCCCCGTCTCCACCAACGTATTCTTTTGCTCAACTTTCCGTGAGCAGAAGGAGGCTGCTTGCATTCCAGTGTGCAGCGTGCACGCTATCTGCAGTGTATTTGAGTCATCCAACAGGGGCACCCAACGAGAAACTTTTGGCAAAATACTTGAATTTTATTTATGGTTTCTTAGATTGTTTCCGAGCTTTCTAAAGGTATGTTTGTGTGAGCTAACACAGGTTGATCTGTTCGGTGTTTTTAGCCAGAAATTTAAGGCGCAGAAAATTTTGGGATATTCCGCCGAAACGAACCGTTGAGTGCCCCTTGTGCAAGAATAAAGCCTTATTAGCTTCCTCGGCCATTTTAGGGCTGGCAAGTCAAACTCTTTGCACATACGACAGTGCCCGGCACTAACCACGAATAATCCCGAGGGGTACTTTTTGTATATACAGTAGAACCCCGGTAACTCGAACTCCCCCACTAACGCGGACAAAGTCTCATTTCCCTTGGATATGACCCCACTTTTCAGTCATTTTTGCTCGGTTAACTCGAACTCGGATAACTCGAATTCCCCGCCAACTCGAACAGAATTTCGTTTCCATTGATCAAAATTTACCCTGATAACTCGAATTCTGGTTCTTCCAACTCACCACGGAAGCCTATTGAAATATCCCATTAGCTCTTCTTGTCGTGTAATCAGTAAAAAGACAAACTAACACTACAGCAATTTGATTTTAATTAGTGCAGCGAACAGATCACATATTTGACAGTCATTCCCCGAGTGAGTGTAACTGAGTTACATTCACAGTACTGTATTATCATACGAATGCATAATCGTGTTAAGTTACAGTTTCTGACAATCGAGGTAAGCGTTTAATCTGCACTGTTCTGTATACCGAAGTGCTGAAAAATCAGTAAACTATCAATTATTAACATGGCAAACTGGATATCGTGAACCCCTGCTAATTCGAACTGTTTTTCGTTTCCCTTTAGAGTTCGAGTTACCGGGGTTCTACTGTAGTGGGTGGCTGAAAGGGGTACCCTTCTTGTTCGTAGATCCGAATTGTTTAGTGTTTTAGGGTCGCCGAAATACACTACCAAGTGAGACAGAACGGACGCGTTAGGCCCTGGCTAAACTTTCAAACATTTTCGTCCAACATCGTGTTAATGTCCCACGAAACGTTCGGTGGCTAAACGGGCAAACAGTGTTTGACAAAACATCGGACAACGGAAAACCATTCAGATGGTCCAACACGATGTTGGACGAAAATGTTGGTTTAGCCGGGGCTTTAGTGAGGACTCTTCAGAGATATAGCGAGTTTTTCCGCACTTTGTCGCGGATTTCCTTCGGCTTCAAGGTATGATAAATGTGGTGTAAACTTAATTGTAGGTATACGAGTATACGGAAAGGCCAATATTTGCATTGTATATGAAAGAGGAAGGGTATGAACTTCGAGGCGAAGTTCCCCTTTCCCGTATCAAACTTATTGAGAATCACTTTTCTCGCTAGTTTCCAACGTAAACGACGACTTTGTAGTGTTGATCAATTTTTAACTGTCGATACCTCAGCAAAGAGAACTCTAAATTTAGTAAAATCGGTGAAATTGAGTGTTAAATCTTGCAGTTAAGAAGATATAGGCCAGCGAATGCAGACATTTATACAGTAGTAACGCAAAACAAAGTTGTACTTCTCTGTGATGGTCATATAATTCGAATTTTATTCAACTGACGCAACTAGGCGTCTTCAACTACAAATACACAGGTTCAACTACTGCACACGACTCTTATCAAGCATGCACCTCAAAAATGAAGATTAAAGGAGTTTTGCTGATGCGCCACGAGACATGGTCACTATGCTGGAACAGATTACTTTTCTTAATCAAAAAGTTGAAACGAAAGAGAAAATACGAGTGATTCGTGATTTTTTGTTTTTGATTTTTGAAAAAGAGAAATCCAGAAATGCTAGTTTTGCTTGCTTCAATTCTCAAACTTTCCATTTTCAACTTAGTAAGTCAGTACTTCATTTTTAAGTTCTCACCGCCTTTTTTTCCTTGGGTGTTCAGCATGTATTTCAGATTTCATGGTACAGAGGAAGGGCGCTTAATGGAAGAACATACTGCGGTATTTTTGCCACGGAAAAAGTCCTTTTCTTGTCATAATACTGCTAGTTTGATGTTGATGTAAGAGAAAAGAGACCACAAAAATATTCCTTTATCAAAACCTTTTTTTGACTGGAAAAGTCACTTAGAATGTTCTTCATTGCTCTCAGGCTCCTTCTATTTCGTTAACAGAGACATTTGTCTTTACTTGATGATAACAGACGGCTAAATTTTCTACTATCTAATATTGTTACTTTTAACAGGCTCTATAGCAATCCAAACTGTCTGAATTGTGGCTATTTTCAAGGCCGACATCTTCCCGTGAAGCGTGGGTAAAGACACACGTCTCTGATGTGGTCCCTGTTCAGGAGCCATGTCAGGAACCGTTCAAGACCCAAACCATATCCACCATGCGGGCAGGAACCATACTTCCTCTGCAAAAAGATAATTTATTAAATGTGAGGTCAGCCGAAGGATAGAATATAGGTGACGGAACATAGATTTAAAGACGACTTTTCCCTTTTCAACGATCTGTTTTAAATCTTGGAGAAGCCTACTACAGTCAACTTCCGCTACAACGAACGCCATCGGGACCAAGATTTGTTGTCCGTAATAGAGCAAGTCCACAATAGCGGGGGCTGTTTTCAGTAATTCTTCTTCGCTGGGCCTTCAGCTCCTGTCCGTAATAACCGGGGGTATCCGTAATAGCGAGGTGTCCGCAAGGCAAGAGTTGACTGTACTTATTTATTAAACAGCTACTAATTTTACAAGGCAATTTTCAAAAAAGAGACGGCTCTAAACTACAAGCTGCAAATCCAGTTGAACTTTCAATAACTCCCAGAGTCAAGCTGCAGGTCAAGTTATGTGATTTCAATTTGCTGAGTTAGTGGACGACACCTTATAGTGCAAGTGAACATTTAGTTGTAAACTACTGTCATGCGCAATGCTTTCTGCCGTGCAGTTTCTTACTAAATTTTGAGTTTGTGGACTAAAATAATTCTAAAGCATTACCATTCAAATGAAACCTATTGGTGAATGAGGCAGTACTTTCATGTAGTGCCGTTTATCACGCTGTACAGATGTTTGTTTCCCACTGGGTTTCAAAAGAAAATTGACAGTTTTGGAGGTTAATCTTAAAATTAATGTAAAACTGGGCCAGCGGAGTGCGGCTTTATGAATGCTACGATTTCCTGTGGTAGACCAGCAGCAACTTCACAAACGCCGCAAAGGAAATGGCTGTCAGTTGCTTTCACAAGGATTAAAGACGTACCTGGTCAGTGTACCAATAATAAGGCGCTGGATCAATTTCTTCCCTTTTGTAGCCTTCTAGCAACTCATCCTGAAAACAAAAGACAGCCACATTCACGTTTAGTACAAATAACCAGTGTACTCGGAAACAAAATGAGCACGTAAAAGGGTGATGAGTACCCAGTTACTTACATAATGCCACATCCTCATTGACCCACCAACAATCTCTCCAACTCCTGGCATCAAAAGGTCAACCTAGAAACAAATTAACAAGTAAAAAACAACGATGTTTGAT
The DNA here is from genome assembly GCA_964017195.1 of Siderastrea radians. Classification (NCBI taxonomy): domain Eukaryota; kingdom Metazoa; phylum Cnidaria; class Anthozoa; order Scleractinia; family Rhizangiidae; genus Siderastrea; species Siderastrea radians. Next base: position 64,005,359 of record OZ024889.1, on the reverse strand, counting down.
AAAACACTTCTGAAGGAATGTAGCAGCTGCAGCCCACCTAAGCTTTTGATTCCACCGGTCCCCATACGTAGTAGTTGCACTGTTTTAAGGCCTAAAGATTTTCCTTTTGTTATTGGAAATTAATGTTCTCTTAGTCGTGGCTGCAAAACGCTTAAACAGGTGCTAGCTAGGTGACGAAGGAAAATGTGGGATAAAGTTCATTGTCTGAGAAAACAACACGGAATTGTACAGAGACAAAACCTTAGTCCACCCCTCTCCGATCTTCCGATTGCAACTCTGGTCGAAAGTCCTACGCGCTCACTACTACACTAACACGCCTGGACGATACAAGCTGACGAGTAAAAATAACCAGATATACACCACGCAACTTTCCTGTAAATAAATCAACTGATACACAGCACAAATTTGACTTTCCTCAAGGTAGTGTTAAACGTATCAAGTGATTAAGGAGATTAAAACTAGTTTAATAGGCATAAGCGCTAATGGTTCGTTGACTTATACATACGCGAACCTCTTCTGACTCTTCTGTGGTACGTAATAATAAACTGTTTAATATTATTACTACAATACTTCCGGTAACCAACAACTTATGCCAAGCTTGCTGATAAAAGATCTCCTAGGCGACCACCCTCTACTGTTTTATCACACGTTCACTTACGAGAGCCCATTCTTGTAAGCGACCAGCTGTAGTTGCGACCACTTTTCTGAATTACCGAGGTGGTCGCTTACGAGAGCTTCGACTGTAGACTAATGATAAGTAATGAATAATTATGTACTTACTGATTCAGTGACACGTTTGTCCTCTGGGCACCTGAACATGTAAAATGACTTTATCTCGGCGGGAAAACGGCACAGTAGGATTGGCTAGGACGAAAAAGGAAAACAAGATCAGAATGGTCTAAAAGGTTTAACAATCAACACTTGTGAAACTATAATCAGATGAAAACTGACTGTATTACCTCGTTGATCTGATCTGTCATTTTCCTTTCTGGCATTTCAGGGATGTCCTACAAAAAGAAATTCATACATATTTATTTAATTAAATGATTGAATAAGTTGTTAAAAGATAAAACCACAGTCACGAAGATTGGAGGCAATTCAGTTTTTAGGCCTTTTACTTTGTCTCGACAACATCTCATCTTCCTAAAGTGGGTAATTAAACGCATACCCCCTCCCCTGGCAAATACAATCATTTACTGCAGGCATGCCTCGGTCACCAAAAAACGGAAACTTTAGAGAACGCTCTCCAAAGCGGAGCGATTTGAAAACGCTGCCTTATCGTTTTCGTGTGGATGACGAAAATGGAGACTTTCTTCGAACCCAATTCTCTAACCAGGTGCCTCTAACAGAGAAAAGTACTCAATATGGCGCATAACCACGCTCGGATGTTGGCTTCGCTCCCGCTCCTTCTGATAATCATCTCTAGCTTAATTGCCTGTTTACGGATTAAAGTTGTTCTTTTAAATTTACAAATGAATGACTTTAGAATTAGCCGTTTAAACCAGTGACCAGTGACAGAATTTCGCTGGCGCTAATCTTCTATACGTGTGCTCAATGGACAGGCAGAAGCGTTTCCGAGGCGCTGCTCTTTAAAGTTGTTCTTTTAAATTTACAAATGAATGACTTTAGAATTAGCCGTTTAAATATTACGCGGTTTACTGGCGTTAAATTAAATAGCCGTGTCTTTGAAAATTCTAAACACGGCCAGTGACCAGTTACAGAATTTCGCTGGCGCTAATCTTCTATACGTGTGCTCAATGGACAGGCAGAAGCGTTTCCGAGGCGCTGCTTTTACGTGTGGACAGGATGACACGAGAAGACGATTTCAAACACGGGCAGGTGAACAGAAAAGTTTTGATGCGTTTACATGCAAAAACGTACACGTGTGGACGGAGCCTAAAATTACCTTTGAACCTTGCCTAGTTCCTGTACGGCTTTTTCCCAGGCCTTCACGGTCAATCCATTTCGGTGACGTATCCGAGACGATCACTTTTTCGCTCGGACCACGTGACCCGAAACGGTTCGACCGCGACGAAATAAAGAGGCCTAGGAACTAGGCAACTATGAACCCGCTGAGCCCAGTGTTCTCCTTATCAGGCGGTAACCGGTAAAATTTACCGCTTGCAGCACTGCTTGTTACCGGTTGGAACCACATACTAAGGCCTGGATTAGAAACATCCAACAGTTTTGGATTGTGAAAGGATTTATTATCGGATTGAATTCTGAAAAGATTTATGTCAGTTGTACTACATACCACGTCTTCTCGTTGTCCATGCGTTCGTACAATATTAGACAAAGTCTTAACTATCTCAACGTTTCTAAGTTTGTTAGATAATAGTCTCATCTTCTCAACGTTTCCCTCATCTTCCAACTGTCGACATTTCTCCATATCTTAGAGCATTCGAAAACTGTTGTTATCTTCTCGACGTTTGTCCGTGTGTTAATATATTCTTAATTAATTAAGATGTTGTTAGCATTGTCGTAAGATACTAGTGTTATCTGTCTTCTCGACGTTTAACCGTACGCTGGTTTGTTCAGGTTTCTTCGTAACGTGTCGTTAGTATTTCCTTCTCCTTGAAGGTTTTCGTTCGTGCCTTTGTAAGGAATTTGTCTCATCTTCTAGGCATTTCTCCGTACGTTTTTTAGGTTTCTGTAAGCTTTTTCTTCACGACGTTTGTCTGTACACTAATACAGTAACAGTAAGCGCAAACATGAAGCGTTTTGAAGGGTTTTCGAGGCGTGTGTGAGCCTAGTGTCGTGCGGGAAACATTCCGGGTCTCATGACGACACTTTAACTCCAGGATAGAAAAGGATTTTCAACAGAGCTGCTTTACCGGTCTAAAAAACTCACCTACCTGTTACCCTGAAAACTAGGGAGAACACTGTGAGCATTCTGATTTCTGCCATCTGTCACAGATGGCAGTGAATAAACTTAAGCATTGGTTGGGTTTTACACTGCAGAATTCGTAATTGCCGCAAAAGGTTCAGAAAAATAAGCAGTTCACTGGACCGGCTTTTGAACAAACTTGTTCAAACTGAGCATAGCTGGAAGGTCTATAACGGGATAAAATACATCCATTTTAAAATAAGAACAAAAAGAAACGTGTGAGGATGCGGCTCGAGTTTGGATCAGATGATATTATAGTACAAACCTCTCCAAATTCATAGAATGTGCCATCTTCCTTTTTGATGTTATGCTCTTTCAAGTACACAATGGCATCAGCATAGTTCATTCTCCTGTGGTTAAAAACGAACATTTGTTATAAAATACAACCGAGTTTAGCAGAAACCAAGTTAAATTGACACAAAGCAGTAGAACACATAGTCTTCTGTTAATAAAAGCGGCCGTTATTTGGGTCGTCAAACTTACTTAAAAGGTCTCTTTGGAGGCTTAAAATCCTGAAAGAAGATGACATACAATGGAGGGTGATTAGAAAACAGAAAGATAAAATTACAATGTTATGAACATTTTTTTCAGTCTTTTTAATAACGAACAACTGATTTTATTAGGGCCTGTTTACAAGGAAGTGGGGTAACCCTAGTGCTAGGGTTTACCTAGCAGCCGAGATAGATGTTGTTCCAGGTTTACAATAGCCTGTTCCAGGCTCCGATATACATAGTGGGCAAAACGTGAATCGAGAAAACGAGCGCAAAAAAAGCGCGTAGGGGCTGGGGAGACATTGCCCCCTTTTCTCCAGATTCCGCGCGTCTTATTTACACGTTCCCTTTCTAATTTTCTTGCCATCCCTGCTATCTGAGAGCCTGAAACAGGATAGGTTTACAAGGAAGTTTCTCAGGTAGGGTTACCCTACTAATCGGGACAACAAGTGTCATCCCTCAGTTGACTCGATAAATTTAACCCACAATAGAAAAACATTTCAGCGCCAAAAAATACACGATGCGCGTCTGGCAGGCCACTCACGCAGCAAGCCACATCGTGTTTCCACACAGAAGGCAATTTTTATGCTCACTTGCGTGTACTTTACGCTTGACTATAGCTGAGCGGAAGGAGAAGCCGTTCATCACCTTAATTCAGCTTCAACATCAACAAGAATTGAACCAGTTCTGTTCTTGAATATTCTGCCCAAGTTATTTTTAAGAAGTTTTAATAAGAATTACACGTCAAATTTGTGCCACGCTACAATAGCTACAGTGTACATACAGGATTCATCTCTTTCAGTATATCTGCATGGGGAGACTTCAGCACTCGGTCAACAACATCGCAAACCTGCAATATACGAGTCACCATTTACTACAACATTGCTTTGAGAATTTTTTTTTTTTGAATTTCGATTGAAGCCTACTAGAACCAGTATATATTAAATAAATCACTTTATTTAGGTGTCGACGGTATTTAGCACAGAATGCTAACTGCGGATTGCGAATTGCGAATTGGAATTTGTAAATGTTGATTTTTGAGGAGAGGGGAAAACCGGAATACCCGGCGAAAAACCTCTCGGAGAAAAGAGGAGAACCAACAACAAACTCAGCCCACATATGACGCCGGAACCGGCAATCGAACCCGGCCAACATTGGTGGGAGGCGATTGCTCTCACCACTGCGCCATCCCAGCTTCCCCTTATGATTGGTTCATTTGATCTCTGTGGCTGTGAACAGCCTAAATGAGAGCCATATAAATCTGATTATAAATTATAAATTATTAATTCTGGTATTATTAACCCGTTGCAGTTCTCAATATCCAAGACAATTCGAGACGGAGAATATTAATCCTTCAACGGTTGGCTTTAAAAGGAGTATGGTGCCTGTCAATTCTTCAGGTCTTCAGGTCTCAGTTTTCAAGTTCTGAGTTTACTGTTTAAAGCCACCTGACCTTATTATGCATTAATGGGGGTAAATTAAGGTATACTTCCCCCACATTAATCAAAGAAAAAAGAACTTTAAATTCATACCAAGTCTTCAATTCTGTTCAGAAGATCATCAAATGTGATGAATGGACACTCTGCTTCTACATGAGTGTATCTGTTAATAATAATAAAAATACAGTACAAAATCACATGAAGTATACTTGAAGCTGTCTTTGGATCAACATTGCAGAAATGCAGTAATCGGCAACATTGCAATAATTTGGCCAAGAAATGTTTCTTTTTTGCAGGTCAATCAAATTGGTTGGTATGATCTGTCCAACACAACTTCAGGCTACACCTCAAAGTTTAGAAGCAGTGACAAATTCGTGCATTCCAAGTAACTTTTTTTGCTTTTTGGCTTCTGTTCAACTTTTAAATGGTAGCCTGTTCCATGCGTTCAGAGAGCAGAGGAAAAAAGGGAAGAAACTGGTGAAAGAGGCGAGCACTTGGTCATTTTTCAAAGAAAGCCTTTCCACCCACTTTAGACTGCTGACAGTGGCCCTGTAACATGAACCCACATTTTGCTAGTTGTGGTTTTCAGTTCTCGATCAAAACAGTGGTAGATTTCCCGGGGAAAAATGATTCTACAATGTGGATGGAGCACGTCTTCTTTCATCTTGCTTCCGTTTTGATGTCTGTGAATTCTGAACATTCTACAAACGAATTGCAAGTACACCCTTTCCTCGTGTTTTGTTGTAAGGGATATGTTAATTTGAAACTCTGTCTGGTCTTAAAGACGTTGCGGTTAAAAGCAACTTCGGGTCTACAGTTTTGAACCTCTCTATCTTTTTCTAAATCGCTCAAATGTCCACTTCGCTCACAACATAAGAAGGAAGGTAAGCTAATAATTAGAAGACTACAGGGATGGAACGAGCTATTTCCAGGTAAAAAGCTAACTGCGGTTTTGTGGTCAACCGTTGTTTGTTTGTCTTGCAGTTTCATCTTGCGTCTGTTGTTTGTGACTTGATGACACACCACCACATCACATTTTTTGTCCATGCAACGACACCTGTGTGTTGACAGAATGTGTCAAAATTAACCAATCAGGGTTCATACCAGAATCTGTTTTCTGGAATGACATTTTTTTAAGAATGAGCACAGGCATTCTCTCATCTCTCTCCCCAGTCTCTTCTTAATTTTTTCTCCGCTCTCAATATTATTTTGTCCGCGTGCCACTATCTGAATGCCTGGAACAGGCTATTAAACAGTGACTTTTGCCATTGACGGCGTGAAAGGTCCATAGCCTCCTCCCTCAGTAAGACAACTTTCGTCAGTGATGAGATACGATCCTTCAAAATCACTTGGGTGCATTTCTACTTTCTTGAAGGTACATAATATGAAACCAAATGGTACTTGCTGCACGAGAAGAGAAGTTGGCTTTGGGAGTTGATAGAACGTATTATTAGCACAAACAAAGGAAAACTCTCTTACTCTGACAGATGTCGCCGTGTACGTGACTGCTCTGCCCTGTATGACTGTGCTATACAGAACACATCACCCAAGGATGGGATGACTGTCTCCAGGTAAAGCTGGGATGACTGTGTCAAATATGCCTAAAATGTAAAAGAAAGAAAAAAAAATTAAAAAATAATAATAAAAAATTAAATTGACTGACATAAAAAAAAAAACAGTGAGAACAAGACAGCAACCGTTTTAGACTCAGTGCCAATGTGCCAATTCTCCTAGCTGCATGGTCTTTGTAAGTTTATATCCCCAAGAAAGAATGGGTGACCAAACTTTAGAGTACACTGCAATGCACTTTCTCATATAAACCAAAACAATGCCTGTGCTTATGACAGATCCCATGGAAAACTCCCCTGATTGAGCTACAGGTCTGTAACTCTAAGCTGGATATGTTCCGATGCTAAGATACTATTTGGTATTCAGGAGGCTTCAGCGCACGTTTCCAATCAATTGACTTTCACCCACAGAGTTCACATGCCAGAATTAACAAGGCAAGGAAATATGACGTGTTTAGATTACTTCGGATTCCTACTGTCAGATATGAAGAAAACTTACTTTTTCACTAAAATAATTGAATTCAAAAAGAGTAGAGCCTCCTTCAACTTGTGTTTGAACCATGGTGGGCGGGGAGACCTACCAAAAGAAAAAAAATTAACAGAAAAAAAGGGGGGAATTATGACTTAAGACTCAGGGTATGTGAGTGAAACTGACTGGGGCTATTCATGTAGCTATTAAGTTAAGATGAATCCCATGCATTGTTTCTTAAAGGAGAAGGTCACTCCAGAAATGGTGTATTTTTTGAAATCACCGATAAAAAGATAACACTAAGTTGAGTTACTGACTGTGGTTTTAGCTTGTAAAGTGCATCCCATCCCACTGAAATTCCTGTCCAAAGAGGGCCAAAATTCAACTCTGCATGCCGCCATTTTAAATCGTACTTAGCAGCCTGGCTCGTTCCCAAAGCCCACGTTACCTGACCGCTGGTCTCCTTGAATGATATGACGTCACAGACAAGCGGCCAGGCTGCTAAGTATGATTTAAAGTGGCGGTGCACAGAATTTTGGCCCTCTTTGGAGAGGAATTTCAGTGGGTCTGGATGCACTTTAGAAGCTAAAACCATGGTCAGTAACTCCACTTAGTGTTATCTTTTTATTAACAATTTCAAAAAAATACACTGTTTCTGGAGTGACCTTCTCCTTTAAGAAACAAAACAACAGCCTTTTGTCTTTTAACATCTCGACTTAGGAGGGTTTCTTGAGTGGATCTGGCCTCAGGACTGGAGAAATGTTCAACTCCATAAAGCACACCAGCATAATAGAACCTACCTCAGCACTGTCATTCTATTAATCTTTGTAATTTAACATTAGTTGAGGAAGCCCAAGCTGTATAAGCCTCATGGTTTCTTTGGGCTTTATTGCCATTTTCCTTTATGTAGTTCTTTTTTAACAATTTTGTAATTTACATTTGGTGGCATGTACAAAAAAATAAAAAGAACTTATAATAAAACTGATTACCTCAACATAATGGTGATTAAAGTAATGATCTCTAAAACTAGAAATAAATAAAAAGAATTGTTAGTATTTACATGTATAGGAAACTTAACAGGTACAAGACAAAGTCACCTAACATAGCATGACCTACACTGTAGCTTGATAATTACAAGAAACGTATTCAAGGTACTAAGGTAGGGAAATGTCAGAGACTCAAGGTATAAAGAGATAGAAAACTAACCACTGTGTAACTGTGGAGCGCATTCGCAGGATTCTTGACACCTAGAAAAAAATGTGACATAAAAAATTTAAGCCCTGGGTATTAAACAGATACTGGCCAAGCAGATGTTTGTTTGCAAGTGCTGAAGGGTTCAGTCCTTGCTGTATGGATCAACATACTGCAGTGTGCAGGACCCGTACAAAATTTGCAGAACTTGCACTTCTATATGATTGTTTGTCTTATTTGTGCATGAGATGAGTTTACAAAGGATATAAAATATCATAAAGAAGGAGAAGACCTGCTAATTTTCTTTATGACTTTGAGATTTGGGTGACTCAGCACACAGAAATCCACAGTATTAGCACAACCTGGCAATCTAATTACCTGGAACACATAGCTGTGGCAATTAATTACTAACATGAATTTTAATCAGGGTCTGGATGGGTATTCTCGGGATCCGGGATTTGGCCAAAATACGGTGCGGGATTCGGGAAAACGCAAAATATCTTGACAGGATTCCAGATTTGACTGCTACTAGCGAAGTGGGATTGGCCAAAATTTGGGCATGGGAAGTGAGATTTTTTTGCTTGTCTGTTGGGAATTTGGGAAATCGCGAAGACCCAAGTTAAAGTTCTAGCGGCAAAAGCGAATCAACCAGGTGAGCGCAAAATACCAATCGAAAGGGCCAATCTACATCTTAAATTTATTCGTTAGCTTTTGCAGAAATTAGTCTTCTTTTAATGTATTTTTGGGAAAGAAAAAATGGGATTCTGGATAGCGATGAAAAAAGTGCAGGATGCGGGATTCTCATGAAAAAGGAGCAGGAATGCGGGTCCAGGGCCCCCTTCCAGACCCTGTTTAATTTGACAGCTTTCACACCTTATTAACTAAAGTCTTAAAACACACTTCGAGCATTGAACACAGCCTACTATAACAAAAAATGCAGTTTCAAACCCACCGTGTCACCTCTAAGCATGATATGCCTATTATCCAGCTGAGTATCTATGGCAGATTCCTACAGAATGGAGAACAATTAATTAATCACTCCTTAATGAAGAAAAATTAATCACTCTTTAATGAACAAAAATTAATTATACTTTAATGAGAGGTGCAGTATTGATCATGATCACATATTAAACATATCGTTTATTACTTTACCGTTACTGTTGGAAACATCACAACAAAGAAGCTTCTCTTATTAATTTGTGAGAATTGATGTTCAACATACAATCTTTCATTTGGCAAACGTTTTGTGACCTCAGAAAGAACCAGTGATCCATGACAAGCTAGCTTGTAAAGCAGCCAACTTGCTTGAACCTCACTTTACATGTAAGTACTGGTATGTGATCAGAATTTTGCATGACTATGAGCTGGCATCAAAAGAAAATGGTGTAGACCTGTCACAACACTGTTTGAAAGAATGAAGAGTTCCTCAACCAACCTCATTCACCAGGTTATCAACTCCACCAGCAGGGGATTCCCCTATTAGTTCCCAGTAGTCCACAACCATTTCATGACCTCCAGGGGCCTGCACAAAAATGGAAAGAAATTTGTAGGGCTTTTAAATTACTGAGACACTGGCCTTTTTCCTAGATCTGCATACATGGTTAGTTATACAGTAAGTAGTAATTGAACCAACACTACAACACTAGTACTATCTTCAAAAATAATATTATACATTCTATACAGTAACACCAACTACAAGGTTTGCGATTAATTAACAACAACAACAAGTCAACATTAAAATACTAACTGTTTTTCCTTCTGGAAGTTTTTTAATGACACCATAGAGGCATACAGATGCTTCTGTTGACAATGTCACAGCCTCATAGGTTTGGCACTGTTACATAAAATACAAAAATATGATAATATCAAGATTAGAGTTAGGTTGTGGTCTAATTGCTAGCAACAGCACAACTCAGGGTCTTGGAGGGGTTTAGGCCTTCAAGACTCTGGGCTAAATGATGCAGGGCTCCAGGGCTTAATTTTCTGATATTCTGATAAACTGTGTTAATTTGTAAAAATCCTTTCCAGTTTCATGCTATTAAAAGCATTATGTGTATCAGTTACTTGACGTTTTGCAGTACACACAGGTAAAGAAAACCCTAAACGGATACTAAAATATACAACTACTTTACTTAAAACCAAAAAATTCAATTGTTAAAAAAAAGAATAACTGTTTTTTTGTTAAAAATGCAAGTAAAGTAGTTTTTTTATCTGCAAATTACTTACCAAAAAAAAGGGTGATCAACCTTTACAAGCCTGACAGGAACTTTAAAATAGTCAAAGAATTTTCTCTAGCAAATGAAGGTTACAGGAGCAAGGATATTTAAAAGGTGGCTCTGAAAAAGACACCAAAAAGTCTATTTCCAGAGACTCCTGTAAAATATCCTTGCCATTTGAATGCTGTTTCAAGAGCCAATATAAATTTTTTGTGTGTTTATAGGTTCCAGGTTGAATAATAGTTTTACAACACTCAAAGTGTATTTAGAAAGCCTAATGGATGCTGAAAAAGCTATAATGTTCACAACTACTGAAAAACAAGAAGGCAAAATGTTTTATCTACAAATTAAGAGTAACATTTCACAAGCATGGCAAGAATGTCTGTCAAACTTTCTCCAAGAACTTATTGCTGACTGGAAATTAGACAGAATTGAGATCTTTATTTATTCATCACCAGATATGGCAACAGTAGACATGTGACATATGCAACAAAATAGTATTATTCACAAACAAGAAAAACCCCAGGGGCATTAGACCCTGCTTTTGTTCTCCCTACCCTAGGGGTACAAAATATGTTACGATCACTCAAGATACAACCCCAAGTGGTGTAAATTTTTGAAGCTGATGATTTATCATGACATGTTTGCTGTCACTCCCCCACCCACACCTGTCTCCCTGTGATAACATGAATCCCTGATAGTATGAACCCCTTTCCCATCCCTCAATAATTGGTCATCAACCTGTTCTAGCCTTCGCGAAGAAGAACGTGACAAAATATTTTGACCATGGCATAACTCAGTTACGTCACATTTTTTAAAATGAACTGACATCTCAGTGTATAAATAACAACAGAAATTTAAATAGATTTATTGAAAAAGAAACTTATCCTAAAATCTAAAGGAAACAGGTATCTACTTCAAAAAATTGTTGAAGTCTATTTTTAGTCCTTTGTCAAAGCAAAAAATACATGTACAGTACCATGGCTCTGCATTGTTCTCGTAATAAATTTATTTGTTGGAACAGCTGTGGGGTAGGTTCCACAGTTTTCTACAGTCGTCATGACACTAAGTTGGAACACCTCTATCATTGTCACAGTAATAATTATTCACTTAATCTGTATGTACAGCCTTCTCTTCCCCTTTAACCCTTTGACCCCTGAATTTTCTGAGAAAAACCTTCAGAGAATAGGCCGTGACTACAAAAATGTTATTGCAGGCTGTTACTTTAATGTAGATATAGCTATTAATACATTTTTGAAAAGTATAATCACAGTAGACCTCACTCAGTTCTTTCCAGTTGATTTCTCGAACTATTCTATGCCGTTGTAGCCTTTAATTTCGATTTTCCATTGCCACACGATTTTCAGAAGCTGACAGTCTTTGGTTTTCACCAGAAATGTCGGCAAAATCCTGGTTCTGAGCATGGGAACTAGAAAGAGCCCTAATGTGCCTTTTGGGGGCCGGGGTGAAAGGGTTAACGTCAAGCAAAACAATCTTAGTTGTTGCAAGTCATTTTTAACAACACTAATGCAGATGGACAGGGAAAGTGATTCAATAATAGGAGAAAGATTGTAGATTATAAGCATTTATACCAGCCTGCTTGTGTCATTGAGGGGTGATCTGGTAAAACCACTGAGCTGCATACAGTTTTCTGCTAGCCTAGTCTGCAGGCGTGTCATGATTACCACAAATGGGTACTAATTTTTAAATCTCTTCATGCTTGGTGTCATCCTCGGAGTCCCAGGGGCAGCTAGTCGGGACGACGGGATTTTCATGGACGAAAGTTTACAACAAGAGCGGGAGAGCCCCTGGGCACTTACTCTTACGGAACGAGTTCCAGAAGCGTTTGAAATCCCGCCTTCTGATTGGCCAGAAAAATATTTTTCTGGCCAATCAGCGAAGTGGAACAGCCGGGCGACTCTCATGTCTTCTTACACGAGGTTGTTTTCTTCATCGAACGCCGTAGTAGCGTGGCCCGTTCAACGGGAACATTTTTGAGGAGAGCTTCAGAAAAAATAAATAAATAATAAATGAACGAAGTCGAGGAAATCGCAAACTATAACGTGGCCGCAAGAAAACAAACACTCACCGGTATTTTTCACGGCGGACTTATCGAAGGTATCGTAAATTTTTAGAGCTAGCGACTTCCCCTTTCTCCAATGTAACTAATTATTTCTCCTTCTTCGTTGATCTTCGTCTGAAACTTTCCCTCTCTGATGCACGGGCCACGCAACTATGTTGATCGAGCGTGTCATGTCACGTACTGAGAGAGAACTAGTTCTCTCTATTACGTGACATGACGTTCTCTCTAGTACGCGCATCGACTGTTAAGAAGAAAATCGCCCAGATCGGCCTCCAGAAGCTCGGAAAAGCAATAAAAACGCAGCAAACACATAGCAGGTAATGTTTTTCAAACTGTATTTCCATTTTAACGCATTTTCAGCGGAAAACTGCCGATTGTTTTCGATCGAATTTCAGTTCCATACAAACACTCATATTACGCTTTTCTTTTTAAGCGTGGTTCCCACGCTCGAGCGACATAGTTGCATGGCCCGTGCATCAGAGATTCCCGTGGAAAGTTTCAGACGTAGTTCAACGAACAAGGAGAAATAATTAGTAACGTTGTTTACTCAAGTAGCTATTAGCCTCATGCAACACTTGAGAAAGGGGAAGTCACTAGCTCTAAAAATTTACGATACTTTGGATAAGTCCGCCGTGAAAAATACTGGTGAGTGTTTGTTTTCTTGCGGCCACGTTATAGTTTGCGATTTCCTCGACTTCGTTCTTTTATTATTTATTTATTTTTTCTGAAGCTCTCCTCAAAAACGTCTGTTGAACAGGCCATGCTACTACGGCGTTCGATGAAGAAAACAACCTCATGTAAGAAGATATGAGAGTCGCCCGGCTGTTCTTCTTCACTGATTGGCCAGAACAGAAGGCGGGATTTCAAACCGCACTTCTGGAACTCGTTCGGTAAGAGTAAGTGCCCAGGGGCTCTCCCGCTCTTGTTGTAAACTTTCCCCCATGAAAATCCCGTCGTCCCGACTAGCTGCCCCTGGGTCTCTGAGGATGGCTTGGTGTGTGATTATCAAAACTTATTATGTATACAATATTTTTTAGTTTCTTAGTCAGGCTGGCTCAGTTATAAAAATTATTTACATTCACACTATACCTGATTTACAAGTACATATAAATGAGCAAATGAATGAATGAACAAACAAAAAATGAACGAAGCATTAACTTGTAATTTTGCAGACCCATAGCACCTGTAACCTTACCTCACCCAAGGATACTAAGTAATTATTTGTTACATGAAACATTCAGGTACAACTGGAAAAACCAGGGAAAAAATACTTAAAAATTTGATGAGCTTACCAGCAGATCAGACAAGACACATTGAAGGACTCCATTGCCATCTCTCAGAACAATAAACATCAGATTTTTCCCCTGTCGTCTCAGTCGATGCACCCAGCCAAACACTTTGACCCTCTGATCACGATGAGTCACTGAATCTCTTATTCTTATCTGTAACAAGGCAGATAAACAGACTATTATATAGCAAGCTCCTGGATAATATAAACATTCACTCTTTTGTACATGTACTCTCATTCTAGGCACATTACTAACCAAAGTGGAAGTAAATGATTGATTTAGTATGCTTTGTTTACCATATCAAGTGTAATAGACAGCCCCAAAAGTAATTAAATTTTGTTTAAATTGCATAAATGGGCAAAACCTGTGGGAGGGAATGGCTGCTTCACTCAGATGTGAACAACAAAACTATAAAATTGTGAGTTTGACAAGCCAGTTGGAGTGCGTGAAAAACAGTACTTGCCTTTGTGGTATGCACTAATAGTTAATACTCTACTAGTAGAAAACTCAGCCACGGTAAGTAAACGTTACTTGTAAATAAATCCTTTAATTTTTCTGCAGACAAGTTTGTCTTGGTAAGCAAGTAAACTACAGTGAAACCTGTATTAAGCAGACACCCACAGGACTCTTGCTAGTGTCCACTTAATAGGGGTGTCTACCAAATACAGGTTCATTTTATAGAAATATGGGAAGAAATGACACTAGTGTCCGCTTAATACAGGGTGTCCCCTTAACCCATTGACACCCGGCAAGCTTCAAAAAAATGGTACTTTCAAGCACCAAATAGCCTTTCTTGGCCCTTTTGATTCAATTTCGCCCCAGTCCTCACAAAAAGTGCTTTCTAGCATGAACCGTTGGCGTTTCTTTCGGTTTCAGGATGTTTTCTAGCATTTTGAGTTCAGGCATGCACACAATTCAAAATTTTGAGAATTTTTTACGCGAAAAACTCCCCCGTCTACAGTTCTCCGAGATTTAGCACACAATCCTGTTGCTTTCGTTCTCATTTCGATTTTGCTTTTTGCTGTCGCGTTAGCCATATGACCGCGGTTTCTGGTGATGAGAAAAGTTTGGCCTCAAAGCTCATTTGGAAAGGCAGGAGTTGGCCAAAAGTAGCAGTCGGTGGGAAGGCCATGATTTTCTTGTGGTTTTGAGGTAAAAGTTCCTTGGTTTCCTGGCTGTTACTCAGGCTCACTTGATCTGATCATTGTCGTTCAGGCATAATTTACAAGATCTTTTTGCGTTGCATCGATTGACTATCAAAGCTTTTTAGGGTCACTTAAACTGATGATGTCACAAGTGGAACAAGACACCTACTCATTGACAGGTGTATATGGCCACAACGGGCGTCAGTGGGTTAATTAATTTGGGGTCCGCTTAATACAGGTTTCACTGTAACTCCCATTATCCAGAAGTTTTCTTAGGCAGATTTCAACGCCACTACACAAGGTCATTGTGCCCATGGTACATAGCACCAAATATTATTGTTAGTGCTCTGTGTCATGAGCACAATTGCAATGAACTCATGTGAAATTCAATTTCTGAAATAATTAAAATTTATTTGTGGCATTTTATACAATGTACTATGCTGTTACTACCAAGTTTCCTCCAAACAAGTGTTTGGGCCATTACATGTAAGTACTACAGGTTGGTGGGAAGGGGGGGGGGGGCAAGGTGTTTATTTTTGGGTTGAGAAGGAACTGAGGAGGGCACATTATAACTATAAACTAATTAAAATTACTTTTGATTTTGGGATGACACTATCAGATGGCAAGGCTGCTGCCTAACGGGCGTCTAAATTGTGTATGCGGGCGACCAAATTTCTGTACAAGGAGCCCGCACGGGCGCCTATAAACCTGAGATTATCTAGGGACAATGGCCCCTACTTCCGGATAAATTTGATTCTTTTACCCGTACGAAAATTTATGGCCTGACACAAGCGAAATTCCAGCCAGACAAATGTCCCGCTAAACAGAGAGAATTGAGCGAGAAAAAACTCAGCGAAAATTAGGCTGACACGAGCGGGAAAAATGAACGAGAATGGAACGAGACATTTGTACCGCCGCGAAATTGGAGCGCCTTTACGAGCGGTAATCTGGCGAGATTCAGGCCTGATTCAGGGTAGGAAAAATCCCGCTGGCGAGCGAGACGACAACAGCGGTTCGAGTAACTCTACATCTCTATATATAACTAGTACAACGAACAACAATTTCAAAATACATGTGTTAGGTTTATTTTGTAACCTTTGTACACAATAAAATTGCATTAGTGGTGTAAGACGCTAAACTAGCAGACGTTGTAATAAAGGTAAGACCCACAACATTTTTTATAGCTAGGCAAAGGTTAACCTGGAATTGATATTTTTACGGTACCGAGCTCGAAGGAAACTACAATTATTTCTCATGATCAATGTCGAACTCGGCAGTATAAAATGTAGATAATCATGTGCCACTGATAATTATAATTTTCAAGGACACTTTGCTCACCTCAGTGTTAATTGTGGACAGTTCTTCCATATTCTTTCCCTTGTGGAAAAATGGACTTCAATACAATTCGAGAGTGACTTCAATTTGCAGCAGATCAAAGAACCTAAATTTATCGTGGCGAACATTATCCTTTGGAGCCAATCCGACCGAGCAGACATTTACAAAACGGCTTCAGATCTTCGCTCTAGGAAAGCGAAACATTAAAATCGTTTCCCAACTGAACTGCATAAGTACTTCACGCTAAAACTGTCCGCGCTTTTCTACGTTGTAAGTCAAATTACCAACGGTCGAGAATGTTTTCACCTCAATTTTGTAATGCGATCGGGCAGGATAATAAGAAAACAATCGTTTCACAAAAGTTGGCCAATTACATTTACGCCTCAGCTGTCCCAAGGGAACTTTGCGATAAAATCCGACATATGCCTGTCACGAAATGTGGAGTAATGGTGCTTTATTCGCCGAAACTGTTCAGAATCTTCCACTTGGAAAAATATTTTTTCAGTGCATTGTCATAAAATAAAACACACATATAACGGATAGCCGTTGGCACAAAAACGGACCGTAATATGAAACCAGTGAGACTGAATCGTTCCGGATCAGTCGGATAACTACAAAATCTAAGCTTAAATCGTGGTGAGTTTTGGCTCGTGTTCAGTCTGTTATATGTTGTATTGAGAAAGATATAATGAAATAAAGAATCCTAATTAATTTAAGGTTTGACTTCGTAAACAAAACACATTAGATGTTGGGCTTTTGTTACGTTTCTCACTAATTCAGGCTAGAGTTAGGCTTGAATAAGACTTTGTCAAGCCAGACATTTTCGTACGGGAAGCACTCAGACCAGATATATAATCAACAAATTTCTCTTTATCTTTGTCTCGTTGATTCTGGCCGCATTCTCGCTCATAATACAGCCAGACAAATGTCTCGTTGAGTTTTACGTAGCTTTTCAATAATGATAACTTCAGTCTCGCCCTGTCACGTTCAAATCTAGCCAAATTCCCGCTCGGACAGTGGCAAGACAAATGTCTCGTTCTCGTTGCAAAGCGAGACAAATTTCGTGTCTCGCTTTGTCCCGTTCCATTCTCGCCGCGAAAAAGGCTTTCTGGCCAGAATCAGGCTGGATTCTTGCCGTGTCTGGCTGTAAATTTTCGTACGGGTAGCTGAGCTTCAAACAATGGAACTATTTTTGTATTTGGCGTGAAGCCACACATTGAAGAATTTTTCACAATTCTGTAACAAAAGTGTTCAACAGCGAAGGTTTGCGAAGCCATCGTTTATCTCCTGTTGGCAGTTGGAGACTGGGTACAAGATGTGATTCCCAAATATGGAATATCAAAATCATGGGCTGTTTTTCGCAGGTGATCACGCGCTGGCGGCAACGAAGAACTGTTATGTCGATTTGATATATATTTTTCCTTTTTGTGAGAAGAACGGGTAGATAACTTGTGTGCTATCGACTCGACATGCCTGCTATTCGATTTCATCTACAAGTTTGCCCTGAATCATTCACCATTCATCAACTACGCAGTATGTGTTCCTATAAATGTGATCTCGTTATATTCAAATAAAGAAACCTTAAGCTTATATTGTAAACTTGGTGTAATCTTTTATACTTTGCTGCACGCGTTCAAGCGCTCATTTCCTGCGAAAATCACCGAAGGTTTCCTTGACTTTAACCGAGTATAACCCGACGGCAGCGATGGAGTTCTCGCAACAGGAGCAGGTAAAAGATATAAAGTTGTTTTTCTCCATTTCTCCATATACAGAAACATATCTAAGCTTCCAGTCTTGATAACGATTTGAAAACCTTGCAAAACAACAAATCTTCCTTATGCAATGCGACTTGCGTTACTTCATACTTGATCGTACATTTAACGTTTTTTAAACTAGTGTAGGATTTCGATTCTGGACTAACCGTCCCACTTCTAGAGAAGTCACCGATTTTGAGTTCAAAGACAGCGTGACAGATTGTAATTCAATTGATGTTTCCTGCGCAATTTGCTTTTGTCAGTTGATCGTTTGTATACAAAATTTTCTTACTAAAATTGACTTAATAAAAATACGAGTAAGTTTGTGTGTAAAAACATAAACTTTTGTGTCTGGATGTCAAGTATCAGGCGTGAAGTGAAATGGTTGTGTGGAAAATCGAAGTCAAACTGAAAATATAAGCATGCCGCTGTGTGTGACCTATGTTTCACCTGTTTCACCTGACCTTTAATTTAACCGTCAAAGAGTTAAAAACACTCCCCAACAACTTAAATGACAAAAAAGTAAAGTCACAGTGATTAGAAATCAATCAGGAGGTAGTATAAGACTTCTGTACCCATACAAAATTTATAGTTTAAACTAAAACAGAAAATTTAACTTGGATACATTTGATAATTATCCAGAAGTCAATGCAGCTCTTTATTGCAGTTAATTTAACCATCCAGACTAAGGCTAATTGCAAGCAGTGATGTTCTGTTGTTGTTTTATCTGCATATGTATACAAATAGCATGGATAACATTGTAACATTGTTAGCAATTTTCGTAACAACTAAGTTGTGAAACACTCCACTGTTAGTACTGTTAGGAGCCATCAATAAGGTTCAAGATCAAACACCACATAATTCAACTTCTAGTTGCAAAGGATTATCAATAAACCATCCATCTTTGAACACTAATGACGACCAAATTGCATAACCTACGATTTTATTAAAACTGTGTCGAGTTAAATTGGATATCACATTTTCTTGCCTGCAACTTCTGTTTGGTCTTGTTTATTTATGTATTTCGTCATTTATTTCTTTTATTTTTTTACATAACACGTTCTGTAATTAGCTGCACAGTTAGCTACAGACACGCGCCATGCTGCTCTAACATGAAACCAGAAGCAAGAAAGAGGTGTTCGTAGTCCAAAAACAATTTGGTGAAGGATACTGATTACAGAATGAGAGAGACAGAGACAACATTGTCTGAGCCTAGGGTTTTCTTTTATGATGCAGTGTAAATAAATAGTTAATTAACTCATCCTGGGCTCCTATAAATGTGTGTAGGGCTCCTAACTTTTGATTTTGGGAGCCCGAAGGGCTCCCGAAAATTTTCCTTAGGCAGCAGCCTTGGATGGTTTTCTATAATGGCTAGATGGCATAAAATATATTGTGTAATGGGTAAAGAGTCACTTTGCATTTCTGCTAGGGCACTATGGAATACACTTTGGCATACTTACCCTCTTAGCTGGTGGCAAACTTTCATCCTCCTTTATTGTAATTTTCTTAGCTTCCTCAAGATTCTTTTCCCTCTGTTGAGCTTTTTCTGCCTTGTGTGTCAAAAAATTACAACCAGTGAAAATCAAAAACTCAGGAAATTACAGATTGTAGTTAGTAACTAAGACACTGTAAAACAGATGGTAGTTAGTATGCCTAAAAAACAAAAATCAGGACACAGGGACTCCAGGACCCAAACCAAAATGTTCTAGTCCAGTCCCCGTTATTAACTAGCAAATGTTCTACTTTTAATTAAAAGAAATCAGGATAATGGCTTTTCAATAAGAATTACCCCTTTTTTGTCTCTCTCTTCACATTTCCTTTTCTCTTGAGCATAAAGTTTAGTCACTTTTTTTAGCTGGGCCTTAGCAAGTTTTTCATACCTCTGAAAATAAAAGAAATAAACAATAAGCAACAACCCTTAGTCTCAACCCCTTGCAGTCCTGAAAGGCAAAAAAAGTCGTGTCTGATCTCCAGGATTGAACTTGGCAGTTGGTTCACAAGTGCTGGTGCTTAAACCCCATTTCTGTAGCACGAAGCTACTAGATAGGAGCATGATAGACAGATAACCATCTCCCCTCTCCTGGGCAGGATGCTAGTCTACCACAGGGTCTCCCACAGCATTCAGTTAGGTTTCCCCTAATGTTTACAGCTACCCATTCAAACATCCTAGTGGAAAGAGAGGATATGGAGCAAAGACTCTTGTTTAGGGAAACAAGAGGACTGAATACAGAGACCAAGCCTTCAACCACTTATTAACCCTCTCTTTTTCCTATCAAAAGCCTGCTTGTAAGTCTAATGCTACACCACTGTGCTACTGTACACCACTGTGCCTCCTCCTTAAAATTATGGGAAGTTTAAATTATCACTGTACCTCTTCTTCAGCTTTACCATCCACCATGATGTGAGGAAGCGGTTCTTCTCCTTCAGTGGCACGCAAGGCCTACAGGAAAATTTAACATTTAACAATTTTACACAATGTTCAAATCAGCAATAACTGGATGGTCACTGGCCAAAAAATGCTGAAACAAACGTTTAAAATTACAGACGTTTCAATCGAAAACCTTTGACCTTTATCAGTAAAGGAATTAAAACTGTAACAGTAAACATGTGGTCCTCAATTATGCAGCCATCCAACATACAGTAAGAAAGGGGGGGGGGGCGGGGGGAGAGACACAACAAGTTAGCAAATTTTTTATTTTTTCCAGCAATTCAGTAGTTGCTAATTAATATCAGTGGTACAAGGATAGATAATTAAATTTCTTGACATGTAAAATAATTATGATGAAAAGATTTAAATACTTGTTTTATTACTCATAGTCTTCCTTTTTATTACCTGCATGACAGTTTTGAAAGGCTTCTGCAGAGACCCATCACCTGTCTCATCATTTCCTTCTTTTTCAGAGGTGTAGATCACTGGACCATCGGCTGTATTTACAGACACAGGAAATAAATATCTGTCAGAGTGTGTACTGCATGCTGTGGATACTGAATTACGTGACAGAATTAATTATAATAAAAAATGCAAAGTACATGTATTTCTGATCATACTTTTATTAATGATTGGCAAATACTTCATTGTACATGTACATCTACATCCCTTCCCCACTAAACAACAAGGATTTCAATAATCATGTCTACTGTTACGCATTTACAAGTACTCAGAGCTGTGCTGTTAGAGTAAATTCCAAACAACTAAAACGGCATTGAAACAGCAACATGAATATTAAAGAAATGAAATGGCAACAAATGACAAGACTGTCTCAATGAATCAAACTGAGACAGTAAGAGAAAGTTACTAAGATAACTGGACAGATTTTTGACAGGGGCATGCTTACTGCTCAAAACTGGGACAAAACAGTTTTGAAATTCAGACAGCAGACATACCTACACCCCCTACCAGGACCTCAATTAAGAATTCAACACAAAGAAGGAACTAACCTAGACTTCTAAGGGGGGCATACATTCTAATGGCCCTTGTTAAGCTAGCTTGGCATGCACTGTCTTGAGTATGGATCTTTGGATGTCTATCCAGTCTACAGCAATAAACTGAAAGGGGACGCTTTAGGGTGCAGAGCCATGAAGCCCTTCGGAGATAGGAAGGGGAAGAACAGCGCATCTCTAGCTAACTTGGCCCTAGGAGAAATTTAAAAAACAAACATGCTAAAGGCTATGTATAAAGAGGTTTGTAAGGTTACTTAAGGTCACTAGCTAAAATTTTTTTTTTCTGGGAGGGGAGAGGAAGGGCCTGGAAATTGCTTACGAGGGAGGTGGACGAAGCCAGGTCTCTTGCTACCTTCAAACGAGAAGTCTTACAGGAAATTAGATCTATGAAGTGTACATGTCCTTTAGACAGATATATTGAGTGGCTGTTGAAAGTTACCCTGGTAGAAATTATGCAAACAATCTTAATAGGACCCTACAGGATCTTAAATAGGATCCTGATAAGATCCTATTTAAGATCCTGTAGGGTCCTATTGATATCCTGTATCCTAAAGGACCTTGTTTAGGATTCTGTAGGATCCTGTTTAAAACTGTGGGATCCTACAGGATCCTGTGAACTCAAGATCCTACAGGATCCTAGATCCTGAAAGACTTACAGGATCCTGAGTAGGATACTATTATACAACATGGTTAGGATTATTGCTATGTAGGATCCTGGGTAGGATCCTGTGTGAACTTACAGGATCCTGTAGGATCTTATAGAATCGCAGAAATTCCTGTAGGATCCTGTTAAGGGTTTTTAAGGAGTGTTAAAAATGTGCTTAGTACTCGCCAAACCCGTCTTCTTTTAAATTAACATCTTACATTAACCACAAGAATGGAGAACAAGTCATGTTCTCTTGATGTGCCTTTCCCATTAACTACTACAAATGATGGAGAGGGAAAACTGATTATCCTTCATTGATGGCTCCCCATGGTTTTCTTGGTGGCTCAGTTTCTTTGCTTTCAACATAATTCTCTTCTGTCCTTTAACGTATAGAGCATTCAGTTTAAGTCTGCCCTTGCATTATCTTTGTTGCCTTTAATTTTTATTTAAGGTTGTGAACATAGCAAGTGCTCACTTTTCAACCCCTTTTGAATGAGTACTGTAGGTTCTCACAAAATCAAAGAAATACAGTAATTGGCAAAAATTACTATTGTTGCTGAATTTTAAGGGGTGAAAAAATCATAGTTGCAAATAATATTCCTAATACCACTGTCCTGTCGATAACCAATCATGTTCTAACAGGTATTTAATTATTGACATAATTATCAAAACAAATGAGAAATGTAGTTTTTTCCTTCCTTTATCTTTTCAGAAATACAATTTAATTCCTCTTTAGTACAGTAAGCTTACACTATACGAAATAAAATCAAGAAATTTGCATGGCAAGGTTAAGTCTTCTATTTCGCGATTAAAACTAAGGAAACTGATAAACCCTTGTGACTTGCACGATACACAAGACCCTGCTACGGACAGAGAAGATATGCAGTTGCTTAGAGAAAAGCCCCCTCTCACTTGCAATGGCTGCCTAATCTATTTTGGGCGGCGATTTTTTTCCATGCTTTCCATTCAGACTTTTACGAAGTCTGAATGGAAATGGTCAAGATCGAAAGATCATCGTCACTCACTATGTATGCACGGTCTCAGGGGGGAGAAAACGAAAGTACAAAATCTGCGTGGTATGACTATCCGTGTGTAAGATTAAATTGTATTTATATATTAAAGAAATATTTAGAACTCCGACCGCTGTCAAAGCAGTCTACTTCAAAGAAGATGTAACTTTTAAACCATAAAACAGGCTTTCGTGCGAGAGAAAATTCCGAACAAAACTTATGGAACTGGAAAACAGCTCATGTGTATGTGTGTAGGGATATTGGCACGCCGGCTTCACACGTGGAACTTCCCTTACCTTGTACATCCATCTTTTCCATGTCAGAGTTCAGAGAATCAGCCATCATTCTTCTTTGTCAGTTCCTCAAACGATTATACAGCTTAAATAATTTAGAAAAGGACAAATACTTTAGGGAATTTCAAGCGAAGTTGGAATCTATTTTACGACAATGCCGGGCGGTGTTGCATCAGGCAAACTGGAGCCTTCGATGAACGATGAAAGAGGAATTTCAGCGGGTTTTCAAATAAAACAGTCCCATTTTAGTAGGGTGGGCTAGGGAGATAAAATCGGGGAAAACAATACAATTTTGAAGAGATTTTTATGAGTCATGAAACATTTTGAGTAGTTTAAAATTTTATAAGATTTTATACAGGGAACAAAAATCTAAATCTTTCTTATTTCTTTCTTCTTTCTCACTTTTTTTTCTTTATAGTACGCATGAAAATCTTACCCCACCCTCCATTGGGAGTGGAATTGTTTCAATGGCGGCAAAATGGGAGGATATGTGGAAGTGTTGTCTGCCATTTACATGTATTTTGGCGCATAACAATGTCATTTGCCTAATTTTTATGCTTTCCACAGGAGCGTAAGCTTTGAAAGATGTATCGCTCACTTGAAGCGATTCTGCATCATACGCGAAGAGTATATTCAATTCGACTTCGCTTGCCCTGTTTGTCTAGTCGCGGATGTTCTACAAAGTTTCCCCACGATGTTACTCCGTCAAATGAGGAACACGAAAGATTCAATCCCCTCGAAATACAGATGCTGTCTAGTTCGTTACACGATCAAGTTTTTCACGGCAAAACGGAAACCTACGATCCACGAGTGGTCAAGAAATGTCAAGAACATTTAAAGGCGCATAATTTGTGGAACAAAAGCGGAACAGTCCTACCCGAAGTCGATTTCAAGCTTCCACCTCTTCTGGGCTCAAACATCGATGAACACTTTAGTAAGATTGCAGAACAACAGAGCAAGTCTTACTTTGAAAAGGCTCAGAAGTTGGCGAGTTTAACACTGTCTGCTATACCAGATGAGTGGAGCTTCTCTCCAGGGTGGACTAAGTATGTTTATGGTGATGAGGGTCTAGTCACTTCATCAGTGGATGTCCCACAAGAAGATGCTCTTATCTTTGACGTGGAGGTCTGTGTCAATGAAGGCCCTTTTCCTGTGATTGCTGTAGCAGCTTCTCCTGTCGCATGGTAGGTGTGCTGAGTCTGCTGACTTAACGCAATGTACACTCTGTACTGATGTATTGGATGTCAGTTTCCATAGCCTGTGTACAGCCAACCCTCTGTAAAAACTATACTTTAAAATGTTGCCTCTTACCTCAGAGCCAGAACAAGCTGAGGTAGTTGCTTGGCCGTTGTTCTGATTCTGAGGTCACATCGATGAAAACAGGAGAGGGGCATCTCCTAGCCCATCTGTGATGCATGCTCCTTTGGTTATATTTGTCTTAAAAAAAGTTAATGGGGATGTTAATTACTTGATTTATTTTATTTATTGAGGTACTGTTGGGTAAGTCCAAGGCTTGTGGAAGACAAGAGTTACCAGTGGTTGGTTCGACCAAACCCTAAGCTCTACATTCCCTTGGAGATTCCCCAGGATCAAGATTGGAGTGAAGCAGAGTGGAGAGAGAAACTAATTGTTGGTCATAATGTAGGATTTGACAGATCGTTTATAAAAGAGCAATATTACATCAAGGTAAGATTTATTTAATTTATTTACATGTAATTAACCATCCACAGACTAGAGAAGAGGGGTGGGGAAAAATTCCACATTCAAATTAAGTCATCAATTACTACCCCCTGTTTGGATTTTAAATTGGCTGAAAAGGTATACTGGTAGGTTGTGCAAATTTAAGAGGCTTTCACAGGAAAAGGCACTCTTGTCCTCCCCATCCCTTCCCCAACCATTTTTGATGAAAAAAATTTTTGGCCTCAATTAGTAAAAAATTCAATGTACAGGGTCATGCGGAAGAGTTTTTATATTATTATGGTATGTGATATCCTGAAAAGTTTATAATAAGTGTTTTAGCTTTTGAGGTTGAATGGGATTGGATTGTTGAATTTTAATTCAAGAGTTTTTATAGAAAAAGTGATTCTTACCCCTCTACCATTTCCCGTCATCATCATCGTCGTCATCATCATCATCATCATCATCACTTTGTCTTTGTCATCATAACTTCAACTCTGATGATGACTTCTGCACAGGTTGTCAAAAAATCAGTCAAAACAACAACAACAACAACAACAAGTTTTTCAAGTTTATTCAACAATATTTACACTCAAACGAAGAAAACCGTGAACACTGAAAATATTTCTGGAATGTTTATTGTGTTTTGACCAATCACATGCGAGACCTTGTAACCGCAGAAAACAAACGGGTTTCTCAGTCACGGAATTGAGTTGGTTCTCCACTTGTTTTGAAAGACCTTAACTTAAAAGAATTTCAATTGTTATTTCTTTTTATCTGAAAGCCACATGCACTACGGGAGCGAAAAAAGTGTGAGTGGTCTTTGGCTTGTTGCGGCTGCATTGTAGCAACGACCGCGGACTGTCAAAACCGGCGTTCGTTACTCTTCAACAACCTGGTGTACCGTTGCTAAATTTGAAAATGTCATTTTCAAAATGTGCAACGACCCGTTATATGATGCAAGCCTGGCTCGAAGGCATGGATGCTTCGGCCTAAATAAATCGAGTTAGCTGTGCTATCAATGGGCGATATGGAGAGAGAACATTGCAGTTTTTACTTCAAGGTGAAATAACTCCCGCTTGAATTGGTTTTATTTGAAATGTCGGAAACGCTGATCGTTGCGTCGGTTTGTCGAAAGATTTTATTGGGCAAAAGCGCTCAAACCTATTTTCGCTTGCGTAGTGCATGGGGCTCTCAGATAGAAAGGAATAGCACTTCCAATTTCTGTAAGATAAACTGGTGAAGATTAAACCTTGTCGTCTTTCGAAACAACTCGATTCCGTGACTGAGAACCCATTCGTTTTCTGCGGTTACAAGGTCTCGCATGTGATTGGTCAAAACACACATTCCAGGAATATTTTCAGTGTTCACGGTTTTCTTAATTTGAGTGTAATAAAATTTACATACATGTACATACTGCTCAACCTGGAAATAACAAACTAAGGCTAATCTAGGTGGGTAGAACAAAAACTACTATTACTGTAAGATTACTATTAATAATATTATAAATAAAGAAGAGAGAAAGAAAGAAACAAATAAAATTGTAAATTATAAATCGGGAAGTTTTAGATGTGTCAACTGGGCAAGCAATACGGTCACTCACCTACACTGTACAGTACTTTTCAAGACTACACTCACTTGGAGAATTATACACAGCCCACTAAAAAATTTTTGTCTGCGAATAATTTTTCTGTATGAGGACATCAGTTGCCACTATTCTTGACATGGACTATGTTGAGTAATGTATTTTGTCAAAGGCACTAGCAAGAGCTGGCTGATAACAGAGGTGGTGTCCAAACTATCAGCCTTCAGATCCAAAGTATGGCATGCTAATGTCTAGCACTATCCGACCTAAACTTTCTATTCTCTAGGGACCTAAAACGTACTTCCTAGATACTCTGAGTCTGCACATGTGTATCTCTGGCTTCACAAGTCTCCAGCGTGGCCTATGGGAATCAGCTAATGCAGGGCGCATTGGTAAAGTGCCATGGATGCTGATTGGTTCAGGCAACAAACTGATCGACCTTCACCAACTGTACTGTGGTGGTGATGTGCTGGACAAGTCAATGGTGAAAATTTTTGTGGAAGGAACGCTTGATGATGTTAGGGAAAACTTTCAGGTATTTTAATAAGTACTTCAGCCTGCTTCCTTCTCCCAAGATCAAAAGGGACAAAAATTTGTCAAATTTCATTTCGAAAGAACTTTATTTAAAAAAAGCAGTTCATTATTTTTAAGATTCCATTCACAGATACAGAGTTAAGGTTACTATTAATAGCACTTTAATAGAAATAATATTATATACTAGACTAAGTATCTTTTGTATTGTTCCTCATTGAATCTTTGTAACCATAGTGACTCTTTTTTAATGGTTAACTGTTCTTTTTTTTTAAGTTTTAAAAGTTTTTTAATCCTGTTGAAAGATGGGAGAGATATTCCACTGTTAATAAATGATAATTATACATAATTATATAAACGCCTCAGCTTAGTTGTGTTCCATCTAGTATATCAAGAATTGATATACATGTACTAGTTCTTTCAAGAATTAATTGATTTACTTAATTCTTGGTTTCAACAGGATTTAGTGACATACTGTGCAAAGGATACTGCTGTCACTCAGGAGGTATTTGCTGCTCTGTGGCCTAAATTCCTGGACAGGTTTCCCCACCCTGTTTCTTTTGCTGGAATGCTAGAAATGGGATCAGCATATCTTCCTGTTGGTGACTCCTGGGAAAACTACATCAGAGATGCTGATGATACTTATGAAGACCTGGAGAAGGAGATGAAGTGCTCATTGATGAAACTAGCAGATGATGCATGCAACTACCTTCATGGCAAAAGGTTTCTAAATTGATCTGTAATAATATTATTGATCTAATAAAAGTTTAAACAGGGATCATATGGGTCATGGAAAACCTGGAAAGTCGTGGAATTTAAGAATTTCATTTTCCAGGCCTGGAAAGTCGTGGAAATTAAGTGTGTGTCATGTAAAGTCACGGAAAATGAAGTTCATTGTACAAAATATATTCAGCAGTCATTTTTCTCCTGAATAAAAAAGCAATAAGAGAAAATTGGTGGGTTGCAAAATAGATATGCATTTACAGTCCTGGAATTTTAACATCTTAAAACGGTATATGCCCTGTAAAAGCAAACAAGAAATCGTTTTCATCAAGTCCGTGTCATCTTTGAGCCCTTGATGTTTGGATTAGATAACCATCGCTCTAAGGGCCAATTTAGAAGGTACAATTCTTGCTTGCGACTGTCTTATGCGACTTTTGTAGCACAATGATGCTGCTAGTATCAGGTGAAAGTGAAGGTCGGAAACAACGACATTCTTATAACATTATTTGTGGCTACAGCTGTCATAGGGTTTTAAAACATGTTTCAAAATCGGACAACATATTTCTGCTCTGTGCAACTGTCATGAAGATGTTGTATGTCTAATTTAGACGACACGATTCATGTTCCATTCATGATGTGAGCAAGTCACATACAACAGTTGTAAGCAAAAATCGTACCGTCTAAATCGGCCCTAACCACCTGAGCTGCGAGGCTAAGCTGGGAGCAGGTCATGAAAAGTAGAATTACTCTAGTCAGCGCAATAGAAAAGTGTGAGTAGAAAACAAAGTGAGGAGCCATGAGAGTGCTGTAAGGGACCAATTACATGAGGCGAGCTGGCCCGGTTAGCCGGGCTGGCTCGTTTTGCCGAGATGACTGACTGCTCAGCCCGGTATTACATGAGGTGAGCGAGCCCGCCTGCGGCTAAATTTAGAGGCTGTCGTGAGAAAGATGGCTACCTCAAAGAGAATGATCAGGTGATTTAATTTTCACTAATCCATTATTTTAGTGTATTATTTTCAGTTTTATGTAGCTTTATGGTCTGATAAACCTTTATGTGTTATACAGAAAGAGAAATATTGACTTTCTGGTGATCCATTTTGCTCTGAAGCGAAATTTAGTGACAAAAAAGTGTTGGCCAGGCAATCGCGATTACATGGTAAATTTTCAGCCCGTTTAGCCGGGATCCCAGCGTCGCAATACTGGGATTCCAGCTGGCTGGCCTGAGATTTTTCCATGTAATCGCGAAGGTTTAGTGTGTTTAACATACGTGCCGAGATCCCGGCAAACCGAGCCAGCCCACCGCATGTAATCGGCCCCTAAAGTCGATTTGTTCCCTAACACTGTCTATTCTCATGACTGTTAGGTATGCCAAAGACCCTTGGCTTTGGGAATTGGACTGGTCTGTCCAGGAAATAAGAACCAAGAAGCTTAAACCTCCAAAGAAGAAGAGAAAAAAGAAAGTGAATGAAAACACTGAAAATGCAAAAGAAAACACTGTTGATTCTGTTGGACATTCTCTTGCAACTGGCGCAAGCACAACTTGTGACCTCTTGGCCGAAGATGAAATGATTGATGATAATAACATTGAAGTAGTTGAAGGCTTAAAGAGCTCTTTGGACATCCTTGCAACCATTCCTCCAGCTTCTGATGTGATGTACAAGAGACGGCAGAACTTGCCGGGCTATCCAAAGTGAGTGGGCCTTAACTAACCTCCAACGCTGTTTAACGTTAAGTCTGAGGCCCCACTTTTAATGGAGTGAAATAAAATACTGTTGTACAGGTCGACTAAACAATTAGATTGGACAATCGTTTGCTAAGAAACAAACTCGATGCCAAAACTTGGGTCGCTGAATTTTTTTGCCATATTTTTGGACTAAAATTCTGCTTCACGGCGAAGCTTTTGACCAATGCGGCACTTATCAAGGCATGTTGGTTAGTCGCTGAAAACGTGAGTCAGTGAGCCAATCAGAAAGCTAGAAATTCAATAATCGAGATTGAGAATTTAAGGACGGTGCCTCCTTTTGTTACTGCACATACGTTACGCGCATCTCGAGATATTCGGGTTTCTTAAGGAATTTACCTACTGATGCAACAATATTTTTGCGCTGTTTATGACTATGTGGAAAAGGCAGATCTTAGCAAGGGCTATCAGAATCCAAAAACAAAATTGGGGTTAACTACGCATTTTTCAGAGATAATTGAGCTTAAATTTGGAAACTGAAAATGCCATACATTCTTTGTATTTTAACGCTTTTTTAGAATTATGGTTGCACATTGCATCTTTTTGGATTCCAACAACCCTTGCTAAGATCTACGTTTCCCTATAGTCATAACCTTTGCAAAAATACATCGCTGTTAGGAGGCACCGTCCTCAAGCGAGATACATGTATGGTTTTCTGTGTTTTGTTAGTTGGTACAGATCTCTCTGTATCGGACCATCGGACAAAGAAGAGTGGAAGGAGGGACCTGTAAACATCAGTCCTCAGTGTCAAGTGGCACCCATGCTACTGCGCATGACATGGGATGGCTTTCCGCTGCATTACAGCCGTAAACATGGCTGGGGGTACCTGGTGCCTGGTAGGACGGACAATCTGATGACCAGTCACATCACATTACCAGACAATGAAGAAGAGCAGATGGAAAAAGAGAAACCAGAAGTACCATTTCCAACAAGGTACAGTAACTTCAATTTACTTAGACTACCAAATGCTACCAAAATCGGTTGACTGTCAACGGTTTCCTTCATGTACGTGTTCTGCCTAAGCTCTGCGGCATGTACATGTTCTTCTTAACCTTTGTGAGCCTTGTTGTTGATTTAATCCACCTCTTAAGTCTTTTTCACTTATTTAACCTTGTTCAGTGTGATTAGGTCTTTTTTCTTCTTCCCTATGCAGTAGTTCCTAGAGTCTTTCAACTTTTCTGCATATAGAAGGGCCGAATGTCAGCTGGAGTGCAAGTCCTGACGAACTCCATTAGTTAAACTAAACTAAGTTGAACTGAACTAAATTAAACGCAACTTAAATGTTTCTTATTTCAGACCTTAATTATATGTATATATATATGATCTGGCTGTTTTGTATTTCAGAGCATTTGATAACCTTTGGAAAAAGCACAGCATGAACAAAACTCAAGAAAGTGACGACAGAGATCCAAAGTTTGACAACGGGGAGGTTGACGTGTATACCCTCAACGAAGATCAACTGTGGGCAAGATCAGAGCTAGAAGAAATGCGGAAACCCACAAGTACTCAAATCAAGAAATCTTCGGGTGCACTGGTTCAGTCTGAGGACGTGGAAGGAGAAGGAGAGAAAGTTTCGAAAAAGAAGGCCACTAAAGTTAAAACTCAAGGAACAGCCTCAGGCGCTGAGGGCAGACCTGATTTTTATCACGG
Organism: Siderastrea radians; assembly: GCA_964017195.1. Lineage (NCBI taxonomy): Eukaryota > Metazoa > Cnidaria > Anthozoa > Scleractinia > Rhizangiidae > Siderastrea > Siderastrea radians. Next base: position 63,974,195 of record OZ024889.1, on the reverse strand, counting down.
TGTTGGACCTTTTAATGATGTAAATTTTCCAGGAGTATGGTTTTTTCGAATACCACACAAGGTTTGTGTCACAGTGTTCATAATCCCCTGTTTCTATGTGATGGCGGACATCGATCGCTGAGTCGTTGAGTTCAGCATCAGTTTTTATAACACAGCAAGCGACATCTCGAGAACGACCAAAATAGCTGAAGGAGTGGGTGGCGTCCCGCCAGATATCGCTTGCCATGTTATTTAAGATAGTATTCGAATCTGCAATCGAACTAGAGACTCATACATGTAGCATACGGGAAATTGGAGACTGCTAATAGTCCCGATTTAAGCTTAAATTGGTGTAAGCGTTTTTATAGTTACTAGAACAGTTATTGTAGGCTTTTGGTGGCACTGATTCATTCTTCCGGCCTTACGCGCCTTCTCGGTTATTTACCCCAACGTTTTCAAGGATCGTATATTACATGGACTCGTCAACTTCTGTATCATTCGAAACTGCATATGAATTATTTTGCCTTTATTTTTTAGTTCACAAGCAATTAAAATAAAGAGAGAATCCTCAGTCTCAGACAAAACTGTTGAGATAATTTTTACACTTTGCATGTGTTAAGTGTTTTCATGAAAATCCAAGGTTACACTAGCCTGTGTAGCAAGCGTTTTCGTGTGTGTGCTAAACGCTACGAAGGCAATTCAAGCATCGTCAACTCTTCCCAATAATGGGAAAGGGCAATTGTTGTTTTGCCGCCGTCATACCCTCAATTAAGACAACATAAAAGGAGAACTTGAGAGAGATGAAGCACATCTGCGGTGTAGTCCTTATTTCCATACATGTATGTTACTGTGCGCACTTTGCGTATGCTTCAACTAGTAATTTTTTTCCGAGCACGCTGTTTTTTACTTTTGTCCCGCACCCAAGCGTAAGCACAAGAAACATTTTGATCCTTGTGTTTGCACTTATGCTGTGTATTCATTTCCCAATGCTTGTGTGGGCTCTTGTACTTAAGCTTACGATTGGACTTGTTCATGCCTTGATATATAAAACCAGGCTCCGTTTAACAGAGAGCGGTTTTGAATCTGAAGGAATTTCGTCGCTTTTCAGAATGGCGAGAACTACCGCTGTGGAAACCCTTTAGCCAAGGACTATATAAGCAAGATTGAGGATGGAACGCTGGTGGCATCCGGTGATCACAGCGCTCACAAGACACTGATTATCAACAAGATGATTTCCTCATGGAGAAACGCCCAGAAACGCATCAGGTTAGGAGCTACTTTTTTGTGTCGAATGTTGAGAATAAAGTCGGATTAAATGAGAACAAAAGTGGTTGAGAGTTGATGAGAGTTCAACGGTGCCACAAGCTTTTCTTGGGTTCTCATCGAATCGTGTGAATTCTCATCGGCGCTAAATATTGATGTCACCATCGAGTTTAATGCCTCTTTGTTATCTTACAAGAACGCATACATTTTGATGCTCTTTGGCCTAACGTCGACACTTAAACGATCAAAATCACTGATCATTGCGGTACGTTTAAAAACCCGTTATTTTCAAAACACTTTAGTGTGTGGTCGGGTGAAACTGACGGGGACTCTCGAAAGCGCTGGCAACATTTTTTCCCAATTGTTGCGGACGATAGGTAAAAACGCATCAAAAGATATCCCGTTTTCAAATGAAAGCGCATCAGCGTGGACAAGTGAAAACGATGTCAATACGCTCATGTGGACGAAAATATTTTGCTACGTTTAAGTCCATCTGAAAACGGAAAACTGTTCAAATTTTTCATGAGAATTGACAAGAGTTCGAACACCTTCTCTCGTTTTGCGGCCTACCAAATCTCTTACGCTCCCAAAGATTCTCTCTGGGATTAATCCTCTTAGCTTGACGAGTCAAGGATAACATACAAATCTTGTCATTGATACTATGGCCTTTTCTTTTTCTCTCTCTTTCTTAGATCTCAGTTGGCTGTTTGGTTTAATCTGGAAGATCTGCCCTCGGAAATTACAGGGTACACTGAAACACTGATCTCTTTTACGAATTTCCTCATGTGTTGTTACACTGTGAAGCAAACCTTCGGAACTTTTCGATTACAGATCCGACAAGTACAGTGCAGATAACATGCTCGGTGCCATCTTGCCGCGTGTCATTACAGCTGGGACGGTGACAAGGAGGGCAGTAGAACCCACGTGGTTAACGGCTAGCAACCCAAGGGTGAGTAGCGGATCCAAATTACTTCTTAATAATGATCATCATCTTCGTCATCGTCGTCGTCGTCGTCGTCATCATCATCATCATCATCATCATCATCATCATCATCATCATCATCATCATCATCATTACTGTCGTCATCGTCATCATCATGTGTTTATTTTGATTGGTCAAGGGCACGTGCAGAGTGTAAGTCACTGACACGAGTGTTTGTTAACCAGTTGCAAGGCTTCATCGAATGTGAAGCGAGAGCAAATTCAAATCTATTTGTCGACAGGCAAACAAAGGAAATCTCTGTACACCTCGTTTTTGCCTAACCACCACCCCCCCCCCCCCCACCACCACCTCTGCCCCACCTATATGCGTGAAAGGCCCAAGGTCTGTTACCTTTCCTTCCTCCCCGGCCCTGCAAAGGAGAGTTATGTTCTCTTACCTACTCTCCCCCCACCACCTAAAAATAGTTTTGACCATTTCCCTTAATTCTGCGCGTGCACGTGAACGGCTGTGTGTACAAAATCCACTCGTTTTAACGACGTTTGTTTGTAGGAGGATCGTGTTGGCTCTGAACTGAAGGCCATGGTACGGGCTCCTCCAGGGTACTGTTTAGTAGGGGCTGACGTAGACAGTCAGGAGCTCTGGATTGCTGCTATATTAGGAGATGCACATTTTGCTGGGATCCACGGTAGGTCCTAATTGTAGAATAAAGATCTCTGTCAAATGATAAAGGTGACGAAACGGGTCCCCCCAAAAAACTCAGTCAAGATAGGTATCCAGTCTCAATCGAAGTTTAATAAACGTTAGTCTGAAATGTCGACTGTCTTTCAGCCCTAGGGAGAAGTGTTGCATGATGCAAAATTAAAATTGAAGGCGCAAAGGAAACTACCAAAGAGACGGCTGAGATTGTGGTTTGGGTAAAGCCTATACATGTATCCGGAAGCTGGAGTGAAAACGGCTGAAGTCTAAAGTAGCATATTTCAGACTTGTAAGAGCGGGTGGCTAATGGAATGGCGAAATCAAGTGCATTTCTAATTCAAACAATTTTATTTTTTATGAGCAAACTGAATTCTCTTGAGAAGCTGGCAAAAAATCCCTTTCTTACAGGTAGTACAGCGTTTGGCTGGATGACGCTGCAGGGTGAAAAGTCAGAAGGAACCGACCTGCACAGCAAGACTGCAGAGACTATTGGGATAAGTCGAGACCATGCCAAGGTGGGATTTGTAACATTTAACACCAAATGTAAACACTCAACAGTAGTTTGTCGCTACTATTAATTTGTTTTATACGAAAAGTAAGGCTGCGGCTAAACGGATTTAACTTTTTCGTTCAACACCGTTCAACGTTGCTGAATTCGGCAAGTTAAACACGTTTGGCCTCCTAGTTGAATGGTGTTAATTGATTCCGTGGGATGTCGAATGGTGTTGAACCCGGGGGGGTACTCCCTTATATAAGCATATAGGTATGTGCGGCGCCAAAGGGTATGGTTTTTTAGCCTTTTTGATCCGAAATAGGGTATACATTTTGACCATTTTGGTCTGAAATAGGGTGTGGTTTGTGCACTCTGATGTGGGATCTGGTATGGTTCTTACAAGAAGCTATCTTTTTATTAATTTTCTTCTCCAAAGGACTGAGGTTTGATTTACGTTGGGAATTTGAACCCCTCTCAAATGTTTACGCAAACGAAATAGGGTTAGGGTCTGGTCTGAAATATAGGGAAAATAATATATTTTGGTCTGAAATAGGGTAAGGGTTTCCAGAAGCGCGCCGCACACCCCCACCCAAATCTTCGGGAAGTAACCCCCCCCCCCACCCCCACGGGTGTTGAACAAAGTTTGCTTGCCATCAAACATTCGTACAACAATACAGCAAAGTTGTATTCCGCAATATTTGATGATTTTTGACTGAGAGCTAACCAAGATAACTGCTGCTGGGGAACCTACAAGTTACCTTTCAGCCGGGCCCGGGTGGATAACTCAATATTACGCGTAAAATTGCATGCAGCTGCTAAATTACATCAAGTGTACATGTCTACCCCTGAAATTGCTGACGACATTATATACTGCGCAATTTGCTTAAGAATCTGCAGAATATCACAGCAATTGCATGAATAGGTACTCGCGGCATTCTTGCACACAATATCAGAGCTTGGCTCCGGGCCTTAAATTAATTATCTTCTACAGATTTTCAACTATGGCCGTATTTATGGAGCAGGACAAAAATACGCAGAGAAGTTGCTTCTACAGTTCAACCATCGCTTGACGGAGAGCGAAGCAAAACGGAAAGCAGAAACACTCTACGCCAACACCAAGGGAGTGGCCAGGTAAGGCAGCGAAGCCCCTTATCATAGACTTCGAATCCACTGCGGTCAAACGCCTGAGGCAGTTTTTTTCGTTTTAATTCGTAAGATTTAGGGCGCGTTTTTTTATTCACAATTCTGGAATGAGAATGGCCAGAATGTAAAATAGGCGCGTTTTTCTATTCCGCATTCCTATTCCGGAATGGACAGAACGCCATTCCATCCATTCTGCTCCCAGGGGCAGAATGAACAGAATGTTGCGAATGAAAATCCAAGATGGCGGACGGCGAGATGAGCGCTGCGGATTCAAATACGTCTCTACCGGAGAAAAAATCAGGTTACACTTTTGGACACAATGAAACACTGCTTCCTATTTCATTGTACCAAAAGTACGAGGTTTTTTTCGGTGATGTTTCGTACAAGAAAAAGGCAGGACCTGGGGCCCGTTTCTCGAAAGTCCCGATAACTTTTCGGGCCCGGAAAGCTATTTTATGTGAGCGATGTTTGCACTAAAGACTCAAATTTTGTTGGTTTTGAAAGCTGATTAATAAAATTCTAAGTTGATAAAAGAAGTCAGGCTAATATGTGGGTTAAAAACTACGCCAACTTTCTATAGATTTTAATTTTAAAATATACACTTCGGGCCCGAAAAGTTACCGGGACTTTCGAGAAACGGGCCCCAGGACCGCGTATTCCACGGGCGTTTTTTTATGCAGACAATCCGAATTATTCCTAGCATTCCGTACCAACCATTCTTATTCCAGAATTGTGGATAAAAAAACGCGCCCTTATTCACGATGCAGTCGAAACATGAGCAAGGATATATAAATTAGTGGGCGAGTGTAAATGTATTTTCATTTCTCTCAAATAAACGAGTTTCTTTGCTATTTGAATGTTCCACACCTGAACAAAATTACCCTTAGAAATGGCGCCGACAAGTCCGTTTTCCCGTTTTCAAACACTTAGAACTTTTTTAGTAAAGTTCGAAATATTTTAGTAAATCAAGAGGATACTGGAACAGTATCAAACTTTAAACAGTGAAAACAATTCCCTTATCTCTGAAGTACTTTTCTCGTTTGACCGCGGTGAAGACTTCGAACGGTTTGAACGGTTTTTTTCCCTCTTTACTTTTAGGATAGTGACACCGGGAGACGCGAGATTGCGTGAGTGCTAAAATTTCCTTGCGGGGGGGGGGGGGACTAAGAAGATATAAGATCGCCTTTTCGCGCGGCAAGCAAATAGCCTAGACTAATTGGAGGGTATCTTATGCTCTCCTGCGGCAATTTCCCTGGTCAACGCCGGATTTCTTGATGACTGCACAGGCAGACCACCCTATGTGTTCGTGGTTAATAATTGTTGACATAAGACGATGTTGAAATCAAGGACGCGTATAGCAGAAATATAGAGAAACATTACGTCGGCTTCGATTTATTACAAAATATAAATTTACTCTAAATGATTCAATAAAAGTTAAGATGAAATGTTGACTGAGTCTTGTGTCATATTTTTTTGCCGTCCCGAGCCGTTTAAGAATGGCCTCGCAAAATATCGCCTTAAACGGCTCGGGACGGCAAAAAATTATGACACAAGACTCAATCAACATTTCATTTTAACTTTTATTGAATCATTTAGAGTAAATTTTATATTTTGTAATAAATCGAAGCCGACGTAATGTTTCTCTATATTTGTTCTATACGCGCCATTGATTTCAACATCGTCTTATGTCAACATATTATTAACCACGAACACAAAGGGTGGTCTGCCTGTGATGACTGAAGCCTCGATCAGCATGTTTTCTTATTCACAAAATTGAAAAATTTATAACAATCCTATTTCTCCTCCCATTGCTAGTGCACTGTTCATGAGAGAAGTGGGGGAGAAAATTTAAATCGATCTCTTGATGGATTTAGTTTTACCCATACACGTTACAGATTTCTTCTCACCGATTATGGAAAAGCGATGGCAGAGAAATTTGGCTTCACTGAAGAGATCGATGAAAACGGCTGCGTCGTTGTCAAAGTATACTACCAGCTGCTGAGGAAAACGTCGCGAAAAGGACGGTAAGTTCACGTTTGGAAGAATGATTTTTACCTTAACCATTAGGATACCAAGGGGGTGACTATTTTTCCTAAGCATGTCACTGGCATAATCATTGTGGCCATCCATAACTCCAGATTAGTTACAAACGTATGAAAAACATACAATTTCAGAACGTACAGGTATTTTTTGTGCTCTCATCTTGGTAAATTGTTAATTTGAAGTGAATTCGACAAAATTTCACAGCCGAACCAAAACATGTAGCACCTTATGCAGTCTTCTTCGTGTCCCGAACATAAATCACTATTGACTCTCTTTCCCTTTCCTTCTTACCTTCGATAAACTTCGAGTACTGTTTACTATCGGACTTCTCGCGGTTCGTGGCACTCGATAGCGATAATTCATCGTAATGTCTAGAAGCTATTGCAGAAAAAATATGTTCCCGTCCGCCACAGATGGCCGCCATATTGAAATTCCTCAATACTTCGGCGAAAAATTTGCGTCTGGAGTTCATCGAAAAACTGCCATTTCTTTCAGTCAAACTCAAGATTTCCGTTCTGTCCGCCATTTTGAATTGTTATTTTGCATCCAGTCTCGCTCGGTTATTCAGAAATGAACAAATTCGGGGGCTGGTATTTTTCCACGCATGTATGCGTTGCTGGTATCCTCAGGTTGAAAGTGAGGAAGAGGAAGGTTACAAGATTGAGAAGTAGTGTTTTCACGGCTCAGAAATTGTCCAAAAGGGTTGAAATTTACATGTGTTTTTAAAACTGTTTTTCAGTTCCTCTGCAAACAGCATTGACAATGGCCGAAGATGGTGCGGAGGAAGGTAGGTAACTAACAAGGAAGGGGTTGAGAGAAAATTCTGTTGGGGAAGCATTTATGAATTTCACTGTTTCCCGAAATACTTTCCTCAATGTGCACACGCAATATTTCTGGCAGAAGTAGCTCCAACAGTTGCTATAGTTTGTTACTTACGGCATGAATTTATGCTGTTTGCAGCGAGTCCCATATGTTCAATAAGCTGGAGAGCATTGCGCAGTCAGAGGAGCCGAGGACACCTGTGTTGGGCTGTAGAATAAGCAGATCACTGGAACCATCAGCTGTAGGCAGTGAGGTGAGAGGTAGCTACTCAGATGAGCCTGTTTGGCCAGACATTTCTCAAGTAGCTATAGGGCCGAGTGAAGCTGCGATGAGAGCACGAGGCTGGTAACTGAGATGGACACTTAGACAATCAAACTACCTGCCTGCCTGCCTGCCTGACAGACAGACAGACAGACAAACAGACAGCAGACAGACAGACAGACAGACAGACAGACAGAGAAAGACATAGAAAGACCGACTGACAAACAGACGCACAGTTGGACAGACAGACTGACTGACCGACCGACTGACAGACCGATAAACAGACTGGGTGACAGACAATGGGACACATTGACTGACAGATAGATCGACTGGCCAACTGATGGACAGGCTGAATTGCTGCCTGACTTACTGACTGTTAAATCCGATTGGCATCAATCGGTTGCCAAACACTGAAGACCAGAACAGCGAGCCGGAGCGATAGAAAGCATACAAAACTAGATGCTAAAAAACGCATGATTTTCTATGATTCTACATGTCTTCATGTGGTTCACAAGGAAACGTCGTCTGGTTTGCACCAAGCTGGAACAATACTTAAAAGAGAAATTTAGTCCTGTCTTTGTTTTGAAAGTGGAGGCGAGGTGATCGTGCTTACAACGGTCAAAGATACGGTGCGTGCGCAGTTCTCGCCATGGTTTTACGAAGAAAAGGACAGACAAATATAGAAACTTTCACTTAAACCGCAAAACTTAACACCCTTTCTGATTGTGGGTTCAAAGTGGAGAAACGAACAGGCACCTTTCCGGCGCGAAATTCAGTTTGTTGAGGCATTTCTTCCGTCGTTTTCATACCAACTGAATTCACGCTCGTAAATGTTCGAATTTCAAGGCTCTGAAAACAGGAGTTGACGTTGCTTTTTGCGTTTCACCGCTGTGAAAGTTAGTGGCTTGTCGAACACTTAATCTGTAGGTCGGTGGTTTGTTCTTTTTCGCTGCATCATGTTGTGTCTCTGGGAAAGAAACAACGCCACGTTGTCTCTAACCTGACAATCAGGTTTGCCGCGTTGGGGGGTTGGGTGGGTGGGTTGGCGTGAGGGGTAAGTAGTGCCTGATATTCTGTTTACGTTGTTTCTCTTTCTACCTCGATGTTTTACTGTCCTTAGTTACAGACATTTAGTTTATTTCTTTCTTTACTTTTGCTAGTTCATGACGAGTCGGGTCAACTGGGTCGTTCAGAGTTCTGCCGTGGACTATCTACACCTCATGTTAGTCTGCATGAAATGGCTCTTCACCAAGTATAATATTGACGGCCGGTTTTGCATCAGCATACACGACGAGGTAAATAAACGATACAACAAATTGCTTTGGCTTGAGGTATCCGGCATGGCGACAGAAATGATTGAAGGAATATTTAGTTTTTCCGTACTGAAGATCACTTATGGGTCTGCAGAGATAGCGCGGTATTGAGAGCGCTCCCCTTTTAACCAATGTGCGCGACCGTTTTTTTTTTTTAAGAAGAGACTGAAAAATCGAGATTCCTTTCTTACTTCATACCTGCAGCTAGATGTAAGAACGACAAGTTTTACTGATTTAGTGATTAATGATACATTTTTAGTCCATAGAGTCGTACCCCTGCCTGCTGAAACTTCCTTTTCGCCAACAGGTTCGCTATCTGGTTTCAAGCAAAGACAAGTACCGTGCAGCCCTAGCTTTACAAATAACCAATCTCCTCACAAGGGCAATGTTCGCGTACAAACTGGGAATGAGCGACCTTCCTCAGGTAAAAGCACCCGTAGGCACTCTTGTGTCGCCGTCATCTCAGCCCGGATCGATGCTGGACGGGTAAAATGGCCTTTCACTGGTCATGGTCTTTCATTGGGCTACTTTGCTTTAGTCAATTTGCACGAACGATGCAAGGAGCCTTGTCTGTTAGGCAGCTGGGTCATCACAAAACGCTTAATTAGGAGCGTTGCGTGGCGACCCAAACAGCAGCTACTTTACAGACTAAGAAAAGCCCAATCTTTTGTCAACAACAACGAAAGATAAATCGTCGAACATGACTTTTTTCCTTTGTTTTAGCATTCACATTGTCTGGGTGAGAGTGACCGACCACATGCACGTGCGATTTTTAACCCTTACCCTGCTGACTTTTTGTTAAAACAAACGCCTTTTTTACCGTTAAAACGGTTTTTTGAGTGCTATGTTGCCAAATGGTATTACTAAACTTTGCTACAAAAGCATTTTTTTTACAATTTAGCTAGATTTTGAACTAGATTCTGTTGTAGATTGTGCAATATTTTGCTTTAACGCATGCGCATAAGCCAAAATTTGGACCTTCTTTTCAGTTTTTTTTTTTTGCGGATTCATCCGAATTTTTTTCTTCAACCTCGTTCCCAGGACTTGTTTTTTTCCTTGCTTTTTTTTCCTTTCCTTTTTCTCTCCCTTTCTGTTCTCTTTATCTTTTTCCCTTTATCCCCTTTCTATCCACTGGAAAAATGTTGGCCTCAGCCCTTCAAAAAACCTGGAAATGGAACATTGATCAACTACAGTAACTTGGCCTATTTTACCCCCAATTTTGCACCCCAAACTGGTTTTTCCAGAATAGCTCTGCCAGAATTTGGTCGATGTCCAAAATGGACACGCGTATGGATGGGTCTGTCCTTGCTGTGTTAGCTGCTTATCAAAGCAATCTGGTGTCGTCAAAAAATGATGACGTCACAAGTGGTTCAATGTCTACTCCTCCAAATGCCGGGAAAAGTCGACTTTTGGCAGCGAAAGAGTTAAAGCACGCAACCTATAGCTTGTCTAATAGCTTATTGGGTGATTTCAAATATACTTCGAATCTACAATCCCGGACGGAATAACATGGAACAGAAACCCGCCTACCCCCCCCCCCCCAAAATCAATGTTGAAGTCGCGCGAGAGAAAAACGCGCCATTTTGCATCCTTGATTTGGGGGGGGGGGAGGGGTGGTCTGAGTGTTCCATTTAAAAAGTCCGAGATTGTAGATAGGACCAAGATTGATAGGACTGAAACACGATAACGCGTGCGACTGTTTTTTTATCTCTTTGACAATCCCAAAATAAAACTGTTAGCGCCGTGTGAGAAAATTAATAGTAGATAAGAGCGGATTAATAACCCTTATCTTGAAACCCGGAATGACACTCCCATATATAATCTATCTAAGTATGTCCGGCCCAAGAGGGAATCTCTTTTTAGCCGTTTTAACAATTTTGTTCTCGAATGGGAGTAGATTTTGACCACTGCTTTTAGCTTAGGTTATATTTTGCCTACAGGTCTGAATTGGATTAGGGTATAGATTTTTTCCCCGTTTTGGCTGAAGTAGGGTACGAATTGAAGTTATAGGGTTTAGTGTGCCGCAGGACCCAATCCGAAATTCCCAGGAGTACACCGACCCCTGACAAATTAAAACAAAACAGATTCTTCTGGAATTCATTGGCCGTGAATGTTATTCATGGTACAACGTCATGTTGCTAGGTAACCGTGGCGTTATTTCATAGGCGCTTGATTAAGATCTATAAATTAAATTTTTCCGTTGACTGGGTTAATCTATCTTTTTAAAAGACCTCTTAGTTTAAGTTAAATAGTTTCACATATAACTTTCTTTCAGTCAGTGGCATTCTTCAGTGCTGTTGATATAGATACCGTGTTACGCAAGGAAGTGTCTCTCGACTGTAAAACGCCTTCGAATCCTCTAGGACTCCACAAGGGACAAGGGATTTCACCAGGTTTGTTACTAATTACGTACACTTCTTCTTGGAATAATACCCCTTTTTGCCATGTATCTGTGTTACTATTCACGTTCAGCAAATTTCTTTAGACTAGTTTGACACTTGTCCTGCCAAAAGCTCCAAAGACTAGATTGATAGATTCTTGTAAAGTTGCTTTTGGGTAAATTTAAATTAACGAACGCCACCTGACGAAAAGTCAGCTCTAGCGTTTTTGTTTGTATGGTCACACGTTACGATTTCGTTTAGAAATGGAAAAGTTAGAAACAACTTGAATCAACCGGAAACACGCAAATGAACCACATGAAACTGCTGCTCAATAGCTCTCATGTAAATGGCCACAATTTACGATTTCATTCACAGATGTAAAAGTTATAAACATCTTGTACGGAAAAATGAACAGTACAACGGGAGAGTACACCTCGACTACGTTCGGTTCATTTCGGTTCAAAGGTATACCGTATACCGGCGATCGGACTTCATTCACAGACTTAAAAACTTAAAACAATCTTGAATCTGCTGCTTCTATTGAAATGGCTACATTTGAGGATTTCATCAAAGCGTAGAACGACATTGTACAGCAAAGTAGGGTCAAAGTAATGTTCAATAGCTTTGATTTCAAATCAAATCAAATCAAATAAAAAGACTTTATTTCGCGAGGGTAGCACGTGACAGTGATGAACACTGATGACCCTGCGGCGCTCTATAAAATAAACAAAGGATATAAAAATGTAAAATTTATATAAGGTGCGCTGCAGTAGGAATTAATATAACTAATATAATATATAAAATATATACAAGATACTGGGATTTTATCCGCAGACTTATTATCGTGTGTCTAAATGTTCGACTTAGAAAGTAAGATGTGATCATTGTTGAACTTTCACTTTCTAAGAGGCAGTGCGATGTAGATCTTACTACATGCACTTTTCGTTTTACACTTCAGAAACATTCTTTCAGACATGCATGTACGTGAAATGAAACGCTAAAGTTTGACCCTGATTCAAAGGGACAGCTATTAAGCAGTACATTTTCCGGCGCTTTCGTGTCAGTTTTTGACCATTTTAGAATAGGTGGCAAGTTTGTTTTGGCACACAAACGGGAAAGTGCTTAAGGGTATTAATTTTAATAAACGATGGCTTAGGAACTGTCTACACCTTATCAGCAGGGAGTACACTCACAACCCACAATCTCTCTGAGCGACGTGCTGGCAGTCGTGTTTTGTGAAATTACCTGAATTCAAACGGAAAAAGTTACGTTTCATGTTAGAGAATATTGAAAAAGAAACAGTTCTACAGCAAAGTACTGCTTGAGAACCTTTGCTAGAATGGTCTCACTTTAGGATTTCTTCTACAGACTCTAAAGTTATAACCACTGTGTACGGTATAATAAACAGTACAACAGGAAAGTCATGCTCGAGAGGCTCTCTGAGCTTCCAATCGTTTGAATGATCACACTTAAGGATTTCATCCACAAACTCAAAAGTCGAAACCACCTTGTATAGCGTAATAAGCAATAGCGCGGGAAATTACTGTTCGAGAGCTTTTGCTTAAATGGTCACATTTTACGATTTTATCCGGAAACGTAAAACTTGAAACCACATTACAATGACTCAGACAATAGAAAGAGCTTTTGCCGACACCCTCAATGCTGTTGAGGTAACAGGCGCTTCCAAAAACAGTTCACAACATTGCATACAACGTACTTATTGTAGCAATAGGCTCCTTTGATTGCCACAAGTTCAATAGTATTTATTACACTGATTGATTTCAAGGTCAAGTACCATTTGGTTCAGCATTTTAAGCGACATCAAATGCCTCGTCTGCATGTTATTTTTCACGTCGTGTGTTTCTAACTGTAATACGGTTTTTCGAAAAATGAATGCCCAAATGCTAAATGAAACGCAGCAAAGAAACATAAAGCTCGCTAGCTTAGCGGTTTTAATTTAGGTGGTCAAACTTCAGGACTGAATTAAACCACACATTCAACAACTACAACTACAGCATTGTAAACAGTACAGAAAAACACAGCTCAGTTCCTTTGATTGAATGGTCACACTTATCGTAACATTTGTTTCGTAAAACGAAATACTAGCGGTCATCAAAAGCCGTGACTCATAAGCTACTGGACAGGTGCAATATATCGCGATAAAGCGTTGCCATTATTGTTCCTTAAAAGACAAGTTTAAAATGTAAACTCCTTGGTGGCCCCTTTTGCCAGGTTCATCAACCATTTGGTTTGAAAAGAGAAAACATCGACAGAACTTTCGTTTTGTTAAACAATAGACGGAAACAGAAGGAGGTCTATTGGAAGCGCATAAAAAACTTTTGCGTGTTATGTTAATAACATCCCGCTGTGTTTGTTGACCTCTTCTATTTTATTTAACAATAATTATATATTTTGTTTACAAAACATGTTGAGAAAGTAAATTACAAACATGACTTCTTTGTGCATGACTCGATACTGTAGCGAAACCCTGGATTCTTCTAGATAAACCGAAAAATTCTCGACATTTCAGAAATTAAATGGGCCGGTCGGGTCCGTCCGGAACATTTCCGGGAAAAAGGTCGGTTTCGATCGTGCAGCTCGGACTGTCCTGCGACTACATGCTGAAACAGTGAAGTACCGCCCTCTTTCTACCCTGCAAGCAGAGGTTTCTTGGTCGCCCTATGTTCCGGCGGGCGAATAAGTAACCTCTGCGCAAAACCGTCTGATTTCCTGTCGTGCATGCGCAAAATTCGTCATACGCGTCGTCACTTACCTTTTGCACGCGCGCTCATACGTCAGATAAATAAAACTCGTGAACTCCATGAAAACAGTACTTGCACCCGCATAATTTGAGCGTTACATTCAACTGCGGATAAATATCAGTAAGACAAAGCTTTAACAATTAGTGCGTTATCTTTCTGCGTATTTTCTGAGCTAGGAGAAATGTCCGGAGAAATGACAAAAGAATTTGTCAATAAAAAAAGCAAATCTGTCGCGTACAACAAGCTTACAAGCGTATCACAGCGCGCTCAGCTTTTTGACAGCATTCATGGCATGCGTCAGCTTCAAAACCGGTTGAGAGCCGGTTAGAAACAAGTATTTTTAATTAATTCGACCAAAATCCTGGACGGCGGCAGATCAAAGAATCAGACGGTTTTGCGCAGAGGTTACTTATTCGCCAGGCGGAATATCGGGCGACCAAGAAACCTCTGCTTGCAGGGTACCCTCTTTCAGACACGCGGGGACAAACTATAGATTATTGCAGTTCCAATAGATCACGCAAGAGTCACCTCATTGTTTCGTGTCTGTTGTTCAGAGTTTTAATTACATTCTTATTCCTCTTCTTGCCGAGTTGCACATAAGGCGGCAATTTTTTACCTGCCATTGTCTGCTTCCGAGCACGGGTTAACAAAGAAAGGCATAGGAGCTGGGGGTGGCATGCACGCGTGTCATGTAAATTCTTAGCAAACAAACATACAACAACAATGTTACGGAAACTTATAAACTAGATGTTGTTGGAAAAACGATTAAGACCCGGGAAACTAGGACAGTTAAGGAAGCAAGCTAACCAAAAATATATTTTTAGAGTTACTGTCAAGATAATTATGTGCTTTCTTTGGTGTGGTTTCGTTAATCTCCGTAAAGAAGGAAACGTTAGGGAAAATGTTGTTGCTCATGATCTTTATAGGGTGCAAGCAAACGGGGAGTTACTGATTTTATATGGTCAAAAGCTGTTTATAAAAGGAAATCGAAACATTTTGAAGAAACTAAATTAAAGTCGTAATTGTTTCTGCAACGGTGTTTCTTCATTTGCTTGGGCCTTTCATTAGTCTTCTTGTTTATAAAATGCCTTTGGATTAATTATCTGTTTGCTTTCCCTGTTTTATGAATATTAACCAGCGTAAACAAGAAAACAGTTTTGCTTTTGATTCCTCTCTTTGGGCACAAGCCAACGGGAGATATTTGTTTTAGAAACAAAAAATAATAAAAATTAGAAACGTTTTTGCTACTAAAAAACAAATTTGGCTTCCTCAACAATTGTTGTCTGTTTGCGCATACGGGAAAACATTATTGTTTCGCCTGGCAATTTTTCCTCTTTGCGGGGGCGTTAAACCTCAGTTGAAAATTTAATTATGTGTTTAATGCCGCATAAACAAGAAAACATGACTCCAAAACATTGCTGTTCATTTTATTTGTCGGGTTTGAGCAAACGGGAAGATATTTGTTGCGAAGATTAGCTGTTCCGAGGGGAAAACACTTCTTTTGCTTGTCCGAAACAAATTTTGTTCATGCAACAAATGTTGCGTGCTGCGCATTCGGCCCGGGAAACATTTTGCAAACCGGTTAAAATTTGTTATAGTTTCCGCAGTAATGTGTCCCAGCTCGTTTGCGTAAGCGTTTAAACTCGAAAGTAATTAAATGTGTTTACTTTGGCTTAACGTTTGGCCTGATCTCAGTAATCAATTCATAAAAAGGCTGCAACGCGTGCAATGTGCTGTAACCAATCAGAGTAAACGTGCTGCTTCCTTAACCAATCATGAACGAGGCGATCCCAGTCTTGGCCTCTCCGCACGTTTTCCCGCGCTTCAATGGCGCTTGTTGCACATTTTTTGTTCGAGTCCTAATTGGTTCATTCTGTTGTATGCATATGTTGTCGTAAACAGACATTTTTTCAGTCTAAATTTCTCCTTGCCTTGTGTTCGTGCATATTTGTTTTCCTTGTCTTGTGTTCGTGACATGCTAACTAGACTTAACTTATTGCATATGCTATGTTTGGCAAGGCGTGGCTATTTTAAATTAGTTTTACCTTCACCGTAGTAATTAGAAAACCATTTTATCCTGTTTTAATAAATCTAAGTTGTTATAAATGAGCTGTTACCGTTATCTGATACTTCCTTAGTGGATAATTCTGCTCGTTTATTCTCCAGGGGAAGCTTTAGACATATACGAAATCCTTAAGCGAACTCACAACGGTGTCTTAGAAGAAGATCCAGAAAAAGATACAGAGCACAACCCTGAGAAAGGAGGAGTTTTGCGTTCTACGAAATGAACGTGATTGAGACGATTCAACAAAGTTTGAAATTTGTATAAAGGTAAGGTTGCTTTGCAAACTCATGAATATTGTTTGCCCCATCTAGTTTTTACAGTGCCCAAGATATAAGCTGTATAAACGTAAAGTTCATTTTGTAGAATATCGATAAACAAGCGGCAACACAGCCGGCAAAATGTTCTTTCGAATAGCTTTCATTTAAAGTCCATACATGCACACAATTCAGCAAAGTTTAAAAATTGTATAAAGGTAAGATTGCTTTGCAAACTCATTAACACTTTTTGTCCTGTTTAGTTTGTACAGTGCCCGAGATATAAGCTGGGTAAACGTCAGGTTTATTTTGCAGAATATCAATAAACAAGCAGTAACACATGCCAAAATTAGGATTTCACTAGCAAATCAACTTTTTACAGAGCAATAAACATCATCAAGGGAAAGTTCTACTATAGATTGTTTAAGTTTTGAATAATCTTCGCCTATGCTGTCAAACAGATTCACCTCTTGCAACATAATAAATGTTCCCTGACTCAAACTAACTTCAAACTAATGACGTGAACTTGAATGTGAGAAACCAGTTGAGAAATTAACGATCACTCCAAATAAAGTTCTGTGGAACGACGTGAGAAAATGCCGGATGTTTTACTCTTCCTTAAAAGCTTTGCATCTTCGTTTTCTTACTAACGTGTTGTTTTACCGCCCGATAATTTCTATCAAGATAATTGGATTTCGATCAATCATAGACTGTAGTTGCTTTCTCGTTATGTTTTTGACACGTGTTAAGCGTTCGAAATGAGCCATCGGCCTACCACATATAGAACTGCTCGTCGCTTTTTGTTTATGGCGGTGACAAGTATTGGAACTCGCCCAGAATTTGCACCTCGTTAGATTGTTAAAAAGGCCTCAAAGAGAGATTTAAGTGACCATCGTTAATTCTAGTATTAAATAAGCTTAGGATTATCTTTTTGGTTGTTGTCATCTGGATGCAATTTACTGCAATAACTGTTTTGATAACTTAACTGAAGTTTATTCAGAGCTTGAAAATTTCCCCTGAGGAGTGCCCAAGATCCCCTTATCATGGTGCGGACAGTCAAGATCGCCTCGTTCTTGGTGATCATCTTTCTTACTGCGAATAATTCACTTCGGTGGTCGAATGGTTCACGACTTAATTCGAACTTTTGACTTCTTAACTTCTTCGAACCTTTTGAGGTCAATGGCTCGAGTCTCATCTCTGCCCTCATGTCATGTTATTCGACAGAACTCTTCACTCAACGTTGTTGTTACTCTTTGGGAGCACAAGAGAGTCAAGGAGAGTTCATGAGAGTTAGAGGCTAAACTACCCTGCTGGCAAAGGTTTTTCATCTTTTTGTCCTTGTGTTTCGTAGTCTATTCGCGGCTGTCTTTCGCGCTGAACTTTTCTTTCACTCCCGCGTTCAGTGCGAAAGACAAAGGACAAAAAGATAAAAAACCTCTGCTAACAGGGTAGGGCTAAACGAGATTAACAGTTTGAAAATCCGTCGATTTTGCTTAAGATTTAAGCAGATTTAAACTCTTTGCGAGCGCACGGGACCAGGGTCGCCGAGAGCCCACGAGAGTTTCGGGCCAAAGGAGAACGAGAGCTTTGACTCTGGTTTACTGTCATTCTCTTTTTTGCCCTGATTACAGGTGAAGACAAAAAGACAAACTGCAAAATAAAAAATTTCAGAACAGGATTTTGCTTATCGGAAGCAATCTTCCATCCGCAGCAAATGATTCGTGTGCACGAGGACGACGAACAGTTTGAGAATATAAAAATTCATACATGTTTCTTCAACAAAGTTTTCACAAGTGGAAAAAAATGTTTTAAGGAGCAGACTGCAATCCGCAACCGAAAAGTGGTATTTAGATGTCATTGAACTGGTGGAGTAAATTTCTAGTGGGGCGAGTTGTTTGCGAAAAGTAAACTTTGACGGGCTATTTTTTTTCGGCGGATCGTAGAAAGTCGACAAAAAGGATAACCGCTATGACCACTAAAATTTCGTGCCATATGGCTTCACCCCAAGTCGGCTGTTAAGTTAATTACGGAGTATTGCTTGCAAGAGAGTTAAGCGGCTATTTTGATCCTTGTTAATTCAAAACATTCAAGCATGTCTGAGATGCACAATTCATGCAAATGATAGTTAGGTTATTGGTGTTCGGAATCTGGGTAGCCAGCGAGCTTGAAATCTTCAACGCAAGGGTTTGGAATGTTCCACTTACCGGTACATTCAGTGTAGACCAATGCGATTGAGGGTGTAATCGACTGACGGTTTTCCGGATTACAAATACACGGAATGATTACAATAATTCCATTATGTCAGTGTTTCGGAGCGATCAGAAGTCTAATTTTATCCTAAATGTGGCATGACATGCGCATAACGTAGCGGATATTACACTGTAAAATGTACGTGAACAAAGGATTTTGTGGTAATAATCCCGTCTGTTATAGTCTTTAGATAGGGCTGTAACACACCCTTGGGAAAATAGTAGCCTCACTTTCCACAGGTATCGAAAGTTGGAATTTAATTATAGGAGTTGACGGCACCACAATTCTCAAAAATGTCAATTGTTACGTCTTATTTGACCTGATAATGCGATCTTTCCATCTTATAACTCAATAAATCTGTCAACTGCATTGTGCCGGTGAAAATTCGGTATCTTAATTATCTAAGTTATCTCTCGCCGTAGGTGACCATTTTCCTGTGGTAAAGTGGCGTGGGGAATTGTGATTCTTTGTAATTGTGTCCATCGCTTGCAATTGCCGTGAATCGGTTAACAACGAAAACATTGTGAAAGTTTTACAGTGAAACCCATAAAACCATGAACGCCTAAAATTATTTCTGGAATGTTTATTGTTCTGCGACCAATCAGATTCGAGGCGTAACCGCAACAAACCGCAAGAGTAATTAGCTGAAAGGTTTCGATCACGAAACGAGTCGGTGGCTTTTGCGTCCAAGATAAATTCTCAGTTTCACCGCCGATTAACAAACACTCTGAATTTGTTTTTTTTTTCTATTTCAGAGTTTATGCATAAGCAAAGAATAACTATAAGCGATATTTTACTGAAAAGAGATAAATAATCGAACAGACACGGCTAGACAGCGCGTCTGGGAGCAGAATAATTGTATTCAGTTTTTCATTTTTTAGTTCGCAGTTGCTATAGCAACTGAGAACTATTGGGGCTGTCCTGGCGTAAACAGTCGTGTTAGTGTGTTAACTTTTTGGCAACAAGCCCACAAAGCCATTTAAAGTAGAATCCTTCGAGGTGTAATAGACAAGTTTTGAGGGGCTCTTAACCAAGTTTTGCGCAGTCTCTATGGATGAAGTATCAATTGGAGTGTTTGGATCCTCGAAAATATCGTAGATTTTGATTTGCAAAGACAACGCAGGAAGGAGTCGGAAGGAAAAGTTTACTCAGGAGCATGTTAGGACTCACTGGTCTTCAGTTTAGGTTGGCGTTCACCAGCGGGTTAGGAACAGCTGGACGAGGAAAGAAATTGGTTGTTAAGTTTAGTTGCTGTCGAAAAGATTGCAAAGAAGTCTTTTGTGTTGATGTTTCTGATCTACAAGTGCAAACATTTCTTTATGCATAAGTTGTCTGGGGGAGATCAGTGGTCATAATTAATGAAGCCCACGAAAGGCGATTGTGTATGTTTGCAGTTGGTACAGGTATAAACCATCAAAAAATCTTGCACACCTTACAGAGTTCAAGGACTTTATTGACAGCTTTCAGTTTGAG
Organism: Siderastrea radians; assembly: GCA_964017195.1. Classification (NCBI taxonomy): domain Eukaryota; kingdom Metazoa; phylum Cnidaria; class Anthozoa; order Scleractinia; family Rhizangiidae; genus Siderastrea; species Siderastrea radians. Next base: position 63,954,054 of record OZ024889.1, on the reverse strand, counting down.
TTTTATGTAGTTTACTTTGAGCTGATATATAGTGTATGTTGCTCGGAATTATCGGCCAGTCAGGATTTTCCCCGTACGCGCGTATTCAATAAATTTTAAAAATATTCCCTGCATCATTGCCAGAAGAGTCCTGACTCTTCCCGTTATTGAGCTCTCCAGAATCGACCGTTATTGAAGTTTTCTTGGTTTCTGTATTTCGTGCATGTCCGCAGTTTAGTTTCGTACTTCCCACAGTTGAATGTATTCGTGGTTATGACATTGATCTGACGATTTACTCGCCATTCTGGCTTTCGTTACTTTTAAGGGACTCGCGTTTTACAGAGAAATGCTCGCGCAAAATGCTCGCGCTATCATGTCTACGCGAAATTCTCATGTTGACGCCATGATAGCGCGAGCATTTTGCGCGAGCATTTCTCCATAAAACGCGAGTCCCTTAAAAGTAACGAAAGCCACTGGCTTTCGTTAAGCCGCGGCTACACGAGCGATTTTTTGCTTGCGTTTATGATGCGATTTTTTGGAAAATTGTCGTGTCGCCAGCGCGCGGTGAAAATCGCATGTGTAGCCACCCTCGCACAGGTGATGCGACAGATAAAAAAATCGCAGAAAAAAATCGCGAGAAATTCAATGAGTTGAATTTTTTGCAACAAAATCACGGTCTTTGTCAGAGGGTGGCTACACTTGCGATTTTCGCGCGCGCTGGCGACGCGACAATTTCGAAAAAATCGCATCACCATCGCAAGCAAAAAATCGCTCGTGTAGCCGCGGCTTTACTTTTAAGGGACTCGCGTTTTACAGAGAAATGCTCGCGCAAAATGCTCGCGCTATCATGTCTACGCGAAATGACGAATTTTTGGCGTAAGCAAATTAAAGAAAAGAAAAAAATGAATCTTTTCGAATTTGTCAATGTTATTTTCTCGTTAGAAACAACAATAGAGTGGTTGAAAGCAAGAAAGTTGTTGAAATCAACCCATACCTGTGAAGATTGTAAAAATCCGTGTTCGTGGACGAAGGATTCCGCGAAGAACGACAAGTACTTTTGGCGATGTTCAGAATGCAAAAAAAAGTATTCAATTCGTCGTGGCAGTTTCTTCGAGGGCAGTCACCTCAGTTTACAGGTTCTCCTCACAATTGTGTACCTGTTTTCATTGACGATTCCGTTGTATATCTGTGAAAAACTGTTGAGTGGACTGGTTTCACATCGAGTGTTGATAGACTGGTTCAACTTTTGTAGAGAAGTTATGGCGATGAACATACGGCGAAATCCGATCAAGCTCGGCGGTCCAGGCAAAATCGTGGAAATTGATGAATCTAAATTTGGAAAGAAGAGAAAATACAATCGAGGAAGGATGCCAAATCCTGGATTCTGGGTATTTGGAGCAGTTGAACGAGGCAGCAACAATTTCGTTTAATTTGCTTACGCCAAAAATTCGTCATTTCGCGTAGACATGATAGCGCGAGCATTTTGCGCGAGCATTTCTCCATAAAACGCGAGTCCCTTCAGTAAAAGTAACGAAAGCCAATGTTCTGAACTTCCCAAATGATGTTTGTTCTTTGATGATCACCAGAAAGATTCTTGGAATCCTTGTCATTAAGCTGCAAAAATGTTTTGTGTTTTCTCTCGCTTAGCCTTTTAGAACGATCATATTTGTGAGGTTTTCCTGACACGAAAGCTATTTAAACTAGCGGATCCGTTCGGATAGTTCGCAGTTGTTTTTTAGATGTTACTACTACTTTGTCTCTGCTGTCTTTGTTGTTTAGTGTATATCAGTGTTATCAGGAGCAGTGTGGGGAATATTTTCACTGGCCCTAATTCCCAGAGACACTGAAGATTCACAGTTATGATTTTAAAACACGATTTAATGTCCAGAGAACTCCCGAGAATACAATGTCCTGTTCGCTAAAAAACCCACGCGTTCGAGTCCGGAAACGATTTTATCACATGATTTGAAATTCTAGAAATCAAGATAGTTCGATAATTAAAATAGCTTAATCACTTATTGATAACAAAACAAATAAAAGTCACGATCTCGTGTCACGCTGCAAGTCACGCAGCCACTAAACGTTCTCCACACGCTCCCCCTATTAAAGTTCCAAGCAACTTTAATATAGCAAGGCACAGTGCCTCAGTCCTCTTCATTTTCGTTGGCAATGACTCCCACCAAACGATTCCTTGCTGTACGACTCGCCTCTCTTCCTGCTCTGTTTACGGACCGTTGTTGTACGTCCTCAGCTTTCCTCAGAGGTGCATTAGTGATCTCTCCCGCATCGCCGTCACCTGAATCGGGGTCATACTCGCCGCCAATTTCCAAGTCGCATACCAGCTGAAGTGGCCTCTCGACGACATACCCACTGCCAGTTAGGATCTTGTACCCTCTTGTTACGCCGTCTTTTCCTACGATTGGGTCAACGACACGCCCGACCTTCCAATTTGCCCTGTTTTTTGTCGAATCCTTTAGTAACACGATTTTACCCTTTTTCATTGCAGCTTCATGTTTCGCGTTAGGCCCGGCGTTGATACGCTCTTGTAAAGCACGAAGGTATTCGTTTAGCCACCGTTTGCGAACGTTGTCTCGACATTTCTTGAGATATCGCAATCTCCTGGTCATCTCTTCTGCTTCATCGTCGTCTGTGTTGTCACTGTTTTCTTCAAGAAAATGAGCTGGTTGCCCACGCAACAGCAAATTTGGAGTGATGACTGGCTGTTCGAACTCTTCTCCCGCATAGCAAAGTGGTCTGTTGTTTAAGAGGGACTCCACGTCAAGCAAGACTTCCTCTAGCTCTTGATATTTCAGCAGTGCTCTTCCGATTGCTTTGGATAAGGTGTTCTTCATGATGCCGATCAACCTTTCAAAAAATCCTCCCCACCACGGCGCGCGTGCCAAGTTGAACTTCCACTCGATGTCTTTGGTAGCCAGGTAGTTGAAGAGATCTTCATTTCTTCTTAATGTCGATAACCACTTCTTCGTAGCTTGAAATGTTTTGGCGTTGTCGCTGACTATCAGTTCCGGTGATCCTCTTCGCGCGACAAACTCCTTTAAACCTCGTTTGAACTCCTCAGCCGTCATGTCCCCACACAGTCTGAGGTGTACGGCTCTCGTACTCGCACAAGTAAACAGTGCGACATACGCCTTGCTTGTCTCATTCCTTCCAGATTTGAATAGTAGAGGCCCAGCAAAGTCAACTCCAGTAACGCTGAATGGTTCGGTGAATTCCGTACGGAATGTTGGTAAGACAGATGTGGGTGGTGCTGTAAGAACTCTCACTCGATACTTCTTACAGTGGTTGCAGTTTAGTCGCACACTCTTGACCAGGGATCGCAGCTTCGGGACCCAGTATTTCTGTCGCACCTTGCTCATTGTTGCCGCGACTCCCCCGTGTAACGTCTGTGTGTGGCTGTGTTCTATGACCCGTCTCGCCAGAGCAGATTTCCTTGGAATGAAGATTGGTGTGTAGCCCTGAATCCTTCCGTAACACCTCGTCAGTCCGCTCTCATCCTTAGCGAGCTGTAGGTTGGTTGCCATGTCGTTTGTCCTTTGGGTAATTCGTATCCACACCTCCTCTGCCTTCACTATCTCCGATTTCGTGATTGGTCCATCCACTTTTGACCTCCTGCAACCGTTTATGAAACGCTTCATGTAGGCCGTTATGCGCAGTAGCTTCCAGTAGGAGAACCTTTTCAACAACTCTTCTGCCCAGCTCTTTACAGTGTCTTGTGTCGTATCCTCCGTCAGCAACATTGGTTCTTTCTTGCATTTCTCGGACTTTGCCTCGTCAGTTTCCAAAATCGCTGGTTGTGCTGGTCTGTTTTGCTCATCGGAAAGCCAGTTAGGTCCCTTGAACCAAAGTACCTTGAGTTTTCCTGGCGCTGATCCTCGGGTTCCAAAGTCGCTTGGGTTTTCTTTTGTTGGGACGTAACTCCATGTTGCATCTGTCAGCTCACTGATCTTCTTCACTCGATTGCGGACAAAGGTTGACCACTCCCCACGGTTTGCCAACCAACACAGTACGGTAACGCTATCCACCCAGTTGTGGTAGGTCGTTATAGGGAAGGACACCAATGCCTTGTTCACGCTGTTTTGTAGTTTCGCCAAAGTGTGCGCTGCCACTAACTCTAGTCTTGGAATGCTCATCTCTTTGGGTGCGACTCTTGATTTTGCTACAAGCAAGTTCTGGTCAACCGGCGTGGAACCTTGGTAGGTAACGACGTAAATCGATGCACAGACAGCCACTTTGCTTGCGTCAGCAAAGCCATGAATCTCGAAGTGGGTTTGGTGCGATTTGAAAACACACCGTGGAACGGTGATAGAAGACGCCTTTCGCAAACTGGCTTGCCACGCCTCCCACTTCTTCTGAATCTCGTTAGGCACTTCTTGGTCCCAGTGTAGTTTCAAAAGGCAGACTTCACTAAAGATCAGCTTAGCGGTGATAGTGACTGGGGCGCTCCAGCCAAGTACATCATAGATGCTGTTGATGACAGAGATCATCTTACGCTTGGTTAAGGGCTTGGCCGCTTTTAAGCACGTCTCAAAGTCGATGCACAGAGTGTCGCGCTGCTTGTCCCAAGGTGTTCCGAGAATTTTGGTCTCGCTGTGTTCCTTGTTCCCCACCATACTCTTAGCATATGTCTCCTCTTCACAAGCCTGTCTCCCTGAGTTCAAATGCTCCACATTGCTGTGCCACTTGTGTAACGTGAACCCGCCCTCTGATAGAATGTGAGTGGACTCCTCCTTGAATGTTGCTGCGTCTTCTTCTGTATCTCCACCCCCCTGAATGTCGTCTACATAGGTGTCTTCTAAAAGTGATTGTGCTGTCGCAGTGAACTCCTCCTTGTAACCTTGTATGTGTTTCTGAAGCGTTGCCCCAAGAATGTAAGGGCTTGAGGTAGCTCCGAATATCACCCTTGTAAAACGGTACTCTTTGATGTTTCGCTCAATCACGTCGTCGTACCACAGGACCCTCTGTGCGTCTCTGTCTTGTTCGTGCACTCTGATTTGAAGGAACGCCTTCTGAATATCTCCGGCGACGCAGTACTTCCGCATCCGATTTCGTAACAGGATATCAAATAGGAATGGTTGTAGTGGCGGTCCTGTCTCCAGGCAGTCGTTGAGAGAGGGGCTTTGGGCATTGGCTCTTGATGAACAATCATAGACAATTCTCATCTTTGTTGTCTCAGCGTGTTCTCGAACAACTGCTTGGTGTGGAATGTAATGTACAACCTCCCCCGTTGGTCGAGGTGGTACTGGCTCCATGATTCCGCTTTCAATCTGTTCTCTCATGATCTGGTCGTACTCTTGCAATTTCCCTGTTTTCTCAAGTTTCCTCGTCGTGCTGCCAAGTCGAGCCGCTGCTAAGTTATTGTTTGCTGGCAGCGGAACATGGTCTTCCTTCCACGGCAGTTTGGTTTCATAATAACCACTTGAAGTCCTTGTGAGCTGCTGAAGGAAATCTTCGTGTATCCTGTTGTCTTTTGTTGTTCCTGTATCCGTGAGTCCAAGGACATCTAGCGAGCACAGCTTCGCAAACTCTTCCTGACCAGTCTTCAGGAAGAACTGCTTCTCTGAACCTTCTTCTTCCACAAGTTGTCGTCCGTAAACCGTCCATCCAAGCATCGTGAATTCGGCACCTGGGTCTTTGTCTGGATTTGCCCCCAATATTAATGGCTCCGTTGTGCGTATCCTTTGGTAATCGGCAGCACCGAGGATGACGTGTACTGGCAGCGAGTCGCTCTCCGTACCTTCTTCGCTGAACGTCAGCCTTCTCAGTCGCCCATACTGTCGCTTCAAAGCTTGAATGTTCGGATTCGGCAAATAAGTCAGGATGTCCTTCTCAGCGTTGACGCACTCCACTTCGAACGAAAATCCTTCAACAGCGAGTGACTGTATTGTGATGCTGTAAACTTCCACGTTCCTGCGAGTGGTTCCGAACATTTGCTCAATGCACCGTTGTTCTTTTCTTGTCGGCTTCAGGTTTAGTTTGGTTATCACGTCTGTGCATAGGTATGAGCTTCCAGCTCCGGAGTCAAACATTATCCGCACTGTTTCTGTCCCTATTTTTGCTTTCACTGTTGGATGGAGGGTGCTGGCGTGACACATGAGCGCGCTCATACTTTTTTCCACTCTTGGATCCTGAAATTGGCCGGTTGTTGATTTCATTCTTTCGCAGATTGATGTGTGGTGTTTTCCGTCACAGTTCCTACATCCCCTCGATCTGCACTGTGATGCCCCGTGTCCAGTTCCCGTGCAGTTGTAACACAGCCCATTTCTGTAAATGATGGCACGTCTTGCGGCAATGTCGAGTACCTTCGTACAGTTCTGACTGGAATGCTCGTTGGAGCTGCAATACACGCAGCCGGTTGGCTTTTGGTTAGGCCTTGACCTCCCGCTGCTTCCGAAAAGCATCTTTTCTCTATCTCTATCCCTTTTCCATGGTCGGTTCCTAGGGGTTTCGTCTGTTCTGCCTGCATCCTCGGTTTCTCTCAATGGATTTCTTTCCACGTACCTTCTGAGACTTTCTACGAGCTCTTCCAGTCCCCACTGCTCCCATTCGTCATCTTTTTGAACGAGCACTTCCCGAACTGGGCCCAGCTTGTCCATTAGAGTGTAGACTGAGCTTTGTGCTGTAGTTAATCTCTTCATCGTAATGAGTGTTCGTACTATCCTGGAGAGCTTATTGTAGAAGTCGTGTATGTTGTTAAGCTTGTGAATGCTTGAAATCGCAGGGAGTTCCTCCAGTTCCTTGATTAAGGCTTTGTGTACCTTGGTATCCTTTCCATAGGTCTGTTCTAGAATGCGTTTAGCTTCATTGTACCCGTCCTTAGTGTGTGGAAGTCCTAAGATATCGTCTTTGGGCTTCCCTTTCACCAACTCTAGTAAGTAGTTGAATTTGCTGATTTCCGAAATCGACGAACCATCCACTTCTACTGTAAATTGATTCCAAAAACGCAGCCAATCCTTGTAATCACCGGAAAAGGGAGTGATTGTGTACTTTTGTAGCTTCACTGACTGCGTTGAAGATGTCTCGTGTTTCCCTGCATTTCCTCCTCCTAGGTGTTCTGCTTGGCTTTCTCCGATTTGTTTCTCGTAGTCTAGTTTTCTCATATACCACTCTTCCTCGCGCTGTTGTTGTCGAAGCGTGGCCTCCTCGATTTCCTTTTGTTGCTGTAATTTGAGCTTTGTTTGCTCTTCGCTGACCTTTTGTTGAACGTACAATTGCTTTTCGAGCTCCGCTTGTGTTTCTTGCTTCGAAAATTCGTCCATCCTCTTCTTAATTTGATAACGAGCATCCCGAAATGGTTGTATGGCTTCCTTGTGGTCCGCAGTCCACTGTTTGATGTACTCCAAGTCCTTACCCGTGTCTATTAGGTAATCGGTCGTCCCATCCTTTGATAGTTCCAAACGCTTGATTAATCCGCCAATCTGTTCGTACGCAAGTGAAACGTCCTCGTTGTATTCGCTGTTAGACAGTTCCAATATTTCGTCGAGCTTGAGTTTAGCTATCGCCAGTTGTTTGCTGAATTTTTCCTCCGTAAAAGCCATATTTCCCAGTGTGATTTTCCTTCGGCGTTATTCGATCTCGCACTCCAGTAAATTGTTTTGTTTCCACGATAAAATTATCGATCCAAAGCTGTCCTGGCAGGGTCGCCACCATTCAGTGTGGGGAATATTTTCACTGGCCCTAATTCCCAGAGACACTGAAGATTCACAGTTATGATTTTAAAACACGATTTAATGTCCAGAGAACTCCCGAGAATACAATGTCCTGTTCGCTAAAAAACCCACGCGTTCGAGTCCGGAAACGATTTTATCACATGATTTGAAATTCTAGAAATCAAGATAGTTCGATAATTAAAATAGCTTAATCACTTATTGATAACAAAACAAATAAAAGTCACGATCTCGTGTCACGCTGCAAGTCACGCAGCCACTAAACGTTCTCCACAGCAGGATTTGGTTGAATGATAGAGAGCTTCATCATTAAATGGGTAACAGGCAGCTCAAAATTAAAGAATAACGGGGAAACCACGAAAACGTAGCCCGGCATTTGAAAAGAAATATGCTATCATAACTCTGGCAAATCTTTTTTTTTTCGTAATAACAGAATGAATGTAGAAGAATACTTACATAATTAAAGAGAAACAGATGTTGGGCTAGTTTTTGCGTGTATATAAGTTGTTTGAGTTTATTTAAAAACTTGTGATTGACAAAATTTTACTTTCGTGTCAGAAATCATGCCAACATTACACCTATGTAAACATACTAATTGAATTATGAAAATCAAATTTAAAAAAAAGGTCTCTCCGGTGTTGTCAGTTATAATCATTTGTAGGTTTCAGCCTTTTCCCTGTTTGACCAAAACAGTTTACTGAATAAACTTTCTTTGGTTTTGCCTCAAAACGTGCATGTTTTTGGCCGTCATTTGATGTTTTCGATTCCGTCCGTCCAAAGTAACACAACTACCGAACTGAGACCTAAATAGCCAATCAAAAGCGAGTGTAATTTTTTCAAAATTTTTGCAACGGCACGCAAGTTGCACGCATGTACGTTTGTATCTGCAACGGCAGGCGTGTTTGTGTTTGCTGTGAAAACTCGGGTCTGACAGAAACTACAGTAATTATTGCTCTACTGCAATAATCGGCGGTGAAACTGAGAATTTATTGTGGACGCAAAAGCCACCGACTCGTTTCGTGATCGAAACCTCTCAGCTAATTACTCTTGCGGTTTGTTGCGGTTACGTCTCGAATCTGATTGGTCGCAGAACAATAAACATTCCAGAAATAATTTTAGGCGTTCATGGTTTTATGGGTTTCACTGTAATAGCCTTTATCCTCTTTTTACAGCTGTTGTACATAGGGAGGTTTTTAGATTAAGTCACGCGGAAAGATAATTATTGGATTACTGTCGAGTGGGCTGCCTTGAGGGTTTAGAACCTTTTCAACCTTGTTTGCGTGAGGATTTCACCTCAAGATTTCCCCCGAGGTTCCCACCATGACGGACAGAGTGTACAAAATCGCTATGCTTGGAAATGAGGGAGTGGGGAAGACAGGTGAGTGAGTTTTACATGAAGTAGTTCAATTTAGTTTAGAGATATATCCACATAATGAATTTCTTCTTCCTAATTCGCTTGATTCTCGAAGTACAACTATTGTGCAAACGGTTTGTTTCCTTGTCTAAACGCAAAACCCACAGAAACGTACTTGAGATCAAAGGGTATCTGAAAGGTCTATCAACCTACCTCAAATCGTGAGAGGGAAACAAAACGACTTATCAACATAAAAAATCATGTTATCCAGAGAATTTATGTAACAGCGTAAAGGACTGGAAGGATGAAAAAATGCTTTCAGTTCTAGGTCATCAGGCCTCTACTTGTCGCCGGAGATTCGACTTTATTTCGGTTTTAATGAATGATTTTTCCATCATATGAATTTTTTTTCATTAACCGCTGCACTTTGTTTCTAAATCTTTAGTCCATGCTGATGTCGTAAATTGTGGGCATTCAAAATGAAAGATATTGAGTAGAACTTTTGTTGCCGTTTATTGTAGTGAACAAGGGTCAGTCTGTGTACAGAATCTATAATTGTGACCATGCGAATCTATTTGACAGAACGTTTCTATGTTGTGGTGAACGTACACAACCGCAATCTTAGGAATATGTGCTCTTCGGCTGCGTAAGTTGAGATGCTAAAACCGACGGCTCTTTAGTCTCAGACAGGACGCAGTCGTGAAAACGATGCCCAACAAAACAAGAAAACCGTCCATTTCAAGTCAAGCTACAACACCAAACCAATCACTTTGTTCTATATATTCTACCTCCAATATCTTCGGTCAAGTTCAATACAAAACATAAATATACCAACCTACTTTCATTTTGAAAAATACTGAGAAACAAAATGCCAGAAATGAAAGTAATGTGTACTATTCAAGTGAAAGCAATGCTCAGTAGCTTTCGTTTGAATTGTCTCACTTAAGGATTTTATCCACAGACACAATAGTTGGACATTACATGTCTTAAATAATTGACTCGATAAATAATGTTTTGAGAAAGAAATCAAAAGAGTTGTCTAGGAGAAGATCATCTTAAAACGGGTTTGTTATTTTATAAGTTTAATTTTCTGAACTTTTAACACTATTACTTGTCATCCCTGGAACAGTCAACAACTGAAGAAGTCTTGCGAAATGCTGGCACGTACTTCCACGTTAATTAGTTTCTTGTGCAAGGAATGATCTCAGTGATTACTCTAATCCACTCTGATCATCCGCATGATTGGTGATGATTATATCTAGCCTGCAATCAATCGAAAAACGGAATAGTGGCCCGGTAGCTGCCATTTGAATGGTCAGCTCATCTGAAGATTCCATCCACAGAGTCAAAAAGTAACCATCTTGTACAACTATTTATAGTAATTAATTCAGTTTAGTACACGTCATGCGTTTCCAACTCTGCCAACTGTACTGCAAACTTCAGATTACACCTTCCCTTTTAAAAATATAAGCCCAAAGGGAAAAAAAGCTTTAAAGAAAAGTAAAGCTTGTTATCTCCTTGGCTTTCACTTGAATTATCATACTTGATTAAACCACAGACTCAACAACTACAACTGCTCAATAGCTTTTCTTTGAGTGGTCAAACACCAGGATTTAATCCCCAGACTTAAACACAAGAATCATTTTGAACAGCATAATGAACAGAACCACCACTGGGAGAGATTAGTTAAGTTATGGTTCAACCATGTCGGTGTCCGCAAGGTCAGACCTCAAGTGTGACAGAATTCGAAATGAAACTTTTGAGTTTGTGAATGACCTTTCATTTGGCTTCTAATCATTGCTTTCTTATTGTGCTGTACATATTAGCTCTAACTCTTCCGTCAATGATAAAATTCGGATTTCTTTCTGCTATCAACTTAGTCGTGTAATTAAAGTAGACTGCAATAAGCCTTCTACTCGGTTTTATTACGTCTTAATTAACTGATTGAGTATTGTGTTTGACGCCCTCGGTGTTAATTGAGGATTCAACTGAGAAAGATCGTCTTTTCATCCAAAGCGGTCGTCTGAATAGTGGCATCTTTGTGAGACAAAAGGAAAATATCGTTAAATTTCCTTAGTTCTCTTTTCGTTCTTTGCGGACTCAGTTGCCCAAAGTCGCAAACAATGCTCAGGTTGTAAAACAACCATTACAATGCAGCCTTACGTTATATAGCAAAGAAAACAACCCAAGACTAACCAATATCGACTTTCCTTGTGTTGCCAAACGGTGAAAACCTTTGCGCGAACCTGCGTGAATTTGAACTTGATCAAAGTGAACGTAAGTCACCACAAGTACGCGCAATCTCTGGCCAAATCTAACGGAGTCGCCGATACAACCAATTTCCGTGAAAGCCTGCGTTCGCTTGCGATTTGGTGTGGTCAGGCCTAAAAAGTAAACTCCTTTTTTCCGACAATACGCATCTCTGGTTTTGCAGCTTTGTTTTCGGTCGGTTGATGCAATCTGTGCTGTCATTTGACCCTTTGTGTGTCGTGGTTACTTAAAAATGATTGTAGTAGAGGCAAGTCGACATCTTCACTGTAAAGTGACATCAAAACTGCTCATTGCATGAATCTGTTTTGCTCTCTTGCTCAGTTGCTGTTCCTCTCGAATACTGCACGGCCACATCAAGGGAACTTGTTTAAGTCTATGTAAACACAACTTAGTGGCTTATCTTGGGCCATAAGAGACGGATGTTATGAAAGGGCTCACTGAAACAATTATGCCTCTTGAATTCTGTATGCCTACTGACACGTTAAGTCGTTCATACTATTTGTTTATGTCTGGTGTTTATTCGAAGGCATTTTGTTTTGTTTTGCTATTAGTAGACTCAGCTGAACGTACTCTCCGCCATTCAAGGCTAGGTCAACCCCAAAACAGGTTGAACTGATGTCATTGAGTGAAGCAGGGAAATTGTATTTGGTTGGAATTAGTGTTTAGTTCGGAAAATGTGTTCAGTATTGAGATTCTACTGTGTTTTGCTTAACGGTTAAAGCAACGTTGTAAATCTTCTACCAGACAGCGGATGTTTTGATTTGGTGTTTGGCAAGTTTATGTTTTATATAAGAGTAACCGCTAAACGGAATCCCGACGAAACGAGATATAGCAGTTGACCCCCTTGTGCGTTTTAAACGAGTTTTTATCTTAGATGATTTTGCGGGAAAGGTTTAGGACCCACACCGCTTATTGTGCATTTTTTAACAGCTTTGCCATTTCTATTTTCTGCCATGAAAATAATTTCATGGAGAGAACGGACGATTGCTTATATACATTTCAGAATAAATTGTCCAGGGTAACAAATAGTTAACAAGCTTATGTTCGTGGTGGTAAACTGTAAGACTTGAGCCAAAGGCGTTTTCATCCGATTAGGGCTGTTTTTTTTTTTCGTTCTGACTGCAGAGGCCCCTGCACACGGTTGGCATAACATGTGAACTTCCCAATATGCTGTCAAACTATTTAGAGAAGTCGGTGAGAACCACTTTGTATTCTAGGCAATTTTTCCAGCTTCTCGTTTGTGTTTACAAAATCTTATTGAAGGTTTGTCAAACACGTGACCTTACATTCTTTACGAGGTTTTTACCTCAACTGCTCAAAATGGCGTCGTGAACAACAACGTTCAACTGCTTTTCGTTTCATTAAAGTTCAATTACATGAGACGTTGCTTTATGAGCATTTAGTGACAAGAGTGCCGAATAGAAAGTTACGGAAACGGTGGTCATCAGCTTCATGTTTGTGGGTCTTTTTGTGTGAAAAAAAAGAAAGACGAAAACAAAAGTTAGCCTCAGAAAACAGCCGACGTTTCCCGAGGTCGCCACTTGAGCCCTCGCAAAACGACGCCTGAGTAAAGAGCGCAGAAATTCCATACTGAAGACGCGCACTACGCAGATCTTGTTAGTGTTTCTGATTGGTTGTGCCGCGAGGGAATTTTCTTTGAACCAATCAGAAGCACTATCAAGATCTGGGTAGTCGACATGTCGACATGTTTGCCAACATTTTAGTCCCTGTCAACACAAGTTTGACACTTTGTCGCGTGAAGCCTGGTGTCTCTTATGTCGCAAGCTTGAGCTTCCTGTGGAAATAAAGATCTAAAGATGTCCCTTACATGACAACATCGTGGAAAAAAGCTATAAGGGCAAAAAGAAGAGCCGCTGCAAAGTATTACAATGACAAATCTGCGCACAACTGGGAGGTTAAACAACGGTGTCGCAATGAAGCAACGAGACAACGCAGGATTGCAATTAAACAATATTGGAAAAAGAAAGCCAAGGACCTAACGACAAATCCAAAAGAATTTTTCAAAACCTTTAAACCGTTTTTGGGATCGAAGACTTGTACTGACAAACAAGCAGAAATTAACCTCAAAGTTAACGGCACTGTAGTCTGTGATCAAACAACCGTTGCCGAGACTCTAGCATGTCACTTTGCCACCCTTGCCGACAGTATTGGCGGAGACAGGGCTCAGCAATCAGAGAAACAACTATGTAATCACCCAAGTCTAGCTCGGATTAGATCAAATTGTCAAAATGAACAAGCAATAACTGTTGAGCCTACTAACACAACGCAAGTATTGTGTGCACTCCAATCGCTTAAAACAAATAAGGCAACGGGTAATGATACTATCCCGGCTAAAGTACTGAAACTGGGAGCAAAGGAACTAGCCACACCCCTCACTAAGTTATATAACTCCTGCATCTCCAGTGGAAAGTGGCCAAGTGAATGGAAAAGGGGAGAATGGATACCTGTCCTTAAGAAAGACGATCCACTCGACAAAGAAAACTACAGACCGGTTACAGTCCTTTCTGCTGTGGACAAAGTCTTTGAGCAGCTGATTAGCAAACAAATCACCTCTCAATTCGAAAGCCGCCTATCAGATTGCATTACCGCTTACCGCAAATCTCATAGCTGCGAGACAACCCTTGTCTCCCTGGTGGAACAATGGAAACTTGCGAGGGACGGGCGCCAATGTGTAGCTGTTTTATCTACGGATATGTCAAAAGCATTTGACTCACTCCACCCGCGACTCATGCTTAACAAGTTAAGAGCCTATGGTTTTGAGGAAAACACCGTCAATCTTCAGATAAGGCTTCTAAATGGTATGAAGACAACATGCTCAAGGGTAACTATAATAAATACAAAACCATGACAGTGCAGAATAAAAGAGAGATAACAAATCAGACCATGAGCGTTCAAGGAAATGAAATCGAGTCGACAGAGAAGCTGAACCTTTTGGGAGTGACGATAGATAGTAAGCTCAACTTTAACCACCATATCAACAATGTGTGTAAGAAAGCAAGTCAAAGGATTGGAGTCCTTATGAGACTGAAAAACCTGATACCAACAGAAGCAAAGCTGCAACTATATAAAGCTGCCATTTTACCACACCTAACTTACTGTCACCTCACCTGGCACTTCTACAAGGCTAGCGACAGGAGAAAGCTTGAACGCGTACAAGAAAGAGGACTTAGGGCAGTATTTAAGGATAAACAATCTTGCTATGAGGAACTACTGACAAAAGCAAACATACCATCGTTGTACAACAGGCGATTACAGGACATCTTCATGTATAAAATTAAGCATAAATTGCTGTCAGAGAGACTCTGTAATCTTTTCCAATTAGACAGTGGCTTATATAATTTAAGAAAACGAGAATTTGTTCAACCTCGATTCTCTTCGGTAACATATGGAAAACACTCACTTCGTTACCTAGGGCCCAAACTTTGGAATGATCTCACTCCTAGACTAAGAAATTTACCCTCTTTGAAGGAATTTAAGAACGTTATACGTGATCGGGACCTCACTGCGCTGGCTGCAAATGTCAGTGATTGTCGAGGCTGCAACCTATGCCAAGAATGACTGGCCGCCAACATTACATAACATAATTTTTATTTTTAACATAATTTTTATTTTTATATTTTAATATAGTTGAAGAAACAGAATTTTAATATATTTTTACAGTTTTTTTTAGCTTAGTTAATTGTTGTAATTAGGCTTTTAAATGTATATAAATATTTTCCATATATTAATTACGTTTTTAGTTAGGCAGGTTAGGTGTCCACAATTAGTAGAGGGGACTCTTCCCCTCAGCTACTACAGTTTTGACACGTTAATAAAGTTATTATTATTATTATTATTATTATTATTATTATTATTATTATTATTATTATTATTATTATTATTATATAACTGATTAAGTTGTTTTACTTTTCTTGCAGCGCTGCTAGTGAGATTTTTGTGTCATCGATTCATTGGAGAATATGATCCCACAATTGGTTAGTATATCACTCTTAGACTGTTTTATACCTTTTTGCCCTTGTCCTCTAGCTGGTTAAAGACAGAGCCAAAATTTGTACTTCTCATCGCTGTAGGTTTTTTCTGCGCCGCAGTAGTTTAAGAGATTTGTTTTCATACTCGATGTAATGTACCGGTCAAATTGAAGCTTCAACATCCCCCCTCCGGTTATAACCCGGGCATTTGACTGTGCATTGTTCCCGGGAACGGGGGAATTTGAACGTTGCCTTGGAAGGGTGGGGAATTTGAACCGGATTTATCTGTTGTTGTGGCGTAATATTCCTGTGAGTTTTTTCGGTTTTTGCAAGGTTTGACGGATTTACAAAATAGAATTTCCCCTTTGTTAGTGAATAACTCTTTCAAAAGGGTGAAAAAAGTTTGAAGGTGTCATCACGGCATATCTCTCTCTGAAAAGTGTGAGCAGTGTTTGTACTATTTGGTGGGGCATTTGAACGGCTTTTTTGCTCCGAGTGGAGGGAATCTGAACAAGCCAATCTTCAAAAGTTCGAATACCCGGGGGGTTGTCCGGGGCAAGGATGCTGAAGCTTCGATTTGACTGGTACATAAGCGCCTGGTAGGTGCCAGCTAAGCACGCGTGAGAGTTTCATCTCTTGACGATTCTGCTAAATACCTGGGTTAAGCAAGAATAAGAGCCGGCGATGTCGTTTGGCCTGAACTCGCCTACGCTGTCGCCGACTCTGTTGCACACGAAAGTTAACGAGAGGCCAAACGAGTAAGATTACAAGAGCTTAAACATTTAAACTTTCAACTTTCCAAACTCCTTAAACATTGTCAACACCCGGCACGTCTCGGTAACACTCGTTCTCGTTCGATTTTTTTTTTCTGCAGAAGATTGTTATCGTCGCACAGTGATAGTGGATGGAGAGGAAGTTACTCTTGATATACTAGATACAGCTTGCAGGGTAAGCAAGGGCTTAAACGCACTCTAGAAAACTACGCTACATGGAGGTTATTGCAATTTCAATATCCGATATTGCAGCATCCATCAATTATTTTCTAAACGCGGTGTACTTATTCGGTCTCGGCCAATCTTTCAACTTCACTGATCTGCTGTGTTATTCCGTCGAAGGATCTATTTTGGGCGAAAACTGAACGCGCAAGTGCCTGTAAAAAAAAAAAAATAAATAAAACCGCCAGTTCTGGTTAGAGAGAAATTTTTTGCATTGTTATTTTCTCGTGCATTGTTTTACAGTTTGTGGCATTCGTATTAACAATTATTCGTCATTTTCGTTCTTCCAGAATTCAACATCTAAACTCAGAGAAAATTTTCTGAGCACAGGAGACGGTTTCATCGTCATCTACTCCATAGCTGACAGGAAAAGTTACATCACAGTTCCGCGCTACAAAGAAATGATTGAAGAATCACGTGATCGAGCAAACGAGGGCCCAGTCCCCTTTCTTCTTATAGGAAACAAAACCGACTTGGAAGAACATCGCACCGTTGCGAAGAGTGAAGGACAAACTTTGGCGAATAGATACGAGTGGTTATTTGGTGAAGCTTCTGCAGCGGAGTACGACGGCGTGGATAAGTCCTTCTGCGATTTAATTCGCGAGATCCGAGCGCGGAGGCGAAAAGTAAGTCCGCCTGAGTTCCCGTCACATTTGCTGAATAATCTGCGGCACTCTAGTTACAGTGACATTGACAGTCAGACAGATGAGAGCGCGTCAGAATGTAAAAAGAAGCGCACCGTGAAAAAGAAACTGAGCGACTCAAGTATTCATTATAAGAGAAAGTTGTTTGGTGTATGGCATTAACCTTTTCGCACCGAACGGCACGCGATACTAGAAAAAAAAACTGCGAAAAATCGTGACGCAAATGGCACTTCTTTTATTTCAATTCTTTTATTTCAGCTTTTATTTCAATTCACTCTTTGAGCTTTTTCCACGAGGTCTGTAGTTAGAACCGCATCATTTGAAAGGGTTAGCAGTCTTTACATTCGGAGAAGCATTTGAGGGTTTTGCTTTCATTTTATCCAATTCGCTAGCTTAGTTTGAATGGGTGATCCACCGAGGACGTTTAAGTTTTTGTGCTACCTGAAAAAAGATCAGCCTCTGTTTTTTTCTACCCTGAATGAACATTGGGAAGGATCTAAGAACGATAAATTGAGTTCGTACCTTCCGGATCAGATTCAGACTTGAATCCAAATTTTCACCTTCGACGTAGATTGTTTTGATTGCAATCTAAGACTGGTTTGATCCGGATTTCGATTGGTTGAAACGAATGCTCCCTAAATATTTGAAGAGATTCCAACTCATTACAGTGGAGGCCTATGGGCGCCGAAGGGCTAGGACTACTGAAGTGTTCGTATTGTGGAGGTCTCCGTTGCAAAGGGAGAGTTTAGATAAATTTTGGTCCCTCTGGGACCAAGCAAGCTGTCCGTTATAGAGAGATGTCCGTACGAAAAGGATGGACTGTATAAGTAATCAGTAGATCGCAGGAACAATCAGAAAAGTTGCCTTAGCTGTCTGTTGTTAAATAACGATAACAGCCTCAGGCAAATTGTCCAAGCAGGTATTCCTTTTCTCCCCAAGGGTTCATTTGTATTTCGCAATCTGCATTTCAATATACTCTTTCCCAACAGTGTTTTAGAGATTTCTTTCATATTGTAATGTTAAAATATTTACTGCCAGCTGTTATACATAATCCTATTTATCCATAGTCTACCTTTAATGAGGACGTGTATCGATTAAATGATGTGTTGTGTGTTCCAAATAAAAGTGTCATTCTTGTAATTGAAGCGGTGTAGAAATTTCTAATTGCGATAATTATTTACTTACTTAATCCATTTCGTCCCAGGGGTGACTTAGGGCGCCTACAGTTTCACAGCGATCAAACGCAGAAAGTAATGTCACTTCTGGTCTTTCAGGGCCTTGAAGTTTGAATCAGTTCAAACGCTTACAAGCGTAAAGTTCCTATGAAAGCGATGCAGCACTGAAATGTACTGACAAACCGAATTTCTCGCCCGACAAAACTTGTGGATGTCAGTTACTTTATTCTGAACACACACTCGACGTAAAAAGCCGTTATTTTTCAGAAACGGCGTTAAGTTTTGCAGTTAAAGTGGAACTTTCGACAATTGTCTATTTTCTTCTGTAAAATTATAGCGGGAACTGCGCACGCGTCATGCGTTTGACCGCTGTGAAGCCTACAGTTGCTTTCCATCTCTCTCTCCTCCTGGGCGATGTTCTTTGCCTCTCCCCAAGTCTAATTACAATTGCATGTTTAACAAAAGCTTCCGCACGTCGGTTCGAAGTTTTCTCCGTCAACGCGGCGACTTTTTAACCGTTTCCTCCATACTCCAGTGATTTATGTTTGGAAAAGGTAACACTTGCAATTTGCTGTGGATATGTTTAAATTCCAGGGGGATCCGCCCTGAGGTTCAAATCCTTACCCTTTGTATACTAATTTTAATCGAAATGGTACCCTTCTGTATACCAAGAACAAAAATTGCACCTTTTTTGTACCTCAAATATAAGCCTAAAACACTAGACCATCGCGGGCTGTGTGGTCGCTCAAAGGCTGCAAGCTTTGGTGTGTTTCTGCACTGTCATTTCTGTCAACCTTTTTGTACTTGGGTTTAGCTGCTATCTCTTTCGGGTGTATTTCGGCGACCCTTTAAAAATACTTTGTATTCTGCAAGAACAGAAAAGGCATCCCTTTCGAAAAAAATGCTTACACACATTTTTCTTTTCGGATTCCAATAACCATTGCTGAGATCTACTTATTCGCCATGCTCGTAACATTTGCAAAAATACATCTGTAATAGGAGGCACCGTCCTTAAACTCTTTAATATCACTACATTTCTACGCCTGTGATACTTTTTGGTTACATTTTAACTGTAAAAAAACTTCTTCAGTAACCCAGATGCGTTTGAAATCATGATAATTTGTCAACCCTAGCTTTACTTCCGGACTTCGTGGCTTCTCTAAATGATTTAAGAATTAATTGAATAGGCAACTCAGTGACGTGCTTTGTTAAACTCGTGCGAAACACGATTTAAACCGGCTTAGGATAGCGGTAATTACTTCGTCCTTATTTCATGGAAATTCAGTTTTTCGTGTTTTGTGTCCTAAGTATAGCTCATAAACACGCATCCTCGGAGACCCAGGGGCAGCTAGTCGGGACGACGGGATTTTCATGGGCGAAAGTTTACAACAAGAGCGGGAGAGCCCCTGGGCACTTACTTTTACCGAACGAGTTCCAGAAGCGTTTGAAATCCCGCCTTCTGATTGGCCAGAAAATTTTTTTTTCTGGCCAATCAGCGAAGAGGAACAGCCGGGCGACTCTCATGTCTTCTTACACGAGGTTGTTTTCCTCATCAATCGCCGTAGTAGCGTGCGTGGCCCGTTCAACGTGAACATTTTTTAGGAGAGCTTCAGAAAAAAATAACAATAAATAAACGAAGTCGAGGAAATTGCAAACTATAACGTGGCCGCAGTGAAGCAAACACTCACAGGGAATTTTTCACGGCGGACTTATCCCCTTTCTCCAATGTAACTAATTATTTCTCCTTCTTCGTTGATCTTCGTCTGAAACTTTCCATCTCTGATGCACGGGCCACGCAACTATGTTGTTTGAGCGTGTCATGTCACGTACTAGAGAGAACTAGTTCTCTCTAGTACGTGGCATCGACCGTTAAGCAGAAAATCGCCCAGATCGGCCTCCAGAAGCTCGGAAAAGCAATAAAAACACAGCAAGCACACAGCAGGTAATGTTTTTCAAACTGTATTTCCATTTTAATGCATTTTCAGCGGAAAACCGCCTATTATTTTCGATCGAATTTCAGCTCCATACAAACACTCATATTACGCTTTGGTTAATTGGGTTCCCACGTTCGATCGACATAGTTGCGTGGCCCGTGCATCGGAGATTCCCGTGGAAAGTTTCAGACGTAGTTCAACGAACAAGGAGAAATTAGTAACATCGTTTACTCGAGTAGCTATTAGCCTCATGTAACACTTGAGAAAGGGGAAGTCGCTAGCTCTAAAAATTTACGATACCTTCGATAAGTCCGCCGTGAAAAATCCCGGTGAGTGTTTGTTTTCTTGCGGCCACGTTATAGTTTGCGATTTCCTCGACTTCGTTTATTTATTTATTATTTATTTATTTTTTCTGAAGCTCTCCTCAAAAATGTTCCCGTTGAACGGGTCACGCTACTACGGCGTTCGATGCGGAAAACAACCTCGTGTAAGAAGACATGAGAGTCGCCCGGCTGTTCCTCTTCGCTGATTGGCCAGAAAAAATAAGAAGGCGGGATTTCAAACGCTTCTGGAACTCGTTCGGTAAGAGTAAGAGCCCAGGGGCTCTCCCGCTCTTGTTGTAAACTTTCGCCCATGAAAATCCCGTCGTCCCGATTAGCTGCCCCTGGGTCTCCGAGGATGATAAACACGCTAAACAGGTGAATAAAACGTTTACGTAAGCCGTTCATACATCGTCTCTAATTGTTTTTACGCACGTAAAGCCAGTTAAATTCACGCCCGTACGCACGTAAAATTTACGCAACAGTGGAAATCAACCTTAACGGTACTCGACATTGTAATTGAGTATAGTACCCAACAGTATACGTATTCGTAGTGTTGAATAATGCAAACGTATTAAATTATAAATTAAGGCTTTCACAGCCAATCCGCCTTAAACCAGGCCAAAATGATTTATAAGTGTCTTTGAGCAATAAATCAGACTAAAAACTACGATATTTTGGCTATCTTTGCATTGTTTGGAGGTATACAATGCTTGCTTCAAATTCGAGTTCTAAAGTTGTCAAGGACCTGCTTGTTTTCTCTATTTTTTGCCCTCAAGCCACCTCGGTTTCCTAAAATATTGTTGTCCACAGTCTATAGCCTAAGAAATCATGTCTAATCTAACAAGAACTAAACATCGGACTCTCTTGTGAAGACTTACAAAAATAAAGTACACTCAATAAGACTTACAATGATGGTTTGTTCTTAAATTTCCGTTAAATAGTCCTGGTACAACCCTTTTAGCAAGGATGTCGTCAAAATTTTGGTAACCTCCGTTACCTAACAAACCGAACAAGTCTAAATGATTTAAATCAAGATGTTGGGGTCTATTATTACGACAATTTTATCTTGCTTCTATGAGGAATCGATTAACCCAGATTAATTGTGGAGTGCTCACTTAGGAAATTTGAGGTTTACTCTAACTCAAGAGGGACTGGAGGGTTATGGTTAAGAGCGTATACGTAACCTCCGTTACCTGAATTTCTCTGCAGTAAAATGCAGCAATATGATCAAGTCTTGTTATTTTGCAGATGCCCTCATAACTAGGTCTTACAGAGAAAATCGTTCCATTTCAACTTATTTCAAGCAAAATATTGAATGTTGATTATCGAAATAGTAACCTCCGTTACCGAGCGTTACCGTAACCTCCGTTACCACGTGGTTACGAAGTATCGCAATTCTATTTATATTTAGTTAAAAACTAACTGGGACAACAAAAGCTGAATAGTTTTGCAGTCACGCAATTATGAGGAGGCTATATGATACTTTTAAAGGTTGCGAAATGTTTCTTGCTGCGATACCTGTCTTTCGTGAAGTACACGTGGAGCATGGAGACGAATTCAACCAAAAAAAGCCGGCAAAAAAGGGTTACGTTACCTTTCGCTGAGACGAAGATTTAAGGGTAAGTACACGTTTTTAATTTCCTACATAGAAAATCTTTTTCTTGAATCAAAGTCGTGTAAATTGTCTACGTAAATAAAATAGTAACGGAGGTTTCATGGAGAGAATATTTTTCAGTCTTTTCAAGTCACGGCGGTTATTTAAATATCCTCAAGCGGAGGTGAGGCTCTGGATACATAAAAGTTGTCGTGGTTCTATTAAGGCACCCTGCTTACCTGTTTCTCTCACACTAGAGATTAACCGGGTGCGTATACCATTGTATTACTTTGAATCGTTTGTTTAAATAAGTTTACTATTACCATTTGATTTTTCTCAGAAAAATGGGTCCAAAAACATGTGCTGAAATTCAAAGGGCGTACAGGGAAAGCAACCGGGATGGGGTTACATGAAATAGCTGAGGAAACGCGAAGTGGGATTCAGCGAGGTTACAGAGAAAGGAAGAAGCTTCAAAACAAAGAAGCTTTTCTTCAGAAAGAGAGAAATGGTAGAAGGAAATCTTACATCAGCCAGCTTCTCTTCTCATGGAATCTGAGCAAGCCAAGCGGCGGAAAGAAGGCAGAGAGAAGTCCATGCGTTTCAGGGAAAGGTTAAGGAGAAGTAAGGAAAACCTGCAGACGCCATCAACAGCGGGAAGCTTAGAAAATGCTGATGATGATAATTCTCAACCATTAGTTGTAAAGCTGGATTTCAACAGGGGCAAGAAGACAACGAGCAGGACACGGATTAGCCGAGGGTCGCCAGGGCCCATAAAAAGATAAAGAGCCTGCAGGAGACAAGCTTAAAATTACAGCGCAAGACGTGTTCACTGCAGTAAAAAACTTCAACGAAAATCAAAGGAAAACTGAAAAGCCGGCAGCAACTGCTACTTAACCAGAAAAGTCTCCGAAAACCCCTCGCAGCAATGCAACTCAGATTTGAGGAAGTCCGGAATGAGTCCACGCAAGGTGCCACGACAAATACGAAAGCAACTAGTATTAGCTCATGCAGTATTGGCAGAAGTTAAAAAAAAAGCTCTCCAGAGCCGGGACTCCAAGCAGAGTGACACTAGACGAGGTCTTACCGCCAGCATTATATCTGGGAGTATCATTAAAAGATACCATTGCCTGCGGAACCCTTAGCAAAATGACTGGAATCGGCAGGGAATTGTTAGCCAAATCTAACAAAAAGTTGTCCCACCCTAAGAAGAAACGTCTTCCTGAAAAATCCCAAGAGCTTATAGAAAGAAAAGAGCATTACTTTCCTGGAAAGAAGCGACAACTCCTGGATGATCCTGCGTCAGCAACTTCCGTTACCATTTCTGTTACCTGTTTAATCTCATTCTAAATTTTATGTGGACTGTTAAGTCCAATTTCCGCTTTTGTTATTTTAAAAGTTATATTCATAGGATGCATTTATCCAAAACAATGCGAAAATATACAAATAATGCGTCTTGAGCAAAGAAAATTCTGTATTTCATGTATATTATGCAAATGAGTGGAGATAAAACTGAATGATAAGCCACCTTCCACGTCTCCATTAGTATTAGTTTTACTATAATGGCTTACATTATCAACTGTAGAACGAAGATAAGTGAACTTCGTACTGAAAATAGCCGCAAAACAGTTTGTAAGATTTCCTAATTAAGTTGAGTAACCTCCGTTACTTAAACCGTTACCTATAGAAGAGGGTTTCCACAAGAATAATCGAAAACAATGATGAAAAGCGTGGTTGAAATTAATTAATAAGTGGCAACAGGTATTATCTACGCAAAAACTGTGCATGTACGGTATCCACTGAAGTCAATAAACGAATTTTAAGTTGTTGAGAATTTTTTGCTGACGTTTTCTCCGGTGCATAAGATCTGTTTGAATGTTCAAAAAAGTAAAAAGAATGAGTATATTTTACTCACTTGGGCTTCAGGCTCTATAAGAACCTTATATTAGCGATTTTAAATGTAAAAAAACTAATCTTGTTAACGTCATATTCTGCTTTAGAGAGTTCTCTCTGGCGAGATGTCTCAAAAAGGTCTCAAATTTATCAAGGAAGACCCTATCAGTTAAATGGTCAGCAAATTTTTTCTGTGAAACATTTCATGACAAAATTGTCAAAATCTTTTTGCTACGATCATATCAAATCAGAAAATCAACTCACTTAGACGGTTTCATGACCTTAGTATTTAACCAATTTCTTGAATCCAATGGCCTGGTTTAGGGCGGATTGGGTGTTCAAAGTATCACACAAGGTTCCATTTCCTCACGTAGTAGAGCCAAGTTATGCTGAACAGTGGAGACATGAGGATGATCAGGTCCGAGCGTTTTAATTAAAATGGACAGTCCGCGATCAAAATACTCCTTCGCTTGCTCCACGTTGCCTTGCTTAAGGAGTAAAACAGCTAAGCCATTGTAAGAAATTCCAACTTCAGCATGATGAGGCCCGAGCTCTTGTATCTGAATGGCCACGGCACGTTCATAACACTCCATTGCCTGCTTCAGTTCACCTAGATCACTGAGTACAGCACCTAAGTTTTTGTACGAAGTTGCGACATCGAGATGATGAGGTCCAAGCTTTTCTAAACGAATAGCCAGAGTGCGTAGGCAACCCTGCTTTGCCTGCTCCAGATCGCCTTCCTTACGGAGTACAAGAGCTAAGTTACTGTAAGTTCTTGCGACGTCAATATGATACGCTCCAAGCTTTTCTAAACGAATGCCCAGAGCTCGTTCATGATGCTCCTTTGCCTGCTTCAGGTCACCTAGATCACAGAGTACAAGAGCTAAGATACTGTAGGTTCTTGCGACATCAACATGATGAGGTCCAAGCTTTTGTAGCTCAATGGCCAGGGCACGTTCAAGGTGCTCCTTTGCCCGTTTCGGGTCACCTAGTTCATGGAGTACAAGAGCAATGCCATGGTAAGAAGTTGCGACACTAACATCATGGGGTCCAAGCCTTTGTAGCTTAATGGCCAGAGCACGTTCATGATATTCCATTGCCTGCTTCAGATCGCCTTGATTATGGAGTACAAGAGCTAAGTTACTGTAAGTTCTTGCGACGTCAATATGATACGCTCCAAGCTTTTCTAAACGAATGCCCAGAGCTCGTTCATGGTGCTCCTTTGCCCGTTTCAGGTCACCTAGTTTATGGAGTACAAGAGCAATGCCATGGTAAGAAGTTGCGACACTAACATCATGGGGTCCAAGCCTTTGTAGCTTAATGGCCAGAGCACGTTCATGATATTCCATTGCCTGCTTCAGATCGCCTTGCTCATGGAGTACAACAGCTAAGTTACTGTAAGTTCTTGCGACATCAACATGGTGAGGTCCAAGAGTTTGTAGCCGAATGGCCAGGGCACGTTCAACATACTCCTTGGCGTTCTCCAGGTCGTCTAGGTGACGACGAACACAAGCCAATTGGAGGTAAGAAGTTGCGACATCAACATGATGAGGACCAAGGTTTTGTAGCCGAATGGCCAGGGCATGTTCGTGATACTCCTTTGCGTTCTCCAGGTCGCCTTGATCACGAAGGTAAGGAAGAACACAAGCCCAGCGGTAACACGTTGCGACATCAATATGTCGATCTCCAAGCCTTTGTAGCCGAATAGCGAGGGCACGTTCATTGTACTCCTTTGCCTGCTTCAGGTTGCCTTGGTCGCAAAGTACAAGCGCCAAGTTATTGTAAGAAGTTGCAACGTCAGCATGCTGAGATCCAAGGTTTTGTAGCCGAATGGCCAGGGCGCGCTCATGATGCTCCTTCGCCAGCTTCAGGTCGCCTTGGTCGCGAAGTACAAGCGCCAAGTTATGGTATGAAGTTGCGACGTCAGCATGCTGAGATCCAAGCTTTTGTTGCCAAATGTTTAGGGCACGTTCATGATACTCCTTTGCCTGTTTGAGGTCGTCTAGCCCTCTCAGCAAAAGAGCTAAGCTATTGTAAGATCTTGCGACAAAAACATCATGAAGTCCAGGCTTTTGTAGCCAAATGGTCAGGGCACGTTCATGATACTCTTTTGCCTGGTAAAGTTCCCTCAAATTTTCAAGAACAATGCCCATGAGAGAACTGACTTTTGCACCATCTGCGTCGTCAAATACACCACTTTCCCGAATTAATTCTAATGCTAAGTTACCATACTTTTGGGCTGCGTTGAAGTTACAATAAGTATTACAGACTCTGCCAAACTTGACAAAATAATCGAAATAATATCTAATATTTAGCTTTTGATTTTTGATAAATTGAGATAAGTCGTGTTGACTGAATATATTTTCAATTTCCATAATTATGGATTTTAAATGTCCATCTATGTGTCTGCTGATAGCAAGAGAATCTAGGTCGTCAAAGTTCTTTGGTAGTTTATCATCTATGAACTGATTAAATGATTTAATGGTTCTATCTAACACTTCCAGGCGTTGACTCTCTAGATAATTTTTAGTAACAGTTTTGATGACATCATGCACAACCTGATGCACGCGAATGTAGACTTCACTTTCATCTTCATCAAGTAGCAGCAGTGAGCTTCTTTGAATCTTCATATGAATCATATTCTCATCCTTCAGTTCCTTATCTGCATTCAAAACGTAGTGAGTAGCAATTTCAAGGCTTATCGGTTGTTCTGCACAGAGGGCAATGAGCCTAAATGTGTGATTTAAAACTCTGTCGGACGACATCATTTTTACCACGGCAAGTGTAATAGCTGCTGTCATGGACTTTGGATAGCTAGAGTTAGTCTCGGAAAGAATCGTCTCAGTAGCAGCTTGCTGGCCTTTTTCTAGCTTCTCTAGGTAGTCGGTCCAGCTAAAATTTGAGGTTGATTTATTCTGCCGAACTTCTCTTACAAAGGTGGCGGCGCCTGCTAAGGCAAGAGGTTGATGGTCTAGATTCTGTGCAACGGCTTTTTCCGCATCCCTGTCAACGACACCAGAAAGCATGGCTAGTAAGGAGCAAGCCTCGCCAGGCTCCATACCCTTGCTTACTGAAATGTGTTTGATGAAAGAGTTTGTTGAAGGGATAGATGCTGCATCCTGTGTTGTGATTACTATTTGGCCTCTGAGGCACTGCTCGTTTCCAGACTCTGGGAAATAAGCATGCACACGAGATACGCTTGTGACATTGTCAACTATCAGTAGCCACGATGTGAAGAGCTCTACTTTTATGCTGATTAACGTCTTGAGATTGGCGATCTTCTCCTCTGTTTTCAAATCCTTGGAATTGTGGATGCTTGTAACGGCACACTCCAGACACTTGAGGTGGCGAGCGAAGGAGACATACGATTCCAGAAGTGTGTCTAGACTTTCAGCGTTTAGGGTCATCACAAATGCAGTGGCACATGGAATTTCTTTGACTTCCTCAAAGAATCGCTTCGCGATGAGGCCAGCCAGCTGCGATTTGCCACTTCCAGGATTTCCTGAGATGTATAAATAACTCAAGCGGCTTTTGTTGGCTTCTTTGAGCTCTTTAAGCTGTTGAGTTATCCTAGCCACCTCATTATCTCGACATGCAACGTCATGGGAAGGCTTTGGAGGGAGGATGCAAAATGGCGAAACTTCATTGAGTAACTGGTCTTCAGGGACCTGTCTTTGTTCTCCTTGTTCTTGCAGTTTCTGTTTCAGGTCGTCAACTTCTCTCAACACTTTCTTTAACTCCTCCGTGGGAAAGCTTCTCTGATTCCTGATTTCTTGAATCTTCACTCTGGAGAGACCGAGTGTGTGAAATGCATTATCAATTTTTACAATGGCATTTTGAAACTCTTGGCCCGAGAGATGGCCTGGTGGCATATGAGCAAACGCTTCATTACGAAACTTCCTAAGGTCATCTACATTTGTCCTGGTTTCTGCGTTAAGGCCGCTCCTGATGCAGTCTGAGTTAAGGATGGCATAAAACAGCATGGAGCAATCCCATTTGGCTCTATCTCCATTAACCATGGCTTTCAAGAGATCTTTTTCTCGTTTGTCGGCCTTCGACCACTCCCTGTGATAGAAGTCCAGCCCATTCCTTGGCTCATCTTTCCATTCCCCGTACGAGGGCTTATAGCAAGCGTCCCATTCTTGTTTGAAGATTGTACGCAGCCCCTCGCCCAACACATCAGTAGTGACAAAGCAAATTTTGAAATAGTTCAGTTGCTCTTCGGTGTACTCTGTTGCAGCTGCCATATCCAACTTCAATGACTTTATGCCCTCTGAAGAAAAAAAAAATTCTTATAAGCAATTTTTTTAGACTACATGGACATATTTGAAGTTCCATAAAGGGCGTGGAGACGAACGGAAAATGGAAAGGGAAAGGGAAAGCGGAAGCAAAACGCGATCGCTTTCTTTATTTTTTCGTTCCCACAGTCCGAAAACACGAAACAGGTAAGTTTTGGTAGCGTTTCAAGGATGGTGAATTTACTCAGTACCCACATAAGTAAGCGCCACTAGCTTCCAACAGTACTTCAGGTGAATAATGTAGAATTTTGTGTTCTCAACTTCATTATCAGGCCGTAAATTACCGAAAAGTGGCAATTTATTACCAAATACTAGAGGTCAGTAAGCATCGTTTTCTGTTGCAAACTGCTTCTTCCACTCCATTTCAGACCACTTTGACTTCCAACAATAATTGATGTCAATTTAGTGTCGAATTTTGCGTTCCCAGATTCATTAAAAAATACAACAACAACAACAATAATAATAATAATAATAATAATAATAATAATAACATAATGAGTAAATATTATTCGTGTTTTTGTAGTGTAGGGAGTGAGAGTATTGGTCGGAGCTCATTCAAATCGAAATATTTTATAACTACTGATGGGAACAGGTGGAACGAGGAGGCAATATTGCGAACAGATGATGGGAGAGACAAATTATACCTTGTGACAAAGAAAATCCCACCGAATTCACCCGAAAAAGTTAGGACAAAGGTAGACGTGTTAGCCCCTTTCGGCACTTTTTGAGGTGAATTTTTGCTAACTTTGATGACAATTTGATGATCCAGCTACGGTCCACAGCTTGATGAGGGCCTTTTTCGCTTCAGTTCACAAAGTTTCCGCTTTCATTTTGTTTTGCTTCGCAATATGGCTTCCCTTACTGAGAGCGAGATTCTTAGCACCAGTGTTTAAAACACAGTCTGGACAAAAACCAAATATGACAAATTTCGTAAAGTTTCCAATTTGATAAAAGATAAATTACAAAACAAAGAGCAACACGTGAAGTACTGCTCAGAAGCTTTCATATGATTGGTCACAAGCTATTAGGATTACATCAGCATCGAAGTTCAAACTATATACGAACTGGAAATAAAACATTTAAGGCTCCACATCTCACCGTGCTTTTGACTGAAAGAAGGAAATTTGTGTCTTTAAGTTGATATCAGTCAACGTATGCAGGACTAAATATTTAAATATGTGCGTACACGTAACAATATAGCTGGGCGTACATGGATTTGAATTTCGTTCTTTTTAATTTGTTAAAGAACAAAACTTAACTGTCACTCATAAATTATACTCACTGTTTCCAAAGTGCCCAACTTACTTCAGAGCAGTTCACGAGCCAGCAGTTTAATACTAGTTAGTATACGTATTTCGCGAACATGAACCTTAATTTGCACCGTCATCAAGCCAAAGCGATATATGCTACAAAAGCACATTCTTCGAAACATGACAATTGTTTCTATTTTCAGCCATCACGTGATCAGAACACAAGATTTTTGACAGCGCCATGAACATCATTGAATTTGCATATTCTACATGTCTTCAATTTTGCCCTAGGTCTCACAAAAGACAAGAAGCCCAATCAACCGAGAAACCTGCATGAGTCAGACACCGTGACTTCATTGTGGAAGATGCAGTCACGCGACGTTCTTGTCACGCGAATGACAACTTGCGTGATGTTATTCTCTTGCTTCGTCTGCTGAGCTATAAAGCAGCCATAATTGCCTACGCAGTTTCGCTTAGGGGAAAAAAACTTTTTGGCCCAGGGCGTGTGTGGAGGGGTTAGCAGTTTCTTGCTTCACCTCAGACTTTGTCACATTATCGTGGAAAAATTACGACTGGCAAATAATATTCCTTTCGATTTAACTGCAAAGCCACGATGAAAGTGTTTTTTTTATCATTGTGTTACTGTACCATGATTTTACGATTGATACTTCGTATGATGAGAATGTCTCCAAGCTACATTTCACCGGCATTTTCCAGTGTAGAACACTGGGGTGTCACTCTGGGGGTCACTCAGGGGTTCAATTCGCCTAGTTGAGCTTTAATTTAGAAGAATTTAATGACTAACACGACGTTTTTAAGTTTTACAAACATGTTTCGGCAGAAACGTCTGCCATCTTCAGTGTGAATCTGAACATAATGTGTAATAGAGTTTAAATAGTGAAGAAATTACAATAATAATGGCAGTGATTAAGACAATTGTAATGGTAAGGCTGCGCATAAATTAGACTGTTTTTTCCACGTTATGCATAATAATAACATCGGCACGCTGAGCATAATAATGACATCGGCAACATTTAAGAGTTTGTATGGAAATGATACAAAACGTCTCAAATTGCCACAAGTCAGAAAGAAGTTGGAATAAAAATGACTTGCCTTTGTATTGGTCATTATTTGTGGGCTTCCTGGGCTGGTTTGAAGCTTTTTGGGTGAGAAATTGATGTTTGTATTTTTCATGTTTACTGAACGTTTATAATTAATTAAAGGCAGGAAACAGTTTCACACTGCACCTCACTTGAGGCGCGATAAATTTCATCACAATAAACGAATCGCCCTAAAACTTCAAAGGTGTATTCTTGGGTCTTGCGCATACCGCTGTTCTTTCGCATGGGTTCCAGATCCTATTTTAAGCCATCAAAAATCCCTCTTAAATACGAAACTCGCCTTTCCGGGTATGCGTTTTCATTTGAAGTGCACACATGAATCATTGCGAGCCGCGATTCGACGACAAAATTGTCCTCAGCCGGGGAGAGGCTGAGTGAGATTGTCGACAAACAAACACGACACTGCGGAGTCCAGAGAGGTCGGTTTGACAGAAATAGAGAAACATTAGAACGGCCGTGAAATTTACTCGCCTCACTTGACTTGGAAAACCATAATTTTGTTTTAGGGACGAACGAAGATCTATCTTTTGCTGCACTCCAGTCAATCCATTCGATGATTTTATGCCGAGTATCTGGCGCAAGTGATCCTGCTCACTGCCCGCAAATCAACCTCATTATTTAATTCCGATATATAGGGTTGTCTTGCCCTAAAAAATATTGCTGTGACCGTGGAAAATACCCACCACAATTTCCATTCCTTTGAAAACCGGAGCAATTTTTTTCCAAGTGGAAACTGCTCCTCGTCTCTGCTTCTAAATTTCGACAACATTTTTTTGCGGTAAAAAGGTAAATGTGACAGAACAAATCACTATGCTAATATATTGTCGCACGAAGACATTAAAGCGTGCTCGTGGCGTCAAGTGAGGCGACTAAATTTCACGGGCGTGCTAATAGTTTTCTATTTCCGTCAAACCGACCTCTCTAGACTCTGCAGTGTCGCCTTCTGCTTGTGAACAATCTCACCCAGCCTCTCCCCAGCTGAGGGACATTTTGTCGTCGAAACGCAGCTCGCAATGATTTATGCGTGCACTTCAAATGAAAACGCATACCAGGAAAGGCGAGTTTCGTATTTAGGAGGGGTTTTTCGACGCTTAAAATTCGGGCTTCGCTTCGGGCTTAAAATACGATCTGGAACCCACGAGAAAGAACAGAGGTATGTGCAAGACCCAAGAATACACCTTTGAAGTTTTAGAGCGATTCGTTTATTGTGATGGAATTTATCGAACCTCAAGTGAGGTGCAGTGTGAAACTGTTTCCTGCCTTTAATTAATTCTAAAGATTCAGCAAACATAAAAAACTAAAAACCTTAATTTCTCGCCCAAAAAGCTTCAAACCAGCCCAGGAAGCCCTCAAATAATGACCAATACAACAATGAAATGAGGCAAATCATTTTATTTCGACTTCTTTCTGATTTGTGGCAATTTGGGACATTTTGTATCATTTCCATACAAACTCTTAAATGTTGCCGATGCATTATCATGCATAGCGTGCCGATGTCATTATTATGCATAGCGTGGAAAAACAGTCTAATTTATGCCCAGTTCTCAATGTTAGCTTGGGCTGCCTGTGTTTTCACTAGCGACGGAGTCGAAGCCGGAGTCGGAGTCGTAAGCGAAGTCGTAAGAACGCTTATGACCTAGTGAAAATCAAAAATCGGAGTCGTAAGCGGAGTCATAAGCTCGACGGAATCGGAGTCGGAAGAATCAGAACGTTTCCATTTTCTTCCGACTCCGCTTACGATCCAATCGCTTACAATCTAGTGAAAACCAGATTGTCGGACTTGGGAGCAGAAGCG
This sequence comes from Siderastrea radians, assembly GCA_964017195.1. Classification (NCBI taxonomy): domain Eukaryota; kingdom Metazoa; phylum Cnidaria; class Anthozoa; order Scleractinia; family Rhizangiidae; genus Siderastrea; species Siderastrea radians. The sequence goes on along the minus strand of OZ024889.1, from coordinate 63,921,757 downwards.
GAAGAATAAACCAATCACAGTGCTCGCTCCCACGCTTTGTGATTGGTTTAGCTCTTCCGTTTCTCCTTCCGACTCCGACAACCTAGTTTTCACCAGATCGTAAGCGACGGAATCGTAAGCGCAAATGGAAACTCTGCTTGCGACTCCGTTGTTTGATTTTCACTAGATCATAACGTTCTATGCTTCTGATTATGACTCCGACTCCGGCTCCGTCACTATTGAAAACCAGCCTTTTGAATTGAGTGGCAGGTCAAGAAAGGTGACGGAGGCTTGGTGGAAGATTTGCTTCGACTGTGTTGTGGTATAATCATGTATGTTGATGTATTTTATATTTTTAATACTTGGAAAGTGTCTAGCTGCCAACGTTAAGAAAGGTTATTGTCAGGTGGGAAATAAATTACTACACGAGGCTGGATCCTCTTGGATAGTATAAGCGGCACAGAAGGATATATTCCAGTTAGTCTTTAATTTTTCTACTTTACTTTTGATTTTGAACCGATTTGTTCGATTGACCCCGGCAGAGCAAACCCGATTTAACGATTACGTCATAAGACATGCTTTAACGTGTTTGAGATAAAGCGACGACTCCCCTTTTTAATAATTTCTCCAGATTCTGGCGATGTGTTTGTCTTAATCGATAATCATCAGTAAATAAATACATCGCTCACAACTCTCGGTAACAGCAGGTTCAGTTGTGGACAAAATTTATCTTTAAAATTTTATTTTAATTCAACAAAATATTCAGAGCGATAAGACAGATGAGCTGAGTCATCAGATTTTAAACACTACGTCATTCGGTAACGAAAGGGTAAAATACTGTCACAATTTTCGTTACGCCAGTTAGCACGTTGAGCCGAGTTAAAACATTTATCGAGGGTGGAGTGGGTCAAAACGACTGGTAAATGCCTATAATGCGCTTTCTTGTAACCTGTAGGATAGAGCATAGCAATGATTTATTTCGTATTTGCATTCACAATTTGGCTTAAGGAGCCCTTGACTTGAATTGATTAAAGGAAACTGTGCACAAAGCGTGGTTCCCAGGCGTGGGGAAAAGTTCAATTCTTTTGGGCTATTGCGGTGCCCATACTGGTAAATCGTAAAGATGTGGTTACTTTTATATTGGGAAATTTACCGCCCATTTTTTGAAATGCGTCTGCTTTGAGAATTGTGATGGCCTTTTTTGTTCAGAGTTTTGAGGAAGACCGACCAAAAGACAGGGAGAACTGATCTTGAGTGAAGAATGCATGAGGTCATGGGCGTAGTCTGCGGAGCCACGGTTGGTGAGGAGAGGGTGAATAATTCAGTTGACCTCCTTTCCAGGGTGTTGGTCGCCTTTTCAGCTGGTCAAATTTCAGCGTTAGTTACAGTTACGCACTTTTGCTGCAACTTGCTGTTACAGATGCTTGAATGTTATTGAACCTGCAGTCACGCAAGCCTCGCTTCCTTTCTTTTCGAGACGAACCAACACTTCGTCGGTTCTGCACACAATGCAGGCCTATGTTTTAAGAGTCCTATGGGCTCTTTTAAAATAGACCTATGGACTCCCAGTTTGATGGAAACTGACCTAGTAAAAAGATCAGTAAAGCTTAATAAAGTCCTTTGGACAACCACCTCATTTCAAATAGAATGTAGTTTTTAAAATTTTATAAAGGGACATACCTTCAGGACTACAAATCCACTTTTCAATTTCTGGCTATAAGCTTGGTCTCCATTCACACACATTGAATAGAAAGGAATACAAACATTTTCGTTATCTTTGGTTTATATTTACGGGAACACAAGTGTACTGTGAGAAGAAATACTGCAGAAAAACGATCCAATCACGATCGATAGAGCTATGGTGAATGGTTCTCAACCAATGACAATCCGCGAAGTATCAGTTCCATTGTCGTCTTTGTCATCATCACCATCCTCATCATCACCATGACCACAGGTTTCGGAACACAGTTGAATAATGAAAACAAACTTTAAAACAGTGACGTTTATTTTTTTCCTAGTCAGCTCCGGTAACGGACTCAAGCACAGATGGAAGTTGTTCGAAGAAATTCTACCAAAAACAGAAAATAGAATCAACAAAATTGTCCATCATCATTTCACAAATAAATGAACTAAACCACCCGCCCCCGCCCCGCGGGTATATTCGCATAGTGTGCTATAAGGGAGGTTCCGCTCGAACAGGCTGCCTTTTATGCTCACAGTATACGAAAGGGTAGGGAAATTGTCATTTTAACTTTTTAAAAGGTCGAACGTAGTATTACTTATAACCCGTGGAATAATCTACTGTTTTTGGCTTAACTTTGAAGTATTAGAGAGAGTGCAATTGTTGTTCTAGCCTATGAAAGGGGAACCATTTTGATAAAAATAAATTTATTGGCATATGTTGGGGTAAGGTTTGAACCTCTGGACGTGCCCTCCCCCACAGGACTGAATCATACATGTAACTGGGGCAACTCACCTTAAACAGCTCTGTTTCTTGGTGAATAATTGACGAGCAGCACGATTTCACGTTTGGAGTGTATGGCCAGCTGAGGACCGCCAACGTCTAAAAACAGAGAAGCAAAACATTTTCAGTTGTCAGACTAAGTTTTCTCCTTACCAGCTTATATCACTTCTAATTATTCTCCTCACTAGGTTATATTAGTTCTAACTGAGATTGGTGTCAAATATCACACATGGTGATGTTAGCGAGTTGAAAGTATTAGGTACAATGTAACCAACGAATTAAGACGGAACCTTACTTTCTTGTAGGTCCAATGACTTCTCGTACTTCCTTAGTAGTTAGTAGAAGCAGTGACAGGGGCGTAGCTACCTGTACGCACAGATGGACGGCGTACCTGAAAAAGTGGAAAATAAAGTAAAATAAAATGAATAAAAAAGCAAATAAATAAAAAATAATTATTTTAAAAAACACAATTTGCCTCAAGTCATTTTCTCCGCTTGCCCCTTTGAAAAGTTGTTTATAAAATCGCGGACGGCGTTTATCCACACCCGAATGTCGGTTTCCAAGGAGAAGCGACATGTTTCATTGGTGGACCGAAAACAGTGTGGAAGACATCTATAACCACTATGGCGAAGACATGCATATGTCCCTTGATGAATTCAAACGAGAAGTGACTAGATGGCGTCAAAGGTAGCTGTTGATTGAAGGTGGCATTCCCCAGACCTTGGTGGAGACGCTGGACTTTGCCAACCCAGAACTTCACCCTGGAATTTATGTGGCCGTCAAGACGCTCCTCAGGTATCCTGTGTCAACGTGTGTTGCAGAGCGAAGCTTCAGTCAGCATGAAGAGGCTCAAGGCGCCTGTTCGGAGCGCTATGTCGGGTGCGAGGTTGACCTCGCTATCCGTGATACATTTACATAAACAAAGTTTGCTGAGAAGAAAGACAGAATATTTGCCCTGTGCTTGTACCGGAAAACCATTATGACTTCTTATGAAAGCTGTCCACTGTTATACTAATTTTACATTGCCTTCAGGATTTCGCTTTGGTTGTTTTTTGTAGATTTGTAAGAAGTGTGGGCCTAAACTGAAACTCAACTAGGACACAATTACGTCTATGTAGCTGCTTTTATCAATGAAGAAGACGGCGATCGGAGCGCTTCAATGATCCCAAAAAAGCAACTTCGAAAGAATTTTACGACTTAGTTGTCATTTTATATCAAGTAAGACCGTTTACGCTTAAAACTCTTTCCCGCCAAGAGTCTTATTTTTGGGACGTTTTCGACCCGGAGACATTGAACCACTTGTGACGTCATCATTTTTGACGTCACCAGATTGTTTTGATACGCAGCTAACACAGCAAGGACAGATCCATCCATACGTGTGTCCATTTTGAATATCGACCAAATTCTGGCAGAGCTATACCAGAAAAAACGTGTCCAATTTTGGGTGCAAAGATGGTGGTAAAATAGGCCAAGTCAACTAATTGATCAATGTTCGATTTCCAGGTTTTTAGAAGGGCTGAGGCCAAAACTTTTCCAGTGGATAGAAAGGGGATAAAGGGTAGAAGATAAAGGGAAAAGAAAGGGAGAGAAAAAAGAAAGCAAAAGAAGTGAAAAAAAAATTGGAAATGAATCCGCAAAAAAAAACAAAAACAAAAAAACAAATCCACATTTTGGCTTATGCGCATGCGTGAAAGCAAAATATTGGCAGTACAATTTACAACAGAAGCTAACTCAAAATCTAGCTTAAGTGTAAGAAAACGCTTTTGTAGCAAAGTTTAGTGGCATTTGGCAACACGGCACTTAAAAAACCGCTTCAACAGTAAAAAATGCGTTTTTTTGAGTCAAAAAGGCGGGCTGGCGGGAAAGGGTTATAGAAAAGGATATTTTGTTTCAGATGTTTCTTTTTTTCCATTAAACGTGATTAATCAACCAAAATCTGTCTCAAAAGAGAAAGACTTGACATGATAAACGATTTTAGATTGTTTGGTTGAGACAAAACTTCACCATTTAATCAAGGCTGGTGAAAAAAATTTCGGACTTAAGTTGGGGGGGGGGGGAAGGAGGGTTTAGCAAATGTGCGTACCTCTGTAAAAATCCTGGCTACGCTCCGAAGTGAGATAGTTTTTTGCACCCTTACTGTAATATTAGCGGAGCCTGCGGGCAAAGCCCGCCAGCGGAGCTCCATTGCTAAGGAAATATGGTAACCTACCAATCCGAGAAATTTTGGTTGTGACGCAATAGTCACGTGACCGTCCGTCCGTCCGTCCGTACGTCCGTACATCCGTACATCCGTCCGTCCGTCCGTCCGCACACTCTGTGGGAGGGGGAGGGGAGTCCCTAGACAACCCGACGGGGGCAGAGAATGCCATCTTTTCTTGGCGGGAAATCGCACGGTGCTTTAGGGCAACCGGCATTTTTCTTGGCGGGAAATCGCATGACCATCGTCGCTTTTGAAAAAGAGGTTTCTTTAAAAGCTTCAGCTTCTTTAGCATTTAACGATTGCTCGAGAGTAATGAAGTTTTATACTTGACAAAAAACATCTAATATATATAAATGGAAAGAAAAAGTTCAAAAGAATACTGGTAGAAGGCGAAAAGTTCAAGTTACGAAAGCTGCATTCAAAGGACTTCATCGCTTTGTTTTCTTCACGGCGGAGAGTTTGCCCTGTTCTGAAACACAACCGAGTAAGTGAAGTTTTTGAAAGGTCTAAGGTACATGATTTCGAGTATTACGATGAAAGAAATTACATCGTCGCATGGACCGACCTACGATTTTGGAAGTGTAACGCGAATTGCATTTAAGTATAATCATAGGGGTTTTCGAATAAATGTTTTTCAAAAATGACTTCTCTGTCCATTATTTTGTGTTTGTTTATTCATAACAGTAGGTCTAAGCACAGCCGCAAGACAACTGCACAAGCTTTGCTTTCAATTTTCAACTGTCGATTTTCTTGTCCTAGAAGTTTTCAATAGTAATAATCTTTTAAGCGAAGCAGTTGTCGGTTAAAAGCTATTTTATCCGAAAAGCTTCCGAAAGCAGTTTTGTGCGTTCCTCAAAGCGCCTAACTTTATATAGGCTTACTTCGCATCCGCAAAACTTATGCCGGCATAATAACAATTTAATTAAAGCGTGTTTGGCGTTTCTTTGTTTTGAATCTTGATTGTCTCTAGTTAGAGAACGAAATATTACTTTAACAGTTATTTGAAAAACTATAAGCGAAGCAGTTGTCGGTTTAAACCTATTATATCCGAAAAGCTTCCAAAAACAGTTCGGTGCATTTTTTAAAGCGCTCGAATTTCAGACAATTTGCAGCCGCAAAACTTATGCAACAGAGTTAAGAATGTTTGGACGGTGTTTGTTCGTTTGTTTTCAATCTCGATGGTCTCAAGTTAGAGAACGAAATATAAGCGAAGCAGTTTTGAGTTTAAAGCTATTTTATCCCGTAAGTAATGTGTGTTCCTCAAAGTGCTTGAATTGTTTCGCGGCTGCTAAAACCTACGCGACATTTCTTCGATAAGTTTATTACAAGTGCTTCGAAGCTCCCCAGATCCTTTATTTCGGGTAATCCCAGTAAAATGCCGGTGAAATGTCAGTATAAATTTTTGACCAGATTAATATTTTTATTTAGTAGCAGTTCATGTTATTTGTTAACATCCGAACGCGATGAAGATAACCCATTTAAACAGTCGAATAATTTTTATTTTGTTTTTGTAAATGAGTGCCGTTTCAAGTTCATTCAAGCGAACAGCCAATGAACCAAGGAGATTTGACAAGCCTTCACAGTTAATGACAGGATATGGAAACATTGCAAACACCAAGCTAGACGGCTCGTGAGTAAAATAATCAAGCTGTGCTCAGCCTCTAGAACGACCTTTCGAACTTGGTTTTACAGAACAGATCCCCAAAATATTGGAGGACAATTCGGAACACTTTCAGGCTTTTTGAGAAACACTTTTCGAAAGCGAACGAGCCAAAAAAAAAGCCCCGAAATGTGTTTAAGACCGAAAAGTTTCAGGACTATTTTTGAGAAACGAACACTAGTTTATTCCTTCGCGGCTCCGCTTTTAGGCTTGGCTAAATCTATATATTATGTATCGTATCGTATCGTATCGTATTGTATTGTATTGTATTGTATTGTAGCGGAGCCTGCGGGCAAAGCCCGCCAGCGGAGCTCCATTGCTAAGGAAATTTGGTAAACTATCAATCCAAGAAATTTTGGTTCTGACGTAATAGTCACGTGACCGTCCGTCCGTATGTCCGTCCGTCCGTACGTCCGTACGCCCGTCCGTCCGCACAGACTCTGTGGGAGGGGGAGGGAAGTCCCAAGACAACCCGACGGGGGTAGAGAATGCCATCTTTTCTTGGCGGGAAATCACGCGGTGCTTTTGGGCAACCGGCGTTTTTCTTGGCGGGAAATCGCATGACCATCGTCGCTTTTGAAAAAGAGGTTTCTTTAAAAGCTTTAGCTTCTTTAACATTTAACGATTGCTCGAGAGTACTGAAGTTTTATACTTGACAAAAAAAACATGTAATATCTATAAATGGAAAGAAAAAGTTCAAAAGAATACTGGTAGAAGGCGAAAAGTTCAAGTTACGAAAGCTGCATTCAAAGAACTTCATCGCTTTGTTTTCTTCACGGCGGAGAGTTTGCCCTGTTCTGAAACACAACTGAGTAAGTGAAGTTTTTAAAGGGTCTAAGGTACATGATTTCGAGTATTACGATGAAAGAAATTACGTTTTGAAATTGCCATTTACTTTTGACTTTAAAAAATTATTAGAAAACGCGCTCAGACTTGTGACAGGTTCTTGAATATTTTGCCATGCTCAGCTGATTTCACTCGCGTGGACCGACCTACGATTTTGGAAGTGTAACGCGAATTAGATTTAAGTATAAACTTACAGGTTTTCGAATAAACTTTTTTCAAAAATGATTTCTCTGTCCATTATTTTGTGTTTGTTTATTCATAACAGTAGGTCTAAGCACAGCCGCAAGACAACTGTACAAGCTTTGCTTTCAATTTTGACTGTCCGGTCCATCTCTTTGTGCAACTGTCTATTTTCTTGTCCTAGACGTTTTCAATAGTAATAATCTTTTAAGCGAAGCAGTTGTCGGTTTACAGCTATTTTATCCCAAAAGCTTCGGAAAACAGTTTTGTGCGTTCCTCAAAGCGCCTAACTTTATATAGGCTTACTTCGCATCCGCAAAACTTATGCCGGCATTATTTAATTAAAGCGTGTTTGGCGTTTCGGGTGTCAGTAAAACGCGGGGTCGGGGTCGGGGTCGGGGTCCATTGTTCTTTTGTTTCGTTTTCTGTTGTCTTGCCCTAACCAAAACATAAAACCGAAAACGAAACAAAAGAACAATGGACCCCGACCCCGACCCCGGCCCCGCGTTTTACTGACACCCTGGCGTTTCTTTGTTTTGAATCTTGATGGTCTCTAGTTAGAGAACGAAATATAACAGTTATTTGAAAAACTAGAAGCGAAGCAGTTGTCGGTTTAAACCTATTATATCCGAAAAGCTTCCAAAAACAGTTCTGTGCATTTTTTAAAGCGCTCGAATTTCAGACAATTTGCAGCCGCCAAACCTATGTCACAGAGTTAAGAATGTTTGGACGGTGTTTGTTTGTTTGTTTGTTTTCAATCTCGATGGTCTCAAGTTAAAGAACGAAATATAAGGGTTACTTAAGTAACTATAAGCGGAGCAGTTTTGAGTTTAAAGCTATTTTATCCCGTAAGTAATGTGTGTTCCTCAAAGTGCTTGAATTTTTTCGCGGCTGCTAAAACCTACGCGACATTTCTTCAATAAGTTTATTACAAGTGCTTCGAAGCTCCCCAGATCCTTTATTTCGGGTAGTCCCAGTAAAATGCCGGTGAAATGTCAGTATAAATTTTTGACCAGACTAATATTTTTATTTAGTAGCAGTTCATGTTATTTGTTAACATCCGAACGCGATGAAGATAACCCATTTAAATACTCGAATAATTTTTATTTTGTTTTTGTAAATGAGCGCCGTTTCAAGTTCATTCAAGCGAACAGCCGATAATCCAAGGAGATTTGACAAGCCTTCACAGTTAATGACAGGATATAGAAACATTGCAAAACACCAAGTAAGACGGCTCGTGAGTAAAATAATCAAGCTGTGCTCAGCCAAGGAGATTTGACAAGCCTTCACAGTTAATGACAGGATATAGAAACATTGCAAAACACCAAGTAAGACGGCTCGTGAGTAAAATAATCAAGCTGTGCTCAGCCTCTAGAATGACCTTTCGAGCTTGGTTTTACAGAACAGATCCCCAAAATATTGGAGGACAATTCGGAACACTTTCAGGCTTTTTGAGAAACACTTTTCGAAAGCGAACGAGCCAAAAAAAAAGCCCCGAAATGTGTTTAAGACCGAAAAGTTTCAGGACTATTTTTGAGAAACGAACACTAGTTTATTCCTTCGCGGCTCCGCTTTTAGGCTTGGCTAAATCTATATATTATGTATCGTATCGTATCGTATCGTATTGTATTGTATTGTATTGTATTGTAGCGGAGCCTGCGGGCAAAGCCCGCCAGCGGAGCTCCATTGCTAAGGAAATTTGGTAAACTATCAATCCAAGAAATTTTGGTTCTGACGTAATAGTCACGTGACCGTCCGTCCGTATGTCCGTCCGTCCGTACGTCCGTACGCCCGTCCGTCCGCACAGACTCTGTGGGAGGGGGAGGGAAGTCCCAAGACAACCCGACGGGGGTAGAGAATGCCATCTTTTCTTGGCGGGAAATCACGCGGTGCTTTTGGGCAACCGGCGTTTTTCTTGGCGGGAAATCGCATGACCATCGTCGCTTTTGAAAAAGAGGTTTCTTTAAAAGCTTTAGCTTCTTTAACATTTAACGATTGCTCGAGAGTACTGAAGTTTTATACTTGACAAAAAAAACATGTAATATCTATAAATGGAAAGAAAAAGTTCAAAAGAATACTGGTAGAAGGCGAAAAGTTCAAGTTACGAAAGCTGCATTCAAAGAACTTCATCGCTTTGTTTTCTTCACGGCGGAGAGTTTGCCCTGTTCTGAAACACAACTGAGTAAGTGAAGTTTTTAAAGGGTCTAAGGTACATGATTTCGAGTATTACGATGAAAGAAATTACGTTTTGAAATTGCCATTTACTTTTGACTTTAAAAAATTATTAGAAAACGCGCTCAGACTTGTGACAGGTTCTTGAATATTTTGCCATGCTCAGCTGATTTCACTCGCGTGGACCGACCTACGATTTTGGAAGTGTAACGCGAATTAGATTTAAGTATAAACTTACAGGTTTTCGAATAAACTTTTTTCAAAAATGATTTCTCTGTCCATTATTTTGTGTTTGTTTATTCATAACAGTAGGTCTAAGCACAGCCGCAAGACAACTGTACAAGCTTTGCTTTCAATTTTGACTGTCCGGTCCATCTCTTTGTGCAACTGTCTATTTTCTTGTCCTAGACGTTTTCAATAGTAATAATCTTTTAAGCGAAGCAGTTGTCGGTTTACAGCTATTTTATCCCAAAAGCTTCGGAAAACAGTTTTGTGCGTTCCTCAAAGCGCCTAACTTTATATAGGCTTACTTCGCATCCGCAAAACTTATGCCGGCATTATTTAATTAAAGCGTGTTTGGCGTTTCGGGTGTCAGTAAAACGCGGGGTCGGGGTCGGGGTCGGGGTCCATTGTTCTTTTGTTTCGTTTTCTGTTGTCTTGCCCTAACCAAAACATAAAACCGAAAACGAAACAAAAGAACAATGGACCCCGACCCCGACCCCGGCCCCGCGTTTTACTGACACCCTGGCGTTTCTTTGTTTTGAATCTTGATGGTCTCTAGTTAGAGAACGAAATATAACAGTTATTTGAAAAACTAGAAGCGAAGCAGTTGTCGGTTTAAACCTATTATATCCGAAAAGCTTCCAAAAACAGTTCTGTGCATTTTTTAAAGCGCTCGAATTTCAGACAATTTGCAGCCGCCAAACCTATGTCACAGAGTTAAGAATGTTTGGACGGTGTTTGTTTGTTTGTTTGTTTTCAATCTCGATGGTCTCAAGTTAAAGAACGAAATATAAGGGTTACTTAAGTAACTATAAGCGGAGCAGTTTTGAGTTTAAAGCTATTTTATCCCGTAAGTAATGTGTGTTCCTCAAAGTGCTTGAATTTTTTCGCGGCTGCTAAAACCTACGCGACATTTCTTCAATAAGTTTATTACAAGTGCTTCGAAGCTCCCCAGATCCTTTATTTCGGGTAGTCCCAGTAAAATGCCGGTGAAATGTCAGTATAAATTTTTGACCAGACTAATATTTTTATTTAGTAGCAGTTCATGTTATTTGTTAACATCCGAACGCGATGAAGATAACCCATTTAAATACTCGAATAATTTTTATTTTGTTTTTGTAAATGAGCGCCGTTTCAAGTTCATTCAAGCGAACAGCCGATAATCCAAGGAGATTTGACAAGCCTTCACAGTTAATGACAGGATATAGAAACATTGCAAAACACCAAGTAAGACGGCTCGTGAGTAAAATAATCAAGCTGTGCTCAGCCAAGGAGATTTGACAAGCCTTCACAGTTAATGACAGGATATAGAAACATTGCAAAACACCAAGTAAGACGGCTCGTGAGTAAAATAATCAAGCTGTGCTCAGCCTCTAGAATGACCTTTCGAGCTTGGTTTTACAGAACAGATCCCCAAAATATTGGAGGACAATTCGGAACACTTTCAGGCTTTTTGAGAAACACTTTTCGAAAGCGAACGAGACAAAAAAAGCCCCGAAATATATTTCATACCGAAAAGTTTCAGGACTATTTTTGAGAAACGAACACCAGTTTATTCCTTCGCGGCTCCGCTTTTAGGCTTGGCTAAATCTATATATTATTGCATTGTATTGTATTGTGTAGTGTTGTATGGCGTATAAACGTAAGTACACCGGTTAAAGTTGAGGCAATACACAAGATTACAAATAACAGGCCAAGCTTAGAGTACAGTCGATGCTCTCGTAAGCAACCACCTCGGGAATTCAGAAAAGTGGTCGCAACTAGAGCTGGTCGCTAATTACGCTGGTCGCTTATTAAAATTGCAAGAGAATATACGAACACCGCAAAAGATATCTATGTGTGTGGTGTCTATATCCCACCACACAACTCAAATTATTTTTGTTCTGATATGTTCGATGAGTTTGAAAATGATATTGAAAAATTCTCCTCTCTTGGATCAGTATTAATTTTAGGAGATTTCAATTCTAGAACTGGCAAATATTCTGACATTGTGTGTCAGGAGGGAAACACGATAATAACAAATGATCAATCTAACTCCTCGTTATGTGCCCCTCAACGGAACAGTTTCGACAACGAATTAAATAACCATGGCAAACGACTTTTAGAAATATGTAGGAGTGCAGATCTACGAATCTTGAATGGAAGAATTAGTGGCGATTCACTGGGAAGACCCACATTTCACGGCAACTCAGGAATAAGTGTTACTGATTACGCTATATGTGATCAGGATTTGTATCGACATATATCAAATTTCATTGTTAAAGAACCGTCCAGTTTATCAGATCACAGTCCAATTATGACATGGCTTAATATCAATACGGTTAATACTCACTCAGCTGCAACAAATATAAACGATACGTTAACACGTTTGCCGAAACAATTTATTTGGGAAAACGACTCATCGCAAAAATTTCGAGCAGCGCTACAGTCAAATGACCTACAAAAACTAATACACGATTTTCTTATCGATGAAAGGCCAGACAAGGATATTAACACCACACTAGATGAAATAGAAAATATCCTTACTACCGCCGCTAAACGTTGTTTAAAAATTAAGATAATTAGAAAACGACACATCAAATATCAATACTATCATACTCAGCTCACAAAACTTGAAACTGCCGTCGATGATCCGAACAGTCGCAACTTTTGGAACTGTTTAAAGTCAATGGATGATTCTGTCAAGGAAAATATCCTCCCACCAGTTTCCGAAGAAAACTGGATGTCTCATTTCCAAACGCTGCACTCTAATGAACCCTTGAATTCACATCAGGAAGCGATCATTTCTGAGTTGCGAACTCTAGAAAATGTGCCAGCTCAATCGAATTCTTTGAACGGCCTGATAACTGAGCTAGAAATATACACAGCGGCTAAAAAACTTAAACTGAATAACAAATCTCCTTTCTCAGACAAACTCAAAAATGAAATGATCAAATCCAGCTTAAACCAGTTAATGCCTGTTTACCTGAAATTATTTAGTACGGTTCTAAGATCGGGTACTATGCCTCAAACATGGTGTAATGGCCTTATCACACCAATTTTTAAAAGTGGGACTAAAAGTGACCCCTCAAACTATCGTGGAATCTGTGTTTCTAGCTGTCTCGGAAAATTATTTTGCTCAATTCTCAACCAAAGACTTCTTGAACACGTCCAGTCCCTTGAAATACTTCATAAATCTCAAATTGGGTTTTTAGCAAATAACCGAACAGCGGATCACGTTTTTACACTAAGAACAATAATAGATAAGTATGTCAATTGTCATCAAACGAAAGTATATGCATGTTTTGTCGACTTTAGAAAAGCATTTGATTCGGTATGGCACGATGGACTTTTATACAAACTGTTACAAATAAATGTCCGAGGAAATTTCTATAATTTAATTAAAAGTTTATACTCGAACTCTACCTCCTCTATAAAAATTGGAAATAACAGAACGCGTCCTTTTCGGTATGCAAGAGGTGTACGCCAAGGCTGTATTTTAAGTCCTTTGCTCTTTAACCTATACGTTAACGATTTAGCTTTTTCTCTTAACAATGTTCTATCTGATCCGTTTATACCGCCAAATGGCACCAAACTCAACTCCCTTTTTTATGCAGACGACTTAATTATTTTATCACGATCAAAACTAGGATTACAAAATTGTCTTAACAAGTTATCTTCATATTGCAACTCCTGGATGCTAAGCATAAACCCTAAGAAAACAAAAATAATGATTTTTCAACGACGTGAAAAACGATCTGATTATGCTTTTCATGTGGGCAGTGAAAAAATAGACATTGTTCAAGACTATACCTATTTAGGGACTCGCATCTCTTCTTCAGGAAATTTTACACTCTCACTTGAACATCTACGACAAAAAGCTCTTCATGCTTTCTTTAGTCTAAGACGGCACACAGATTTCAATAAACTTAAACCTTCAATAGCATGCAAAATTTTCGACTCAAATGAAGTTTGGGGTGCCTTTGTGAAATCAGACTTTAAGTCGTGGGACCTTTCCCCAATTGAGAAAACTCACTTGCAGTTTTGTAAACGATACTTAGAAGTACATAACAAGGCATCCAATATTGCATGCAGAGCCGAACTTGGTAAATTCCCTCTGATCATTGATATAAATAAGAAGATACTAAGTTATCTAAATTACTTACACCAAAAGGATGAAAACTCTATAGTCAGACAAGCCCTAAAAATATCGATTGATCTTTATGATAACGGAAAAAATAGTTTCTACTCTAGTGTCATGAAAATAAATGAATACTATAATTTTAATCACTTTAACTATAGTTCATTAAATGATTGTAAAATTAAACAGTATATTAATATCATGAAACAGAAGTATATTTCACATTGGAATCAGACCCTACAAAACTCGCAAAAACTTAGTTTTTATAACACTATTAAAAATAATTATAGCCCTTCTACCTACTTAGATTTAACAAGGAAGAACCCTTTAAGGAAAACATTAGTAAAACTGAGAATAAGCTGTCACAAACTTAGGATCGAAACAGGTAGATACGACAATATACCTCGTAATGAAAGAATATGCAACTTCTGCAATTGCAACAAAATTGAAGATGAAACTCATTTTTTGTTAGATTGCCCAGCTTATTCTCAGGTACGCGGCATATTCTTTTCTAAAATAGAATCCAAACTTCCATTACTACGACTACTACCACGCGAAACTCTATTATCACATCTTATGAATTCCACTGACTACTTTGTAAACATTAAGCTAATCTCATTTATCTCGGCATGCTTTGAATTGAGAGACAATCTCGTTACAATGATCACCACTTCGAACAGTTAAATGAACAATTATTGTTAGTAATTGTTTCATATATTATATATAATATTTTTTTTTTCTTTGTTATGTTCTGTTATTTTCTACTTTACTAATTATCTTAGTTAATGAAATAATATGTAATTAAATTTAAGTAGCTTTTGCAATACTACCAAATTTCTATGTAGTCATGCAAATAAAGCTTGTTGTTGTTGTTGGGTTCTCGTAAGCGACCACATGATAAATAATAGAGAGTGGTCGCTTACAAGAGCTTTTAGCGTAAAGTTTGTCCTGTGTCTGTGTTAATAGTTTTGTTGTAATAATGTTGATAAGTTTTTTGTTGCCTATTATAGAAGAGGTCCGCGTAGATACAAGTCAAGGAACCTTTAGTACTTGTATTATGCATTACTCTAAATTTGAACAAGTAACTGAGTGCTTTTATTAGAATGTTGACCGAGTGGTCGCTTACGAGAACTTAAAAACAAAGGAAAAAGCCCATTGGTAATTCACAAAACTGGTCGCGGTCGTTTAGGGGAGCGGTCGCTTACGACAGCTTTTCACTACAGAGTTTAAGTGACACGTCAAACGGGGTTTCACAATGCTGGTCGTAACTAGAGCTGGTCGCTTACGAGAGTGGTCGCAAGGAGAGCTTTGACTGTATGGTATTAGTCTAGAGGTGATCAACAAGTGCCACACGTTAACAGTAGCCAATGTTGGTAGTATCTAATATTAACAGACCAAGTTAAATTTATTATTAGTTCGCACTAATCCTATGAAGGTTATTTTTATCTGTTGTTTCCCTGTCAACAATGTAAAATTACATGACGTCATGTTAACTGACCAATGAAATGTCGTCCTTAAAATAGTCATGCAGTATGACACAGAACCAAAAGTAGATTTCAAATAATTTTCATCGGAAGAGGCCCATGTATGGGGGATTACCTCTCTTCCTTCATCCTCTCTGGTGCTCCAATAGAGTTTGTCACCTACCTAATGTTAATAGGCCAAGCTTGGCAGACAGTATTGCCCTAATAGTGCAGTGCTAGAAAATCCCAAATTTCTAGTCTTTTCAAAATTGCAAACGGGGGAAGGGGAAGAAGACGGCAAGGTGTCCCAAGATTATTGCCAGAGGCTGTAGCTTACAAAGTACACAAGCTAAGTTATTGTAAGAAGTTGCGACTGATCAATGTGATGAGGTCCAAGATTTTGTAGCTGAATGGCCAGGGCACGTTCAATATACTCCTTCGCTTTCTCCAGGTCGCCCAGGTCACGAAGATCATGAAGAACACCAAGTTGTGGTAACAAGTTGCGACATCAATATGTTGTCCCGAAGCCTTTGTAGCCAAATAGCCGGGGCACGTTCACGATACTCCTTTGCCTGCTTCAGATCGCCTTGGTCGCGAAGTATAAGCGACAAGTTATTGTAAGAAGTTGCGACATCAGCATGCTGAGGTCCAAGCTCTGTAAGAAGTTGCGACATCAATATGATGAGGTCCAAAGGGCAGGGAAATTGTCATTTTAGTTTCTTTACGAATAAAATGCCTACTTATAATAAGAAAATTAAGGGCACAATTGTTATTCTAGCCTATGAAAGGAGAACCATTTTGATAAAAATAAATGTATTAGTAGATCTTTTGTTTTCGTTTTTTTTTTATTTTAACGTTTTTTCTTGCAACCTTATATTCTATTGATTCTTGGTGTTTGAAATTGTAACTGAATTCTTGTATTTTAGTCCAGTCATTTTGTGACTGAACCTGCAACTAATTGCAACAGAAGCTCTCTCGTCGCCGATCATTTAGAATTAGTCTGTAGATCAACATACTGAAAGTCCCAAATGATTCATCACAGGAACATCTCCAAATTTAAACGAATGCTAACTCGTGCTGTAGACTAACATGAAAGCGAGGCTCGAACCGGAAATTGTTTTTTTATTGTGCTTTTCTATTGCCAGATTTTCACTCAGTTCATGCAAAGTAAAGGAAGCGTATTTGAAAAGTGTCTGTAAACTTTCATTTTTTGTAAAACGTCACCAAACACGCGCATAAGCACAGTAAATCCTGTTAGAGGCCCTTACTTTTGACATCTTGTATTTGTTTTTCAATTTTGACTCGCCGGAAAGTTCTACAGCGAAGAATACTTGTTTTAATACGTCATTATTGATTCACAGTTCGTTACTAGTTGAGTATATACAAATAAGTAAGCTACGTTTTACAAAAATCGCCATAAACCATAGGGTGACCGTTTCCTCTATTTGTGACACATTCCAACGAAATTTTATATTTCCCTCAAAGATTGAAGATATATTCTGGCTTTTCACGTTCCCATATTATACCTACGACGCTAATCATCGTCACTACCATAATCAAACTGGTGGGCTGTGACCTCTCTTTCAAACCAGAACCAAAGGCAAACTCCAGAAGACGTGTCTGGAATATGAAGAGAGTTAAAGAGTAGTTAGGTAACGATTTTTTCACGCACTTTTGGGATGCGTCACGACTTCTCCTCTCTACGGAAATTGTCAAAGCTGCAGCCTTGAAGAAATACATCAACCCTTTACACTTCGGAGAGCAAGCAAAAGTGAGACTTGCATTCCACGTACCGTGGATGACATTGTGGCAGCAGATTAGAATGCACTAGTATCCCTCTACGGTAGAAAAGCCTGGAGAAAACCTTGATACATGTAGCTTACGATACCAACGGCTGCAAGACACTAGCGACCCAGAGTTCACAGTTACAGCCCAAGAACCTGCCTCCGACATCGGCAGCAGCTCGCTATTATAGCCTAAGGGTGTACCTACAAGCTAGAGAAACAATGAAAAGGTGAAGACGAAGGCATGTCAGTGGAAGACTGGCGATTGAAAGTGAGCGATGATCAAGTACTTCCTGTGAGGACTGCATGCACCGGAGTGTTTTTTACGTTATGGTCAGATGCAACTGACTGTTCGTCGGATTCTGCTAGCGCAAGATGTACCTGCCCCAAGCATGGCCTGGGGTATCCCCTACATATAGTCAATGCAGAGGTACCGCACGCACAAATTCTACCATCTTAACGGGTATAGAAGTAAAGACTTATTTTCGGGGAGGGGGGATTATTGTCGGAAAATATTTTTATATATATCGCTTGCCAGTGCAGAGCTTGCCTTGTTATTTTACTTTTTTGTAGCGTGTTTTGAATTTTGCAGACAGTTTTTAACCACTTTTAGTGAAAAAGCCTTCGGCATACTGGTTTCTTCGATTCAGTACTAAAAAAAGTTGGACATTGAACAGTCCATATAAGGTATATTTTTTAGGCCTTGCATGGTCGTTGTTGTTGTGTAAAGTAACATCCACCTTGTTAAAATTGCTGGTTTATATTTCTTTTTTATGGAATCTTGATCTTGGTCACATTTGCAGATTTGTGTCTTTAGTTAAGCAGCTGGTTAAATAGGCATCGAATGCCATGTAAGATAACGTTAAAATTAAGCTTGTTAGTATTCTTTCGAAACTTCGATCTGTAACCACAAAGTAGTATGTTTTTAACATCTTAGTTTTCAACATGTATGGCAATGGCAATAAACATCACTAATAAACACAGCTCCTTCATCTAAATTCTATATATGGGCGGTTAAAGTTTCCCGGCGTTGCCCTTCTATGCAGGTTTTCACCCAAGTACAGTGGAACTAGATTAACGTCATCAAAGACACAAAAAAGTCCATGTATAAAGCGGACACTCGAAAATAAAAACCGGCAACTCTCTGCGACACTCGTTCTCGTTCGATTTAGGTTTAATATGTTTTTTTTAGAAGATTGTTATCGTCGCACAGTGATAGTGGATGGAGAGGAAGTTACTCTTGATATACTAGATACAGCTTGCAGGGTAAGCAAAGGCTTAAACGCACTCTAGAAAACTACGCTACATGGAGGTTATTGCAATTACAATATCCGATATTGCAGCATCCATCAAATATTTTCTAAACGCGGTGTACTTATTCGGTCTCGGCCAATCTTTCAACTTCACTGATCTGCTGTGTTATTCCGTCGAAGGATCTATTTTGGGCGAAAACTGGACGCGCAAGTGCCTGTAAATAAATAAGTAAATAAATAAAACCACCAGTTCTGGTTAGAGAGAAATTTTTTGCATTGTTATTTTCCCGTGCATTGTTTTACAGTTTGTGGCATTCGTATTAACAATTATTCGTCATTTTCGTTCTTCCAGAATTCAACATCTAAACTCAGAGAAAATTTTCTGAGCACAGGAGACGGTTTCCTCGTCATCTACTCCATAGCTGACAGGAAAAGTTACATCACAGTTCCGCGCTACAAAGAAATGATTGAAGAATCACGTGATCCAGCAAATGAGGGCCCAGTCCCCTTTCTTCTTATAGGAAACAAAACCGACTTGGAAGAACATCGCACCGTTGCGAAGAGTGAAGGACAAACTTTGGCCAATAGATACGAGTGGTTATTTGTTGAAGCTTCTGCAGCGGAGTACGACGGCGTGGATAAGTCCTTCTGCGATTTAATTCGCGAGATCCGAGCGCGGAGGCGAAAAGTAAGTCCGCCTGAGTTCCCGTCACATTTGCTGAATAATCTGCGGCAATCTAGTTGCAGTGATATTGACAGTCAGACAGACGAGAGCGCGTCAGAATGTAAAAAGAAGCGCACCGTGAAAAAGAAACTGAGCGACTCAAGTATTCATTATAAGAGAAAGTCGTTTGGTGTATGGCATTAACCTTTTCGCACCGAACGGCACGCGATACTAGAAAAAAAAACTGCCAAAAGTCGTGACGCAAATGGCACTTCTAAGTAGCTTTTATTTCAATTCACTCTTTGAGCTTTTTCCACGAGGTCTGTAGTTAGAACCGCATCATTTGAAAGGGTTAGCAGTCTTTACATTCGGAGAAGCATTTGACGGTTTTGCGTTCATTTTATCCAATTCGCTAGCTTAGTTTGAATGGGTGATCCACCGAGGTCGTTAAAGTTTTTGTGCTACCTGAAAAAAGATCAGCCTCTGTTTTTTTCTACCCTGAATGAACATTGGGAAGGATCTAAGAACGGTAAATTGAGATCGCACCTTCCGGATCAGATTCAGACATGAATCCAAGTTTACACCTTCGACGTAGATTGTTTTGATTACAATCTAAGACTGGTTTGATCCGGATTTCGATTGGCTGAAACGAATGCTCCCTAAATATTCGAAGAGATTCCAACTCATTACAGTGGAGGCCTATGGGCGCCGAAGGGCTAGGACTACTGAAGTGTTCGTATTGTGGAGGTCTCCGTTGCAGAGGAAGAGTTTAGATAAATTTGGTCTCTCTGGGACCAAGCAAGCTGTCCGTTATAGAGAGATGTCCGTACGAAAAGGATGGACTGTATAAGTAATCAGTAGATCACAGGAACAATCAGAAAAGTTGCCTTAGCTGTCTGTTGTTAAATAACGATAACAGCCTCAGGCAAATTGTCCAAGCAGGTATTCCTTTTCTACCCAAGGGTTCATTTGTATTTCGCAATCTGCATTTCAATATACTCTTTCCCAACAGTGTTTTAGAGATTTCTTTCATATTGTAATGTTAAAATATTTACTGCCAGCTGTTATACATAATCCTATTTATCCATAGTCTATCTTTAATGAGGACGTGTATCGATTAAATGATGTGGTGTGTGTTCCAAATAAAAGTGTCACTCTTGTAATTGAAGCGGTGTAGAAAATTCTAATTGCAATAATTATTTAGTTACTTAATCCATTTCGTCCCAGGGGTGACTAAGGGCGCCTACAGTTTCACAGCGATCAAACGCAAAAAGTTACAATTCTGGTCTTTCAGATCCTTGAAGTTTTTGAATCAGTTCAAACGCTTACAAGCGTAAAGTTCCTCCGAAAGCGATGCAGAACTGAAATGTACTGACAAACCGAATTTCTCGCCGACAAAACTTGTGGATGTCAGTTACTTTATTCTGAACACACACTCGACCTAAAAAGCTTACGTTTTCAGAAACGGCGTTAAGTTTTGCAGTCAAAGTGGAACTTTCGACAATTGTCTATTTTCTTCTGTAAAATTGTAGCGGGAACTGTGCACGCTTCATGCGTTTGACCGCTGTGAAGCCTACAGTTGCTTTCCATCTCTCTCCTCTCCCCAAGTCTAATTACAACTGCATGTTTAACAAGTGCTTCCGCACGTCGGTTCGAAGTTTTCTCCGTCAACGCGGCGACTTTTTAACCGTTTCCTCCATACTCCAGTGATTTATGTTTGGAAAAGGTAACACTTGCAATTTGCTGTGGATACGTTTAAATTCCAGGGGGAACCGCCCTGAGGTTCAAATCCTTACCCTTTATATACCAATTTTAATCGAGATGGTACCCTTCCATATACCAAGAACGAAAATTACACCTTTTTTGTACCTCAAATATAAGCCTAAAACACTAGACCATCGCGGGCTGTGTAGTCACTCATAGGCTGCAAGCTTTCTGTCAACCTTTTTGTACTTGGGTTTAGCTGCTATCTCTTTCAGGTGTATTTCGGCGACCCTTTAAAAATACTTTGTATTCTGCAAGAACAGAAAAGGCATCCCTTTCGAGCAATCACATTGCTAACACCATTTATTAACAAACCACAGAATCGACTGGGACTCAGCTAATTGTGTTACCTACAGTACGGACTACTATCAACGAATCACTCTGGTAAGCTGAAAACATCGATGAACAAGCCCTTGCAACTTACAAACAAAATTACCACGCTAGCTACACTACGTTGACGATACCTTTACAGCCGTATACAAAGACGAAATCGACGATTTTCACGAACACCTCAACAGGCAAAACGGCGACATACAGTTTACTAAGGAGATGAAAAATACCTTTTCTAGACTGCTCAGTTACCCGCGACAATAACAAACTACGAACGACAATTTACAGAAAACCGGCACATACCGACAGACTACTCGACCAATCATCTTACAACCTTACTTCTCACAAAGCTACGACAATACGCACCTTGACGAGACGAGCTCAATTGGTTTGAGACACACCTGACAGTTGAACGGAGGAAATTGAACACTCAGAAAGGAAATTGAGGGGGAGGAAATCGAGACGTATTAGAAAGTATTTGAGTTACGATGACAGTAAATCCATAGTTCAGGCAGTTATAATGTCACGTATAGATTATTGTAATAACCTCCAGCCGTCCAGCTAAGTAAGCTGTTAACTATCTTACAACAAACACCACTGAACCGTTGCCAACAACTGCCTGCACCTTACAAACGACTTATGGATGACACCAACAAGACAAACAAAGGACAAATCGACTAATTTTACTAACAATAGACCAACGAACGTTCGACTAACAAAAGATGGATCGAAAAGCACCAATCACGTTTTACAGTCTTCACAGCCAATAATATCACGGCTTAACAGACAGACGACCAATAACTTCGTTAGTTCGTCGACCAATCAGGACAACGACCAGAGACTTATAACATCTAATGGCAATTCACAATTCACTGGACTCTGGTGATGACTTCCGCTCAAGTGGTCGAAACGTGAGTCAATAGGGCGTTTAGGCAAACCGCTACGGCTGGCGCTAATACGGCTGCCGGAACTCAATTTCTCAAAAAATGAGACACTGCGTATGTCAGTCGGTTACGTTCAGCCGTAGCGGGAAATCTAACTACCTGAGTCGGGAGGTTTTGCCGTAGTGGCTACTACGTCGGGTTTATTTCGCTTCTCTGACCTTTTTCTACGAGCGTCTTAGCATTTTAAGAGTTCCAACGGAAAGTATATCCTTTGAAGTCAATTTCAGTTGAAAATTTTCTTAAGTTTGCCGCTCATACGCTTGTAAATCCGTATTGTGAAGTTACGATTAGTTTTGGCAGTGTTTGAATGGCGAAGAGACAGAGAAATATTCGTGTTAAGCGCGAGGTTGTTTTTGCGGTAAAGTTTGCTTTGAGTGTTTAGTGACGATGCTTTATAACTGGATACGTATACGATACTATTTTGCTTCGGTGACTACTGAAATATTTCTGTTCTTCCCTCGATTTGAGATATTCGTCTCTTTGAAATTATACAGTTCATCGATTAAATTGTTGTCATTGTACAAAGTGTACGGCATACGCTTTCGTTCAGAAATATTCTGTTGGACCTAGCAAAGCAAATAACAGCTACCTTTCTTTGAACGAAGCCATTTGGCTGTGAGAAGTTAAATAAAAGAGATTTTCAACCCTTAGCCTAGCTACTCTGTATTTCGCTTTGATTAAACTTAAATTTTTGGCGGACTGTCGAGACGTACTCTCCCCAGACCTTTTCAGTAACGTCAGCCGTAGTAGCGCCAGCCGTAGCGATTTGCTTAAACTCCCTAGTGTCATCACAAACAGTTCTTCTCAGGACTACACTCATCCGGACGATCATACTTCACCAACTTATAATTTCTCCAAAATTAAACAACTGTAGAAAATATCTGGGTTTATTAAGATTTCAGAAAAATATTTTGACAAATATTTTGAGCGCCGTGCTTGGTTAAACAAAAATATTACCTTGCGTTCTGCTAAACCTTGGTTTGAAAAGCAATTCAACCAACTACATTGGTGAATTGCTTTGTCGATCTATTTAAAACACTCTCGATAAATCTCCGGCTCATCTGTTTAAGAACGAATGCATAAATAAGTTTTCCAGCATCTTTCTCTCAGTAGCCTTTATTTCACGGTCACACTGAGAAGGCAAAGTAGTGTAGCAATTCAACCAAGTGCACGGAACTATCGAGGACTTGATGAGTTGCTTTTTTGTACTTAAGACGCTCTCGATAAATCTTCGGCTCAGCTGTTTAAGAACGTATCCATAAATAAGTTTTCGAGCATCTTTCTCTCAGAAACGTTTTAGGGTTAGACGGAATACGGAGTAGTGCTTGAAGGCAAATCAACCAATTGCACGGAACTCTTTCGTGCTTCCGTGCATAAAACTTTAGGGGGACTTGTGAAACGCTTTGCTGTACTTAAAACGCTCTCGATAAATCTCCGGCAGGTTATACAGAAATGCATAAAAAAGTTTCCCTGCATCTTTCTTTCAGTAACCTTTTAAGGTTACACAGATGGCAAAGTAGTGTTTGAACGCAATTCACCAAGTGCAAGGAACTTTTTGACACTTCGTGCACAAAACTTTACGAGGGCTTGACTTGTGACTTGCTTTGTTCTACTCAGCTGTTGATGAGCGTACGCATAAGTACATTTCCCAGCACTTTTTAACACTGCCAGGGGTTAAGTCTTCTTATTATATCAAATCCTTTATTTTAAATTAACTTTAATAGAAAGATCGACGAATAAATTTATTTGTTCGGTTTTTTTATTCGACTTTGAATCACATATCGGCCATAACATTTATTTGTCAATGTTTTGGTACTTTTTTAGGCCTTAGCGCCTGATGAAGGCGGAATAAGCGCTTAATCTATTACAGCCTTAACGCTTGCAGTACTTCTAATCCTCAAAAGGAAATGATTCATTGCTGTGAACAGCTGAGAATCTTTGTTGGTTATTAGTATGATAATTTGCCTGTCACTAGCATTATAAGCCTACCGAGCTGAATTGAAACATTTCTTCAGTGAAGAAACGACGAAGGAAACTTTGAATTCATTTCACTGTCATTCCGTGACGACAATGTTGAATCAAAGCAACTCCGCGAGAAACCTCAGCAGCTTGGCAGCCCAGCCACCAAGCGAATACTGTCACCGGTTTCAAGACGAAGACCACTTCAAGATAAACTATCTCGTCACGCTGGCCTCGATAATTCTGAATACGCTGTGCTGTCCTTTTATGATTCTGATGAACGCTTTGGTCATAGTGGCCATTAAAACAAGACGAAGACTACATGGCATGTACTACGTACTACTGGCCTGCTTGGCGGGAACGGATCTTCTTGTGGGAACAGTTACTCAACCTACTTTTATTGCAGCAGAGAGTTTTGCTATCGCTGGTGGTTCAGTAAATACATACTGCAACATATTCGACAATGTTTTAAGGCCGTTCTTTTCTCTCTCTATCCTGTCATCTCTTTTCCACCTTGCATTCATAAGCATTGAGCGTTATATCGCATTAAAATACGCTTTAAGATACGTCGAGATCGTAACAAAACTTCGGTTGGCTTTAGCTGTTGGATTTAGTTGGTTTCTATCCCTGTTTTGTACACTTTTTAGAACGCTGAAAGGTAAATCTCAGGCTATTGGTGCTCTTCTTTTAATTTTGGTATTTTCCTCTCTGTTAGTAATTGCGTTTTGTCATCTCGCCGTCTATTTAATCACTCGACGACACGAAAAGCAAATCTCAACAGAACAGATTCCAGGAGAAGCCGCTGCAAAGTTCCTAGAGGAAAGAAAAGCCTGGAAAACGACCGGTATTATTGTCTGTTTTGTGTTTTTGTCGTATTTGGTAGGAGTGGCACCCATTTTAGCGGTAGTATTTGGTTTCATCAGTCAAGAGTCGCGCAATGTTTATTTCTTGCGCAACATTGCTGACTCATGTCTCATGCTAAATTCACTTTGTAACCCAATAATTTATTGCTGGAGAAGTAAAAAGATCCGTAAAGCAATCACTGGTCTCATTATAAGAAAAAAGAATCAACCATTAACGATCCATTCACGAGCTGTTACTCGTCGCTCAAACCTGGCCTCTAAAACCGTTGGCGTCAATCCATCCATGTCTGCCTCTTCATTCTCCTCACCGCCATCAGTTTCGCCGTCACTTGCGAGCGGTTCGTCTTGATACGGTAGTAGTAATGTGGGCCCGTTGGGCAAGATGAGCCTCGTTTTGATGTAATGATGACGTCATGACCGGAACCGGAAGTCACGTGTTTTTAGGATGGGAAACCGCTGACAAGTGGGAAAAAAGGGATCGCGGGCTCATGCAACCGGAAGTCACGTGTTTTAAAATGGGAAACCGCTGACGAGTAGAAAAAATGGATCGTGGGCTCAGGGTGAAGTAAAACCGCTGAGAAAACGCGGGCTCAAAGTCCAAAGTCCATTTCGGGCAATGGGGGTGGTCCTTGACTGCAAAAAACAACACAAAAAATTTTAACAAATAATTTATTGTCAAACTTTTTTCACAACAAGTGAGAGAAAACAAAAATGAGTCCAAAGTCTAAACTGGATATGGTGGCTTGCGACGATGTCTGGAGGCATGATTCCATGAAGAGAGGCACCTGGTAGAGGACGAGGGCAGAATGACGAACTATGCAAGCCAGGCAGCGGCACGGAGTCCAAAGTTCAATGTCCTGGGAAGGAACACGCGCCCTGGGAAAGAGTATAAGTTGATCAGAAAAGTAATAATTTGCGAACAAATAATTCTGACCTAAAGCATGACCTTTGTATTTTAAAACGAATGAAGCGTATCCGTTTGCCAAACAGAATTAGAAGAACATAGCTTTCCAATTGACAGTTGTAAAACAGAATTAAATTTATTCACAGTAAACAGATTGAATTTACGACAAAATGTGTCAAATGTGTGCAACACTGTGCAATAATCTGTAAACAAAACCAAAAGAGAATTTCTAGTAGTTTCGAAGCGAACACGCGTCTCCAATTACAAAATATAAAGCGACAAATAAAATAACAGCAATCAAAACAAATGAAAAATGCCGATCAACGATTAAATGAATTTGCCTAGCGAACTTAAAACGAATGAAGCGTATCCGGTCGCCAAACAGAATTAGAAGAACATAGCTTTCCAATTGACAGTTGTAAAACAGAATTAAATTTATTCACAGTAAACAGATTGAATTTACGACAAAATGTGTCAAATGTGTGCAACACTGTGCAATAATCTGTAAACAAAACCAAAAGAGAATTTCTAGTAGTTTCGAAGCGAACACGCGTCTCCAATTACAAAATACAAAGCGACAAATAAAATAACAGCAATCAAAACAAACGAAAAATGCCGATAAACGATTAAATGAATTTGCCTAGCGAACTTAAAGTGAAAGCACAAATAGATAAACTAGATTTGCTTGAATCACGAAACAGAATTATAACTCTAAGTTTATACTAAAATGATACGCTTAATAAAACTATACAGTAATTAACGAGGTCAAGTACCTAATTTATAGGCGGCCGATGGTAACCGGTAGATATGGAGTTCCGCTTTTAGGCTTGGCTAAATCTATATATTTTTTTTAGCTGACAGTCAGAAAAAAATGATGCTTACTTTGCGTGGAGGTTTGCTTGTTGTTTTCAACAAGCCGCTCGCTTTCTTCTCGGCGAAAATGCGAGTTGTCATCTCGTTTGTCTCACCGCGTTACAGTCAGCACATCGTTGGACTGTGGAAAAAAGAAATACAGAGAGTGAGTAAAAATAAATCAAATAGTCTTTCGGGTAGAAAAGGATTTTTTCACAACAACGCGGGGAATGGGAAAACATTGCGAGCTAAACAGAACCGCTTCGGTTTTCCAATTTTTTCGAGGCGACAAACAAATATTTTTAGCCGGGAGCAAAACACAACACTTACCTCGTGTTAAGCTTTCGCTGCTTTCAAAACATCCATTCGGCGGCTTTTACAGATAAAAATCTCCCACTTTTTTCGCCGAAATCTTAGCTGTCATCGTTTTGTTTGTAAAGCCGAGGGCTTCTGGGGTAAAGCGATGAATAAATCTGTGAAAAAACTGTCGTAAATCTCCCTGACCTTCCTCCATCTTGAAAAAAGTGAGAACTTGGGGGTAATTTTGCTGCTTATATAGCTAAACAGTATGACCTTATTTGGTTAGGATTGGTTGTGATTGGTCAGTCCCAGTCGGGCCATGGTCAAGGTCCAAGGCCATGGTCAAAGTATCAGCCGATCAGAAGCAGAGTTTCACAACAACGCGGGGAATGGGAAAACATTGCGAGCTAAACAGAACCGCTTCGGTTTTCAAATTTTTTTCGAGGCGACCAAAAAATAGTTTCATTTCAAAAAACAAAACTAGTAAACGAGTATTATAAGACACAGTGTTTTTTAATCGAAAAGTTCGTCGTTGTGGGAAAAACAGGCTAATTGACATTCAAACAGCGAATGGACAGCCGGCTCCTTTCAAACAAAGCAGAACGATCATCACTCTTCAACTCTCCAGAAAAAGTCAACGGACATGACGTGGTTGTTTTTTTATAGAGAAAGCGAATCATTAATTAAATCCTGGAGCACGTGGGCTCAGAGGAAAGAAAAGAGAGGACATTTCGTGACGCTTACATGACGTATCAGAATAGGCCTCTGGCTAGGGTGGGAAACCGCTGACCAGTGGAAAAAAAGGATCGCGGGCTCAGGACCGCTGAGGAACGCGGGCTTAAAGTCCACAGTCCAATTGGGGCATCGGGGGCAGGTATAAAAAGGTAACCAGAGGGGTTAGGATTGTGACCATGAGTTTTTACATCACCCTTATTAGTGATCAAGCACAAGGCACGGGACAAAAATTTACGGCTCGACTTCCTCATTCACATTATTTGGTGGAAGATGATTGGGAAGCGGCCTTGGTTCATATCTCACACCCTGGTTTTTATCAACAATGGGAAGATCAAACCAAGCAGAATTGGACGCAAGAAGATAGTCAAAAACATTGGATGAAAACAGATATCAGATACATGCCAAAACGTGCGGATGGAACGGCTCCCATTCAAGTGACCAAACAAATCCATTTACCACCAGGGTATTATAACAATTTGAAAGAAGCATGGATCGCCATCGCTTACGAAATAGAAAAACAACACATGGAAGCCATGATGGATATAGCCAAAATGGACGTGGACGATCTAGGGAAACGACAACAACTAGCCGCTCTTAACCTGGCTCAACCCTACGTGAAAATCACCAATGCCGGCATCGCCTCCGAATTAGATTCGTTGTATGTACTCATACCAGCCAACATGCAATTTGAAATGGAATGGAAATTCGCTGGACTGATGGGACTGGTGAAAGATGGAACGCCAACGCAGAGAATTGTCCAAGAAAAAAATTATTTGGTGAAACATATCGTGGATTACGACGATCGACACAAATGGGAAACAACCATCGGTCCTGTCAACAAATATCCACCGCATGGCATCGTCTCCGTAAGCTTTACTCACCCCGATTTTGAGTATGAGTTGTTCTTGGGTCCGAATCTCAGTCGACAACCATTTCCCACCACCCAAACCGTCAAACCGCAACAACAACAACAATTGATGATTTACACGGATCTCGTCATTGACAGCGTGGTTGGAAATCAAGAAAAAGGTTTTTTACGTACCTTGGATGCTGGCAATACCGATCATCAGTTTGATACCACTGAACGGATGTATTTTCCTCTTGGCAAAACCATCTTTGACAGCATTGCCATTGACATTCAAACAGCCAATGGACAACCGGCTCCTTTCAAACAAGGCAGAACCATCATCACTCTTCAACTCTCCAGAAAAAGTCAACGGACATGACGTGGTTGTTTTTTTTATACAGAAAGCGAATCATTAATTAAATCCTGGAGCACGTGGGACCTAGCCCGGTTAGCTCCAGAACAGGCTAACTACTTAGATTGGTTTGTTGAAAGAGATGAGGAATAAAAAAGGCTTACCGCTATCCCGTTTACTTGACATTCTTGCTTGCTTGCTTGCTTGCTTGACTGCTTGCTGACTTGGGAGTGAAAAAACGGGGAGTGGAGGCGGTTTTTTTATAGAGATCCTCGCAAAGTATTGTGGGTCAATGAGGGTGGGGGGACCCCCCTCCCCCCTCCCTAGATAGGCCATCAGGCTTTGCGGGGAATGATCCCAGAGACTATAAAACAGATCGCACCTCGAGGTGAGTCATCTCAACGTGGACTCTCGCCATGAGAAGCTGCTAGAGGCTTTTGAAGAATTCGAAGTGGATCTCCCATTTTATTGGGAGTCAAGGCTGCTGTGAGTCAAGACAAATTATTTATGACCATAGTGCAAACTCAGGGTTGTGAACTTTTTTAATTAAAAAAGAGTTGATGTTACAAATGGTTGTCCATCTCTTACCACGCGGGTGGGGCGCTCCTATTTACAATTGAAAAAAGATATCTACAGTTTGAAAAATAAAAAAACTAAAAGAAAGCTATGTACAATTGGAAAAATAAAAACTAAAAATGGCTATGTACAATTGGAAAAAACTAAAAACTAAAAAAGGCTATGTACAATTGGAAAAAATAAAAATTAAAAAAAATGGCTATGTACAATTACAAATGAAAGTCTTCCAGTTCCATACGTAATTGATCAATGTTCTCGGGTAGACAGAACGTGCGGTTGAACAAGGCTTGAATTTCTGCTCGGGTTTTCTCGTCCACATCGAGGGATCCCACAATAGCACTGCTTTGATGAAGGGTGGGCTTTTTGGGTCCCCAAGGGACAAATTGACTGCCAGTGACCAGGGTGGCGGCATTCTCATTGACTTGGTAGTAATGGTCCGAGCGGTACCATGATTGACTGGGTATGTCAAACAGGTAGACGGGTTTGCCTTGATCCATAGCCAATTGCACAGTCCAACCAGTGCCTCCTTTCACGCGTTTATGATCCGGTTCCAAAATGCCAAAGGCATAGATCGTATGGGCTTTTTTGGCAATTTGATAATTGCGTTGCAGCAATTGCAGGGTGTAAAAATGACTGGGCATTTGTTTGCCTAGTTTCTCAGCCGCCTGGTGAAGATGTGGGTTGGCCAACATCAGGACTTCCACCGTAGAAGGGGTGATGAAAGTGGCTCGAGGATGGTTCGGGGGGACGAGGACTTCTAGCTGCATCCCAAATTGTTTAGCCAGTTCTTCGACGAGTGCATCCGTACCTTTGGCTCCCCCTGTGTAGACCACATGGCCATGACCCACTTGCAGTTCCAAGGCACCGAGATCTTGTTCTCCGATCATGTCGATGTTGGGGGGCATTCGTTGGGAAATACGTAGCCGGTGTCTGGGCCTACAATAGCTAGAATCTCCGTGGGAGTCAACCCTAAGGCCAAACCGAAATCAATGACGTGGTGCTGTCGGCACTGTTGGAACGTGAATCCCGCTGCTAGACCTCGTTTGACCCGTTCAGCCAAATAGTCTTCGGTGGAAGCAAAGTCGTCTCGGTTGAGATCTTGGTAGTAGTCCATCTACTTGGAATGACGAGTCGGAGGACCCAGGGAGCTCCTTAAATAGGGGCAGTTGACCAATGGGAAGACAAGAGGACCTTATTTGGAGAGGCAAAAGCTGACCAATGGGAAGATAACAAGTCCTTATATGGGTAGGATAAGCTGACCAATGACAGGCAAGGGCCCAACGTATAAAAAGGCATGGGCAGTGGGGTGAAATCAACCTTGAGTACGATGTCTGTCGATCGGAAGAGAAAGCCAAGCCTACACCCTGCGGGGAAGAAGAAGAAGAAGACCATTCAACATATGACGCCCGTAGACTGTGATCCTGTGGTGTGCGAAGTGGTGGAAGACACCCGAGCTGCCGTGGAAGACATGATGAAAGAATTGAATGACATGGTGGAGCAACCACCCCCATCACCTCAATTCACTCTGACGACCGTGTATGACAATGCGGAGGACTATGCTCAAGCGAAAGCCAACAGAGCCCTAGCTAGTTCGGTGGACTATATGATATGCCCTTGCCATGAGGTGCGTTTGGAGGCCCGAGAATCTCAAAAGGGATGGAAGTATGTGAAATGTCCCATGCAACCGTGTTTGCTGTTTTGTGGACAAGATCAAGCCTTGGAGTATATGAAAGCCGTGTATAGTCAACCTGATGTAGAAGTGTTGGACATGTGGGGTGGTTTGCAATGCTTTTGCCGTGAACCCGCCACGCTTCAACAGAGTCATTCGACCCAGAACCCCGACCGGTTGTTTCTGACTTGTTCCAAGAAAACGTGTGGCTTCTTCCGGTGGGCCGATCAACCCTTGGGTCCCAAGTACTGGACTTGGTTTCATGACAACCCTCCCAAAAAAGCCGACCAACAAGCTGAATCGCCTTTAGCCACCCGTGATGCTCAAGGATATCCCAAGAGGGGCTATGACATCCCTGGCCCGCCCCCTCGAGTCCAAAGCAAAGAGGATCGGCCCTTGACAGAGTATGAGAAACAATTGTTACGAGAAATTCAAGAGCTCAAGAACCGTCAGGAAATGATGGTGGCCCCAGCTCCACCACCCCCCAAGTACAGTGACAGTGTTGACAACTGGCAGAAAGGTCTAGAGACCATCACCTGTGGACGACTCTTTTAATGGTTTAAAAAGGAGTAGGAAATAAAATTTTTTATCAATGTCACCATGGAGTCTGTATGTGATGCGTGGGAGTCTATCTTGTCCCTGGGGCAATGGCAATGTCATCAAACCCTTTGTCAAGTCTTATATGATCATCAACCCGGGTCCCAAATCTCCATTCCCCCTTGTCCCGAGGACACGCATCCTCTCCACCTCTTTGAAGAAACCCATGTGGACCGCAACCTGTATCGATGGGTGGTGTTTGTCTTATGGTTAAAAGCTCACCCAGAGGCATGGCGATGGTATCGAATCATTCAAAAGGCGCATCCCCACACGGTCCCCACCATATCGACCTTATGGGGTGAATGCCAGAACGTATGGCCCCTCGAAAGAAAAAGGTCTCCCAACCATGGTTGAATCGTTACCACGATCCTCAAGCCCCCGGCAGTTTAGGAGGCGTGCAACGGTTTGCTAAAGCCCATCGTCTCCCTTTAAAAAAAGCCCAACGGGTGTTGGAACAGGATTTGGCCTACACGTTACATAAACCGCGTCGTCGTCGTTTTCCCACCGTCCCCGTGATCGTCGGGGGATTAGATGATCAATGGGCGGCAGATTTAGTGGAAGTGCAACGTTTGGCCAAGTATAATCGGGGTATACGATATTTACTGACGGTATTGGATGTGTTGTCCAAGTACGCGTGGGTCCAACCGTTGAAAGACAAAACCGGGGTGGCGTTGGTTCATGCCTTTGAGAAGATTTTGAAAGGACGACGTCACCCTAATCGATTGCAAACGGATCGAGGGAAAGAATTTTATAATCGGACCTTTCAACGATGGGTCGACGAGCAAGGCATTCAACATTTTTCGACGGAAGGGGATGCGAAAGCCAGTGTGGTGGAACGATTTAATCGGACCTTGAAAGAACGGTTGTACCGTTATTTTACTGCGGCTAACACCTTACAGTTTGACGATGTCTTACCCGAGTTGGTGCAAGGGTATAATGCGACCCGTCATCGAAGTATTGGCATGGCCCCTCAAGACGTGACATGGGACAACGAAGAAGCGGTGTGGAAACGATTGTACAGCAAACGGTTGAAAGGTCAGAAAAAACCTAAATTCAAAGTCGGAGATCGTGTCCGTCTCAACAAGATTCATCGTACCTTTGAAAAAGGCTATTTACCCGGTTGGACCGAAGAAGTGTTTGTGGTGCATCGTGTGGTCCCTGGCCCTGTACCCACGTATAAGATTCACGAATGGGATAATACCCCCGTCCAAGGTACGTTTTATGAAGAGGATTTACAAAAAGTCCATGTGTCCGACGTGTTTCGGATCGAAAAGGTACTTACGCGTCAAAAAGATCGTTGGTTGGTTAAGTGGAAAGGGTGGCCCGACAAGTACAATAGTTGGATTCGTAGTCAAGACGTGACGTCTCTCCAATCACCCAAGAGGAAAAGCCCACCCAAAGAGACAAGTCCCCCCAAAAGACGACGACGACGTGACTAAACAATGACGTTGGTGCCCAATTCTTCGTTTTACGTGACGTTGATGAGTCATGCGAGTACCAAAGAGTTCCCTGGGAACAAGAGCCATCATTTCAGAAACCGATTGCCTAAACCCATTCGATTTATGGGACGAGGATGGATGGTGGGTATGGTGAGTTTATCCTTACCCACCATTCCAGTGATAACGGAAGAAGGAGGCGTGGGCGATTCCCATCCTCTGTTGTATGTACGATGGCACGAACGGGTGCATGACACAGACGATCAAGGGGACGATGTCTGGTACCATGAACGTCGCGAACTCACTGTCTACGGTCGAGATATGAGAAAGGAGATGGCCTCGTCGACGGGATCGCACTTTTTTCATCAACTGGTGTACCGTTACGAGCAAAGCCGTGCGAAACAAACCGCCCCCAAAAACAAATGGACCGAGGACAATGGCGTCAAATTGGTTCCGACCTTTGAATGGACCTCCGAAGGGGATTTGTTATTGAATACCAAGCAAGTGGATTACAAACGACAAGTAGCGCACGTGACATGGGGTAGAACCTTGGCCCTGAGAATGGGATGGATTGAACAAGTGTCGACGGGCGTGTATCGATTAGGTCCGAATCTCTTGCAAGAATTTCAAGGCATTTCCACCATTCCCACCCCGACGGATATCCGCGATAGCAGCAACAAGCCCATCTTTTGGAAAGTCGAGGGGGATTATGTGAAGTTGAGTCTATCGTGTCCTTGGCGGTTTGTGAATTTGAACCAGACCTTTCGTCCCTCGTTGGAATTTCCCTCCACGCGTCCTTTGCACGTGTATTGTGATGTAGGGACCAGTAGTATGGTGGGGGGTCGTATCACCGATCTCTTACGAGAAATCAAGTACCAGCCACAAAACACCACACACTTTGAACCTCGACATATTCAATAAGTCCCAGTACGCAACGAAGTGGTGGAAATCGTGGAAACCCAGATGGCCGAAACCAATGGGGATCTGGTGAAATTTGGCGAAGGACATACCCTCTTGACTCTCCACTTTAAAAGGGAAGTGGTAGTGTGAAGAAGAAGAGAAAATGTCGTTCTACGTGACGTTACCCAGTCATGCCAACCGACGTGAATTTCCCAACAACCAAGCCAATTCCTTCAAGATTCGTTTACCTCAACCGTTACGGTTACAAGGAGGTGGATGGCAAGTGGGGTTGAGTGCCATTTCCTTACCGGATACGCACGTCAATTTGTACGAGTTGGTGCAAAAAGATGGGTACATCCTATCGACGACCTGGGACCAAACCTACCCCAAACCGGGTGGAAAAGATGGGGAAACGGTCGGGCGAAGAGACAGCGCGCAAACCCTCATCAACGACATTCAACATTTGGATTGGGTGGTGGATGGCGTGAGTTTCATGAAAGCCGCCATTGCTCACTTGGAACAACGACGCAAGGAAACGGCCATTCAAGGAGGTCGGTTTACCAATGATCAAGGCAAACACAGATACGTCAAGTTTCGTTGGGAAGGCGACGATCTCATCATTGACAACACCAATGTCTGTCATTGCAAAACCGACACGCCAGCCCTGTACATCTACACCAAGTTGGCTGTCAAGATGGGATGGTTACGTAAAATTAGCAGTGGGTTGATTTTGGGTCCAAACTTACAACAAGACTTCATGGGGGATCAAATCCCCAACATGACAAAACCCGTTGACAACGATTGGAACGATGTGGACGACGATCAGCACAACCCGGTCTTTTGGACGGTGCGTTCATTTTCACCGGATCATTTACGATTGAGTATGAGTTGTGGGTGGCGTTTCACCAACTTGAATGTGGCGTTTCGTTCAGTGGTGGGTGAACCCTCGCGATCGTTGCACGTGTACTCGGACGTGGCAGGCAGTATGATGGTCGGCAATCGCGTGACCGATTTGTTGCGAGAAATCCATTACAAGCGGGAAGGCAGAGGCACCATGTACTTTGAACCGTTGCACATTCATTACCTACCGCTTCGTAATGAAGTGGTGGAAATCATTCAAATGCAAGTCACCGAAACGTCTGGCACCGAGGATAAGTTGGTCAGGTTTGGCAAAGGCAACACCCTGGTCACCTTGCACTTCAAAAAGGCATAAAAAGGGAAAAAGGGGATGGTCAATCAAAGATGCCAAAGACAAGAGCACGTCGAAGAAGAAGAAGGCAACGAGGCGGTCTCTTGCCTCTGGCCGCTCTCGTGCCAGCCTTGATGGCCGTGGGGAAAGCTGCCGCGTTGGGAGCAGTGGGTGGTGCGGCGGGTTACGGTGGCAAAAAAGCCATCGAAGCAGCGACCACTCGGAAGAAAAAGAAAGGCCGATGACGGTATAAAAAGACAAACGGGGTGACGTGAAGCATAGACCTTGGTGAAAGAGCAAAGAAGACAACCATGCGAGGGGGAAGTTTGACACGATTTCGGACAGACGAGTGGTATGATCAACATGGCAGTGGGTTGATGAGGGAGGTCATGCGTGGTGGGTTCCAAGGCCTTAAAAGCACGCGAAATCCTTTAAAACTGCCTAGTAATATCAAGAGAGGATTGAATGCAGGGTTAACACGCGGTGTTAAACGCAAAGCCGAACAAGTCATTAAAAAAGAAATCACCAAACAAGCCAAGAAAGCCTTGAATCAGAAGAACGTGAAAGACGCCGTGCGTGTAGCCAGTGCTTTGTTTCCCAAACAAACCAAACGTGCGCGAGATATTTTGGGAGTGTAATGGATCCCGTGCATTCACGACCTCGACGAATTCGTAGTGATCGAGGGTTGTCTCAATGGGGAGGACTGTATCCGTTTTGGAAACTCAGGAGAGGACAACGTGGTGGCTGGTTGAGTGCCGAGGTGATGAGAGTCCCCGGGTTTGATTTGAGACAACGTTTAGCACGACGACGACGCTATAAAAACCCCTCACGACGACGACGGGGTACCACTCGACGACGTTAAACATGCCTGACGTGAGTACGCAAACCGCCCCGGCTCACGAGCGTTCCGAAGGGACCGTCAACCCAGCGTTACGGATTTTCAAGGTGCCACCGACCGACATTAGCATCAATGCCTATCGCATGGTCACCATTCAACCCACCACCACGGGTATCAATCCCATGGAATTCATCATTCCAGGGTTGGACGATTTTGTGGATTTGGGACGCAGTTACTTTACCATGGAATTGAGATTGCAAAAGAGTACGAACGATAACTTGAACGCCGCTCAAAAATTGTGGCCCGTCAATAATTTGGCCCATTCCATCATCAAACAAATTGACTTACAGTTGAATGGCGCGTTGATCAGTCCTCAATCCGACACTTATCATTACAAAGCTTACCTGGAAACCTTGTTGAATTATGACCGAGAGGATGGCAAGACCGTGTTAGGACCCCAAGGATGGTTCAATCAAGTGGATTTCCCACCCCAATGGACCGCCACCAACACAGACTATGCAGGACCTGATGCTGCCTATACCGCTCTCAGTGCCAATCACAAAGGGGCCTTGGCCGCCATGGTAGCCGAAACCGCCAAGTATGCTGGAGGTGTCACCCACAGTCTAGTGTTTACCCCACACTTGGAAGTGTTTCACACTGGCAAACTGTTGGTGCCTGGCATAGAAATCAAGATGAAATTTCATTTCAATGGCCCCAGCCTGTTTTTCAATGGAGTGGCTCTAGCTGGCCGATTGATGGAAGGGGATGTGAAACTACGGTTTCATCTCTGTCAACTGCGTTTGAATGACGCCATCTACCAGAGTTTGTCTAGCAAAAGACACAATGAAGGAGAAGTGGCGGCTTACCCGACCGTCCGCAGTGAAATCCGGACCTTCAGCATGCAAAACAACCTGGTCCGCTTTGATATCCCTAACCTGTTTCAAAACAGAATACCTGACCGATTGATTGTGGGGTTACTGGATAGCCGAGCCTTCAATGGAGATGTGACCCGAGATCCGTTCTGTTTCCAGAAATTTGGTCTGACCTCCATTCGACAGATTGTGAAAGGAGAAGAATACCCTTATGAAACCCTACAGTTAGTGCACAAAAATGGCACCCGAGATAATCTAGGCTACTTCCGTTTTCTGCAAGCCAGTGGTGCCTGGTGTAAAAAGAAAGGCAATATGGTAGAACTAGGAGATTGGGGCCAAGCTAAAAATTGTACCTTGTACATGTTTGACAATGTGGCCAATGGATGTGCTGACAGTCAAAACCTCAACCCCAAGCAAACAGGCGATTTACAATTGGTCTTGGAATTTGGAGCCGCCCCCGGTGTCAATATAACCGTACTCGTGTATGGAGAATTTGAGAACTTGCTGGAGATTGACAGGAACGGAGCCGTGTTGTATAACATTTACCAACACTGAAGAAATGGAACATGTGGCCTTGAATAATGTACAGTTGGATTATTTAGCCCGAGACGACCCCCAATTGAAACCTGTCTTTTACGGGACAGTGGCCTGTGATCGTTTACCCAAGAGTCCTGTCAAGACCCAACCCCAAGGGTACATTGTGAATACGGACCCACACGATCAACCCGGGCAACATTGGTTAGCGGTGTGGACAGATGGAAAGGTGTGTGAGGTCCTGGACAGTTATGCGTTGCCCATGGACACGTACGTGCAAGCCACCCCGTTACGAGATTGGATTGTCCAACATTGGAAGTATGTGGTGACCAATGGCAAGTCCCTCCAAGCCATTTCAAGCAAGAGTTGTGGTGATTACGCCTTGTTGTATTTGAAAGCCAAAGCCCGTGGACGGACCTTGCAAGATTTTTTAAATGAGTTTTCGGATCATGATTATGTTAGTAATGACCATCAAGCGGGTCAACGCCTTCAACAATTGATTGTAGGTCAAGAAGCCAGATGGTATCAACTGTGTTGTCATCCGTATCATCAATGTAATCATTAAATAAAAAAGTTCGTTGGAAAAGTGTGTCGGAGTCGTAGCTCAGTCGGTAGAGCCTTTGGATCCCCCCGAATACATGAGGAGGGTCGTGCGTGGGTTCGAGTCCCACCGATTCCAATAAAAAGGTGCCTTTTTTTTTCCATGAGTATTTCGTCATCATGCAAACGGGGAAACCGTTTCGTTTTCATACTCCTTCCTCTATCTTGGTGGTGGGTCCTTCGGGGTGTGGGAAAACCGTGTTTACGGAAAAACTCTTGGTAGACAACCCAGATTTGTTTGAAACCCCACCGACCCAATTGCATTATTGTTATGGGGCCTGGCAAGATCGATTTCGAAGCATGCAAGATCAAGGGGTGGTGTTTCACGAAGGGATTCCCGATCATGAGGCATTGGTCCAATGGTTTCCTGAAGGACATGGGGTCCTGGTCTTGGATGATTTAATGGATGAAGGGAGTCACGATAAACGCGTGTTGGATTTATTCACCAAACATTCGCATCATCAAGGGGTGACGGTATTGTACTTGTGCCAAGACATGTTTCCCGTGGGTCGATATGCTAAAAGTATATCCCGCAATGCCATTACATTGTGGCGTTCAAGAACCCTCGAGATCAATTAGGGGTACGCAATGTCATGCTTCAATCGTTTCCTACCACTTGGAAAGACACGTTGGAGACGTTTCATCAAGCCACCACACGACCGTATGGGTATTTGGTATTGGATTTACATCCCGCCTCTTCCGATCAACAACGTGTGTTGAGTCACCTGTTAAAAGACGAAGGATGGACTCGCACCTATCAAAAACGACTATAAAGGGAGCCCCTTGGAACAGGAAAATAAGCGAGCAACCATGGTGGATGATGACCGTCAACCTCCGCAATCGTACGATACCGTGGCCCCGGCGGGTGTGGGGGCGACCACCAGCAATCAAATGTCCGCAAGGGCCTGGCAAGATTTGTATTTGTCGGGAGACCAAGGCCTTCTCGACGTTCTGCCTCCAATCCAGCCACCCCACGAGGATCTTGGAGTCCTGGCAGACAGCCTCGCACCTTGCGTCAAGCGGATTTACAACGACGTTTACGCATGCTGTTACAAGATCAAGAACAATTAGCCCAAGGACGTCAAATTGCTAATGTCACCATGACCAATAGCATTGTGACCAGTTATAAACAAGGAGGAGCACCCAGCGTACAAACGTCTTCGTCCCGTGTTTCGCCGTGAGGATGAAAACCGTCGTGTCGTTATTGAATGGATCGAAACATCATGGTCTTCCCTTCCCCCCGGAATTATTACAACGGATGGATTCCTTGTATGCCTTTTATCATCAACAATGGTGGTGTTATCGAAAAATGTTGAATCATTACAAGTGTATCAATGCCTTGTTCAATGGCATGGCATTACTCCTGATGGCTGCAGGCATGATTGCGGGTCCCCTTTTGGAAAACAGTACGTTGGTAGCGTGTTTGGCGGCCGTGGGGACCGTGGTCAAAGGATGGAATGATTTTAAACAATACCGATTTAAAGTGACCATGAGTCGATTTGCGTTTACCACCTATGCCAAAGCCTTGACCGAATTGAAAACCCATGTGCGGGGTGTTCCCTTGGAGGATCTGGAACGATTTTTAATCAAGATGCAAACCTTGGATGATACCATTGTGGATTTCACCCCTCCATTACCTAAACGATGTCTCCAAGATTACCATGGTCATTTTGTGTACCAACCCTTGGAAGGCCTATGCTATGTAGATGGATGTCCTCGTCCCTTGAAACCCAAAGATTATTGGATCAATAAAAAGCCGCTCCCTCCTAGTCCCACACTCTTAGAACCATGGCCGTCCAACGACGACAACGACGACGACGCAGAAAAAGGAAACAAAGAGGAGGGGCTTTAATGCGTCGCAAACCCCGTTTGGTGGATAAAATTGCCCATGGCATGAGTATGTTTCTATCAGGTCCAGCGCCTGGGTTTGGACTCGCTTTAGGCAAATTAGGCGGTCAAGCCTTGAAAGGCATTACCGATAATGTACAACATTACCGACGACAACGAGGTGGGGGTTGGTGGCAAGATTTGAAACGCAATACCCGTCAAGGCTATAAAGAGTCGCGAGACGTGATCAAACAAAACAAAGCCCTTCAACGTCTGTTGACGAGCCGTCCATGGTATCCTTGAGGAGAAGACGACGACGCTGTCGTCAACGAGGAGGTTTTTTAAATCTATTGGTCCCCGCCATGGTAGGATTGAGGAAAGCCGTCGCCTTGGAAACGGATAAACGTATAAAACGCACGATTCAAAAAGCCAATCAACGGTATCGTCGTCGTCACCGATAAAGGATGCAACGTCTTCGACGTCAATTACCGTTTTTACGGTCCATGTTACAAGAAGCCAATGGTTCCAAACGTCAAGAGTTGTTACAACATGCCAATGCCGATCAAATCAATGCTGTGAGTGAACTGGTCTTAAACTTTTTAAAAAACAAGATTCCTGTGACCCCACCCATGCTGGCTAAACTTCAACCCTATAAAAAGGTACTACGTGATTTGGGACGTCGTCGACATTCCGTCAAAAAACGTCGTCAGTGGTTAATCCGACAAAAAGGACAAGGGTTGTTTCAAGGACTTCACGAGGTGTTATGTCAATGTGTTCGTTAACGTGCCAAGACATGGAAGCATAAATATCACCTGTTGTGACATCTGTCGTGCATTGGAAGACCATGGACGAGGTCTACATGATTCCCCAAAAGGACTTGCAACAACTCATTCAATATTACAAAGGAGAACTCACCGAAAATGCCTTGTTGAACAAAGCCGCGACGCTCGCCGCCCAAAAACATGTCTTGTTAGCCAACCCTCAATTACCTCCAGCCCTGGTCAATGCTCAAACCAAACCGTTGAGTCAAGAATTAATCAAGTTAACCAAACGCATTCGTCAATTTCCCGGAGGCGTGGGGGTTGGTGCCCCGGGTGGCCCGCCAGGCGAAGAAGGCGAGGAAGAAGAAGCCGGGGATTTGGTGACGGGACCTGTGGAACAATGGTTGAAGCGCAAGATAAAAGGCAGCCCGTCGACCCCCAAACCCACCATTACGCCTGCAACCAAGAAAGGCAAAGGAGC
This sequence comes from Siderastrea radians, assembly GCA_964017195.1. Classification (NCBI taxonomy): domain Eukaryota; kingdom Metazoa; phylum Cnidaria; class Anthozoa; order Scleractinia; family Rhizangiidae; genus Siderastrea; species Siderastrea radians. The sequence goes on along the minus strand of OZ024889.1, from coordinate 63,880,620 downwards.
AGCCACAACCAGTAAAATTCCCATTGTTAAGAAAGGGAGCCCATCCACCAGTCGAGGGGATACCCGGTCGCGTTTAGAAGTCATTCGAGAACAGCGCAAGGCTTTGGAAAAAGAGTTAGCCGAAAGTGGTAGAGGCAAAGGCAAAGGCAAAGCACCCGCCCGAGAAGTGGAACGATTGAAACCCTTACCCGGTTGGGAAGATTGGGCCCAAGGTAAAAAGTTACGACGTCGATTGGATTACGACACGGACTAAAAGATGCCCACCAAGAGGAGGAGAAGGGGTATCAAACGGAAACGCACCCAACGAGGAGGAGCCTTGGATGTACAAAAATGGATTGCGAAAACTGGCAAAGAATTTCATTGGCCTGGCTATCAGTACATGGGGCCTGGTACCCATTTGGCCAAACGTCTGAAACGTGGGGATCCCGGGATCAATCGCTTGGACCAGATTGCTAAACAACACGACATTGATTACAGTCGTGCCAAGAATTTGCAAGATAAATGGAAAGCCGATACCAAGATGATCCAAGCCATTGATCGATTACCCGGCAAGAAAAACAAGACGGAACGGGTGGTCAAGAAAATCATGCAAGCCAAGAAACGTTTAAAATTGTAAATTTAATAACATCCCCAGTTACATGTTGAGTAAGAATAAAAAATGAAAATGTCTCATTGGTTCATGAGTTGTGTCTTCAAAAAAAAAGTTCTACCACAATGATTCAATGTTCTGCCAAATAGTACTACGATTTCAAAAAAAGTTCTGCCAAAATACTGAGACGAGGGTTAAGACACCAAATCATACATCAAATCGACGCCCTCGTCGGGTGACATGTCATGAACAATGCCATCAGGGGGCACCAATGCCTCCACATCAAAATCCTCGACATCGTCCATGACCTGCTCCCAATCGTCGGGTGACATGTCTTTCAATAAGTTTCTTGCAAAAAAACGAAAGGTCATCCAAGTCACATTCAGGGGGTTCCACGACTTGCATGGTCCCCGCTCTCTTCGCTTTAACTTCTCACCAAACTCCACGACACTTGGGTCGAGCACCAACTCCACCTTGACTTTCTTCAAGATGTCCTCCACCTCGAGATCCCCTTCGAATTCTTCAAACTCTATGAGTAATTGGTCTTGACAAGAGGTCATCTTGGGATGACTCACCTCGAGGTGCGATCTGTTTTATAGTCTCTCATTCGTTCCCGTGATGCACCATGGACCCTAACTAGAGAGGGGGGAGGGGGGTCCCCCCACCTCGTCCCACCCCTCCCTAGGGCACCCCCCTCTCAGGGGGAACCCTGTTTAGTGATTGGCTCCTTCCCCTCCCACGTGACCTTTTGGTTCTCTATAAAAACAGAGCTCCAACCTCGAGTGAGTTCATCTGATCATGTCCTCTCGCCAAGAAGACGAAGCGGGGCCTAGTGGCCTCGACCCCCATGAGATGATGTCATTGCTTGGACTAGAGATGTCCGATTCAGAGCCAGAACAAGAGACGACAGCAAATTCCTGTGTGGGACCTTTGTTATGCACCGAAGACATACCGGACAGTGATGAAATTTGTGAAGAGGCGTTGGATCGCTTTGAACGGCAACGTGCCTTTCAAACCCATCTCCTTCAACAAACTGGGGGAGGTTTGGATGCCAATACGGAGGGTGTCTTTGAGTTTGAACTCCAACCCTATGTCGATCGTTTGAGCAACCGTCTGGGAGTGCGTGAACGTCATTTCAATACCCAGTTACGCCAAAGAGGTAACTTGATTCCAGGTCAAAACATTACTCAAGCTCTCCAAGAGGGGTTACGTCGCGCGGTGAATCAAGTGTTAACCACCACCACACCTGCCCCCCACGATCAAGATCGCCTCTACTTCACTATCGCCTCTAACAGACTCCATAATAATTTTCAGGGCTGGGGATTACGAGCAGGAGAATGGCGCCAAGGCGGGGACCGTGTCCAGGCCTTGTTCCAACGTTTAGCACAAGCCTTGAATAGCAATGAACAATTTGAAATCGACGATTCCTTTCAAGTCTCCATTACTCAAGTCCATCATGCCCCTCAAGGAACCGGTAAACCACGCCAGAACAAACCCGGACATCAACCTCTCCGAAATTTAATACCCCAGAAACGTTCCATTATCCAGATCCGCAACGATGATCAGCTCTGCTGTGCCAGAGCCCTCGTCACCGCCAAAGCCAAAGTGGACAATCACCCGAAATACAACAGCATTCGACAAGGAACTAAACTGCAAAAAGAAATGGCTCTCTTGCTCCATCACGAGGCCAACGTGCCCTTCGGCCCTTGTGGCTATGATGCCTTGACCCAATTCAGTACCACTCCTTCCCTGGCCGGTTACCAGATCCTGTTGGTGGATGCCGACCGTTCTTATCATATCACGACCTTTGGTCCCCTTCAAGACAAACAACTCGTCCTGTTGCACGAGAAAGGCCATTATGATGTCATTACCCGTTTACCAGCCTTTTACGGGGTCAGTTATGTCTGTGCCCATTGTTGGAAACCCTATAACACCGAGGGACGTCATCGATGCAACAACAAACGTCATTGCAGGGCCTGTTGCCAAAAAGAGTGTCCCGATTTCCTGGAGGCGTACCCTCGAGGTCAGAAAGCCACTCAACGTTGTCAACAATGTCATCGGGACTTTTTTGGAGACACCTGTTTCCAAATGCATCTCGTCAAGGACCACGCCGACAAACCCGTGACCAACCTAGACTCCTCCGTCTGCTTTCGGCGCCGTCGCTGTCCTAAATGTGGCAAGCAGGAAGTAGGATTAGACAAGATTGAAAAACATCAATGTGGGTATATTGATTGCCCCTCCTGTCATGAGTACGTGGACGGTGATACCCATCGCTGTTTCATCCAAACAGCCCCCAAACCTCAAGACAAGAAGAGAAAGAGGAAACGGTCTGGAGGGTCTCGCGCCAAACGTAGGGCGGGGGTGGATGCCACACCAGAGGAGGAGGAGGAGGAGGAAGACGACCTGCCACCCCTTCATGTCTTCTTTGATATTGAAGCCATGCAGCCCCAGGAACAACACATCGCTAATCTCGTCGTGGCCGAAACCGAAGACGACGACCAACCCGTGTGTTTCCCTGGCAACCATTGCGTCCGTGATTTTCTCGAATGGTTGGATACCTTGACACTCAACGAGACCCGCCAAGTCAATGTCCTGGCCCATAACTTCCAAGGGTACGATGGCTACTTTATCATTCATCAATACTATGGTGACAACCAATTGGTCGAGCAGCTCCGGAACGGGTGTAAACTCTTGCAAGTCCAACACGATCGTATCCGTTTCATCGACTCATTGAGTTTCTTCCAGATGCCTCTATCAGCGTTTCCCAAAACCTTTGGATTGACAGAACTCCGCAAAGGGTACTTCCCCCACAAGTTCAATCATCCAGACCATCAAAACTACGTAGGACCCATCCCGGCCCTCGATTACTACATGCCTGAAACCATGTCCCCCGAAGGCAAGCAAGCCTTGGAAACCTGGCATCAAAAGCAACGCGACAAAGTCTTTGACTTCAAGAAAGAACTGGTGGCCTACTGCAAATCCGATGTAAAACTCTTGAAAGAAGGATGCTTGACATTCAAACGATTGTTTGAAACCCTAACGGGCTTCAATCCCTTCCAACACATCACGATTGCATCTGCCTGTAACCGCGATTTACGCATGAATCGCATGATCCCCAACAGTATTGCCAGTGAACCCGTTCGTGGGTGGAAGAACTACATCAACTACTCCAAGGTGGCCCTGGAATGGTTAACCTGGTGTACCCAACAACAACAGACCATTCAACATGCCCGCAATGCCGGCGAGTATCGCATCCCTGGCACTGACTTCCATGTTGACGGTTTCGATGGCAGTACCAACACCGTCTACGAATTTCACGGGTGTTTCTGGCATGGGTGTCCTCGCTGTTTCCCCATTCGTCACGAAAGCCATCTACGTCACTATGATCGAACCATGCAAGATGTCTACGAGACCACCCAGCAAAGGATCCAACAATTTAGAGAGCAAGGGTTCACTGTCGTGGAAATGTGGGAATGTGATTGGTCCCGTCTCAAAGACACCTCCTTGGACATCCGAACGTACCTGGGGACCCTTGACTTTACAGAACCTCTGAATCCCCGTGACGCTTTCTGCGGGGGTCGTACCAATGCCGTGAAACTGTACCATCGCGTGACGCCCAGTCAACAAATACATTACATTGATGTCACCTCCTTGTACCCCTGGGTGAACAAGACCTGTGTGTACCCCAAAGGCCATCCTCGTTTCATCTTCAATCCGGGTGACACCGACATCAGTTTCTACTTTGGCCTCGTCAAATGCAAAGTCCTGCCGCCACGTCATCTCTACCATCCTGTCCTCCCTTACCGTCATGACTCCAAACTCCTTTTTCCTCTCTGTGCCGCCTGTGTGGAACAAGAAATACCCAAACGACCATTAGACAGATGCGCAGAATGCATCCACACCGACGAACAGCGGGCCTTGACTGGGACATGGTGTAGCCCGGAATTATCTAAAGCGGTGGACTTGGGGTACGAAATCCAGTACATCTATGAGGTCTGGCATTTTGACGAGACGTGTGAAGGACTCTTCAAAGACTACGTCAACACCTGGTTGAAAATTAAGCAAGAAGCCAGCGGGTGGCCATCCTGGGTCGGTGAGGACGAAACCAAACGCCAGCAATACCTTCGAGAGTACTTCGAGCATAAAGGCATTCAATTGGAGTACGCCAAAATCGAACACAACCCGGGGCTGCGTACCCTCGCTAAAATGATGCTCAATTCCATGTGGGGCAAGTTTGGACAACGTCTTAACAAGACCCAAGTCCAAACGTTTCATGACCCTCAAGCCTTCCACCGTTTTCTAGATACCAGTAGTTTGGATGTACGTCACGTATCCGTTATCAATGACCAATTAGTGGAGGTGCATTACACTTACCAAGACGAAGACATCCCTGTCTCACCTAACCTCAACATCTTTGTAGCCTGTTTCACTACCTGTTGGGCCCGACTCCGACTCTATGCCGCCTTAGAGAAGCTGGGGGAACGTGTCTTGTACTACGACACGGACTCCGTCATCTACTGGACAGACGAGAATCAATCAAACCCGGTCTTGGGCGATTACCTCGGCGAGTTTACGAGTGAATTGGACCCTGACGATTTCATTGTGGAATTTGTGTCAGGTGGTCCCAAGAACTATGGATACCAAACCCAGAATGGTCACGTGGAGTGCAAGGTGAGGGGTTTCCGCCTTAACAGCGAAGGCAAAACCCAACTCAACTACCACATCATGCGTCAGAATGTCCTGGATGAAATCCAGAAGCCACTTCTACGACCACGCCAGACCCAAGTCATCAAGACCTACCAGATCGTGCGCGATCCCAAACACTACCAACTCTACACCTTCCCCGAGTACAAACGTTACCAGCTCGTCTACGATAAGAGAGTCATAGATCCTGTCACTTTCCAGACCTACCCCTACGGGTACCAGTGAGACACTTTCCTAAGAGTATACCAAGTCATTGCTATTCCTTACCTCTTCTCGAGACCACTGGGCCCCACTTGCTCGTCTGGCTGAGAGACCATGAAGTCACCTTGACGTTCATCGCCAGCATCGCTATCGTCATCATCTGTGGCTGTGGTTTGCATACTTGCTTGCTAGGTGTAATGCACTTCGATCATGTCTTCATTGATCACAGTGACATGTCTTGCGACTATAATTGTGGCTTGCATGCTTGCTTGCATTTGGCGTGGTTTAAGGAGCGGTTTTTGTCCACCACCAAGAAGGATCGTTTCTACATTGACACTCATCACAAGGAATATTAAAAAAGGAACACTCCATGGAATGGGACCACTCATATTATCAAAAGGAACACTCATATTATCAAAAGGAATACTCATCAAAAGGAACACTCAACCCATATCAAAAGGAACACTCATCTTAAAAGGAACACTCATCTTAAAAGGAATACTCATCAAAAGGAACACTCATTATCAAAAGGAATACTCATCATTAAATAGGAACACTCATATTATCAAAAGGAACTCAAAGGAATACTCATATTTAAAAAAAAAGGAACTAATAGGATTACGTGAAATAGGAACTCATCATCTCAAGGCCTAACAATTGGAGGGACTCGTGGTGGCCGAGGCCATGACGTCACCTTCAATCCTTGGCTTCCCGATGCAGGTCCCAAGCGAGGGTTCTCTGCAGAGGTCTTCCTTGGCGAATGGTGTTGTATTTCGGCAAAAGGAACACTCATCTTATCAAAAGGAACACTCAACTCATCTTATCAAATGGAACACTTATCTTAAAAGGAATACTCATCATGGAATAGGAACACTCATCAAAAAGGAACTTTAAGGAATACTCATCAAACGATTACGTGAAATGGAATAGGAACACTCATATTATCAAAAGGAACTCAAAGGAATACTCATCAAACGTAATAGGATTACGTGAAATGGAATAGGAACGCTCATATTATCAAAAGGAACTCAAAGGAATACTCATCAAACGATTACGTGAAATAGGAACTCATCAAACGATTACGTGAAATAGGAACACTCATATTAAAAAAAGGAACTAATAGGATACCTCCATTTACTTCTCTTCCATTGGTTCAATTACGTGTTCTTTCTCTTGAGCCATCAACTCCAATGTAATTCCCCAAGGTTGGGTTACCTTGTCCCTGGATTGCCCTGCTTTGATAAAGGTCAGAGTCCATCTCACCTTCCTACCAACGCCACGCTTCTGCTTCCCCTTGTGACATGGAACTCTCATCATCTGCAGGCCATGGATTATTTGATTTCTTCCACATTAAAATATTTTTTCCAACATAAAAACGCCTTTTCTTTGACTGAAGGACCACCCCCGTTGCCCGAAATGGACTTTGGACTTTGAGCCCGCGTTTTCTCAGCGGTTTTGCCTCCTCCTGAGCCCACGATCGATTTTTCCTACTCGTCAGCGGTTTCCCATTCAAAAACACGTGACTTCCGGTTGCATGAGCCCGCGATCCCTTTTTCCCTCACTGGTCAGCGGTTTCCCATCCTAAAAACACGTGACTTCCGGTTCCGGTCATGACGTCATCATTACATCAAAACGAGGCTCATCTTGCCATACGGGCCCACATTACTACTTACGGTTCCAGTTCACCAGTTAAAACTTCTACTTCTTCTCCCGATTCTTCGGAGTCACTGGAACTTTGAGAGGAATCATTTTGCATCGAATCACTAGACATTTCCACTGATTTCTTCGCTTTCAGTCTCAGCTAAACTTCGAGTGATCGATTGTGAAAAGGTACACAACGTGACGTCACAAACATCGCGACACGGATAAACTAGTTTCCAGTCCCCGGGACATTTTCGAAGGCAAAAGAGCGCGTATTTCGAACACGAAAAAAGGCTTTTCAGAAATTTCCACCGCTTTTAAAGCTTTAAACCGTTTTTTTTTATAGACGTTTAACTAACAAAAACAGAAGGAAAAAATTTCGTGTCATATGCACTTTAAGATCATGTGGAGAAATTTGCTTACAATAGTTTGGCAGTATTTAGCCGAGTGTTTCTGAAAATAATGATACTTTACTTATTAACGATTTATTTATATGCGCTTGGCAAGAATTTAAACTAAACAAGTTGTGACTAATGGTAAGTAAATAAGATATTTGAGTACAATAAAAATAATTTATTAGCTATGGTGAATGGCCAGCTTCACTTGAAGGTGACTCGATTGGATTTCTTAGTGGTGATACCTTCTAAAGTTGCAAGCGAATTGCACCACCATAAGAAATAGGAAAGGGCGAGCAACTGCCACACTTTTCCTAGCATAGATGAACGTCTCAGTTTAAGCAACGGAAGACGTCATTGTTATTTTTACATATAGTCGATTTTCTTGAATTTTGGAGGTTTTTATTCGAAACGGATCACGGTACTTATAGTTCACTCAGCTGCCTCTTTGTGTACTGAGTTTAAGAAAAATCTATATATGAGAGCGTTTTCGAGAAATTTGCAGCTAAAGTTTTTAGCTTAAAAAATGAAAGTGATTCATTCGAGCTGCTTTAACTTATGTTATCCGGACTTGAGGGAAATACGTTTTTAGCTTATACTCTTCTAATACCTATCATTGAATGTCCGTGAAAAGTTGACAAAAATCGCTTCATTTGATTTCTAATAATATAAACTCAATTAAGGTGTGTCTTTTGCTCTTTCGACCAAAATTTGCTATGCCTCTACAGAAAGGTTCATGATAGAAAAACCAGACGATAAATTTCTCTAAAACTTTGTCGTCCTTTAGTTCAATTAATATTTTGAATGATCTCTTAATCTCAAGTCCATTGAAACAATTTAAGGTGGTCAAACATTGTCTTCAAGCTAGGGAACTTTTCCATTCATATTTCCAGTCGTCGTTTAGTTCAATTAATATTTTGAATGATCTCTTAATCTCAAGTCCATTGAAACAATTTAAGGTGGTCAAACATTGTCTTCAAGCTAGGGAACTTTTCCATTCATATTTCCAGCGCAGACAACCAATTTTATTGTTTTTGTTGTTGTTGCTTGTTTCTTTTATTATGCATGTCTATTGTTAAGCATAATGGACATAAAAATTACGTTACGGCGTTATGGTCAAATGTCAACATTAGCATATTCGGCTCAAGTCTCCGAAAGCAATCAAGCATTGTCGGAAAATCATGTTGCATTTGAATTCACACTGGTATGAAAAGTCTTAACAATAGACATGCATAACCAAAGAGATAAGCAACAAACAAAAAATAGGTTGTCTGCGCCAAAAATATGAATGGAAAAGTTTCCTGACTTGAAGTCAATGTTTGACCACCTTAAATTGTTTCATTGTAGTTGTTTCATTGGACTTGTAATTTGGAGACCATTTAAGATATTAATTGAACTAAAGCACGACGAAGTGTAGGAGAAATTCAACTTTTGGTTTTTCTGTTATGGCACACTGTGTAAAGATGCAGCAAATTTAGGTCGAAAGTGCAAAATACACATCTCCTTTAAATCACATGAAGCGACTTCCGCTAACTTTTCACTTTTCCGGGGCTGCTAGCGCTGTAATTGGCCTCAGCTGTTGCGGTGTCCCTGCCTACCCCCCTTCTTTAGTTTAGTTACGTTGAATGTTTTCTTTTCTTTGGCGAAGCTAATAAAATAAAAATGAAATGAAATAGAATAAAATTCATTGATAGGTATAGAATTAGAAGAGTATAAGCTAAAAACGTATTTCCCTCAAGTTCGGTAAACATAAGTTAAAGCAGCTTGAATGAATTTCTTTCATTTTTAAAGCCAAAACCTTTAGCTGCAAGTTTCTCGAAAATGCTGTCATAGATTTTTCTTAAAGTCAGTAGACAGGAAGGCAGCTACGCGAACTATAGGTATCTTGAACCACTCTGAACAAAACCTCCAGAATTCAAGAAAATCAACTATATGTAAAAATAACAATGACGTCATTGCGTTGCAATAAAACTCACTTTAGCTGGGACTTTAATCTATGCTTGGAAAGGTGTGGCATTTGCTCGCCCTGTTCTATTTCTTACGGTGGTGTAATTCAACCTTAGAAGGCATCACCACTAAGAAATCCAATCGAGCCACCTTCCGCGAATCAGTAGTCCAGTTCTGGCCCCTCTATACAGAGAGGGGCCAGAACTGGACTGGGGAATCAGCAGTCGCCTCTCATCCCTAGCGGCCACTTGGAGCTTTGGTCTCCCTTTAAATAAATAAATAAATAAATAAATTAATTAATTAATTAATAATTGGTTTTCAGCCATTCTCGCGCGCGCGTGCGTATTGACCCAGAGACAAGAGCACATTAACTTTTTCTGTAAATGTGGCTTTTCTGTTCAGAAAAAAAGGAGTTTTTTCCTTAATGCATGATCGAAGATTTCGAGAGGAAGCAGGGCTTACCGAAGTTCAAGATACAAAGTTACTTTAGAATAGACTAGGCGTCACTGCGGGAAGTCACTCAGTGTTAACAATTAGACAAGACGTAAGAGGTAGTTTATAAGCTCCATTGTCCTCCATCGCTGAAAAGAAAAACACAATCAACAAATCGACGCACCCGGCTGATGATATCCAGTAAAATCTGGAACGTCTTTTCTGTTAGCCTCAGGCTAGCCCCGATTTCGTCCCCCAAGCGGAAGAGAAAGCCACCAGTCTCAGTCTCAAAACACGTTTGGGTGGTGGTGCCTTTCCGCTTTTGATCTCGTTACTTATGGAAACACAACAAAAAACATTACAGAAGCTTTGATATATAATTATTGTAAATACATATTTCGATGTCGAAAAGTAAACATAAAGTTGTAAATGCACTTCACCATCAAAGGCTTGTCAGATTCTACTAATTTGTAAAGACCTTTCACTGACAAGTTAACCGAGCTATATGGCCCTGTTTTTACAACATTCTCTTTGTGCTGATACTGATTCTTTGGGCAAAGAAAAAATTATTGAGGACGGTTTATTTTAAACAGTAACTAGTGAAGGAGCTTGAGCTGGAGCTAGCATGATGTCAATTAATTCGCAAAAACCAACTTTTCTGAGCATCTTTTAGCCAAGCCTGTTCCAGGCTCTGAGATCGTGGGAAGCGAAGGAAAGACATCGCCTAAAGAAGAAGCATTGTGATTGCACTGAAATATTCTATGCTCGTATTGAAATTTTTCTCAGTCGTGCAACGGCTTTTCCGTCACTCTCCACAACATGTGACGCGCTTCGTCTGGTGTTCCGAATCACCCTCAGAGGCTTGTCCCTCTCTCCTCCGCAGAGGTTCGCTGGGGCGTTATTGGATTTCCGCTGTGCGAAGTGAGTGCAGGCGTGTAAACCGAAAGATCCCTTTTACGCCTGCGCCCACTTTTTCAGCGGATTCTCTCCGTAAGAAAAACCAGAGAGGACTCGTACAGGCCACGAAATGATCCCATGATCTATATAGGAGCAATATTAGAAAAAAACTTTACAAGTAATAAAAAATTATTTGTCTTTTTGACGAATTCACAAATGACCAAACTCATCCTGCAGTCCTATTAGTGTCGTTCCGGCCTCTCGTTTCATGTAATCCTTGACCTGAATGTTCAGCTGGATACATGTCTCGTGGCTTTTATTTTTTCTTCTGTATGATTTTTTTAAAAAGCGTAAACTTTAATCTATGCTTGGAAAGGTGTGGCATTTGCTCGCCCTGTTCTATTTCTTACGGTGGTGTAATTCAACCTTAGAAGGCATCACCACTAAGAAATCCAATCGAGCCACCTTCCGCGAATCAGTAGTCCAGTTCTGGCCCCTCTATACAGAGAGGGGCCAGAACTGGACTGGGGAATCAGCAGTCGCCTCTCATCCCTAGCGGCCACTTGGAGCTTTGGTCTCCCTTTAAATAAATAAATAAATAAATTAATTAATTAATTAATTAATAATTGGTTTTCAGCCATTCTCGCGCGCGCGTGCGTATTGACCCAGAGACAAGAGCACATTAACTTTTTCTGTAAATGTGGCTTTTCTGTTCAGAAAAAAAGGAGTTTTTTCCTTAATGCATGATCGAAGATTTCGAGAGGAAGCAGGGCTTACCGAAGTTCAAGATACAAAGTTACTTTAGAATAGACTAGGCGTCACTGCGGGAAGTCACTCAGTGTTAACAATTAGACAAGACGTAAGAGGTAGTTTATAAGCTCCATTGTCCTCCATCGCTGAAAAGAAAAACACAATCAACAAATCGACGCACCCGGCTGATGATATCCAGTAAAATCTGGAACGTCTTTTCTGTTAGCCTCAGGCTAGCCCCGATTTCGTCCCCCAAGCGGAAGAGAAAGCCACCAGTCTCAGTCTCAAAACACGTTTGGGTGGTGGTGCCTTTCCGCTTTTGATCTCGTTACTTATGGAAACACAACAAAAAACATTACAGAAGCTTTGATATATAATTATTGTAAATACATATTTCGATGTCGAAAAGTAAACATAAAGTTGTAAATGCACTTCACCATCAAAGGCTTGTCAGATTCTACTAATTTGTAAAGACCTTTCACTGACAAGTTAACCGAGCTATATGGCCCTGTTTTTACAACATTCTCTTTGTGCTGATACTGATTCTTTGGGCAAAGAAAAAATTATTGAGGACGGTTTATTTTAAACAGTAACTAGTGAAGGAGCTTGAGCTGGAGCTAGCATGATGTCAATTAATTCGCAAAAACCAACTTTTCTGAGCATCTTTTAGCCAAGCCTGTTCCAGGCTCTGAGATCGTGGGAAGCGAAGGAAAGACATCGCCTAAAGAAGAAGCATTGTGATTGCACTGAAATATTCTATGCTCGTATTGAAATTTTTCTCAGTCGTGCAACGGCTTTTCCGTCACTCTCCACAACATGTGACGCGCTTCGTCTGGTGTTCCGAATCACCCTCAGAGGCTTGTCCCTCTCTCCTCCGCAGAGGTTCGCTGGGGCGTTATTGGATTTCCGCTGTGCGAAGTGAGTGCAGGCGTGTAAACCGAAAGATCCCTTTTACGCCTGCGCCCACTTTTTCAGCGGATTCTCTCCGTAAGAAAAACCAGAGAGGACTCGTACAGGCCACGAAATGATCCCATGATCTATATAGGAGCAATATTAGAAAAAAACTTTACAAGTAATAAAAAATTATTTGTCTTTTTGACGAATTCACAAATGACCAAACTCATCCTGCAGTCCTATTAGTGTCGTTCCGGCCTCTCGTTTCATGTAATCCTTGACCTGAATGTTCAGCTGGATACATGTCTCGTGGCTTTTATTTTTTCTTCTGTATGATTTTTTTAAAAAGCGTAAACTCGGGAAATGAATTATAACTTTTCTGTCATCTGATACAATTCATAGAAAGAGAAATGGCGTTGCAACACAAAAATAAAACCAAAAAAGACAAACCGAAAAAAAGATCATGCCTTTGGCACATTATCAGGAATTAGACCAATTAGTGTCCAATCTCTAGCGGGGTTTTGATGGATAAATGGCCTTTGAAAAAGGAAAATCCTTCAAAGACATGCTTGTTAGAGCAAACATATCAACAATTGTTTCATGATTGTAGAAGTTGTTTGGGCCTGTCAACCCCTTGATTCCTCAGAGTTGTGATTTTGTCCAGACAGGTGTCCCGTTCTACGCCGTGACACCTTGTTATCACACAAAAATATTGTACTGTACACAAAGATGTGTTGGATAATTCAAGCAAAGTGTAAGACTCATTGCCGCACCACTGAGAGGATACAACATACTGAAATAGTAGGAAGCAATACAGCGTTGAACTAAGCTAAAACCTAATTCACATGCAGACTTTTAAAAATAATACATAACGCATGTCACTAGTTGATTCATATATACTCGTCATTGTTTTGCAAATCGTTGAAAAATGTTAATAAAAACTGTAAATCGTAAATGAATGAATACTTCACTGATCTCGTCAATTTTGTTTATTTTGACCACTTTCACAGTCCCCTAGTTTAAACACCACTCGTAAAATTTCTTGGGGTCCTTTTCGGGCTCAGCCTAAAACAAAAAAACAAAACAGAACAAAACAAAAACGAACACACAAAAAAGCAGGGATTATTTTGGGGTCCATTTGGAGTTCATTTCGGGGGCTGTACAGACCCGGGGACTGGATTCCTTCCTCGCGTGAGCTGGCCGCTTGCTCGATTGCGCGTCCGTTACCTACTGAAAGACGGTTCAATAGGCCGGAGCAGTAATATGGTTTGCAATTCACACTTAAAAAGGTTACTTTCTAGGGGTATTTTCCAATAGCCTGACGATCTGAGCGAAAGTTGCGTGAACTTTTTAGCTAAATAGCACAATTCGTGGTTAGCGTGACATCGACCACACTCCATGATCTATGATTACTCCTAGTATGTAAATTAAATACCCACATCCATGCATTGATTTGCATTGACGATATAACATCCTCGATCTGGAGCGTGACTGTCTTCGAAGATGTAAATCAATGATTACCAACACAGACAAAACAGGCAAGCACAAAAAAACAGTTTTCTTGACTAAGAAAGTTTCAAATGGGCCAACGCTGTACTGCCCTGGAGGGCAGAGGAAACTCAGTACAATATGCCTATCACGCACCCATGCGCGCAAGCACGAGGAGACTGAATATGATACGGTACAAGCATGCGGATGAAACGAATCGATTGAAACGGATGTCATCAAGTCATAGCTATACTTACATTATAAACATAATTCAAGAGTCAGTCTTTCTCGGTTATTATATTACGTACAGGTGTATTGCCGTTTCAAAAATCGTCAACACTGATCACTGATGTCGCGTACTTCTGCGTGGAATATGTGTTGCCCCTCGAAGTGTTTATATAGCTAAACAATGTTTAACAATATCGTTTGGAGCGCAAATCCTTGCACTCTGAAGACATTCATTGAGTCTTTTCCTCTTCCACAACTGGTACAAGTCGAAAACGGAATCTACAGTGAAGACGATGCTAAGACGCTATCAGCAGGGCAAATACTTACTCTGCATTTCACCAAACGAACCGACAAGGTCCTGGCGAAAGCTTCTGCAACGAAAGAGTTTTTCGTTCCAGTAAATTGCCCATGCAAAGTCGAAATACTTCCTACAATATGTGAGGACAGATACTACAGCGTGCAAGATATTGTGGAAGCCGCTTCTGTTAAATTCATCCGCGTAGTTCATGACAGCCCTCCTTCGCTGCGGTTAAAAGCAGGAGACATATTGGAGCTGAAGAAGACTGTCGAAGAAAACCGCGGAAAATTTATTGAATGCGAGTTTTATGATAAGACAAGGGACACTGTGAGACTTCCTTTGGAATTCAAAGCCGCTTTCGAGCCTTTAATGAGACCAGGACGGTATCATCTTCAGGACGTTTTAGGCTCGTTTAAGCTTCCCGCTAGAGTCAAATTCACCCCTACTGATGCAACTGTGATACAGGATGTAAACACGGAGGTTGACCTGGTTTCACTGGGATCGGTTCTCCTAAAAGCTGTCCATGAGGAAACGACAATTATTGCCACAAGTCGTGTGGATAATAAGGTCACCGTTTTATTGATTCCGACTGATTTGGACGTAAGAGTGTGTCCTGCAGAAGGAGCTATAACGGGCGAAGAGACATACGCCAGATTCTGCAAGGAAATCCACGACGGCGCTTACTTGGAAAAAGTCGATCTCTCGGGTATAAATGCTTTTAGATTGAGGGATGAACCTGACTTAGAGGTGCTGTACGAGTACATGGAGGTAAAGCCCGCCATCCATCCGCGCAGCTCAGGAGACTTGCAGTCAGAAAGTGCTGATTCAGATTCCAGTGACGACTATGAAGACGTACTTCCTCCAAGACCTCCAAAAGCACTGAACCCCAAGCGCCCCCTTGTGCCTCCGAAACCGCCACGGCAGACGCCACCCCATTGTCCTCAGCATGAAGACAGAGAATTTGATGAAGTTTTCATAGGGACCAATGAAAACGCAGCCAGTTGGGCGGATCATTGTGAGGTGCCACCACGACCTCCTCCTCGAACTTTGTCTCTGCAGACTAGTTCGACAACGACAAAGGGCGACGTTGTAGACAACAGTTATGACAATGTGCAGCCCAATGAAAACTCACCTAAACCAGAAAATGACGACCAGATACCAATTTCTCCTGTTCAAACTGAACAAACAACAATGACAGCTGATAGCGATGTACCTGACGAAGATGACGGTCTCTATGATGATAATGATGATGGTGATGATGATGATGATCGCGATCACGACTCTTACGCCACGAATGACGATGACACAGGCTCTGATCACGATTATTTATATCCGGATCTACCGATTAGTAATGGAGAAAACACACCCAACCCTTCACAAGAGAACCTACACCAAGGTAAAAAGAGTTCTTTGATGAAAAAAATTACTGTGTTGTTCAAGAAGGCCGCTCCCAAGTCACCCAGAACCACCGAAAGCTCGTCTATCGCTTTCCAACCAACCTCTTCTGCCACCATCTCTGAAAGTCAGCCCACCGTGGCTTCATCTTGCAACGCATCAACATCAATCCTGTCAAATTCACCTTCAGTTTTAAGTTCATCACTGGATTTCCCGGATGATCTCAGCAGCCTCTCTGTGTCTGAAGTTGGAGACTGCCTCAGAAATCTTAACATGGAAAGGCACGTTGATACATTTGAGGGCAACCTGATAGACGGAGAGATGTTGCTGACACTGAATGAACAGTTGTTGTCATCTCTTGGTGTAAGTAATATGTTTGAACAGAAAAAAATAATCAAGTTTATTCATGGATGGAGACCTAAGACAAGTTAAATTCTCGTGTTTCCCTCTTTATATTCGGTAATGTCTGTTACACTTTTGAGGGTGATTTCTGGACAGTATCATTGTAAGCATGTGAGGCAATATTTAATTTGTACTTTTACAGTGCAGGATTGTAAAGTCCTAATTTTCACATTAATCGCTGCTTTATGAAACTTTGGTTGGTTGAAATCACTTTGGTTGTAAGCACAATATCTGTTGGGACCATGCCGAAGAACAAATCCGTCACTTATGTTTTACAAAGATATTTTTGTAATTACTTTTACCTTAAACCGTTTTAGTGATTTCTTAACTGTATTCAGACCGGGTTTTTGGTTTTCTTTGACCATTGACGATGGTGGGGAGGGCAGGGTACGAATTTCCCCTCCTCGACTAACTTATAAGTATTGAGTGACCCTTTCCCGTCACACTTTTTTTCTTAAAAAACCGCATTTTTACCGTTTAAGGCGGCTTTTTGAGTGCTATGTTGCCCAGTGCCACTAGCCGTTGCTAGAAAAGCGTTTCTTTTTAATTGAGGTACATTTTGAACCAGCTCCTGTTGTAAATTGGACAATATTTTGCTTTCACGCATGCGCATAAGCCAATTCTTTTCAGCTGGCTGATTCGTTTCCAATTTTTTTCTCGCTTCTGTTTCTTTCCTTTTTCTCTCCTTTTCTATTTTCTTTATCTTCTACCCCTTTTCCCCTTTCTATCCACTGGAAAAGTTTTGGCCTCGGCCCTTCAAAAAACCTGGAAATGGAACATTGATCAACTAGGTGACTTGGTCTATTTTACCAGCAGGTTTGAACCCAAAATGGGACAGGTTTTTTTTTTTCTGGTATAGCTCAGCCAGAATTTCAAATATTCAGATATTCAAAATGGACACACGTATGGCTGGATCTGTCCTTGCTGTGTTAGCTGCTGATCAAAACAATCTGGCGTCTATAGAAAATGATGACGTCACAAGTTGTTCAATGTCTCCCGAGTCCAACGTCGGCAAAATACGACTCTTGACACGAAATAGTTAAAGCTGACAGTGAAACTTAAACGGCTGGTAAAACTTCCAAATGTGTTTTCTTTGAGGTCTGCAACTGGACATGATGGCGTCGTTTTAGATGTGAATGATATCACGATTTCTGTGAGGCGCATTTTGTAGATGCCCCATCTTGAATTTCTTTATTTTTCCAAAACTTCAGAAAATCACAGAAATTGATTAATCAATAAAGACTGCTCAATGATGTCAAATTCAAAACAATACGGGAAAAAGTCTAAATTTTTCAATAAAAACGAACGGGAAAAATTCAGAATATGGAAAACATGGTTGCTATCGGAACATCAACTTCAGTAGCCAAAACCAGCGTCATTTCAATTGTTTTCACATAAATTGTGGAGGCTTTTGCTTTTACAACCTTAAAAGTTGTAAATGGCTTAAGTCCGTGAGAAGAGAGTGTATCTTCTCCCGGAACAGCAGCGGTATTTGTTGAGGAACTAATTTAGTTTAATTTCGGTGGCTGTGAAATCCATCTATTGTTAAAGCTCAGTGACACTCGGGGTTATTTTTAGAGGCTATTGAACACATTTGTGTATTGAAGAGGTGACGAATTAGAAAGACAATGAAATCCATCAAGTCATCTCGAACTTGAACTCATGTATTTCTCGATGCCTGTTAAAGATATAAAGACTGAACCAAACACGAGTGAGAGATGACGAGAGTTAAACTCTCAGCTTACTCTCGATTGGCCTCTAGCTCGACTTGGCGACTTCCGTACGCCCTCGAATAGGTTAAATAAGCTCAAATTTTTATCCAAGACCATTGGAAGTTTAAATCATAGCTATCGTTTTCCTTCAGCTCTCTTGAACTCTCAAGTCAAGATCAAGTCAAGATTAAGTCTGATCTTTGGCTCAAGCTTAAGATAGGGGTTTGCACGGTGTCTCCTGGGCCTTCTTATCAGACATTTCGGTACACGGTATGTTCCTATTGAAAGTTTCTCTCGAGGGCGGTTGTTGCTTTCCGGGGTTCGCTATTAGGTAGAGGTCGTTCTTTCAGAAATTTACAGTATACCGTAAAATTCTGATAATAAGCACTGGGCTTATATTTGTCCAAAAGGCTTTTTTGGTGGGCTCATTTTCGGGGAGGTTTATTTGGGGGGGGGGGGGGGGAGTTTTGCACTCAAAATTTTTCCTCTGAAAATAAGCCAGGATTTTGCGTCTGAAAATGCTGCGCCAGAGAGAATGTGGGTAGGAGGTGGAGGAATTGAACTTCCGTACAAACTGACTATCTGTATGGTCTCAAGAAATACAAACACAGTACAAGGAATGGAATTCGACAGCAAAACAGTGATCATACGATCGGACTTTAAATTTTTTTCGTTTTGTACAATGTGTTTTGTATGGCACTCTGTTGTGGTAAATAAACCCGTTGCTATTGTAGGTACACTATTCAGATTGCTATTTCATAGTAGATAGGTAGAATAATACGGTAGTTTGCGTGGGGACTTATAATTGGAGGTCATTATGCCATAATCGTTTTTGGGAAGTAAACTTAATATAAGCCCATGGGCTTACATATGCACATCGCTTGCCAGTGCAGAGCTTGCCTTGATAATTTACTTTTTTTGTAGTGTGTTTTGAATTTTGCAGACAGATTTTAATCACTTTTAGTAAAAAAGCCTTAAGTATACTGGTTTCTTCGACTGCTAAAAAAAGTTGGACATTGAACAGTCTATATAAGGTATATTTTCTATGCCTTGCATGGTCGTTGTTGCTGTGTAAAGTAGCATGTACCTAGTTAAAATGTCTGGTTTATATTTCTTCTTTACGGAAGCTTGATCTTGGTCACATTTGCATATTTGTGTGTTTAATTAAGCAGCTGGTTAGATAGACATCGAATGCCATGTATGATAACGTTAAAATTAAGCTTGCTAGTATACGTTCGAAACTTTTATCTGTAAACGCAAAGAGTAGTATGTTTTTAACAACTTAGTTTTCAACTTGTATGGCAATGGCAATAAATATCCCTAATAAACACAGCTCCTTCATCTATATTCTATATGTGGGCGGTAAAACGTTTCCCGGCGTTGTCCTCCTATGCAGGTTTTCACCCAAGTACAGTGGAACTAGATTGACGTCATCAAAGACACACGAAAAAGTCTATGTATAAAGCGGACACTCGAAAATAATAACGAACGTTAAGGACTGACCTTTTTATTCGAAACAAAGACTAAAGTACGCAATTGATATGCAACAGAACAAACCTTATTGACTCTAACTCGTACGTGTTCTCCTCACGTTCGGTCAAATGTCTCGCACCAAAAGTAATGTTCCGTTTGTTTCAAAATCTCTTGTTTAAACGTGAAAGGGAGCGTGTCACTCGGGTCAGAGAGAGGCACGTGCCTGTTGTTCTGGGGATATTAACCGGTGTCCGTATTAAGCAGGCTAATGTTGCAGAGAACATATGAGGTTTTCGGCGAGACAAAAAAAACTGTCTTGAACTCGAGAACAAACGAAAAAGTAATAAGGAAACTTTTAACCATCGGGCGCTCTAATTCCATATTTTCGCCTTAGTTAAGGACGGTGCCTCCTTTTGTTACTGCGCATACGTTCTGCGCAACTCGGGATATTCGGGTTTCATAAGGAATTTACCCGCTAAATCAACAATATTTTTGCGCAGTTTATGGCTATGTGGAAAAAGCAGATCTTAGCAAGGGCTTTCAGAATCCAAAAAGAAATTTGGGGGATAACCACGCTTTCATCAGAGATAATTGAGCTTAAATTTGGAAAGAAACTGCTATACATTCTCTGTATTTTAACTCTTTTGTAGAATTATGGTTGCCTATTTATCTCTGAATAATGCGTGGCTACCCACATTTTTCTTTTTGGATTCCAATAACCCTTGATAAGATCTACTTTTTCCCCATAGTCATAACCTTTGCAAAAATACATCTCTATTAGGAGGCACCAGTCTTAAGGTGGCCAGAAAGGGTTATTTAATTGTTATAGTCCTTTTGAAACGAGGAAAGATTACAAAGAAATATTTCTGATCATCTGGGCAAACTATGAATATCTTGGCAACTCTTTTGGGGGGCAATACTTTAAGGCTGGTTGTGACGTCATAACCATTACCATGGCAACACTAAAGGTCCACAAAAAGAACCTCCCAATATCAGTTTTTGCCAATTATCTGAAAAACTAAGTCGGTGACCTACCCTTTTTATTGCATTTTTGGAAAGCTCCCTAAGTTCTTCAACTTCTCTGACGGTATGGCTAAAAGTAATTCAGTAGCACTTAAGTTATATCGAAAAAGTCATTTTTACAATTACAAAAAAATTCCACTGAATAACTTTCCTCCAAACGCTTCTATTTGAATTGGCACACTTAATCTTACATGCATGCAAAAAATCAGGACGGGTCACCGAGCAATATTTAAAGATGTTTCATGCACGTGTTATTTCCGGCTTGCGTGATTTTACGCGGCATTTTAACTTCCGGTATTTTGTGCGCGCGACTTATAATAGAAATTTGGATTCATTCAGATGACGCGTGCATTCTAGCTATGGCGTGTGTATGGAAAAGTTAATACGTGAGTTAAACACGTTATGGTGTCATAGTTTGTTAAAGCACAAGCGTTTCGGGCATAGCCCTTCTTCAGTGTGCAGGAATATGCGCGTTGCGCCCAAACAGAAGCGTATGGTGGTTGGTGGTTGGTGGTTGCCAGCTTAATGTCGAGGAAAGGCGCGACAAGAAATGTCGCGGTTAAAACAACTTTGTAAATTTTCCACCAGACAATGTTGATAAGTTTACATTTTATAAGAGTAACGGCTTAACAGAATCCCGACGAAACAAGATATAGCAGACACGCCTTTAAGTTTTCTTTAACCCACTTGTGCGTGTTCAAACGTGTTTTTATCTTAACTGGTCTTGCGGGAAAGGTTTAGTGCATCATGGCCTATGTCCTGAATACTTGACTGACATGTTTTTTAAGTGCTCGCAATCAACTAGTTACGTTCTAAGAAGTGCAAGTAATAATAACTATTTTATCCATCGCCCTCGATGCGAATATCTAAAAAAGAGCTTCAGGTACAGAGGGGCATACTTATGGAATCACTTGACAAAATATGCTAAGATAGCCTCTTCCTTGCACTCCTTCAAAGCTGCTTTGCGTCCGAGTGATTTTTTCTCATAAATCCTTAATAATTTAGCGTTTTGCCATCAGTTAGTTTAGACTTTAGGTACTTTCTAGTAGTTTTTCTCCTTTGTATTTTGCATTTTATATTTTGTATTTTTACTCACGGGTACTTGAAAAGCAGCCCAGCTGAATGTATTTTTTACCGTGATAAAATAAAGGCTTTGTTATTATTATTATTATTATTATTATTATTATTATTATATTATTATTATTATTATTAGAACCCGCACTGATTTAAACAGCATTTTTTAACAGCTTTGCCGTTACTGCTTTCTGCCAAATTATTTCACAAAGAGAACGGGTGATTGCTTATGTAGATAGAATAAATTGTCCACGGTCACGGTCATTTAAGAAGCTTATGTTCGTGGTGGTAAACTATAAGACATGAGTGAAAGAAGTTTTCAGTTTGAGCTGTTATAACTGTAGATATAAGGCGGAATCAGGGTCAAAATTCAGTTCCTAATAAGGACAGGCACACTGTGTTAAGGACAGGCACAGCGTATTAAGAACAGGCACAGTGTAATAGGGACAGGCACAGCGTATTAAGGACAGGCACAGCGTATTAAGAACAGGTACAGCGTATTAGGGACAGGTACAGCGTATTAAGGACAGGTACAGCCTATTAGGGACAGGCACAGCGTATTAGGGACAGGCACAGCGTGTTAAGAACAGGCACAGCCTATCAAGGACAGGCACAGAGTAATAGGGACAGGCACAGCGTATTAAGGACAGGCACAGTGTAATAGGGACAGGCACAGCGTATCAAGGACAGGCACAGCGTATTAAGGACAGGCACAGTGTAATAGGGACAGGCACAGCGTATTAAGGACAGGCACACCGTATTAAGGACAGGTACAGCGTATTAAGAACAGGCACAGTGTATTAAGAACAGGCACAGCGTATCAAGGACAGGCACAGTGAAAAAGGGACAGACACAGCGTATTAGGGACAGGCACACCGTATTAAGGACAGGCACAGTATAATAGGGACAGGCACAGCGTATTAAGGACAGGCACACCGTATTGAGGACAGGCACAGCGTATTAAGAACAGGCACAGCGTATCAAGGACAGGCACAGTGTAATAGGGACAGACACAGCGTATTAGGGACAGGCACAGGGGGACTGAAAGCCAAAAATCCCATAGTCCCTTGCCAGCGGAAAAACAGATGGCGGCTGCACAGGAGGTGAGTTACAGGGTGTTTGAGTGTAGGGAAGATGTTTGTTTACAGACATTCTGATTGTTATTTAAATGTGCCAACCATTAAAACAAAAGAAAGCTTTGTTCATAATAATCGCTTAAGATTGAAAATACTACTTACAAGGTTAAGTTACATGAAACAGATATTCTATATTACAAGTCATTGTATTCTATAAGAACTTATAAATATTCTAAAAGAACTTAATATTATCTAAGATACATTCTATATTATTTAATACGTATAAAACGCCGATTATTCTAGCATTCATAGGAAATGATCAATGACCTAAAGGCCAACGAGATTTGATTTTAATTTTAGGGTGTTTCGATACAGTTTTTTGGGGGCCATACCTAACCTTTAAAACCGGCTCTTAGACAGTCTTCATCTTGTCGGATCAACATGAAATTTGCAATATTTGTTGTTTTTGGACTGAACTTTAGCATGGTTTACATTTTGTGAAAATCAATATTTCCATGACAACGAAAAACAAAAATCCTCGAAACAGTTGGCAAGTAAAGGCTAGTATATTCAAAGTAATAAGTAATTCATTGCTTCATGGTTTTTATGTGGTTTCTTTGTTCCTTATTGCACTGTACATTACAACGAAAAGTAAAAATCACGGAGGAATGCATTGCGCATTACTTTGAATATATTAGCATTTACTTGCCAACTGTGAATATGTAACGCAAGCTTTTCCATCGGTTCATACGTCATCTTTAACGTTAAATCTAAAAGTGTTCCAGTGAATCAATGTTAATAAGACGCAATTGTAGAACTTTTCACATCGTCAAGCACGCGTATTTAGTGTTTTAAAAAAATCTCTGGAGCCATTCATAAGATTTTCGCAAAAGCGCTCAAATTCAAAAGTTATCACAAAATTATTACGCGAATGATCTTACAAAAACAATTCGTTTCTTGAGATCGCGAACACCTGTTTCAACAAAACTTTCTGGGCGTAAAATAGTAAAACGCACATTTTAACAGTATTTTCTAGCTATTTCATCAAAGCATTGATTATTTTTTCCGTTCATTTACTATTTCTATGCAAAAACTAAGGTTAAAAATTTTCTAGCGAAACATACAGAATTTTTTATTCTTGTATATTTTGTTTGCCATACACCACAGTTTTAGATGTTGGTATTTGCTTTACAAAGTGACATCTGGATCGTGTAAAATTTCAATTTTACTGTTTTCGAGGATTTCTGTTTATCGTTGTCATGGAAATATTGATTTTCACAAAATATAAACTGCGCTAAAGTTCAGTCCAAAACCAAGAAGTATTGCAAATTTCACGTTGATCTGACAAGGAGAAGACTGTCTAAGAGCCGATTCTAAAAGTTAAGTATGGTCAGAAACTATGGCCCCAAAAAAACCGTATCGAAACACCTTAAATGACGCAGGGTCTCACAACTTTGGATCTCCTGAGGTAATTCATTCCATAGCTTGGCTCAACTGTAAGCTCAGACAGTTTTTTTAAAAAATATCCTTTGGGTAGTGGAAAGGCAAGCTTTTTAGCTAAATTTCTAAGATTAAAAATATTTGACATTCTGGTTGGTGGCAGGCCATGAAGTATTTTAAACACTACTTTAGCCTTGTTTTTGGCACTTTGTTCAGCCAGAGACATCCAGCCTAGAGCTTGCATAGCAATTTCTGATTGACCAGAATTCCTTTCTGCAGTTCATAATCACCCTAGCATACCTGGTCTGGCTGCATTCTTCGGGCATGGCCAACCCCAAGTGAATCCCAAACTTCGCAACAACAGTCAAAATAAGGCTGAGCCAGTGCATTATATACAGACACTAATGTTTCGTGGACTGCAAAATCCTTTAACCTTCTGATGGCGCCAATTGCAAACGATAGTTTCTTTGTTATTTCATCCATGTGTTTTTCCATGTAAGGGATTCATCGATGTGTGCGCCAAGAATTTTGCTGTTGTGTACTCTTTCAATTGGATCACTCTCAATGACAATATGTGGTTGTCCTGCGACAGCATTAATTTTTTGCTTAGAATCAATCAGCAGGTTAGCCTCAACTTATTTGCTGCTAGCCATTTTTTAATGCTAATAAGGTCATGGTTCAGTCTCACTTCCATTTCATCAATTGATTTTCCTGTGACTGTTATGCTCGTGTCGTCTGCAAATAACCTCGGTGTGGCATGTTCCAGGCAGTTTGGTAGATCATTTCTATATACGAGAAAAAGGAGAGGTCTCAGGATCGACCCCTGGGGAATCTACCTTTGCCGAGATAATATACCATTCACCTGGCGTTTTTGCTTACGATGTGTTAAATAAGAACTCAACAAGTTGAGCGAAGTATCTGTGATGCCATAAGCTACGAGTTTTTTTTTAAGGAATCTCATGATCCAAGGTATCAAACGCTTTTTGAAGATCTAAGAAAACAACCAGATTGTGAAGTCCACGATTCATGTTGACATACCACTCGCCATGTTTTTCTCAAAATATTGACGTCAACGGCTAATAATAAAATTTTAATCAAATGTAAACCTATTTATACAAAGAGTAGTTTTTAAGCAAGAAGCCAAACTGGTGATCAGTCAAAATATTTTCAGTTTGAAAGTATTCTATTGATTGTTGGTATAAAATCTTTTCAAGAATTTTGCTGATCACAGGTAAGATTGAAATTGGTCTGTAGTTGTCAAGCATGTTTCGTGGACCCCCTTTGTGTGCAAGGGGGTTACTCTAGCTATCTTCCATCCACTTGGGAAAATCTGCGATGTAATCGGCTGGGAACCCTCAATGACGACGAAGTCCTAGTCTCGTACGATCTTTCCTCACTTTTCACTGAAGTACCTCCTGATGACACCACTGACTACATCATCGAAGAACTTAACATGCACAACAAACTCCCTAAACTCAGTTCTAGAACTCCTCTTCAAGCGTCTTCTCTGTAAGGTCACTAAGAACACAGCGTTCAGTTTCAACGACCATCTCTACGAACAAACTTGACGGATGCGGTATGGGAAACCCTTTATCTCCAGTCCTCGCATACACCTTCATGGCGAAATTAAACTAGAGTCAGACGTTGTCTGACCCTATAACTCTCCGTTTTACGACGGGTAAACCTTTCTAAATGCGGGATGCGCCGCGCGTTTTATTTCTCACACGGCGAACAGTTTTCTGAAAGATTACCCGACTGAGATGACAACTTTTCTGAGGAGCCTAAAAAGATTTTCATCGAGCTCCTCTACTACACACGAGTAGAAATGAAACACTAAGCAAAACTTTTTTCTCCAAGCATCTATCCCAACAATTTCACGGGTTTCAAATAAACTTTCATCGTCCTTTGGAAAAAAGTCTTTTCTTTTCAACCTTAAAGACAAAAACATTCATTCACAGATCGCATCTTAATCGCGGTGAGAATTACATCGGTGAGACCATGAGGAATGTGGAGGTGCGAATTGATAAACACTCAAACCCTTGTAATGACTCTTAACCTGCCCGTCACTCACGCGAGAATTCGTCTTATTCTCTTACTTGGCAAATACCTTTTACGGTCCATTCTTCTCGCAAGGGCAGAATTATTGAAGGCTTAATGATCCAACAATAGAGCCCCAGTTTGAACGAACAAGTTCATTCTTACGTGACGAGACTTTTCCTATCGGGAATGACTTAAAACATACAAAAATATGCATGTAGCGGACGGTCTTTTACCCTGAAGATGACTTTTTCGTTTTTTCAACTTTTGTTAGCCTTGTAAGTAGTAAATCTTGTAAGTTAGTAAATCTTAAGCGATTATTATGAACAAAGCTTTCTTTTGTTTTAATGGTTGTCACATTTAATACCGTGTGCCTGTCCCTAATACGCTGTGCCTGTCCTTAATACGGTGTGCCTGTCCCTAATACGCTGTGCCTGTCCTTAATACGGTGTGCCTGTCCCTAATACGCTGTGCCTGTCCTCAACACGGTGTGCCAGTACCTAATACGCTGTGCCCGTCCCTAATACGTTGACCTGGCCTTTCATTGTGCCTGTCCCTATTAGGAACTGAATTTTGACCCTGATTCCGCTTTATAAATATGATACCGTTCAAGCATGCGGATGAAACGAATCGCGGTACAAGTTTAGCAAGCGGATGAAACGGACGTCGTTGGATGATTATAAATAAGTCAAGGCTTAAGGTACATATATACATAATTCAAGAGTAAGTCTTCCTTGGTCAGTATATTACGTACAGGCTTATTTCCGTTTCAACTGAAAATCGTCGACGTGTCATCATTTCGCTTACTTCAGCATGGAATATGTGTTCGAAGTGTTTATATAGCTAAATAACAAAAAATGTTTGAAAATATCGTCTGGAGCACAAATCCTTGCACTCTGAAGACGTTCGTTGAGCGTTTCTCCCTTCCACAACTGGTACAAGTCAAAAACGGAATCTACAGTGAAGACGATGCTAAGACGCTATTAGCAGGCCAGATACTTACTCTACATTTCACCAAACGAACCGACAAGGTCCTCGCAAAAGCGTCCGCAAAGAAGGAGTTTTTCATTCCAGTAAATTGTCCATACAAGGTCGAAATACTTCCTACAATATGTGAGGACAGATACTACAGTGTGCAAGATGTTGTCGACACCACTTCTGTTAAATTCATTCGCGTAGTTCACGACAGTCCGCCTTCACTGCAGTTAAAAGCAGGAGACATATTGGAGCTAAAGAAGACTGTCGAAGAAAACCGCGAAAAATTTATTGAATGCGAGTTTTATGACAAGACAAGGGACACTGTGAGACTTCCTTTGGAGTTCAAAGCTGCCTTCGAGCCTTTAGCCAGACCAGAGCAGCATCATCTTCAGGACGTTTTAAGCTCCGTTAAACTTCCAGCTCGAGTAAAATTTACCTCTTCTGATGCAATCGTGACACAGGATGTAAACACGGAGGTTGACTTGCTTTCAATGGGATCGCTTATCCTTAAAACTGTCCATGAGGAAACGACAATTATTGCCACGACTCGTGTGGATAATAAGGTCACCGTTTTATTGATTCCCACTGATTTGGACGTAAGCGTGTGTCCTGCAGAAGGAGCTATAACGGGCGAAGAGACATACGCCAGATTCTGCAAGGAAATCCACGACGGCGCTTACTTGGAAAAAGTCGATCTCTCGGGAAAAAATGCTTTTAGAGTGAGCGATGAACCTGACTTAAAGGTGCTGTACGATTACACGGATGTAAAGCCCGCCATCCCTCCGCGCAGCTCAAGAGACTTGCAGTTAGAAAGTGGTGATTCAGATTCCAGTGAGGCGTATGTAGACGTACCCCCTCCAAGACCTCCAAAATCACTAAATCCCAAGCGACCTCCTATGCCTCCGAAACCGCCACGGCAGACGCCACCCCGGCAACCTCAGCATGAAGACAGAGAATGTGATGAACTTTTCATCGGGACCAATGAAAACGCAACTAGTTGGGCGGTGCCACCACGACCTCCTCCTCAAACTTTGTCTTTCCAGACTAGTCTGACGACGACAAGGGGCGACGTTGCAGACAACAGTTATGACAATGTGCAGCCCGATAAAAATTCGCCTAGTCCAGAAAAGGATGACAAGATACCAATTTCGTCTGTTCAAACTGAACATACAACAATGACAGCTGACAACGATGTAGATGACGATCATCACCTCTATGGTGATGATGATGATGATGATGATGATGATGATGATGATGATGATGATGATGATCGCGATCATGTCTCTTTCGCCATGGATGACCATAACACAGACTCTGATCACGATTATTTATATCCGGATCTACTGGTTATTAACGGCGAAAACACACCCAACCCTTTACAAGGGAAGCTACACCAAAGTAAAAAGAGTACATTGAAGAAAAAAATTACAGAGTTGTTCAAGAAGGCCACTTCCAGATCACCTAGAACCACAGAAAGCCCATCTATTGCTTTTCAACGGACCTCTCCTGCCAACATATCTGAAAGTCAGCCCATTGTGACTTCATCTTGTAACGTATCAACATCAAGCCTGTCAACGTCACCTTCAGTTTTTAGGTCATCACTGGATTTCCCGGATGATCTCAGGAGCCTCTCTGTGTCTGAAGTTGGAGACTGCCTCAGAAAACTTAACATGGAAAGGCACGTTGATACGTTTGAGAGTAATCTGGTAGACGGAGAGATGTTGCTGACACTGAATGAAGAGTTGTTGTCATCTCTTGGTGTAAGTAATATGTTTGAACAGAAAAAAATAATTAAGTTTATTCATGGATGGAGGCCTAAGACAAGTTAAATTCTTGTGTTTCCCTCTTTAGATTCTGTAATGTCTGTTACACTTTTGAGCGTGATTTCTGAACAGTATCCTTGTAAGCATATGAGACAATAGTTTGTACCTTTACGGTGCAGGACTGTAAAATCCTAATTTTCACATTAATCGCTGCTTTATGAAACTAGTGTACGTCTTGTACCTCAATACCTTTGTCGTAAGCACAGTATCTGTTGGGACCATGACGAGGAACAAATCCATCGCTGATGTTTTACCAAGATATTTTTGTAATTACTTTTACCTTAAACCGTTTTAGTGATTTCGTAACTGTATTCAGACCGGGTTTTTGGTTTTCTTTCACTCACGATGGTGGGGAGGGTAGGGTACGGATATGCCATCCTCGACTAACTGACAGTAAAACTTAAAAACGTTTCAAATGTGTTTTCTTTAAGGTCTGCAACAGGACATGATGGCGTCGTATTAGATGTGAATGATATCATCATTTCCGTATCAAGCATCTTGTAGATGTACCATGTTAAATTTCTTTATTTTTCCGAAACTTCAGAAAATCACCAAAACTGATTAATTAATAAAGAATGCTCAATGATCTAAAATTCAAAACAATACGAGAAAAAGTCTAAATTTTTCAACAAAAACGAAAGAGACTATTGAACACATTTGTATTTTGAAGAAGGAACGAATTAGAAAGACAATGAAATCCATTGAAGCCCCGCTAGTAATGACCCCCGGTAATTCCTGATTTAGCAGTGTTTTTTTTTTCTTTGCTAATTTTAAGGAGTTCGTTACTCTAGGTGACGTGGTTCGCTGCCAACTGGTTGCAAAAACGTAAACCGTATATGGGCAGCCTACTCATGTTAGTAAAATGGCCTTAAACGGGATAAGGAAATTTATGAGTTTGAGTTAGAGGTGGGCAGGAGTTAACTTCCGTCATCCTCGAAGCTGACTCCAGCTCAAATCGAACTTAACTCAAAGTCATCTCGAACTTGAACTCATGTATTTCTCGATGTCTGTTAAAGATATAAATGCTGACCCAAACCAGAGTGAGAGATGACGAGAGTTAAACTCTCAGCCGGCTTACTCTCGAATGGCCTCTAGCTTGGCTTGGCGACTTCCGTACGCCCTCGAAGTTTAAATTATAGCTCTCGTTTTCCAGCAGCTCTCTTGAACTCTCAAGGATTAAAGTCCGATCTTTGGCTCGAGCTTAAGATAGGGGTGTGCACGGTGTCTCCTGGGCCTTCTTATCAGACATTTCGGTACACGGTATCTTCCTATAGAACGTTTCTTTCGAGGGCAGTTGTTGCTTTCAGGGGTTCGCTATAAGGGAGAGGTCGTTCTTTTAGGTGGGCTCTTTTTTTGGTGGGCTCATTTTTGGAGAGGTTTATTATTTTTTTTTGGGGGGGGAGTTTTGCTCTTATAAATGGTTCGGCTTATATGTGGAAGGGATTTTTCCTCTGAAAATAAGCCAGGATTTTGCGTCCGAAAATACTGCGCCAGAGGGAATGTGGGTATGAGGTGGAGGAATTGAACTTCCGTACAAACTGGCTATCTGTATGGTCCAAAGGAATACAAGCACAGTGCAAGGAATGGAATTCGACAGTAAAACGATGATCTTACTTTAGGGCTTTAAATTTTTCTCGTTTGGTACAATGTCTTTTGTATGGCACTCTGTTGTGGTAAATAAGTCCGTTGTTATTGTAGGTACAGTATTCAGATTGGTATTTCATAGTAGATAGGTAGAATAATACGGTAGTTTGTGTGGAGACTTGTTCTTGGGATGTAAACTTAATATAAGCCCACGGCTTATATCTGGGGGTTTATTACCAGGGTGGGCCGGGCTTTTTGCAAATGAGATTGAGGGGGCTTACATTCGGGAGGACTTATTTTCAGGGAGGGGGGATTATTGTCGGAAATTTACAGTATTTTATATATATCGCTTGCCAGTGCAGAGCTTGCCTTGTTATTTTACTTTTTTGTAGCCTGTTTTGAATTTTGCACACAGTTTTTAACCACTTTTAGTGAAAAAGCCTTCGGCATACTGGTTTCTTCGACTCAGTGCTAAAAAAAGTTGGACATTGAACAGTCCATATAAGGTATATTTTTTAGGCCTTGCTTGGTCGTTGTTGTTGTGTAAAGTGACATCTACCTTGTTATAATTGCTGGTTATATTTCTTTTTTATGGAATCTTGATCTTTTGGTCACATTTGCAGATCTGTCTTTAATTAAGCAGCTGGTTAAATAGGCATCGAATGCCATGTATGATAACGTTAAAATTAAGCTTGTTAGTATACTTTCGAAACTTTGATCTGTAAACACAAAGTAGTATGTTTTTAAAATCTTAGTTTTCAACATGTATGGCAATGGCAATAAATATCACTAATAAACACAGCTCCCCCATCTAAATTCTACATATGGGCGGTAAAACGTTTCCCGGCGTTGCCCTCCTATGCAGGTTTTCACCCAAGTACAGTGGAACTAGATTAACGTCATCAAAGACACACGAAAAAGTCTATGTATTAAGCGGACACTCGAAAATAAAAACCGGCAACTCTTAGCGACACTCGTTCGATTTCGGTTTAATATGTTTTTTTTTTTAGAAGATTGTTATCGGTAGGTAAGATGAACGTTTATTCGTTTGTCTCACGATGGAATCGCTTTGAGTTGTTGATCACGACGTTTCGACTGCAATACTGCTAGTCTTCATCAGGCGATGAGGTCAATTGTTTACGTGTCGCTATTTGTAGCATGATGGTTCGCTGCTATTGGTGCATTTCGATCCTCATTATTATTCCGACTATTAGATGTTGTTCCCTCACAGGTCCGCTTTGTGGTTGGTCGGCTGTTATGCTTTCTGATCGTAGGTGTCCAAGCTTCTGGAATTTCGATTCCACTATCTCTATTGATGTTATTATGATGAAGTCTTATATAGATAGCCTCTTTGACCCTACGTGTGTACCAGTGAGGGTCACGATCAATAAACTTAAGACGATTTCCGCTCAACGTTCGAGCAGTAAGTGCAAAAATTAAGTTACCAAAAACATACTTGCAGCACTGTCACATTTTGAGAACAGATAAGAAGAACTTATCGTTACTTTTACTCCCAAGCTGACCCCGCGAGAGAAAATTGGATTTGAAGTTATCAATATTTCAATTAAAAAGACGCTTCATGTCAGTTCAAAACAAAATGGCGCCCGTTTTTAGCATACTTTTACGAGATTTGAAATTAATTTTCTTGAGAATGCTTGAGAATTTCATCGCGGGGTCACTTGGGCAAGTGAACTAGAGTGAGATGTTTCAAATAGCATTTAAAATGTTACCGTGCTAGGAGTAGTTTTTTGGTAAATATTTTTTGCACTTATTGCTCGAACGTTGAGCGGAATCCGTCTTAACTTCTTTCCAAATAAGAAGATGCCCCGTTTCGTTAGCGTGTTCCGAAACTGCGGAGGGTTTTGTACGAGCAAGCCGTATATCTCTGTCCTGTTCTTTTATCCTGTCTTGCATCGCTCTCCCTGTTTCCCCGATGTATACTTTGCCCCCTTCGCATGGAATTTTATAGACGACACCGTCTTGTTTAGTTGGTTCAAGGGTGTCTTTCGGTCGCACTAAGTGAGACCTAAGAGTTGTGTCTGATTTGAAGACGGTGCGTACGCCTTGTTGTAGGCAGCGGCGAAGAACCTCTGATACACCTTTTATGTAGGGAAGAACCACAGTAGATTTAAATTCCTGCGTAGGTTCTTTGTTGGCTGTTGGTCTTGTTGTCTTTGTGAGCTTTCGTACAAATGAAGAAGGATATCCGTTCGAAACAAGTACCAATGATAAATGTTTCTTTTCTTTAGAGATAGCTGATGGTTTTGATGTGAGGTGTTTGGCTCGGTCGTATACTTTAGACACTTAACAATACCACGTTTCACTGACTGAGGATGGTATGAATCATATAGGCTAGGTATTGGTCAGTGTGGGTGGGCTTTCTGTAAACAGTGGTGGTGAGAAGATCGTTTGAATCCCTTGAAACTGACGTGTCGAGAAAGGGGATAGTGTTATCTTTCTCGATTTCCATGGTAAAACGAATAGTAGGCTGTTGACTGTTTAGATGTTGTAAAAAGCCGTCTACATAGTCTTTACCTAAGACTGTAAAAGTGTCATCTACATATCACTTCCAGATCTTAGGTTTATAGGTCGCTGTTGCTTTCGTCCGTTCCTCAAACTCTTCCATGTAAAGGTTAGCAATAACTGCGGAGACAGGGCTCCCCATGGCTGCCCCCTCTTTCTGTTCGTAAACCGACCCGTTGTATTGGAAATACGTGGATCTTAAGACAAAGTTTAAAAGGTCGGCAATTTGTGTAGGTGTAAGGTTTGTGCGGTCGGCAAGACCGGGATCGTTTTCTAGTTTGCATAATGCGGCCTTTACGGCACCCTCGATCGGCACGTTCGTAAATAACGATTCTACGTCAAAAGATACCATGACTTCATTTTCTTGTATTCGCTCATGGCTGATGGTAGACACAAAATGAGAAGAGTTGGTAACTGTGTAGTCTGATTTGCCTGTCAACGAGGACAGGATGTCAGCTAAGTGAGCCGACAAATCGTAAGCGAAGGTGTTTACACACGATACAATAGGTCTTAATGGTCGGGCTTGTGTATCTTAGGTTGACCATATATCCTAGGTGGCTGTTTGTGCCTACGTTTGATTTTGTTGTAGACTGACAGTTTCTGAAAGATGTCCACTTCGTTTTAAGGTAAGAAGCTTTTCAGTACGTTTTTGGCTAAGTCGGTCCGTTGGATCTTTATTAAGGAGTTGATATGGACCTGTTTCAATGAGTGTTTTCATTTTATCATGGTATGTGTCGGTGTTCAAGACAACACTGGCGCGACCTTTGCCCAGTATTGCAGTATTGCAGCAGCAGTATTGCAGTATTGCAGTTGAAACGTCGCGATCAACAACTCAAAGCGATTCCATCGTGAGACAAACGAATAAACGTTCATCTTACCTATCTTACACCACGATGAACAATAAACACATCTTTAATGACAAGATTGTTATCGTCGCACAGTGATAGTGGATGGAGAGGAAATCACTCTTGATATACTAGATAGAGCTTGTAGGGTAAGCAAGAGCCTATACACACCTAGAAAACTATGAACCCCTCCTGAAATCAAAGGAGTGCCACAGCTAGCTAGCCTACATCCATCTTAAGCGGAAGAAAATGAAGCTACCAAAGATGATATGTTTTTGACTATCATTGCAGCATGATGAATATGGCTTTGTTACTTCGCAATTTCATAGATGCTGGTAGAAGGGAGATGGTTTGCACATTTTATGATCTATCAAGTTCTTCCTGTTACATTTTCGACATTATGGCTCAGTGTAGTCGCCTGCTGTATGGAGGTTTTTGTAATTACAATATCCAACATTGCACCGGCCATCCTTCAAATATTTTTTTGAAACGCGATGCACTCGCTCGTTAGGCTCAGTCTCCAGCCGTGAGTGTCTTGATGCGCCTGAAAACTGCGATTTCATCGTCATCTACTCCATAGCTGACAGGAAAAGTTACATTACAGTTCCACGCTACAAAGAAATGATTGAAGAATCACGTGATCGAGCAAATGAGGGCCCAGTCCCCTTTCTTCTTATAGGAAACAAAACCAACTTGGAAGAACATCGCACCGTTGCGAAGAGTGAAGGACAAACTTTGGCGAATAGATACGAGTGGTTATTTGGTGAAGCATCTGCAGCGGAGTACGACGGCGTGGATAAGTCCTTCTGCGATTTAATTCGCGAGATACGAGCGCGGAGGCGAAAAGTAAGTCCGCCTGAGTTCCCGTCACATTTGATGAATAATTTGCGGCACTCTAGTTACAGTGACATTGACAGTCAGACAGATGAGAGCGCGTCAGAATGTAAAAAGAAGCGCACCGTGAAAAAGAAACTGAGCGACTCAAATATTCATTATAAGAGAAAATTGTTTGGTGCATGGCAGTAACCTTTTCGCACCAAACAGCACGCGATACAAGGGAAGAAAACATTCCTAAAAATCGTGAAGCAAATGGCACTTCTCAGATGCTTTTGCTTCAATTCACTCTTTGAGGTTTTTCCACGAGGTTTGTAGTTAGAACTGCATCATTTGAAAGGATTAGCAGTGTTTACACTCGGAGAAGCATTTAAGGGTTTTTCGTTCATTTATCCAATTTGCTAGCTCAGTTTGAATAGGTGATCCAACGAAGACGTTTAAATTTTTGTGCTAGCTGAAAGAGAGTCTGGAAAAGATTAATATTTGTTTTTTCTACCCTGAATGAACAATGCAAAGGATCTAAGAACGATCCGGAGCCAGATTCAGACATCAATCCAAATTATCCACCTTCGACATAGATTGTTTTAATTGCAGTCTTAGACTCGTTTGATCCGGATTTCGATTGGCTAAAACGAGCGCTGCCTAAATACTCGAAGAGGTTCCAACTCATTGCAGTCGCGTCCTATGATTTTTTGGACACCAAATTAAGGGATAGGACTAAGTGTTCATGCTGTGGAGGTCTCCGTTGCAGAGGGAGATTTTAGCTGAATTTTGGTCTCTCTGGGACCAAGCAAGCTGTCCGTTAAAGAGAGATATCCGTAAGAAAAGGACAGACTGCATAAGTAATCAGTAGATTGCAGGAACAGTCAGAAAATTAGCTGTCTATTGTCAAATAACGATACCAACCTTTGTGGTTCAGGCAAATTATCCAAGCGGGGATTCCTTTTTTCACCAAACGGTTCATTTGCAAATCGCATTCTGCAATTACAATATACATTTTCCCTACAGTGTTTAAAGATTTCTTTCATATTGTAAAGTAAAAATATTTACTGCCACCTGTTATACGTAATCCTTTTGATCCATAATCTATCGTAACTGAATGAAGACGTGTATCGATTAAATGATATGTGGTGTATGTTCCGAATAAAAGCGTCACTCTTGTTATTGAAGCGGTGTGGAAAATTATAATTGCGGTATTTATCTACTTACTTAATCCATTTCGTCCCAGGGGTGACATAGGGCGCTTACAGTTGCCTTCCTTCTCTTTCTCTCCTGGGCGATGTTCTTTGCCTCTCCCCAAGTCTAATTATAATCGCATGTTTGACCCTTTAAGCCTCAATAGTGATCAGCATCAAACTTCCCCTGATGATATTAGTGCCTTATAACACACACAGGTCATGAGAATTAAGAAAATGATCACCAAAAATGAATTGTCTTGATGTTTAAACAAGTTCTCCCACCTGGTCCTCAACAAAATGTATAGAGACCCGTAAGGAGAAATTGCATAATGATGCTGGGGCTTAAAGGGCTAACAAATGCCTCCGCACGTCGCTTCGAAGTTTTCTCCATCAACGCGGCGACTTTTTAACCATCTCTTGCATACTCCAGTGTTTCATTTTTGGAAAGGATAACACCTGAGATTTGCCTTAGATACTTGAAAATTCCAGGGGGATCCGTCCTGAGGTTCAAACCCTTACTCTTTTATATACTAATTTTAATCGAAATGGTACTCCTTCCATATACCAAGAACAAAAATTGAACCTTTTTCTTACCTCAAAGATTTGCTTAAAACTCTAGGTCATCGAGAACTGTTTAGTCTCTCAAAGGCTGAAAGCTTTCGTGTATTTCTGCATCGTAATTTCTGCGAATATTTGGCAAACCTTTTTAGTAGTTTTGTAGGTATAGCCGCTATCTCTTTCAGTTTCAGTTGTATTTCGGAGACCCTTTAAAATACTCGTAATCCGCTATAACGGAAAAGGCACCCCTTTCCAGCGATCACATTGCTGAGCACCATTTACAAACAAATTAACTACAAAGTCGACTGGATAAATGCAAGAACAACAACAACCGTGACTTTATTAGACACAACACTTACAGGAACTCTGAACCTAGCATTACGAACACTAACTCGACACCTGTTACTACTGCAACTATAGCTTACATCAAAGGGACTTCTGAAATCATCGCACGGATCCTACAACATCCGTGTTGCTCACAAACCTATCACTACTTTGTGACAATTGTTGACAAACGTTAAGGACGGAGACCAAACAAGCGATAGACATGCTGCAATCTTAAGCAGTGTGCCGACCGAGTTCGCAGCAGAACGCAATAAAGATGAAGTCCTCCAAGGCAAATTTCGTACCTTGAACTTTTCGCCTAATTCCACCAAAAAGACAACTGAGTGTTCATTTGAACTTTTTCTTTCAATTTATAGATATTAGATTTTTTTTCTTAAGTTTAAAACTTCGACACTATCGAACAATCGTTTTGCAAAATAAGCTTAAGCTTTAAAAAAAACCCTCTTTTTCACAAGTGACGATGGTAATGCAATTTCCCGCTAAGAAAAACGCTGGTTCCTTAAAAGCCCCGCGCAATTTCTCGCCAAGAAAAGGTGACATTGTCCACCCCTCGTCGAGTTGCCTTGGGACTCCCCTCCGCCTCCCTAAGAGTCTGTACGGACGTACGGACGTACGGACATACGGACGTACGCGCGCTGACGTCACAACCAAAATTTCTCGGATCGACAGGTTACCAAATTTCCTTACCCGTGGTGCTACGCTCTGCAGCCTTCGGCCGCAAAGGAGCTCCGCTCTCAACAGTCGCATTGCTGAACACCATTTACAAACAAACCACAGAATCGACTGGGACTTTGCTAATTGCATTACCTACAGTACGGGCTACTATCAACAAATCACTCTGGAAAGCTGGTTTACTTACTTAGAGCAAACACCACTGAACCGTTGCCAGCAATTACTTGCACCTTACAAACGACTTATTGACGACACCATTGAACAAGACAGACAAACAATAGACAAAATTTTGGACTTATCAACTGAGTTGATTAGGTAGATTGGCCACCGTAAAGAGATTGAAAGCTGACGTTTCGAGCGTTAGCCCTTCGTCAGAGCGAATCAAGGAATTGTGGGTTGCACTTCGTTTATATGGGGAACGGTGAAGTTATGCTATTGTTGGAAACATGGCAACGTGAAAAACAAGAATACTGAGAGAATTAGTTGAATGAAAAGCGTTCGTTGATACCGTGGGGATTAAGTGTGCCTTTTGAAAAATGAATTTTTGTTCTAGAGTTTTACGGCTTTCCGTGTTACCCTGGTGTAGGGAAAGGCCCCAGATCGTCATGTGTTGGCTAGAATGATTAGGGAGATTGAAATGTCGGGCGACTGATTTGGATGCGTCCTTGTCATTTCTTTCAACGTCTCCTCCCCACCGAGGCCAACCTCGTTCCCAGGACTTTTTCCCTTTTTTAAATTCCCGCCTCCCCAAATTTAGAAAAGGGAAAAAGTCCTGGGAACGAGGTTGCACCGACGCAGCACCACAGTTTCTTTAGAAACTAACCCCCTTGTTTGTTAAACAATAGACAAACCGACAAATTCAATTAACAATAGCCATTTGACTAAAAAAGGCAGATCGAAAGGCACCAATCACGTTTTACAGTCTTCACAGCCAGTAACATCACGGCTTAACAGACAGACGACTAATAACATCGTGAGTTCGTGGACCAATCAGGACAACGACCAGAGACTTATAACATCTACTGACGATTCACAATTCACTTGACTCTGATGATGACTTCTGCTCATATTGTCGAAACTTCAGTCAATGCCACCACAAACAGTCCTCCTCAGAACTACACTCACCCGGACGATCACACTTTATCAACTTATAATTTCACCAAAATTAATCAGAACTGTAGAAGATCTGGGCTCAGCCGAGATTTCAGAAAATGTTTCCATAAATATTTCGAGCGCCGTGCGTCGTTAGACAAAAATACTACAGTTACCTTGCCTTCTGCGTGACCTTCATTTGAAAAGCAATTCAACCAAGTGCGCAGAACTACATTCGTGAATTGCTTTGTTCTATTTAAACGCTGTCGATAAATCTCCGGCTCAGTTGGAGAAGAGCATATACATAAATGCATAAATAAGTTTCCCAGCATCGTTCTCTCAGTATCCTTTCACGCTTACCTGAGAGAAGGCAAAGTAATGTTTGAAAGCACTTCACCAAGTAAACGGAACTTTTTTATGCTTCCGTGCATAAAACTTTAGGAGGACTTGGTGAGTTGCTTTCTTATACTTAAAACGCTCTCAATAAATCTCCGGCTCGGCTGTTTAAAAACGTTTACATGTATACATGCATAAATAAGTTTTCCCAGCATCATTCTCTCAACAACTTCTTGAGGTTACACAGAAGGCAGAGTAGTGCTCGAGTTCTTCAGACTATCTTTATTGATGTCTCGCAATTTGTTAAAAGTAAAAGCGATGAAGGTGGAATAAGCCCTTAGTCTATAACAACCTTAATGCGTGCAATACTTCTAACCTTCAAAAAGAAATGATTCATTGCTGTTAAAAGTGGAGAATTTTTGTTGCTTACTAGCATGACAATTTGTTTGTCAGGTATTATAAGCCTACTGAGCTGAATTGAAACATTCATTGAAGAAACAACAAGGAAACTCTTTCATTTCACTGTCACTCAAGACCATGTTGAATTCCAAAGCAACTCCGCGACAAACCTCTGCAGGTCGGCAGCGCAGCTACCGAACGAATACTGTCACCGGTTTCAAGACGATGACTACTTCAAGATACACCCAATTGAAAAAACGTTGTCGGGTAAAAAGCATAAATCATTGACAATGCGACCCAAAGGGTCTCTGGGAAGCATGAAAACTTGCCCCTATTC
This sequence comes from Siderastrea radians, assembly GCA_964017195.1. Classification (NCBI taxonomy): domain Eukaryota; kingdom Metazoa; phylum Cnidaria; class Anthozoa; order Scleractinia; family Rhizangiidae; genus Siderastrea; species Siderastrea radians. The sequence goes on along the minus strand of OZ024889.1, from coordinate 63,841,020 downwards.
TTGAACACGTGCACATTATAATAACAGAGCATGCCTTAATTTACTCTTTAAATTGTCTTGGAACGAAAATGTTTTGAATATCAAGAAACGAAAGCTAGTAACAAACTTGCCCCTGCCATCTTCCCAGAGTTCCATTGTGACGCATTGTCCATCGTTTATACTTTTCACCCGACAACAACAACAATAACGTTTATTTGCATGACTATAATTATTTACAGTATTTCAAAAGATATGTAAAAAACAAGAACAAAGAGAAAAAAAATTATCATTATGATATTAATAACAGATAATCAAGTGACATCATTCTTAGATGACAGGATGCTGTCACGCAAATTATTCAATAATGAAATACTGATTCGTCAATCGTAAATTAAGATAAATATCTTCGGAGTTCATCAGTTTAATCACCTGGTCCGAGTAAGGTAGCTGCTGAAAATTATGGAGATGACTTTGTATTTGCGCGAAAAATTCATTTGTAAGTTTGGAATATTTCGGGTAATAGCAGAAGAAGTGAATTTCATCTTCAATTTCATTGGAGTCACAAACTGGACATAACCTTTTGTCGTGAGGAGTTTGGTTATATCTTCCAGTTTCGATCATAAGTTTATGATTGCTTACGCGTAATTTTACCAAAGCCTTTCTATTGATTGTTTTTTTAGATAGGTTTAAATAACTTGAAATTTCATAACAATGTTTAAACGTTTTTTCAAACGGATGTATACTATCTCGTCACGCTGGCCTCGAAAATTCTGAATACGTTATGCTGTTCTTTTGTTATTCTGATGAATTCCTTGGTCATAGTGGCCATTAAGTCAAGACAAAGATTGCACATCAGTAAGGGTTTTTTAAAACAATTGACAATAAAAACTAACAGTAAAAATTCACGACGTTTCGACCGCTCTTCGGTCATTATCAAGCGAAATGTTGAGAATATCAATTTGCATAGATATATAAAGTGACAAAGGGGCAAAAATATGTAAGGAAAATGTATGAGGTAAAAATGTGTGAAAGTAGCTAAAAGTATGTGTAAAAAGAATTCGTTAAAACAATAAAAGCATGCAAAAAACTTACTATATAAAGACTAATTATTTATTTTTCTTTATATAGTATAGTATTTTAAGTATAGTATTTTGCTCTTTCGACCAAAATTTGCTATGCCTTTACAAAAAGGTCTATGATAGAAAAACCAGACGATAAATTTCTCTAAAACTTTGTCATCCTTTAGTTCAATTAATATTTTGAGTGATCTCTTAATCTCAAGTCCATTGAAACAATTTAAGGTGGTCAAACATTGTCTTCAAGCTAGGAAACCTTTTCATTCATATTTCCAGCGCAGACAACTATTGTTTTTGTTGTTGTTGCTTGTTTCTTTTATTATGCATGTATATTGTTAAAACGGCTTGGAAAGTGAAATTTCACGGAAAAAATGGAGAAAGAATGGTTTGGACATGAAATTTATCTCTTCATGCCAAATTCATGCAATATCAGTTCCGACCGTCTTATTTCCCAAAATTCATGAATTTCTTTACCCTGGACATTAAAAAATCAAGGCAGTGGACCATTTTTGAAAATCTCGTCTCCAGGGCATGAAAAAACTCGGCACATGCCCTGCAGCCTGAAAGTTTCAACTCTTGCCGAGGATGATATCGAGGCTTTTTCACGGGAACGAGGTTGAATTTCATGCCCGGCATGAATTTTGGATTTTCATGCCGGGCATGAAATCCGATGATATCGAGGCTAGTTCATGGAAACGAGGTTAAATTTCATGCCGGGCATGAAATCCGATGATATCGAGGCTAGTTCATGGAAACGAGGTTGAATTTCATGCCCGGCATGAAGTTAGGTCTCAACCGATTTCATGCCGGGCATGAAATTTAGTTCTTGCCTTATCTGGGTCCTACTTGCTGGATGAAAGATGGTCTAATATTTTAGCATGAATGGTGTATGATCGATTGTGTCAGGCAATCTTCCTGGATCAGATTTTCAGTGACTGGTAATTTCATCGCTCATCTCTAAACACATGTCGAAACCAATCAAACAAGTATGCACCTGTTTTTAAAGCTTAAATTTTCCTGAACACGACCTACCTATTTTAAAACTCACAGAGTAAGGCAAGTACAGTAGACGCTTAACTTCATTAGAGAAAGAGACGGAATCCTTAAACTTATTCATTGCATTGCGCAATGAACTAATAAAGTAATCGTACATTGATCAAATTAATTTGAAGAAACTTGTTGACATTTTATTTAGATTCACTGTACTGCTGGTTTTTACATGCTCGTAAAGTAAAACAATGCAAGTCCTGCACCCGTCGCAACAAGAAGTCCATTCATCGACCATTCGCGGGTGGTTTTTTATCGGGTTAAATTTTCCTTAAAGATCTTGAGGTCTTCCTCTGATCCAATCACGATCAATTCTTTACATGATATTTTCATTGCAATGCTGGCTGTTGATCAAGAGAAAAAGAAGTCAATTAAAGAGTCTTAATACTTTGTATGCAAGAAAGCGTGAATAGGCAGGTTTTTTACAGTTTTAGCCTCTAACCCTCAAGGGGAGGGGGTAGTACCATGTAAATTCTGAGTGGAATTGTGCCTGATTTGGGGATCCTACCCTATACGCAACCATTTTAACCCTTAAAACCGGACTAGACTCTGTACACAACTGATGTGTCTCGCAATTGGGTGTACCCTATTCTATACCATATGGCTCCGATTTATACATATTCAATTGCCTGAGAACCATATCATTCACAGCGGCCATCGGATTACCCCACCTCCCCCGTGACTGTGCTTAGGATTCCATTTCCCAAAGCACTGGGAACGAAATCACCAACATTCAATGGCTATTGAAATAGCCGATATTTTCAAAATGGCGGCGTTTTACAAGCAAAACAAATTCGTAAAGTCGAGGGAATATTGAAATCAGTTTGCCCTGGTTGCCTTAGGTTTGGAACCGTTTTGGAAATTTCATCTTTGCTCTTCTTTAAATCTGAGCATTCGTGAAACATCAGTGCACTAATAAGCGCTTTTGAGGTGAGTATATTACAGTATTTTAATTTTAATTTTACTTTTAATTTTTATTTTAATTTTAGTTTTACAGTATTTTAATTTAGTATTTAAAAAACAAGCTGAAAGGTAAGCTTAAGTGAATTCTATAAAAATTTTCGGTTGGCTTACGTAGTATATCTTACGATATCTTAAAACGTTTACTTAATTTAAATGAAATCCTCATAGCAACGGAAACCCTAAAGAGAGTGGAGATATTTCGAATGGCAGACTATTTGGCCATTTCGGAGTTGCCCTAGCCTCATTTTCAAAACGAAGGGAAATAGGAAGGGAAGTGCGAAGTGTTATATCAAAATAATGTGTTGTTCCCTTTCAAATCAAACTCATTTTCATATGAAAGGTTTTGCACTTGACCTTATTTTGAAGTGAGGGTCTTTGGAACTCAGAATTAATGGCCTATAAACTGATGATGAAAGGTTGATTTTATTCCACCCATCCCATCCCCCTCCTGTAGGACAGGACAAAGTCAGTCTGCTTACAGTGGCAATACATTGGCTCATTATTCTCATAACTACTGAGGTACATATCCTTCATGTAAGTGGTTACTGATATAAGACAAAATGAGTCACATTCATTCTAAGGAGCCTGATGACTGTAAACTCCATAACTTTTTTGTTATGTAATATTTTGTAACAACACAACTATGCAAAATAGAAAATATTTTACCTTCCAGTTTAGTGTCAATGACAATGTCACTTTGGAAGCAGACAACAGAAAACAGATCCTCAATGTCATCGAATAAATTGGAAACACGATTTTCAGGGTCAGGCACTGGCAGGTTGTATGTCTGTAACACAGCCGTAGTTGTTTTCTTTAAAACAACCACTGGGTTGCAGGCATTTGGCAATGTGCTGTCTAGAAAGTAAAAAGTTATAATGTAAATATTAGTAATAGACACAAATGGCACTTAAAAATGGATATCATATAGATCTTAAAATTTATTAGAATTATTGTTAGAGCTCCTGTCAAACCTGTCTTTTTATTCTGTAACAGTTGGATTGTTTTGGTTGATGTTTAGTTATTATGAAGTCATGGCAACAAAGAGCACGAGGAATCCAGTGTGCACAGAAAGAACAAAAATGATGAACGGGCCTTACAGTTTTTGTTGTGCATTTGACTAATTATCATTCAGTCCTTATAATTCCCTAATTGGCAATGCTTGTGATCAACATAATATGTTATTATACCACCGTTTGGCCCCGCTAATGCAATTCTATTGAAAACGCATTGGTGATCAGACAATTTATTGTAGGGCTGGAAGGGTTGATGCAAGCTGGTCCGGAAAAAGCCATCCGGCCCTACTTGTCGTATTTGTTCATTTACTGTGCATGCACTCAAACTTTCTTTAACCATTCAAATGTCAAATTACATCTATTGAAGGTGGTTCCATAAAATACTTACACTGTATTGATAGAGGTTGGTTGGGTTGGATGCGAAAATATTAGGCTTTCGTGCATGGTATACAAAGAAAAAGAAAAAGGTAACAAAAAAGACTTCAAATTTACAAATACAGGTTTTTTTTAAAGTTTCTCGTTAATTAATTTTATTAATAAATTTATTATCTGTTTTGTACTATGTGCTAGTATACTCACCCGTGATTTTATGCATTTCAATGTTGTCTTCATGCTCTTTGAGCAGCAGCACCTCGGAAATTAAGTTCAGTTCCTTGCCAAGAGTAATTATGTTGGGCAGCATATTAAAGGAAGTGCGAACAAGGAATAGCTGTTGTTGGTTCTGGTTTCTTGTCTTCTGTATGATGAGGCGAAGCTCGTCCTTTGCAAAACTCTACCAACAACAGAATGATGTAAGAAAATCAGAAATTTTCTAAGGATTGCTACAATGCATCTTGTTTATTTCTGAAATGCACCTGAAATTTAATATACTGATGTGTGTTAGTATGAACATTGTAATCATGACCGAGGTAATATAATTCAAGGTTGTTTTTCATATATATTTTTATTAAAACCATGTCTTCCCTTTATCATAAATTACCTTACAGCATTGTATTAAGAAGGTTTAATGATCATAATGACTGTTTTTTTATTAGCTTTATGTATAACAACTGCAGATATTAACTGGACATTTGTCCTAGTCCATCACTTTTAAAAGGAGATTCCAAAAGTAAACTTAAGTTGATTTATGAGGCTAAATGATTAATTTACCTCATCATCTACTCCACATTCTGCAATCACAATGTTGGCTCTTATATGTGTGGGAGGGTTCAATGGTGTTCCTTTGATCATTCGTACTCTGAAGTCATTTGTTTCACAGGTGTAAATGGATTCAATCAGGCTGGCTTGGCTGTCTTGGCTGTCGTTGTGTTTTAGATTTTGAATGAACTCCCCAAGAACAGCAGGTATTCTTTCTACATTTTCCAGCCTGGATAAAATGCTAATTGTTAGTTCACTTGTAATACCTTTTACCACATAGAACATGGCTTTGTTGTTGCCTCAGTTTGTATTACTTGAAATATTCGACCTTGTAAACATAACAGTTAATATGTTTCAATAGCAAACACCTTTTAAATCATTTTGAATTGACAATTATGTTAACTAGGCCCATTAGGGGCACTTCCAAGATTAAATGAAATGAATACTTGAAATGACATGGCAAAGTTAAGACCCTCGATTGGTGGGTATGTGATGTTGCTCTAAGCTAGCTGAATGAGGATGTTCATGTAGTGAGCTTTGTTTCATAATTCACTTCACTCTGTCTTCCGCTCAGGTTGTCAAAACATAAGTCAATGTCATCACAAACAGTTCTTTTATCTTAGGACTACACTCAGTAGATGATCACACTTTACCAACTTATTACATGACTCCTTGGTTCAAATCATTATATTTACAGTTAAAAAAAGTTTGTTTGTTATATATCATACCTGGCATATGGCAGCAATACTTCTGAGTTCACTTGGTTACCATAGTGCTCAGATATCGACTCCCAGTCCATATCCAACTGTTCCTCAAGCACATTTCTCAAATGCATCAGATTTCTCCTGTTTTCTGCATCCTACAATTAATTTGATGCAATAGAAATTTTAGAGCAAGTACTATGATGCTATCTGTATTCTTTCTAACTACTTGCGAGTCACGGTTTAACCCTTTCCTGCCCGAGGTAATTAATGCCAAGTTTTTCTAAATTGGCAACGATGAACTGGTAGACCCCATGTGATATACCATTTGAAAGGTACTTTCTAGGGTGTGCTGCAAACCACACTAACAGGGATGGGGGATGTCTTAGATTAGACTGAGAAGTGTCCATAAAACTTGTAAAATTTTCCTATTCCTCATACATATTGGGTATACCCCTAAACTATAGCTAAATTTGCAGCTCTCGGGGCACTGCTTGTTGTCAGATATCAACTTGAACCTAAAATTACAAAGGGAAAATGTTCCAAAAGTTGGAGGGGTGGCAAATCAAGTCTCATAGGAGGGGGGTTCAATTTTATGCCTTCAGTGTGCAGATCTTTCAAAGATCTTTTGGTTGTGCAAATTTCACACAAATTGACCAAATATTGAGCATGTAATGGCATCTTGTGCCATATGGCACTCTTGGGTGGGAAAGGTTAATAAGTCATTCATGTCAGTTCAGTTTCACCTAGTTTAAACTGACCTTTCTTTTAACCTACTCCCCTCCACCCACTCATCTGGAAATTTCAATTTTATTAACTATCTCTTCGTTCTTTCCTTTCTTGAAAGGAACTATTCTATTGCAATTAATTACCAGTGCTGTTCTCTGAGTGGTGGATATGGATATGTTGTGGCATTGCAAAAATTAAAATTAAATTAATCAATTGCCATAAAATTAAAACATGGGGAACAACAATACTCAATCTCTACATTTTGGAAGGCTTTCATGTAATTATATTTCTTAATTTTAAGGGATTAAAACATCACAGATAAATGAAATCACCTGAATTGCCTCCCGAATAGTGAATTTCTTGTCAACTATACCACTCAGAACCTTGTTGGCATCATCTGGTTTAAGTACAGCAATCTGGCGCTACAGTCTGTGCGAATCAAGGGTCTTTCCTTTTGTTTTCATTCCTATAGAGAATGTAATGTATGTCATGTAACAATGAAATTCATAAATTTGTATCTAAAAATTGAAGTCAGTAATTAATAAAGAGAGTTAAATTGCATATTAATTCTTGTGGTAATTAAAATAATAAGCCTATACGAGTAAATTAATTCACGAATTATAGGGGATTAAAAATAATCTATATGTGATGTAAAATTATGCACTAAGGATAGAAAGATCTAATGATTAGTAGCAAAATATAGCCAAACTGAAGGGAATGTTACTGTATCATACCTTCAGGATAGTTCTGTGATGATATTGTAGAAAACAATGAAACATAAATTAATCAACATGATTTCATTTTCCATTTCTGTTAAAAGTACTTAATTATAGGCAGTGAGAGAGCATTAATTTTATTATTTTTGGTATAGCTTCTATGGACATAATACCTTTGACTTCTCCATTTTCAAACATGCTGAAAGTCTTAGTGACTAGGTTCCATGTCACAAAATTAACCTTTGACACTGACAGCCATGGGCTGTAGGAATTGATACTCTTAAAAGGAAAGAATTAATGATAATTAATTAGTTTGTATTTGGTCACAGTGATGGATAAACAGTCCTGACAACTCTTGTGTAAATCAGGGAAGTGTGAATTAATATTTTATAAACAATTAAGCAGGGCTCGAAATTTACGGTCAAAAAATGTGCAATTTGCCACTGGTTCAAGGATATTTGCTCCTAAAAAAAATAACTTAGGAGCAAATTTGCTCCTTCAACGTTTGGCCCATTTTCAAAATAAATACATTTTCTGCTCCTTGTTAGACTCAAAATTATTAATGGTTTGTAATACTGACAAATAAAAAAGCCTAAATCATACTTTGTTCCATGATAATTATAACACTCAAGGAAGCGACAAGAGCACAAAAAGAAGTGTAGAGTGAACACGAACCCCCAGCAATTGGTTTCTCTCTATTTCTTAATACTGCAATTCTAATATTTTAAAGTTTCACTTAAATTTATATTCAGGTTTATTCAGGCCAGTATCTTGATCCCAGCAAAAAAGATCAAAAAACAGCTGAAAACTTGTCAATGGACAAGGGACAATGGCCAGTGAAAAAGATCATTAAGGAGAGAATAAATGATCGAACTGTAAGTAGAGGAATTATTACTTTAAATTTAGATTAAGGTGACAGGCTAGGTCACAGAGGCATAATGAGAGATATAACTTGCAATGAAAATTTTCTTTGTGTGATAAAATACCAATTGAAATAAAAGGGACCCAATTTTTGTCTATCTGGATCCAGTTACTCAAAGACTGAATATTACTTTAATTATGTGCTGGGTAAATTGCTATATATCCAGCAGTTGCTGTTGTCGATGTTAAGTCCAATCTTGTCCACTCACATTAAATAACAACAAGTATTTATTTGCTGTCTTTTGAACGTGTTTGTGTGACCATGTTTTAAGCGTAAACATAGTGTTTATAATTATCCTCATGTACAAATTCTTGTTTCAGCATCATAAAGAATTTCTGGTCAGTGGAGTGGAAGCCCTCCTGGGTGGAGAGAGAAGATGTGAATGATGAATGTCTTTGTGCCTGGGAAAACAGAAAAAGAAAAGGAAAATAAATAAAATAAAGAATGTGTCAGACAGTACTTACTGACTGAGTTTGGTTAGGCCAGAAGGGAAAATATTTTGCTCAAGCTCTGTGTGCCGTGACCAATAGCCAATTATTTTCCCATCCGGTTAACCTAACTCTGTCAATAAATACCACCATTATCATGCTTAATATTTTAAATTCTTGTACAATATTTTCATGCTCAAAATTTGTGGAAAAATATTTGGAAAAATACTCCATGAAAGTGTATGCGCATGCTAAATGAACAGATGTGTGTGGGCCCGGACAGCTTTTTACGGACTGGCTTGCGTCAACCCGTCCAGCCTTATGCACATCAACTCGCCAATGCATTTCCTATAGAACTGTGTCAGCAGGGGAATATGGTGGGATAACGATAAATTGAATTCACGTTAGTGTAAGTTGGGGAGGAAAGAACAACATGTGGTCCCATACTCCATCTGGCATACGAATTGAGCCATTGAGTAATGTTTCCCCTCATAGCCCTTCTTGTTATCTCTCAACATACTAATAGTACCTTCAGGGTGTCAGGGGAAAGGTTGATGCTAATTGGGTATTTATTAATCGGAGCAATTCCCCCTTCTTTCACCAGTGTCCAGATGTTCCATTGCTTAAACAACAATTTTGTTGTATATTTGAAACTATTGGTTTGCATGGCCTCACTGGAAAACATGAAGGTGACGCGAGCTCCATGGGTAAAATAGCTATGACCATTGTTATTATTATTATTATTATTATTATTATTATTTGCAAAAGAGTCTGGGAAGGTTCTTATTATAATTATAATATTGTTTTAAAATTATTAATATTAGTATCAGTAACAGTAGCCGTTAGTATTATGGCTGATCTGCAATGTATGAGACCTGCAAACAGCTGCTTGTTGCAGGTCATAGATCTGTATGATTTACAAGTTGGTGATTTGCTGCCCTTTGTGACAGATAATTTGGTGATATTTATTAAAGGTCAGATGTTAAATTAGGGCACTATTGTGTCTACAGTAAAAAAAATCAATTGTTTTGATTGTTCTGTGCTTGCGATTGTTGTCAGAAAACTAGTAACTTGTTTTGGTATCAGTTTTAGGTAATAGGAAAGGGCTACATTCACTCCATGTTCATGCCCTGCAATATATCTCATACGATAATTAATGACAGTTGATAATCTTAGTGGTATCCTTACTCTTATAATTAGCATTATGAAGTGTGTGGTATGTTGTTTGAGAATTTCATGGATTGCAAGAAGTCAATAAAGCATTTCACGTATAAGCTTACGTTTGACTTTTTGTTTCATACCAGTATTTATTTTGGGATTTTATTTTCGATTAAGGTACTTCTGTATAGAAGGGATATACCGTTTCAACCCAGAGAGAACACTGGCGTTATACCTACTGAGCATGTCGGCTCAAAATTTACTTCGGAGGTGTCAAGAAAAGTTTATATCGGGCATACCTGGATCAAGTTGGTTTTCATGCCGAGCACGGAGAGTTGATTTTCAAGGCGGCCGTACAAGGTCGATTTTTCTCGCCGGGCATGTAAGAATCCGATTTTCAAGCCGGGCATGTAGAGCCAGTTCTCATACCGGGCAAGTAAAGTCTAGTTTCAAGCTGGGCATGAAATCTGGCTCTACATGCCCGGCATGAAAATCGCTTTCATGTCGGGCATGACTTTTCTGTCGTCTCGAACCCAGTCTTCTTTCGGACGCTCGGTACTGTACAGGTCGAAATTTCATGCCGGGCATGTAGAGCCAGTTTTCATGCCGGGCATGTAAAGTCGAGTTTCATGCCCGGCATGAAATCTGGCCCTACATGCCCGGCATGAAAACTGGCCCTACATGCCCGGCATGAAATTTCGATTTTCATGACGGGCATGACTTTTCTCTCTCTCAAACCCAGTCCTCTCTCGGACGCTCGGTACTGATTCTCCCTGGGCAAAAGAACGTCCAGGGCATGAACTTTTCCGAAACATGCCCTACCAAATTTTTTCCTCAATGACCTCCCCTCAATTTTGCTTCCAACGGTTTTGGGTTTAGTTAGGCATGACAAAATCCGTTGCATGTCCAACTAGAGGGGATCCCCGGTTGGAAGTAGTGAATTTCCCCCCACATGCCATCACCCATGTAAAAAAGAGCCTTTGATTTTGAAGATCGTTGAAAACAGTCCCCACGATGGCATTTCTTCATGCCTCTAATGCCTCAAAATAGTTTTTGGTGGCTCAAGAGAGGTCGTTGATCATGTTTTGGCATTAAAAAAGCCAAGAATCATGCCCCTACGATTAAAACTGTAAATTTTAAACTGAAACTTCCCTTTCCAAGCCGTTTTAAGACTTCTCATACCAGTGTGAATTCAAGTGCTATCGTGAGTTGCCCACAACACTTGATTGCCCTCGTAGACTTGAGCCGAATATGCTAATCTTTGACCATGATTTTTTGTGGGAAAAAGCGACAGTTTTACTTAGTGTATTCAGAAATAAACATAACTGGAATATGCTACACTGTGTTTGCTTGTTTTTTTTTTGTTTAAAAACCCAGAAGAAAAGTACTCAAATCTAACAAACTCAACATTTTCTACATAATAGACATGAAAATACTTTACGGCGTTATGGTCAAATTTGAATAGGGAGCTTAAGATGCGGACGTTTTCGCGGTGACGGCGACGTGACAACCGGGGTGAACTGGGTCTGAGGTTGCCGTTCTCCCGCCAAAATTTGAGTTGGTTAAGATTGTGAAGACGGCGGCCGCGACTTCGTCGAGTCTGTTGTTGTGCTCGTCGTTTTTCGACTTTTTCTGTCTCGGTATGGCCACGTTTGAAGAGTTCCGCCTGCTCCTCCTCCTCTATCACGACGCTAAGCTTATTGGTGATGAAGAATTCGTTCTCCTGTATGACATGTTTCCCTCGAAAAATCCCAGTTTTCCATACCACGAGTACGCTCGCTTTGACTTGGATAACATGAGTGAAGCAGACTGCAAAGCAGACTTCAGGTTTGAGAAGAAAGACCTTCCTGTCCTAGCTGAGGCCTTACAGATTCCGCCATCCTTTAAACTAAACCAGGGAAGCATAGTAGATGGAATGGAAGGCCTTTGTATGCTTCTAAGACGGCTTGCTTACCCGTGCAGATTTGGTGATATGGTGCCTCGTTTCGGCTGTCCGGTACCCGTGATAAGCATGGCCACAAATCATGTCATCGATTTTATTTACAACATCCACGGACATCGAATAACTCGCTGGAATGACGCTTTGCTAAACCCGCATGCACTGGAAACGTATGCTCAATCAGTTAAAGGGAAAGGCGCTGCACTCCAGAATTGTTTTGGTTTTGTAGATGGGACAGTGCGGCCCATTGCTAGACCAGATGAGCATCAGAGATTGATGTATAATGGACATAAACGGGTACATGCCCTAAAATTCCAGTCTGTTGCGTTACCAAATGGACTGATTGCAAACCTTTATGGCCCCGTAGGTAAGGACGGATTTCAACTTGCCATTTTTTATAAATGATCAATATTAATTTTTCGAAGAGGAAAACCAAAAGGTAGGTGTAAACATCATTTTCGTTGGGTAGCATCAACTGGTATGTTTTCATTCAAGAGCCAGCTTGACACTGGTAAAATCTTTATCAACCACATTATAGAAAAGAGCCATCAATGTTTACGTTTTGTCTCGTCACGCAATCTTGCGTGACAAAATGCAAGGATATGTGGGTTACTTGTTAAATGAAACAAACCTGACGTTTTAAAATTTTCTTCCAGAGGGCAAAAGGCACGATGCTGGAATGCTTGCAGAATCTGGACTCTTGCAGGACTTGGAACGTTATGCATTTTCCACGGGGGGCCAACCTATGTGTATTTATGGAGATCCTGCATATCCCCTTAGAGTTCACCTCCAAGGACCATTCCAAGGTGCAGCTCTCACACCCCAGATGGAGATGTTCAATGCATCTATGAGCTCTGTTCGAGTGTCAGTCGAATGGCTGTTTGGTGACATTTTAAACTATTTTAAATTCATTGATTTTAAAAAGAATTTAAAAATCGGCTTAAGCAGTATCGGTAAAACATATGTTGTATGTGCACTCCTGCGAAATGCTCTAACATGTCTCTATGGTAATCTGACGTCAGAATATTTTGAACTTGACCCTCCAAGCCTCCAGGATTACTTTAGATGAGTTGGGGAAATTCAGTGACAATGGAAGAGCTACTGCTCATTATTCTGGGCAAAACTGTTGTCACTAATTTGTCATACAGGAGAATACACTCACGAGGTGTACTGTCAAAGCTACAACATCTTTAATAGAAAGTTGAACAAGTTGTGAAACATTAAATACTCCATGTCTCTAATTTCTTTATCCGTATAAAATAAATCATTTTACAGTTTCCTCCTCTCGCCAAGTTAGACTCTTTGAATGATTTTATCATGTGACCTAATGCATGAAATTATGCACAATGAGTAAAAGAAAGCAAATAACAAATATAAACCCACTTAAGACTGGTAATGTTGAGGCTCAATGTGCAACAGTGCGGTTTTGTAGAGGCTCAAAAACTGTAAAAAAATTCTGGGGATTTCTGTGGAAAAAAGGAGCTGAATGCCAAGCAACAGTTTCCCACAGCAATCCTATCATTTGTTTTGCAAGCCTGCCACGTTATCCTTAACTTCTGGCATTCTTTGAGTTATAGCCCACACCTTTAGGGAGAGGCTGGTCAGCTGATAGAATCATGCACAGCACTAATTAAGACTGGGAAGAATTACTTTGAATAAAATACTTAGTTCAACTCAACACTTTTTAACTATCCTTTGCACAGAACTGGAATAACGAAACTACAAGAATGCAACATCGTGTAAAACCACTAATAAGTGACAAGTCTGTAAGCAACTGTTACTGCTATTCCTTTGGGGCCAACCTCTCAATCAGGGCTAGCAAAGCCTGTGACTGCTGCTGTTGCTGGTTCAACATGGACTGCATAAATTGTAGCTGTTGCTGTTGCTGTTTTTGCTGTTGCTTCTGCTGCTCCTCTTGCTGTTGTTGAATGATCTTTAACATGTCTTGCTGCATTTTAGTATGCTGCTCAGATAAATGAGAACTTCTGACCTCCTCCTGCTTTCTCATTTCGATCTCTTCTCTCCTCAACACCATCTCTTGATCTGCTTTCTTTTCTAGGTATCCAATGGCATCGCCCGTGCTTTTTCTGCTTTTCTTTGCTGGAGTCACTCCATTACTTTTCTCAACCCGTTTCTGAGTTTGCCCCATTGTCTCCATTGCTTTGAACCGCATTTCCTCAGCTGTTGCCTTCTCTTGTTGAAGACTCTGCCGTTTATCTGCATTTGAGGGCTTATTTTTTGCTTCTTCTTTTTCACAGAGCTCCTCCAGTAGAGTATCTATTTCTTGCACCTCTGGACTAATACCACTTGCCCTTTCTTCCTCCCTATTCTTGGCTTTGAATTTGGACATAAGAAGATTGAATCTGTCTCTCAATGACCGTTTATTAACATTGAATTTAGGATCTGTAAGGCTGTTGAGTCTTGCAGCAATCTGATCCCACAACTTTCCTCTCTCTGGGCTACCCTTTCTGGTTTCATACAGATCAGATGCTCTGACATCTCTCAAAAACAATGTGTCATGCTGGTTTGTCCACTCCATTGCGCTGAAAAAGGAATCAGATTTTTTTCAAAAAGGCACCTTAAATATTATAAGAAAAGTGGAAATAAGAAATGCAGACAATTTTCAGACAGTCAGGAATTTTGTGATTGGAACATAATTTTGTCTGGCTTTAAGCTACACTAGTCACAATTATACCATGGGCGCCAAGTGGCGCCCATGCCTGTATAATTGAAAATATATTAACAAACCAAGTGAGAAATATATGAGAGAAGATCAGGTAGAATCCCACTTATTGTGCTACGAACCACTCTTTAATGCATCTATAAAAGGACTATACCCCTCAGGTAAGAAAAGAAAAAGCCAGACATGACAAAATACTATACTGCACATAAGTGGGATTTTACCTGATGTTCCCTCATATATTTCAAACTCAGTTTGTGTAATATAATTTGCAATATCAGATACGTACAAACAGCAAAACAACAGCTAAATGCACTTGTCATCAGCTTCCACAAAGGGAGGGGGTAGGGGGAGGGAACCCTAGGCTGGCATGGAAACTTACTGTCCATTTCAAAGATCTTGAATTTTCCCACCATTGGGGAATTTATTTTAGCAAAGTCCCCAGTATTTTAGGAGCAAGCCAAGCACCCAACAAGACTTGGAGATGCATGTCATTTTAGTTCTTCAGACAGTTCGCCAATGGTCGAGACAATAAACACACTGATGTAAAATTCTTTTTTTTTTTGACCGGTGGGGGTCTATTTCATGCCTAAAAACTAACGGGTGGATTTTAACACACCTTTTCATTCTCCCTGCAATCTTTCCGTCAATTGAGCAAAAACACAACTTGCTCCTGAACTCCTCTCGCCTTGCTAGAAGCAATTAGTTCCACATTTTTCTCCTGAGAGTTGCAGGGGCATCATAAATTCAAGCCCCCATATTTTCTTCCCACAGTCCCCAATTTTCCCACATATGGCCTGGGGTCCCCCCCCCCCCGGAAGCCGAGGGGGACAAGTGCATAATATTCCATATTCGAAATTTATTATAAGAATAGTCTCTTAGTTTCACTGAGTTAAAACAGAGCCTTCACATCCAAGGCTAAAGTGCTTGTTTGTTAGAGACCAGTAACAATGCATAATATTCCATATTCAAAAATTGATCAATATAAGAAGACTCTTAGTTTCATTGAGCTAAACTTATGCATGGTTCAATTTTACCTGTTACCATCCCCCCCCCGGGCAACCCCCGGGACAAGTCCAGCCCTTCGGGCCCGGGGGTGGGGAATTGTCTGAAACGGTTTTGTCCCGGGGGTAGGGGGGCGCGGCAAATCGAAAATAACTTCTCAGTTGACACAATGGCGCCGGACCGCGTAGAGAAGACTGTCTATTTCCAGGGAAAACCTCTAGAATTTGTAGCAGACTGGTTGGAGAAGAATAATCTCTCGAAATTATAATCTGTATTCAAAGGCACGTTTATTATAAATTGTTAAACGAAGGCGCGTTTGATGCGTACTCGAATGGATGGCGTTCATCACAAACATAGAAATATTTCTTCAGCGTGTTTGTATGAAACAAATGCACGGCTTTATATTAAACAGAGATCTAAGTCAGGGGTTCTTGTGAAACAAGCTAAGAAAAACTCCTTTAAAGTGCAGTCACCAATTTGCTCACCGGACCTCTTTTGTGCATGTGCTATATTTAGAATAAAGCACGCGGTGAAGAACATTTCTTTACTCGCCAGCCGAATGCCAGAGCGGTTAGACTTTTTTTTCAGTTTTCTTTTTCAATGTAGTGTCCATGTTTTTTAATACTATGTAATATCCTTCGTTCAGTAAACTTTAGAAAAGCGTTTAAGTTCTTGTCAAAACGTCTGGTTGTGCTATTGTACGGAAATCAATTTTGAATACAAAACAACTGAAAATATGAATGGAAAAGTTTCCTGATTTGAGGTAAGGGTTAGACAATGAACGCGAGTGTTCTATCGGATATAGTGTCCCGAGCAAAGATAGAATGCCAAAGGAAAACAATGCCTCATTAGTATGCTCTATATAGAACCACTAATGATGCAGAAATTCTCTGTAATTTTACCCCGCAATTCCCCTGTGCTTCAAAGCCCCCGCCACTTTACATAATTTAAGACAGTTTATGGAATATAGAGCATCGAAATGCTGGACACTGATTGGCTGAGTGGGTGTGACCATGTTCTAAGTCAATGTTTCACCATCTTAATTGTTTCATTGGACTTGTAATTTGGAGACCATTTAAAATATTAATTGAACTACAGGACGACGAAGTGTAAAAGAAATTCATTGTTTGGTTTTTCTGTTATGGAACACTGTGTAAAGATGTGGCAAAGTTAGGCCGAAAGGGCAAAATACACATCTTATTTAAGTTCATACTGATTCGAAATCAGTGATAGGAAATCTATGCTAGGAAAGGTGTGGCAGTTGCTCACCCTGTTCTCAGTTTCTTATGGTGGTGTAATTCACGTTCAAACTTAGAAGGTATCACCACTAAGAAATCCAATCGAGCCACCTTAAGTTCCACAAGCCCGCGAATCAGTAGTCCAGTTCTGGCCACTCTATATAGAGAGGGACCAGAACTGGACTAGCGAACTAGCAGTCGTCTCTCATCCCTCGCGGCCGCTTGGGGCTTTGGTGCCCCTTTAAATAAATGAATAAATAAATAAATAATTGGTTTTCAGCAAGAGTTCTCTCTTGTTTTCAGCCTTTCTCGCGCACGCGTGCGTATTAGCCCAGAGACAAGAGCACATTAATTTTTTTCTGTAAATGTGGTTTTTCTATTCAGAAAAAAGGGTTTTTTGCCCTTAACCCATGATCGAAGATTTCGAGAAGGGTCAGGGCTTACCGAAGTTCAAGTTACAAATACTTTAGAATAGACTAGGCGTAATTACGGGAAGTCACTCAGTCTTAAAGACTTAGACAAAACGCAAGAGGTAGTTTATAAGCTCCACGGTCCTATATCACTGAAAAGAAAAACAGCAACAACAACAACAACAACAACAAATCGACGCACCCGGCTGATGATATCCAGTAAAATTGGGGACGTCTTCTCTGTTAGCCACAGGCCACAGGTAATCTAGCTGTTCTCTTCTTATAGGACAATTCGCACAATGGCGCGAACATGACAAAATCTACTGTGTCTGGGAGGTGTGAACGGTAAGCAAGTGCAAATAGCCACGCTTCACGCATGAAATGTCGCACTCCGGCTTAGTAGATTTTGTCATGTCCGCGCTATTGTGCGAATTGTCCAATAAGAAGAGAACAGCTAGATTAGATCAGCATATTTGGATATATTTGTGGGCAGAGGTCGGCGGACGAATACCGACATTTGATTTCTTGTGCAAGAAGCTCGAAATATTGCCGTCTTATGGTGACAAACGTTGGGAAAGATGGAACTTTTCCGGCGCATAGTTGTTTCTTGACTATGGATTCATTCTGGTTTGAGGAAATTGTGACTGGAAATGGTGCATTTCAGGAAATATTAATACCTCATTTAAGGAACAGAGATTTGCTTGGTGCGGGTGAATTGTGTACAACGTACCTTTCATAATTATGCACCTATCAATTTAAAGCCGGCGGGGGGGGGGGGGGAGGCAGGGCATGGGGTGGGGATTTGATTGTTATTGTTGGCCCTGGGGTGGGGCTTTTAACTGATCTTGCCTTCCTGGGGGAAGGGATATTTGAATTTGTCTTCGCCCAACGTGGATCTGTTTGAACGTCGACTTGAACGAAAGAGACTGAGACCGAAATTACTTTTCCCACGTCACGCATGCGCTCTACGTCCTTGAAATCATAATGGATGTCCACGAGATCGAGAATCAGATAATCAAAGAATTTGACCGTTTTATCTCCATATTTTCGATTAATTTAGAGTTTTTTTTTTGTTGATTTGAACGTTTTTAGACATTGCAGTATCGAAGTAAACAGGGATAACGAGAAACCAAGACGATTTTTTGGCCAATGCAAACGATCAGTGTACGGGCCAGTTGCTGCAATGACTGCTCTTTTGAGGATAATGTTATGATTTCTGCAGCCTTTGCAGAAAACACGAACTGTTTCTTAAAGAATCTGTCGATTTTGTAATTCGATATACACAGTGTATTAAACGCAGATTGAATTTTTATTAAATAGTACCTTTGGAGATGTAGTAACGTTGAGAAGTGAAAATTATAGAGTTTTCCTGTTTTCCTTGCGTCTTTCTTGCATCCAGCCTGGGAATGATTGACAGCAATATGCCTCCCGGGATGGGGAAATTTTTGTGCATTTGACTGGAATGGTTTGCCCGTGGGCAGGAAATTTGACGGCAAATTTTTGAAAAATGTCAAATCCCCACCCCATGCCCTGCCTCCCCCCCCGCCGGCTTTAAATTGATAGGTGCATTAGAATGCTGATAAGAGAGGATAAATTAGGAAGACGTTTATTTTCGTTCAGAGAGCGAAACTTTGGCCCAAATAGCAAGCTAGCAAGATACAAACAAAGAAGCGCTGTTATTTTAATAGAATTGCTTTGATTTTCAATTATAACTAAAGCTTTGGCTGACCTGTGCTCAGGCTAGCCTCGATTTTGTCCCCCAAACGGAAGAGAAAGCCACCAGTCTCAGTATCAAAACACGTTTGCGTGGTGGTACCTTTCCGCTTTTGATCTCGTTACTTATGGAAACACAACAAAAAACATTACAGAAGCTTTGATGTGTAATTGGCCCGATTTATACTAGAGACGGATCATCCGTCTGGGACGAACTTGGGCAAAGAACGGTAGTTCGTCTTATAATTCGTCTGTGTATAACTACGGGCTTTCAGACGGATCATCCGTCCAGACGAACTATCATGGTAGTTCGTCTTGACAGACGAACTACTGTGGATAATTCGTCTGGACGGATGATCCGTCTGTCTGTATAAATACGGGCAGAAGACGAACAACTCAAAAATCAGGATCTCGTTACCTAAAGCCAGCGGTCGTCTTGCAGTGAAATACAAACTCAAGACTTGTACCCATGCCTTTTCGTCACGCTTAGACGAATTATCCGCCTAGTGCAAATACGGGACGAACTACGAGACGCAACGATAGTTCGTATCATAGTTCGTCCCGTGTTTATACTAGATAGATGATTCGTCTTGACGGATGATCCGTCTGGACGGATGATCCGTCTCTAGTATAAATCGGGCCATTATTGTAAATATATATTTCGATGTAGAAAAGTAACGTCCTCTTCAACATCATCTACAACATTCTCTTTATGCTGGCACTGATTCTTTGGGTCAGAGAAAAAAATTATTGGGGAAGGTTTATATTGAACGAGCAAGCAGAATGTCTATTAATTCGCGAAAACCAATTTTTCTAATAATAATAATAATAATTTATTAATTTATATTGCGCTATTTAACATAAATATGATCAAGAGCGCATTACATCAGAGTATCTAACTAATAAAAATATGAATACCTATCTAAGTTACATAATATGTACAATTTGTAAATATATACAATCAAATATAGGAATAATAATAGATACAAATAGATATAAAATACATAAATATATAAATGGTAATAATAGAAAATAAATATATAAAATTGAGTATGTCTAAAAACTGGCACTGATTCTTTGGGTCAGAGAAAAAAATTATTGGGGAAGGTTTATATTGAACGAGCAAGCAGAATGTCTATTAATTCGCGAAAACCAATTTTTCTAATAATAATAATAATAATTTATTAATTTATATTGCGCTATTTAACATAAATATGATCAAGAGCGCATTACATCAGAGTATCTAACTAATAAAAATATGAATACCTATCTAAGTTACATAATATGTACAATTTGTAAATATATACAATCAAATATAGGAATAATAATAGATACAAATAGATATAAAATACATAAATATATAAATGGTAATAATAGAAAATAAATATATAAAATTGAGTATGTCTAAAAACTGTTAAAAGCTAGTCTAAACAAATGTGTCTTCAGTTGGCTTTTGAAACTTGAAATGCTTGACATGCTGCGGAGGCTTGCAGGAAGATTATTCCATAGAGTGGGCGCAGCCACGCTGAATGATCTATCCCCAAAAGACTTCTTCATCCTACCTTTGGGATGCATTAAACATACACCTTCATTGGAACGTAATGAATAGCGCGTATTATGTTTTACCTTAATTAGATCACTAATATGCAATCCCATGAAGAGCCTTGAAGGTTAATAATAAAATTTTAAAATTAATTCGATACTTTACCGGTAACCAATGCAATTTGCGCAAGACGGGCGTAATGTGATCATACTTTTTACATGACGTGAGCAGCCTAGCTGTAGCATTTTGAACTCTTTGCAATTTCCCTATTTCACGGTCTGGTAGTCCATAGAGGAGTCCATTACAATAATCTATTCTACTTGTAACAAAGGCATGTAACACCATTTCTAATTTGTCCCTAGGCAGAAATTGACTAATTTTCTTGATATTGTGTTACCAGAAAAACGCAGCACTACAAGACTTAGATATATGGGTCGACATAGAAAAATGTGAGTCGAACCAGGCCCCGAGATTACGCACTTCAGAAACGGGCTTAATATCTATCGTGCCAACGCGAACTGAGCAATTATCAATTTTCTGCAACTGATGTTTCGATCCAATAACAAGAAATTCAGTCTTATCATCATTGATCTTTAATTTGTCCTGGTACATCCATTTACGTAAGTCACTAATGCATCGCTCCATGGCATCCAACGATTTCATCCAACGATTGCACTAGGTCCGTGCTACTGTTGGGATCAAAGGACAAGTATAGTTGGGTGTCGTCAGCGAAACAGTGTGCATCCGGCAGATGAACTTCTACAATCTCAAAGAGCTTGGAGGCGTAGAGTACAAACAAAAGTGGACCGAGACAGCTGCCTTGTGGAACACCGAAGCGCAGATCGAAGCTGTCCGATGTAGACCCCTCAAACAACACACGCTGGCTACGCCCTGACAAGTACGAAGAGAACCACCCCAAAGCCTTCCCGCGTATACCAAAATCAGCCATCAAGCGTTGAAGCAGAATCGAATGACGGCACTGTGTCAAAAGCAGCGCTTAGATCTAATAACACTAATAGTGTAACACGCTGCGAGTTCATATTCAATAGAATATCATTAGCAACTTTGACCAACGCTGTCTCTGTACTATGATACTTTCGGTATGCGGATTGAAATAACGGATAAAGCCCCGACCGGACAAGGTGGTCATATGTCTGGTTGAATACTGCACGCTCTATGAGCTTGGAAACGTAAGCCAAGTTGCTCACGGGACGCAAGTTCTTAAAAATAGAATCTAGTCCCGGTTTCTTTAACAATGGTATGACAATAGCCTCTTTCCAGCATCCAGGGAAGATACCCAATTCCAAGGAGTTGTTAATTATCTTGGTGATTACCGGAGTAAGTGGCCCACTACAGGACTTTAACAAGTGCGTTGGTATGGGATCGAGGCAACAGGACGTAGATTTCGAGCTCGCAATGAGCATGTGCACATCTTCCTCAGTCAACAGCTTGAAAGCTTCAATTCTAGTCGGGTGAGTTAACGAGTCACTGTTTACAGCACCGTCATCCTGGACCTGAGTGTCCGAGACATCACCCTGGTCAAGCTCATCGCACAGACGGTTGATCTTTTCCACAAAATACTTTCCAATGTCATTAGCCAGCGCTGATTTATCCGCATAGTCCGAGAAGCATAACGAGCTCTTTTCCACTAAAAGATCTTTCACAGCCCGAAACAACCGTTGCCTTGGTCATCGCAGTTCTGGCTGACAAAATCCGTGAGGAAGGCAGATTTGGCTTCTTTCAGTAAATGCGTAACATGATTTTTGTGCCGTTTGAATGAAGCGAAATCAGCGGCACCCCTAGTCTTTCTCCACTTCCTTTCAGCGCGCCTGCGCGCTCTCTTAGCTTCGCGAATTTCCTCAGAGTACCAGGGTACTTGTGGTCTAACCGTGACGGTTTTAGTTTTAAGTGGCGCATGGCGATCGAGTAATTCTGCAAGTGTAAGCATCTTTTAGCCAAGCCTGTTCCAGGCGCTGAGATTGTGGGAAGCAAAGGAAAGACATCGCCTAAAGAAGAAGCACTGTGATTACATTGAAATATTTTTCAGTCGCGCGCCGCCTTTTCCTTCACTCCCCACAACGTGAACCTGGCAGCAACGCACAACCAACACATGGCGTGCTTCGTCTGGTGTTCCGAATCACCCTCGGAGACCTGTACGGCCCACGAAATGATCCGACCCTGAAATAATCTAAAAGTAGTTTCAGAAACGGAATTTCAAAAGTAATAAAAAGTATTTGTCTTTTTGTCGACTTCGCAAATGACCATCTCTAAGCTGGCTTGCTGAATTGGTTAGAGCGCTGCACCAGCGCTTCCAACTGTAGCGAAGCATCACAACGATATTTGCAAGCACACCTTTGAGAATATCTGTAACGACAGCGGCCACAAACTTAAGAAACTTTTGCCACCCTTATATGATTGTAAGTACAATTTAAGGCACGCGCGCACCTTTAACTTGCCGCGGTGTAAGACAAACAGATTTAAAAACAGTTTTATTATGGCGTCATGCTCTCTGGTGAATGCAAAAAGTGAATAACTAGGTTTTTAATGCTATCATTATTAGCGATATAATTATTAGTATTATTAAATTTTATAACTATTATTATTATTTTTAGATTTTAGACATTATAAATTTTAAATTTTAGAATAGAATGTAGAATACGCAATTCAGCTCTATGAGCTGCAAAGTATTTTAATAAAATACCTACCTACCTACCTACCTACCGGTATAATCATGGGTCCGAATCCCGTTGGGCGGAGGAACGCGGGCGCTCGAAGCAGCTGGAAATTGAGCCAAGTTTTTTTTTTGTTCAGGTTCCTTGTTTTCAGCTGCTTATATGTAAGTTGCTGTCTTTAACTTCGATGCTGGTCATCATTCCTTGGAATAGCGTAAATTTCACGACAGAATTTAAAGGGAATTTATCTTCTAATAATTCTAATTCGAAACGTCGTTTCGTCGTATTTCAACTGAGTAATTGTTTCATGATCTTTTCAGTTGACTTTTGTTCGCAACTTTCTTACTCTCAGTCACTCTTTACTCAGTTTTTCTAACACTACACTCGTACATTCGTCTGAACAAATTTATAATACAAAAAAGTCGAAAAAAAATTAATAGAACACTTTTTGTATTTGAATTGTTTCCTGACCCCTGATCAAGAAAACTCATCCTGCAGTCTCAGTATCGTTCCAGCCTTCCGTTTCATGTAATCCTTGACCTGAAGTTCGACTGGATACATATTTGAATTGTTTCCTGACCCCTGATCAAGAAAACTCATCCTGCAGTCTCAGTGTCGTTCGAGCCTTCCGTTTCATGTAATCCTTGACCTGAAGTTCGACTGGATACATGTCGCGTGGTTTCCAATTTTGCTTTTGTTTTATATTTGGAAAAGCATAAACTCGGGAGATAAATTATTACTTTTCTGCAAGAGAGGATGAAGCCTCTCTTGGTTTGTGTCAGTTCTGTCATCTGATACAATTCATAGGTAGAGAAATGGCGTTACAACACAAAAATCTGAAAAATCAAACAAAAGAAAACAAACCGAAAGAAGATCATACCTTTGTCGCAATATCAGCAATCAGACCAATGAGTGTTCAACCTCTAGGGGAGTTTTCATGGATAAATGGCCTTTCAAAAAGAAAAATCCTTCAAAGATATGCTTGTTAAGGCAAAAATATGAAAGATTCAAACAACAATTGTTTCATGATTGTAGAAGTTGTTTAGGCCTGTCAACCCTTGCTTCCTCGTGTTGTGATTTTGTCCAGACAGGTGTCCCGTTCTACGCCGTGACACTTTATTATCAAACAAAAGTATTGTACTGTACACAAAAATGTGTTCGATAATTCAAGCAAAGTATATACTTGTCTTTGCGAGTTCGCAAATCGTTTAAAAAAATGTCAATAAAGATTGTAAATCGTAAATAATAAAAACTTCACTAATTTCGTCAAAATTGTTTATTTTGGCAACTTTCACAGTCCCCTAGTTTAAATGCCAGTCGTAATATTTCTTGGGGTGCTTTTGGGGCTCGGCCTGAAAAAAAAAAGGGCAAAAAAGAAAAAAAAACAGGAATTCTTTCGGGGTCCATTGGAGTTCGTGTCGGGGGCTGTACAGATAGACTGCGAGTAGTCTCTAATTTTGGCGATAGCAATCGCGGGGCAGGCGAAAATAAATTAAATAAACACACGCGCGCGCTCGAGTGCGAAATTCGCCATGTTACTCGCAGTCAGTACTGTACCGATCCCTTCCTCGCCTGGGTGCTTGCTTGCTTGCACGTCCGTTACCTTCTGAAAGCCGGAGCAGTAATATGATTTGCGATTCACACTTAAAAAGGTTACTTTCTAGGGGTATTTGCCAATAGCTTGAAGATCTGAGTGAAAGTTGCGTGAACGTTTTAGCTAAATAGCACAATTCGTGGTTAGCGTGACATCGCACACACTCCATGATCTGTCACTACTCCTAGTATGTAAATTAAAACCCCTCATCCATGCATTGATTTGCATTGATGATATAACATCTTCTGGAGCGTGACTATCTTCGAAGATGTAAATCAACATAGACAAAACGGGCAAGCACGAAAAGACAGTTTTCTTGACTAAGAAAGTTTCAAATGGGCCAACGCTGTACTGCCCTTGAACTCTGTCAGTACAATACCCCTGTCACGCACTCATGCGCGCAAGCACGAGGAGAAAATGATACGGTACAAGCATGCGGATGATTGAAACGGACGTCGGACCATAACTAAGTCATAGCTACAGGTACATTATATACATAATTCAAGAGTAAGTCTTTCTCGGTTAGTATATTACGTACAGATCTATTTCCGTTTCAAAAATCGTGAACACTGGTCACTGATTTCGTGTACTTCGCATGGAATATGTGTTGCTTCTCGAAGTGTTTACATAGCTAAACAATGTTCGAAAATATCGTCTGGAGCACAAATCCTTGCACTCTGAAGACATTCGTCGAGTGTTTTCCTCTTCCACAACTGGTACAAGTCGAAAACGGAATCTACCTTGAAGACGATGCTAAGACGCTTTCAGCAGGGCAGATACTTACTCTACATTTCACCAAACGAACCGACAAGGTCCTCGCAAAAGCCTTCGCAACGAAGGAATTTTTCGTTCCAGTAAATTGTCCATGCAAAGTCGAAATACTTCCTACAATATGTGAGGACAGATACTACAGTGTGCAAGATATTGTGGAAGCTACTACTGTTAAATTCATCCGCGTAGTTCATGACAGCCCTCCCTCGCTGCGGTTAAAAGCGGGAGACATATTGGAGCTGAAGAAGACTGTCGAAGAAAACCGCGGAAAATTTATTGAATGCGAGTTTTATGACAAGACAAGGGACACTGTGAGACTTCCTTTGGAATTCAAAGCTGCCTTCGAGCCTTTAGCCAGACCAGAGCAGTATCATCTTCAGGACGTTTTAGGCTCGTTTAAGCTTCCCGCTAGAGTCAAATTCACCTCTACTGATGCAACTGTGATACAGGATGTAAACACAGAGGTTGATCTGCTTTCACTCGGCTCGGTTCTCCTAAAAGCTGTCCATGAGGAAACGACAATTATTGCCACAAGTCGTGTGGATAATAAGGTCACCGTTTTGCTGATTCCCACTGATTTAGACGTAAGCGTGTGCCCTGCAGAAGGAGCTATAACGGGCGACGAGACATACACCAGATTCTGCAAGGAAATCCACGACGGCGCCTACTTGGAAAAAGTCGATCTCTCAGGTATAAATGCTTTTAGATTGAGCGATGAACCTGACTTAGAGGTGCTGTACGACTACACGGAGGTAAAGCCCGCCATCCCTCCGCGTAGCTCAGGAGACTTGCAGTCAGAAAGTGGCGATTCAGATTCCAGTGACGAGTATGTAGAAGTACCTCCTCCAAGACCTCCAAAAGCACTTAATCCCAAACGACCTCCTATAGCTCCCAAACCGCCACGGCAGACGCCACCCCAGTATCCTCAGCACGAAGACAGAGAATCTGATGAAGTTTTCCTAGGGACCAATGAAAACGCAACCAACTGGGCGGATCAGTCCGATGTGCCGCCACGACCTCCTCCTCGAACTTTGTCTCTGCAGACTAGTTCGACGGCGACAAGGGGCGACGTTGCAGACAACAGTTATGACAATGAGCAGCCCGATAAAAACCTGCCTAATTCACAAAAGGATGACAAGATACCAATTTCTCCTGTTCAAACTGAACATACAGCAATAACAGCTGATAGCGATGTAGATGACGAAGATGACGATTTCGATGATGATGATGATGATGATAATGATCGCGATTATGACTCTTACGCCACGGATGACGTTAACTCGGGCTCTGATCACGATTATTTATATCCGGATGACCACGATTATTTATATCCGGATCTACCGGTTGGTAACAGCGAAAACACACCAAGCCCTTCAGAAGAGAACTTAGACCAAGGTAAAAAGGGTTCACTGAAGAAACGAATTTCAGGGTTTTTCAAGAAGGCCGCTCCCAGACCCGCACCCAGAACCACCGAAAGCCCATCTATCGCTTTCCAACCGACCTCTTCTGCCAGCACCTCTGAAAGTCAGCCCATTGCGACTTCATCTTGTAACGCACCAACACCAAGCCTGGCAACGTCACCTTCAGTGTTTAGTTCATCTCTGGATTTCCCGGATGATCTCAGGAGCCTCTCTGTGTCTGAAGTTGGAGACTGCCTCAGAAAACTTAACCTGGAGAGGCACGTTGATACATTTGAGGGCAACCTGATAGACGGAGAGATGTTGCTGACACTGAATGAAGAGTTGTTGTCATCTCTTGGTGTAAGTAATATGTTTGAACAGAAAAAAGTAATCAAGTTTATTCATGGCTGGAGACCTAAGACAAAATAAATTATTGCTTTTCGCTCTATAGATTCTGTAATTTCTCTTACTGACTTTCGAGCGTGATCTCTGAACAGTATCCTTGTAAGGATGTGAGAAAATATTTTATGGCTTTAGAGCGCACGATTATATATGTAGTCCTTTTCACATGAATCGCTGATTTGTGAAACTAGTATAGGTATACATGTTTTACCTCTATTCAATACCTTAGTTGTAAGCACAATATCTTTTGGGACCTTGACCGAGAACGTTGCGTTTTAAAAGCAACAAATCAATCACTTATGGTTTACCAAGACATTTTTGTAATTACTTTACCTTTAAACCATTTAAGTGATTCAGTTCTTAACCGTATTCAGATCAGGTTTTTGTTCTGTCACCGGGCAATGGTGGGGAGGTAACGGATTTCCCCTCCCCTAAGTTGTAAGTATTAAAGCTATGACAGTGAAACTTAAACGGCGTGTAAAACTTCCAAATGTGTTTTCTTTAAGGTCCGTAACGTCGTATAAGATGTGAATGACACCATGATTTCCGTGCGGCGCATCTTGTAGATGCGCCTTCTTGAATTTCTTTCAGGGAATTTTTCCAAAACTTCAGAAAATCACCAAAATTGATAAAACAATAAAGAATGTTCTGTGATCTAAAATTCAAACGATACGGGAAATAGTTGAAATTTGTTAACAACAACAACAACAAAACGGGAAAATTCAGAATATGGAAAAACTTGGTTGCTATGGAAACATCACCTAAAGTAGCCAAAACCAGTGTCATTTCAATTGTTTCCGCTTAAATTTTGGAGACTTTTGATTTTACGCTCCTTAAAAGTTGTTAATGGTTTAAGTCCATGAGTAGAGAGTGTACTTCTCCCGGTACAGCAGTGGTATGTCTTGAGGAACTTATACAGTTTAATTTATGAGGACTGTGAAATCCATGTATTGTTATAGTTTATTGGCACTCGGGGTCATTTTTAGAGACTATTGAACACATTTGTGTTTTGAAGAGGTAATGAATTAGAAAGACAGTGAAATCTATTAAAGTCCCGTTAATTACTGATTTAACAGTCAATTTTTTTGTTTTCGTTGCTAATTTCAAGGAGTTCATTACTTTGGGTGACGTGCGTTTGCTGCCTTCTGGTTGCGAAAGCGTGAATCGTATATGGGCAGCCTATTTATCTTAGTAAAATGGCCTTAAACGGGACCGGCAAATTGATGAGTTCGAGTTTGAGATGGGTCAGGGTCTTTGCTTACCATCATCCTGGCAGTTAAATCAAACTTAAATCGGACTTAACTCAGAGTCATCTTAAACTTGAACCCATGAATTTCTCGATGCCTGTTAAAGAAATAATAAAGGCTGCCGAACCAATCAAGAGTAAGAGATGACGAGACTCAACTCTCAGCTTACTCTCGATTGGCCTCTAGCTCGGCTTGGCGACTCCCGACTGCCCTCGAATATTAAATCTCCTCAAATTTTCATCCAAAATCGATGTCAGTTTAAGTCATAGCTCTCGTTTTGCCTCAGCTTTCTTGAACTCTTATTGACTATTGTGCACTGGACTCAAAGTGACTGATCTCTATTGGACTTTCCTTGGCTTTGGTTTACACGGTATCTCGTTGGCCTTTAGATCAGGCATTTCGGTACACGGCATACATGTTTGAGTAGGAAGCTACCGTCGAGGACAGTTGTTGCTTTCAGGGCGTCCCTGAGAAACAATGAAAAGATGAAAAAGAAGGCATGTCAGTGGAAGACTGGCGATTGAAAGTGAGCGATGATCAAGTACTTCCTGTCGTGACTGCGCATGCACCGGAGTGTCTTCTACGTCATTATGGTCAGATGCAACTGACTGTTCGTCGGATTCTGCTAGCGCAAGATGTACCTACCCCAAGCATGGCCTGGGGGTATCCCCCTACATATAGTCAATGCAGAGGTACCGCACGCACAAATTCTACCATCTTAACGGGTATAGAAGTAAAGACTTATTTTCGGGGAGGGGGGATTATTGTCGGAAATTTACGGGTTTTTTATATATATCGCTTGCCAGTGCAGAGCTTGCCTTGTTATTTTACTTTTTTGTAGCGTGTTTTGAATTTTGCAGACAGTTTTTAACCACTTTTAGTGAAAAAGCCTTCAGCATACTGGTTTCTTCGACTCAGTACTAAAAAAAGTTGGACATTGAGCGGCAGTCCATATAAGGTATATTTTCTAGGCCTTGCATGGTCGTTGTTGTTGCGTAAAGTAACATGTACCTAGTTAAAATTGCTGATTTATGTTTCTTTTTTATGGAATCTTGATCTTTTGGTCACATTTGGATATTTGTGTGTTTAATTAAGCAGCTGGTTAAATAGGCATCGAATGCCATGTATGATAACGTTAAAATTAAGCTTGTTAGTATACTTTCGAAACTTCGATCTGTAAACACAAAGTAGTATGTTTTTAACATCTTAGTTTTCAACATGTATGGCAATGGCAACATAAACACAGCTCCTTCATCTAATTTCTATATATGGGCGGTTAAAGTTTCCCGGCGTTGCCCTTCTATGCAGGTTTTCACCCAAGTGCAGTGGAACTAGATTAACGTCATCAAAGACACACGAAAAAGTCCATGTATAACGCGGACACTCGAAAATAAAAACCGGCAACTCTCAGCGACACTCGTTCTCGTTCGATTTAGGTTTAATATGTTTTTTTTTTTTAGAAGATTGTTATCGTCGCACAGTGATAGTGGATGGAGAGGAAGTTACTCTTGATATACTAGATACAGCTTGCAGGGTACGCAAAGGCTTAAACGCACTCTAGAAAACTACGCTACATGGAGGTTATTGCAATTACAATATCCGATATTGCAGCATCCATCAAATATTTTCTAAACGCGGTGTACTTATTCGGTCAACTTCACTGATCTGCTGTGTTATTCCGTCGAAGGATCTATTTTGGGCGAAAACTGGACGCGCAAGTGCCTGTAAATAAATAAATAAATAAATAAATAAATAAAACCACCAGTTCTGGTTAGAGAGAAATTTTTTGCATTGTTATTTTCTCGTGCATTGTTTTACAGTTTGTGGCATTCGTATTAACAATTATTCGTCATTTTCGTTCTTCCAGAATTCAACATCTAAACTCAGAGAAAATTTTCTGAGCACAGGAGACGGTTTCCTCGTCATCTACTCCATAGCTGACAGGAAAAGTTACATCACAGTTCCGCGCTACAAAGAAATGATTGAAGAATCACGTGATCGAGCAAATGAGGGCCCAGTCCCCTTTCTTCTTATAGGAAACAAAACCGACTTGGAAGAACATCGCACCGTTGCGAAGAGTGAAGGACAAACTTTGGCGAATAGATACGTGTGGTTATTTGGTGAAGCATCTGCAGCGGAGTACGACGGCGTGGATAAGTGCTTCTGCGATTTAATTCGCGAGATACGAGCGCGGAGGCGAAAAGTAAGTCCGCCTGAGTTCCCGTCACATTTGCTGAAAAATCTGCGGCACTCTAGTTGCAGTGATATTGACAGTCAGACAGATGAGAGCGCGTCAGAATGTAAAAAGAAGCGCACCGTGAAAAAGAAACTGAGCGACTCAAGTATTCGTTATAAGAGAAAGTTGTTTGGTGTATGGCATTAACCTTTTCGCACCGAACGGCACGCGATACTAGAAAAAAAACTGCCAAAAATCGTGACGCAAATCGCACCTTCCGGATCAGATTCACACATGAATCCAAATTTTCACCTTCGACGTAGATTGTTTTGATTGCAGTCAGAGACTGGTTTGATCCGGATTTCGATTGGCTGAAACGAATGTTCATTAAATACTCGAAGAGATTCCAACTCATTACAGTGGAGCCCTATGGGCACCGAAGGGATAGGACTACTGAAGTGTTCGTATTGTGGAGGTCTCCGTTGCAGAGGGAGAGTTTAGATAAATTTTGGTCTCTCTGGGACCAAGCAAGCTGTCCGTTATAGAGAGATGTCCGTACGAAAAGGATGGACTGTATAAGTACTCAGTAGATCGCAGGAACAATCAGAAAAGTTGCCGTAGCTGTCTGTTGTTAAATAAAGATAACAACCTAAGGCAAATTGTCCAAGCAGTTATTCCTTTTCTACCCAAGTGTTCATTTGTATTTCGCAATCTGCATTTCAATATACTCTTTCCCAACAGTGTTTTAAAGATTTCTTTCATATTGTAATGTTAAAATATTTGCTGCCAGCTGTTATACATAATCCTATTTATCCATAGTCTATCTTTAATGAGGACGTGTATCGATTAAATGATGTGGTGTGTGTTCCAAATAAAAGTGTCATTCTTGTAATTGAAGCGGTGTAGAAATTTCTAATTGCGATAATTATTTACTTACTTAATCCATTTCGTCCCAGGGGTGACTTAGGGCGCCTACAGGTTCACAGTGATCAAACGCAAAAAGTAACGTCACTTCTGGTCTTTCAGGGCCTTGAAGTTTGAATCAGTTCAAACGCTTACAAGCATAAAGTTCCTGTGAAAACGATGCAGAACTGAAATGTACTGACAAACCGAATTTCTCGCCGACAAAACTTGTGGATGTCAGTTACTTTATTCTGAACACACAATCGACGTAAAAAGCTTAAGTTTTCAGAAACGGCGTTAAGTTTTGCAGTTAAAGTTGAACTTTCGACAATTGTCTATTTTCTTCTGTAAAATTATAGCGGGAACTGCGCACGCGTCATGCGTTTGACCGCTGTGAAGCCTACAGTTGCTTTCCATCTCTCTCTCCTCCTGGGCGATGTTCTTTGCCTCTCCCCAAGTCTAATTACAATTGCATGTTTAACAAATGCTTTCGCACGTCGGTTCGAAGTTTTCTTCGTCAACGCGGCGACCTTTTAACCGTTTCCTCCATACTCCAGTGATTTATGTTTGGAAAAGGTAACACTTACAATTTGCTGTGGATACGTTTAAATTCCAGGGGGATCCGCCCTGAGGTTCAAATCCTTACCCTTTGTAACTAATTTTTAATCGAAATGGTACCCTTCTGTATATCAAGAACAAAAATTGCACCTTTTTTGTACCTCAAATGTAAGCCTAAAACACTAGACCATCGCGGGCTGTGTGGTCGCTCAAAGGCTGCAAGCTTTGGTGTGTTTCTGCACTGTCATTTCTGTCAACCTTTTTGTACTTGGGTTTAGCTGCTATCGCTTTCAGGTGTATTTCGGCGACCCTTTAAAAATACTTTGTATTCTGCAAGAAGAGAAAAGGCATCCCTTTCGAGCAATCGCATTGCTAACACCATTTATTAACAAACCACAGAATCGACTGTAGCCTATTTCCTTCCACCCGCGGAAAAGGGACGTCTGCGGAACGGCGGGTTTTAAATTTCGCATACATTATGATAACACAGTTTTGTTTTCTGTGCGAGAATCCTTTCCCTCTGATCGCTCCATGATCGGAGGTCGAACAGGACTAAGAGGAGGAATCTGAATTTTTCTCACAGAAGCATTGCGAACGGCTTTCACAGGAGTTGACGTAACCAGCGAACTGAGATCGTTCGACGAACGATCTACCGACTCCTCCAAAAGAATCCGCTTCTCGGGAGAAGCCGAAGTTCCTACGCTGTCCTTTCCTAGTGTCTCGATCGTTTTTTTTTTTACTGTAAGTCCTGCCTTGAAAGCTTTGGAACTATAATCGCTAAAAGGTTCGTCCTCGATTTTTCTCACGTTGGCGTAAAGACTGACCTCTCCGCTTTCGCAACTTTCCCACGCACGATCTACAAATATATGGCGACGTGTCGTGTACGATGAACTGAAGAGAAAGGATTTTTTCCTGAACTTTAAATTCACTGCGACTTTTCACAAGGTTTCTGTCGTTGTTTTTCAGAATAGTCGAGAAACACAACACAGAATCGGACATGTTTTGATCAATGGAAAACTCCGCTAAATGTAGATCGCATACATTATCTCGAGCATTTCCCGACGATAGCCAATCAGAGTTGTTTCTAACAGTGGCTATTGTCAAGCAACCAATAAAAGCACTTTCCACGAATTCCTGAAAAACAGCAGGATACTGGAACACGATTAGCGACGCCGTTTCGCAGACGTCCCTTTTCCGCCGGTGGAAGGAAAAAGGAGACGTCTGCACGCAGGCTAAATCGACTGGGACTCAGCTAATTGTGTTACCTACAGTACGGACTACTATCAATGAATCACTCTGGTAAGCTGAAAAACAACGATGAACAAGCCTTTGCAACTTACAGACGAACACTACCGCGCTATCTACACTACGTTGACGATCCTTTACAGCCGTACACGATTTTCACGAACACCTCAACAGACAAAACGGTGACATACAGTTTATTAAGGAGATCGAGGAAAATGGCAAATTACCTTTTCTAGACTGCTTGGTTACCCGCGACAATAACAAACTACGGACGACAATTTACAGAAAACGACACATATATACCGACAGACTACTCGACCAATCATCTTACAACCTTACTTCGCACAAACCAAGGGCAATACGCACCTTGACGAGACGGGCTCAACTGGTTTGAGACACACCTGACAGTTGAACGGAGGAAATCGAGTACTCCGAAAGGAAATCGAGGAGGAGGAAATCGAGACTAGAAAAGTATTTGAGTTACGATGACAGTGAATCCATAGTTCAGGCAGTTATAATTTCACGTATAGATTATTGCAATAGCCTCTTGGTTGGTGTTCCAGCTGTCCAGCTAAGTAAGCCGGTTGCTACAGGCTTAGAACAAAGACCACTGAACCGTTACCAACAACTGCCTGTACCTTACAAACGACTTATGGATGACACCAACAAGACAAACAAAAGACAAACCGACTAATTTTACTAACAATAGACCAACGGATATTTGACTAACATAAGACGGATCGAAAAGCACCAATCACGTTTTACAGTCTTCACAGCCAATGACATCACGGCTTAACAGACAGACGACCAATAACTTCGTTAGTCCGTCGACCAATCAGGACAACGACCAGAGACATGACATCTACTGGCGATTCACAATTCACTTGACTCTGGTGATGACTTCCGCTCAAGTTGTCCAAACGTCAGTCAATGTCATCACAAACAGTCCCTCTCAGAACTACACTCATCCGGACGATCATACTTCACCGGCTTATAATTTCTCCAAAATTCAGTAATCACAGCTGTAGAAAATATCTGGGTTTAGTAAGATTTCAGAAAAATGTTTGCATGAATACTTTGAGCGCCGTGCTTAGTTAAACAAAAATATTACCTTGCGTTCTGCTAAACCTTGATTTGAAAAGCAATTTAACCAAGTGCGCTGAACTACATTGGTGAATCAGGTGAATTGCTTTGCCGATCTATTTAAAACGCTCTCGACAAATCTCCGGCTTAGCTGGTGGAGAGCATATACATAAATGCATAAATAAGTTTCCAGCATTTTTCTCTCATTAACCTTTCACGGTTACACGGAAGGCAAGGTAGTGTTTGAAAACAATTCACCAAGTGCAAGGAACATCGGGAACTTGATCAGTTTTTTTATTTATTATTATTAATTTTTTTTTGGACTTAAGATGCTCTCGATAAATCTCCGGCTCAGCTGTTCAAGAAAGTATGGATAAATAAGTTCCCCAAAATTTTTACACGGAAGGCAGTGTAGTGTTTGAAAGCAAATCAACGCTTTGCATGCTGTACTTAAAACACTCTCGATAAATCTCCAGCAGATTACACAGAAATGCATAAAAAGTTTCCCATCATCTCTCTTTCAGCAACCTTTCAAGTTTACACAGAAGGCAAAGTATTGTTTGAACGCAATTCACCAAGTGCACGGAACTTTTTGACACTTCGTGCAAAACTTTACGAGGGCTTGACTTGAGAATTGCTTTGTTCTATAGCTACTCAGCTGTTGACGAGCGTATGCGTAAATTTCCCAGCATCTTTTAACACTGCCAGGGATGAAGTCTTCTTATAACATCAAATCCTTTATTTTAAATTAACTTTAATAAAAAGATCGACGAATAAATATATTTGTTCGGTTTTTTTATTCGACTTTGAATCACATATCGGCCATGCATTTATGTGTGAATGTTTTGGTACTTTGTTAATCCTTAGCGCCTGATGAAGGCGGAATAAGCCCTTAGTCTATTACAGCCTTAACGCTTGCAGTACTTCTAACCCTCAAAAAGAAATGATTCATTGCTGTGAACAGCTGAGAATCTTTGTTGGTTATTAGCATGATAATTTGCCTGTCACTGGTATTATAAGCCTACCGAGCTGAATTGAAACATTTATTCAGTGAAGAAACGACTAAGGAAACTTTCATTTCACTGTCATTCTGTGAAGACAATGTTGAATCATAGCAACTCCGCGAGAAACCTCAGCAGCTTGGCAGCCCAGCCACCAAGCGAATACTGTCACCGGTTTCAAGACGAAGACTACTTCAAGATAACTGAACTCTCTCGTCACGCTGGCCTCGATAATTCTGAATACGTCATGCTGTCCTTTTATCATTCTCATGAACGCTTTGGTCGTAGTGGCCATTAAAATAAGACGAGAACTACAGGGCATGTATTACGTACTACTGGCCTGCTTGGCGGGAACGGATCTTCTTGTGGGAACAGTTACTCAACCTACTTTTATTGCAGCAGAGAGTTTTGCTATCGCTGGTGGTTCAGTAAATACATACTGCAACATATTCGACAACGTTTTAAGGCCGTTCTTTTCTCTCTCTATCCTGTCATCTCTTTTCCACCTTGCATTCATAAGCATTGAGCGTTATATCGCATTAAAATACGCTTTAAGATACGTCGAGATCGTAACAAAACTTCGGTTGGCTTTAGCTGTTGGATTTAGTTGGTTTCTATCCCTGTTTTGTACACTTTTTAGAACGCTGAAAGGTAAATCTCAGGCTATTGGTGCTCTTCCTTTAATTTTGGTATTTTCCTCTATGTTAGTAATTGCGTTTTGTCATCTCGCTGTCTATTTAATCACTCGACGACACGAAAAGCAAATCTCAACAGAACAGATTCCAGGAGAAGCCGCTGCAAAGTTCCTAGAGGAAAGAAAAGCCTGGAAAATGACCGGTATTATTGTCGGTTTTGTGTTTTTGTCGTATTTGGTAGGAGTGGCACCCATTTTAGCGGTAGTATTTGGTTTCATC
The DNA here is from genome assembly GCA_964017195.1 of Siderastrea radians. NCBI lineage: Eukaryota > Metazoa > Cnidaria > Anthozoa > Scleractinia > Rhizangiidae > Siderastrea > Siderastrea radians. The sequence continues at coordinate 63,804,657 of OZ024889.1, read as the reverse complement.
AGTCAAGAATCGCGCAATGTTTATTTCTTGCGTAACATTGCTGACTCATGTCTCATGCTAAATTCACTTTGTAACCCAATAATTTATTGCTGGAGAAGTAAAAAGTTCCGTAAAGCAATCACTGGTCTCATTATAAGAAGAAAGAATCAACCATTAACGATCCATTCACGAACTGTTACTTGTTGCTCAAACCTGGCCTCTAAAACTGTTGGCGTCAATCCATCCATGTCTGCCTCTTCATTCTCCTCACCGCAATCAGTTTCGCCGTCACTTGCGAGCGGTTCGTCTTGATACGGTTCCAGTTCACCAGTTAATTAACTTCTACTTCTCCCGATTCTTCGGAGTCACTGGAACTTTGAGAGGAGTCACTTTGCATCGAATTACTAGACAATTCCACCGATTTCTTCGCTTTCAGTCCCGGCTAAACTTCGTGTGATCGGTTGTGAAAAGGTACACAACGTGACGTCACAAACATCGCGACACGGATAAACTAGTTTCCAGTCCCCGGGACATTTTCGAAGGCAAAATAGCGCGTATTTCGAACACGACAAAAAAGGCTTTTCAGAAATTTCCACCGCTTTTAAAGCTTTAAACCTTTTTTTATAGACGTTTAACTAACAAAAACAGAGGGAAAAAATTTCGTGTCATAAGCACTTTAAGATGATGTGGAGAAATTTGCTTACAATAGTTTGGCAGTATTTAGCCGAGTGTTTCTGAAGATAATGATACTTTACTTATTAACGATTTATTTATATGTGCATGGCAAGAATTTAAACTAAACAAGTTGTGACTAATGGTAATTAGATAAGATATTTGAGTACAATAAAAATAATTTATTAGCTATGGTGAATGGCCAGCTTCACTTGAAGGTGACTCGATTGGATTTCTTAGTGGTGATACCTTCTAACTGGTTGCAAGCGAATTGCACCACCACAAGAAATAGGAAAGGGCGAGCAACTGCCACACTTTTCCTAGCATAGATGAACATCTCAGTTTAAGTGAGTTTTATTGCAATCGAGGTTACTGTAGCAACGCAGTGACGTCATTGTTATTTTTACATATAGTCGATTTCCTTGAATTTTGGAGGTTTTTATTCGAAACGGATCACGGTACTTATAGTTCACTCAGCTGCCTCTTTGTGTACTGAGTTTAAGAAAAATCTATATAGGAGAGCGTTTTCGAGAAGTTTGCAGCTGTTTTTAGCTTTAAAAATGAAAGTGATTCATTCGAGCTGCTTTAACTTATGTTATCCGGACTTGAGGGAAATACTTTTTTAGCTTATACTGTTCTAATACCTATCATTGAATGTCCGTGAAAAGTTGACAAAAATCGCTTCATTTGATTTCTAATAATATAAACTCAATTAAGGTGTGTATTTTGCTCTTTCGATCAAAATTTGCTATGCCTCTACTAGACAAAAAGGTTCATGATAGAAAAACCAGACGATGAATTTCTCCAAAACTTTGTCATCCTTTAGTTCAATTAATATTTTGAATGATCTCTTGATCTCAAGTCCATTGAAACAATTTAAGGTGGTCAAACACTGTTTTCAAGCTAGGGAACTTTTCCATTCATATTTCCAGCGCAGACAACCCATTTTATTGTTTTTGTTGTTGTTACTTGTTCTTTTATTATGCATGTCTATTTTTAAGACTTCTCATACCAGTGTAAATTCAAGTGCTATCGTGAGTTGCCGACAACGCTTGATTGCCCTCGTAGACTTGAACCGAATATGCTAATCTTTGAGCATGATTTGTTGTGGGAAAAAGCGACAGTTTTACTTTTAGTGTATTCAGAAATAAACGACTGGAATATGTTACACTGTGTCTGTTCAGTTTATTTAAAAACCTAAAAGAAAAGTATTCAAATCTAACAAATTCAACAAATTGGACATAACGGACATAAAAATTACGTTACGGCGTTATGGTCAAATGTGAACATTAGCATATTCGGCTCAAGTCTCCGAAAGCAATCAAGCATTGTCGGAAAATCATGTTGCATTTGAATTCACACTGGTATGAAAAGTCTTAACAATAGACATGCATAACCAAAGAGATAAGCAACAAACAAAAAATAGGTTGTCTGCGCCAAAAATATGAATGGAAAAGTTTCCTGACTTGAAGTCAATGTTTGACCACTCAAGTTGTTTCACTGGACTTGTAATTTGGAGACCATTTAAGATATTAATTGAACTAAAGGACGACGAAGTGTAAGAGAAATTCAACGTTTGGCTTTTCTGTTATGGCACACTGTATAAAGATGCAGCAAATTTAGGTCGAAAGGGCAAAATACACATCTCATTTAAATCACATGAAGCGACTTCCGTTTCAGCTGTTGCGGTGCCCCTGCCTAACCCCTTCTTTAGTTTAGTTACGTTGAATGTTTTGCTTTCTTTGCCGAAGCTAATGAAAAAAAATAATATAAAATAAAATTCATTGATAGGTATAAAATTAGAAGAGTATAAGCTAAAAAGGTATTTCCCTCAAGTTCGGTAAACATAACTTAAAGCAGCTTGAATGAATTTCTTTCATTTTTTAAAGTCAAAACCTTTAGCTGCAAGTTTCTCGAAAATGCTCTCATAGATTTTTCTTAAAGTCAGTAGACAGGAAGGCAGCTACGCGAACTATAAGTACCTTGAACCACTCTGAACAAAACCTCCAGAATTCAAGAAAATCAACTATATGTAAAAATAACAATGACGTCATTGCGTTGCAATAAAACTCACTTTAGCTGGGACTTTAATCTATGCTTGGAAAGGTGTGGCAGTTGCTCGCCCTGTTCTTTTTCTGACGGTGGTGTAATTCACGTTCAAACTTAGAAGGTATCACCAAAGAAATCCAATCGAGCCACTAGCCACTAGACTAGGGAATCAGCAGTCGCCTCTCATCCCTAGCGGCCGCTTGGGGCTTTGGTCTCCCTTTAAATAAATAAATAAATAAATAAATAAATAAATAAATAAATAAATAAACAAACAAATAAATAAATAAATAATTGGTTTTCAGCCATTCTCGCGCGCGCGTGCGTATTGGCCCAGAGGCAAGACAACATTAACTTTTTCTGTAAATGTGGTTTTTCTGTTCAGAAAAAAGGAGTTTTTTCCTTAATGCATGATCGAAGATTTCGAGAGGGAGCAGGGCTTACCGAAGTTCAAGATACAAAGTTACTTTAGAATAGACTAGGCGTAATTGCGGGAAGTCACTCAGTCTTAATAATTGGACTAAACGTAAGAGGTAGTTTATAAGCTCCATTGTCCTCCATCGCTGAAAAGAAAACCAGAAACAACAAATCGACGCACCAGGCTGATAATATCCAGTAAAATTTGGAACGTCTTTTCTGTTAGCCTCAGGCTAGCCTCGATTTCGTCCCCCAAGCGGAAGAGAAAGCCACCAGTCTCAGTATCAAAACACGTTTGGCTGGTGGTGCCTTTCTGCTTTTAAACTCGTTACTTATGGAAACACAACAAAAAACATTACAGAAGCTTTGATATATAATTATTGTAAATACATATTTCGATGTCGAAAAGTAAACATAAAGTTGTAAATGCACTTCAACATCAAAGGGTTGTCAGATTCTGCTAATTTGTAAAGACCTTTCACTGACAAGTTAACCGAGCTATATGGCCCTGTTTTTACAACATTCTCTTTGTGCTGATACTGATTCTTTGGGCAAAGAAAAAAATTATTGAGAAAGGTTTATTTTAAACATTAACTAGCGAAGGAGCTTGAGCTGGAGCTAGCATGATGTCAATTAATTCGCAAAAACCAACTTTTCTGAGCATCTTTTAGCCAAGCCTGTTCCAGGCTCTGAGATCGTGGGAAGCGAAGGAAAGACATCGCCTAAAGAAGAAGCATTGTGATTGCACTGAAATATTCTATGCTCGTATTGAAATTTTTCTCAGTCGTGCAACGGCTTTTCCTTCACTCCCCACAACATGTGACGCGCTTCGTCTGGTGTTCGAAATCACCCTCAGAGGCTTGTCCCTCTCTCCTCCGCAGAGGCTCGATAGGGCGTTATTGGATTTCCGCTGTGCGAAGTGAGTGCAGGCGTGTAAACCGAAAGATCCCTTTTACGCCTGCGCCCACTTTTTCAGCGGATTCTCTCCGTAAGAAAAACCAGAGAGGACTCGTACAGCCCACGAAATGATCCCATGATCTATATAGGAGCAATATTGGAAAGAAACTTTACAAGTAATAAAAAATTATTTGTCTTTTTGACGAATTCACAAATGACCATATTCCAGCTGGCTTAATAGCTGAATTGGTTAGAGCGCTGCACCGGTATGGTCATGGGTTCGAGTCCCGTTGAAACCTGACGTTTTTTTAGAAATGATTTCCAGCAGTTCAGTGAGTGGGGTTTTTATCCTCTCGTGGGCGGAGGAACACGGGCGCTCGAAACGTTAACAGCTGGAAATCGAGCCAAAAATTTTTTTCAGGTTCATTATTTTCAACTGCTTAGCTTCAGCTGATGTCTGTAACTTCGATGTTCGTAATCATTCCTTGGAATAGCGTAAATTTCGCAACAGAATTGAAAGGGAATTTATCTTCCATAATTCGAATAACGTCGCGTTTCAAAAAATTGTTTATCTTTTTAGTTGACCTTTTTTCACAACTTTCTTACTTTCAGTCACCTTTTTCCTGACACTTTCCTCGTACACTCGTCTTAACAAATTTATAATACAAATAAGAAAGTCCAAAAAAATGGAACACTTCTTGCATTTGAATTGTTCCGCGAATTGTTTCGTACCCCTGATCGGAAAAACTCATCCTGCAGTCTTATTAGTGTCGTTCCGGCCTCTCGTTTCATGTAATCCTTGACCTGAATGTTCAGCTGGATACATGTCTCGTGGCTTTTATTTTCTCTTCTGTTTGATTTTTTTAAAAAGCGTAAACTCGGGAAATGAATTATAACTAGTACTTTTCTGTCATCTGATACAATTCATAGAAAGAGAAATGGCGTTGCAACACAAAAATAAAACCAAAAAAGCACAAACCGAAAAAAAGATCATGCCTTTGGCACATTATCAGGAATTAGGCCAATTAGTGTCCAATCTCTAGCGGGGTTTTGATGGATAAATGGCCTTTGAAAAAGGAAAATCCTTCAAAGACATGCTTGTTAGAGCAAAAATATCAACAATTGTTTCATGATTGTAGAAGTTGTTTGGGCCTGTCAACCCCTTGATTCCTCAGAGTTGTGATTTTGTCCAGACAGGTGTCCCGTTCTACGCCGTGACACCTTGTTATCACACAAAAATATTGTACTGTACACAAAGATGTGTTGGATAATTCAAGCAAAGTGTAAGACTCATTGCCGCACCACTGAGATGATACAACATACTGAAATAGTAGGAAGCAATACAGCGTTGAACTAAGCTAAAACCTAATTCACATGCAGACTTTTAAAAATAATACATAACACATGTCACTAGTTGATTCATATATACTCGTCATTGTTTTGCAAATCGTTGAAAAATGTTAATAAAAACTGTAAATCGTAAATGAATGAATACTTCACTGATCTCGTCAATTTTGTTTATTTTGACCACTTTCACAGTCCCCTAGTTTAAACACCACTCGTAAAATTTCTTGGGGTCCTTTTCGGGCTCAGCCTAAAACAAAAAAACAAAAAAGAACAAAACAAAAGCAAACACACAGAAAAGCAGGGATTATTTTGGGGTCCATTTGGAGTTCATTTCGAGGGCTGTACAGACCCGGGGACTGGATTCCTTCCTCGCCTGAGCTGGGCGCTTGCTCGCTTGCGCGTCCGTTACCTACTGAAAGACGGTTCAATAGGCCGGAGCAGTAATATGGTTTGCAATTCACACTTAAAAAGGTTACTTTCTAGGGGTATTTTCCAATAGCCTGACGATCTGAGCGAAAGTTGCGTGAACTTTTTAGCTAAATAGCACAATTCGTGGTTAGCGTGACATCGAACACACTCCATGATCTATGATTACTCCTAGTATGTAAATTAAATACCCACATCCATGCATTGATTTGCATTGACGATATAACATCCTCGATCTGGAGCGTGACTGTCTTCGAAGATGTAAATCAACGATTACCAACACAGACAAAACAGGCAAGCACAAAAAGACAGTTTTCTTGACTAAGAAAGTTTCAAATGGGCCAACGCTGTACTGTCCTGGAGGGCAGAGGAAACTCAGTACAATATGCCTATCACCCACCCATGCGCGCAAGCACGAGGAGACTGAATATGATACGGTACAAGCATGCGGATGAAACGAATCGATTGAAACGGACGTCATCAAGTCATAGCTATACTTACATTATAAACATAATTCAAGAGTCACTCTTTCTCGGTTATTATATTACGTACAGGTGTATTGCCGTTTCAAAAATCGTCAACACTGATCACTGATGTCGCGTACTTCTGCGTGGAATATGTGTTGCCCCTCGAAGTGTTTATATAGCTAAACAATGTTTAACAATATCGTTTGGAGCGCAAATCCTTGCACTCTGAAGACATTTATTGAGTCTTTTCCTCTTCCACAACTGGTACAAGTCGAAAACGGAATCTACAGTGAAGACGATGCTAAGACGCTATCAGCAGGGCAAATTCTTACTATGCATTTCACCAAACGAACCGACAAGGTCCTGGCGAAAGCTTCTGCAACGAAGGAGTTTTTCGTTCCAGTAAATTGCCCATGCAAAGTCGAAATACTTCCTACAATATGTGAGGACAGATACTACAACGTGCAAGATATTGTGGAAGCCGCTTCTGTTAAATTCATCCGCGTAGTTCATGACAGCCCTCCTTCGCTGCGGTTAAAAGCAGGAGACATATTGGAGCTGAAGAAGACTGTCGAAGAAAACCGCGGAAAATTTATTGAATGCGAGTTTTATGATAAGACAAGGGACACTGTGAGACTTCCTTTGGAATTCAAAGCCGCTTTCGAGCCTTTAATGAGACCAGGACGGTATCATCTTCAGGACGTTTTAGGCTCGTTTAAGCTTCCCGCTAGAGTCAAATTCACCCCTACTGATGCAACCGTGATACAGGATGTAAACACGGAGGTTGACCTGGTTTCACTGGGATCGGTTCTCCTAAAAGCTGTCCATGAGGAAACGACAATTATTGCCACAAGTCGTGTGGATAATAAGGTCACCGTTTTATTGATTCCGACTGATTTGGACGTAAGAGTGTGTCCTGCAGAAGGAGCTATAACGGGCGAAGAGACATACGCCAGATTCTGCAAGGAAATCCACGACGGCGCTTACTTGGAAAAAGTCGATCTCTCGGGTATAAATGCTTTTAGATTGAGGGATGAACCTGACTTAGAGGTGCTGTACGAGTACACGGAGGTAAAGCCCGCCATCCATCCGCGCAGCTCAGGAGACTTGCAGTCAGAAAGTGGTGATTCAGATTCCAGTGACGACTATGAAGACGTACTTCCTCCAAGACCTCCAACAGCACTGAACCCCAAACGCCCCCTTGTGCCTCCGAAACCGCCACGGCATACGCCACCCCAGTGTCCTCAGCATGAAGACAGAGAATTTGATGAAGTTTTCATAGGGACCAATGAAAACGCAGCCAGTTGGGCGGATCAGTGTGAGGTGCCGCCACGACCTCCTCCTCGAACTTTGTCTCTGCAGACTAGTTCGACAACGACAAAGGGCGACGTTGCAGACAACAGTTATGACAATGTGCAGCCCAATAAAAACTCACCTAATCCAGAAAATGACGACCAGATACCAATTTCTCCTGTTCAAACTGAACAAACAACAATGACAGCTGATAGCGATGTACCAGACGAAGATGACGGTCTCTATGATGATAATGATGATTGTGATGATGATGATGATCGCGATCGCGACTCTTACGCCACGAATGACGATGACACAGGCTCTGATCACGATTATTTATATCCGGATCTACCGATTAGTAATGGAGAAAACACACCCAACCCTTCACAAGAGAACCTACACCAAGGTAAAAAGAGTTCTTTGATGAAAAAAATTACTGTGTTGTTCAAGAAGGCCGCTCCCAAGTCACCCAGAACCACCGAAAGCTCGTCTATCGCTTTCCAACCGACCTCTTCTGCCACCATCTCTGAAAGTCAGCCCACCGTGGCTTCATCTTGCAACGCATCAACATCAATCCTGTCAAATTCACCTTCAGTTTTAAGTTCATCACTGGATTTCCCGGATGATCTCAGCAGCCTCTCTGTGTCTGAAGTTGGAGACTGCCTCAGAAATCTTAACATGGAGAGGCACGTTGATACATTTGAGGGCAACCTGATAGACGGAGAGATGTTGCTGACACTGAATGAACAGTTGTTGTCATCTCTTGGTGTAAGTAATATGTTTGAACAGAAAAAAATAATCAAGTTTATTCATGGATGGAGACCTAAGACAAGTTAAATTCTCGTGTTTCCCTCTTTATATTCGGTAATGTCTGTTACACTTTTGAGGGTGATTTCTGGACAGTATCATTGTAAGCATGTGAGACAATATTTAATTTGTACCTTTACAGTGCAGGATTGTAAAGTCCTAATTTTCACATTAATCGCTGCTTTATGAAACTTTGGTTGGTTGAAATCACCTTGGTTGTAAGCACAATATCTGTTGGGACCATGCCGAAGAACAAATCCGTCACTTATGTTTTACAAAGATATTTTTGTAATTACTTTTACCTTAAACCGTTTTAGTGATTTCTTAACTGTATTCAGACCGGGTTTTTGGTTTTCTTTGACCATTGACGATGGTGGGGAGGGCAGGGTACGAATTTCCCCTCCTCGACTAACTTATAAGTATTGAGTCACCCTTTCCCGTCACACTTTTTTCTTAAAAAAAAGCATTTTTTACCGTTTAAGGCGGCTTTTTGAGTGCTATGTTGCCAAGTGCCACTAGCCGTTGCTAAAAAAGCGTTTCTTTTCAATTGAGGTAGATTTTGAACCAGCTCCTTTTGTAAATTGGACAATATTTTGCTTTCACGCATGCGCATAAGCCAATTTTTTTCAGTTGGCTGATTCGTTTCCAATTTTTTTCTCGCTTCTGTTTCTTTCCTTTTTCTCTCCTTTTCTGTTCTCTTTATCTTTTTCCCTTTATCCCCTTTCTATCCACTGGAAAAGTTTTGGCCTCGGCCCTTCAAAAAACCTGGAAATGGAACATTGATCAACTAGGTGACTTGGTCAATTTTACCAGCAGGTTTGAACCCAAAATGGGCCAGGTGTTTTTTTTCTGGTATAGCTCAGCCAGAATTTCAAATATTCAGATATTCAAAATGGACACACGTATGGCTAGACCTGTCCTTGCTGTGTTAGCTGCTGATCAAAACAATCTGGTGTCTATAGAAAATGATGACGTCACAAGTTGTTCAATGTCTCCGGACTCCAACGTCGGCAGAATACGACTCTTGACACGAAATAGTTAAAGCTGACAGTGAAACTTAAACGGCTGGTAAAACTTCCAAATGTGTTTTCTTTAAGGTCTGCAACAGGACATGATGGCGTCGTTTTAGATGTGAATGATATCATGATTTCTGTGAGGCGCATTTTGTAGATACCCCATCTTGAATTTCACAGAAATTGATTAATCAATAAAGAATGCTCAATGATTTCAAATTCAAAACAATACGGGAAAAAGTCTAAATTTTTCAATAAAAACGACACGGGAAAAATTCAGAATATGGAAAACATGGTTGCTATCGAAACATCAACTTCAGTAGCCAAAACCAGCGTCATTTCAATTGTTTTCACACAAATTGTGGAGGCTTTTGCTTTTACAATCTTAAAAGTTGTAAATGGCTTAAGTCCGTGAGAAGAGAGTGTATCTTCTCCCCGAACGGCAGCGGTATTTGTTGAGGAACTAATCTAGTTTAATTTCGGTGGCTGTGAAATCCATCTATTGTTAAAGCTCAGTGACACTCGGGGTTATTTTTAGAGACTATTGAACACATTTGTGTATTGAAGAGGTGACGAATTAGAAAGACAATGAAATCCATCAAGTCATCTCGAACTTGAACTCATGTATTTCTCGATGCCTCTTAAAGATATAAAGACTGAACCAAACAAGAGTGAGAGATGACGAAAGTTAAACTCTCAGCTTACTCTCGATTGGCCTCTAGCTCGACTTGGCCACTCCCGTACGCCCTCGAATAGGTTAAATAAGCTCAAATTTTTATCCAAGATCATTGGAAGTTGAAATCATAGCTCTCGTTTTCCTTCAGCTCTCTTGAACTCTCAAGTCAAGATCAAGTCAAGATCAAGTCTGATCTTTGGCTCAAGCTTAAGATAGGGGTTTGCACGGTGTCTCTTGGGCCTTCTTCTCAGACATTTCGGTACACGGTATGTTCCTATTGAAAGTTTCTCTCGAGGGCTGTTGTCGCTTTCCGGGGTTCGCTATTAGGGAGAGGTCGTTCTTTCAGAAATTTACAGTATACCGTAAAGTTCTGATAATAAGCACTGGGCTTATATTTGTCCAAAAGGCTTTTTTGGTGGGCTCATTTTCGGGGAGGTTTATTTGGGGGGGGGGGGGGGGGAGTTTTGCACTCAAAAATGGTTCCGCTTATATGTGGAAGGGATTTTTCCTCTGAAAATAAGCCAGTTGCGTCTGAAAATGCTGTGCCAGAGGGAATGTGGGTAGGAGGTGGAGCAATTGAACCTCCGTACAAACTGACCATCTGTATGGTCCAAAGAAATACAAGCACAGTACAAGGAATGGAATTCGACAGAAAAACAATGAACATGCGATGGACTTTAAATTTTTTCGTTTTCTACAATGTGTTTTGTATGGCACTTTGTTGTGGTAAATAAACCCGCTGTTGTTGTAGGTACACTATTCAGATTGCTATTTCATAGTAGATAGGTAGAACAATACGGTAGTTTGCGTGGGGACTTATAATTGGAGGTCATTATGCCATAATCGTTTTTGGGAAGTAAACTTAAGATAAGCCCATGGGCTTACATATACATATCGCTTGCCAGTGCAGAGCTTGCCTTGATAATTTCCTTTTTTTTGTAGTGTGTTTTGAATTTTGCAGACAGTTTTTAATCACTTTTAGTAAAAAAGCCTTCAGTATACTGGTTTCTTCGACTGCTAAAAAAAAGTTGGACATTGAACAGTCCATATAAGGTATATTTTCTAGGCCTTGCATGGTCGTTGTTGTTGCGTAAAGTAACATGTACCTAGTTAAAATGGCTGGTTTATATTTCTTTTTTGCGGAATCTTGATCTTGGTCACATTTGGATATTTTTTGTGTTTAATTAAGCAGCTGGTTAGATAGACATCGAATGCCATGTATGATAACGTTAAAATCAAGCTTGCTTAAGTATACGTTCGAAACTTTGATCTGTAAACACAGAGAGTAGTATGTTTTTAACATCTTAGTTTTCAACTTGTATGGCAATGGCAATAAATCAGTCACTAATAAACACAGCTCCTTCATCTAAATTCTATATGTGGGCGGTAAAACGTTTCCCGGCGTTGCCCTCCTATGCAGGTTTTCACCCAAGTACAGTGGAACTAGATTAACGTCATCAAAGACATACGAAAAAGTCTATGTATAAAGCGGACACTTGAAAATAAAAACGAACGTTAAGGACTGACCTTTTTATTCGAAACAAAGATTAAAAAGTACGCAATTGATATGCAACAGAACAAACCTTATTCACTCTAACTCGTGCGTGTTCTCGTCACGCTCGGTCAAATGTCTCGCACCAAAACTAATGTTCCGTTTGTTTCAAAATCTCTTGTTCAAACGTGAAAGGGAGCGTGTCACTTGGGTCAGAGAGACGCACGTGCCAGTTGTACTGGGGATATTAACCGGTGTCCGTATTAAGCAGGCTAATGTTGCAGAGAACATATGAGGTTTTCGGCGAGACAAAAAAAACTGTCTTAAACTCGAGAACAAACGAAAAAGTAATAAGGAAACTTTTAACCATCGGGCGCTCTAATTCCATATTTTCGCCTTAGTAAAGGACGTTGCCTCCTTTTGTTACTGTGCGTACGTTCTGGGCAACTCGGGATATTCGGGTTTCTTAAGGAATTTGCCCGCTAAATCAACAACATTTTTTAGCGGTTTATGGTTATGTGGAAAAAGCAGATCTTAGCAAGGGCTTTCAGAATCCAAAAAGAAATTTGGGGGGTAACCACGCTTTCATCAGAGATAATTGAGCTTAAATTTGGAAAGAAATTGCTATACATTCTCTGTATTTTAACTCTTTTTTAGAATTATGGTTGCACATTTTTCTTTTTGGATTCCAATAACCCGTGATAAGATCTACTTTTTCCCCATAGTCATAACCTTTGCAAAAATACATCTCTATTAGGAGGCACCAGTCTTAAGGTGGCCAGAAAGGGTTATTTAATTGTTATAGTCCTTTTGAAACGAGGAATGATTACAAAGAAATATTTCTGACCATATGGGTAAACTATGAATATCTTGACAACTCTTTTGTCGGGCAATACTTTAAGGCTGGTTGTGACGTCATAGCCGTTACCATGGCAACACTAAAGGTCCACAAAAAGAACCTCCAAATATCAGTTTTTGCCAATTATCTGAAAAACTAAGTCGGTGACCTACCCTTTTAATTGCATTTTTGGAAAGCTCCCTAAGTTCTTCAACTACTCTGACAGTATGGCTAAAAGTAATTCAGTAGCACTTAAGTTATATCGAAAAAGTCATTTTTATAATTACAAAAAAATTCCACTGAATAACTTTCCTCCAAACGCTACTATTTGAATTGGCACTCTTAATCTTACGTTCATGCAAAAATCAGGATGGGTCACCGAACAATATTTAAGGATGTGTCATGCACGTGTTATTTCCGGTTTGCATGATTTTACGCGGCATTTTAACTTCCGGTATTTTGTGCGCTCGACTTATAATAGAAATTTGGATTCATTAGCCAAAGCGCGTGCACGTGAAATGAAAATACTTAAATAAAACTGAAATTAATATTGAGTCCGCCCGGCTTGAGCGTGCCGAGCTCAAAGATTAATTGCATCTTCCGCCGCTTTCGACTGGTGTTGCTGCCGCTGCATTGCTTGACTCCGCAGTCCCTGATGTCATCTATAGTGTGGTTGGCGGAGTTGAAGTGCTCAGCTACAGGACGCCCAGGAGACCGGTTGCGAATGCTACGCTGGTGTTCACTGAAGCATTCCCGTAGGCGCCTTCCGGTCTCACCGATGTACATGCTAGTGCAACGGCGGCAAGTGATGCAGCACACCACATTCTCAGACTGACAGGTGAAGTGATTTTGGATGGTGTGTGAGCTCTTGGGCCCATGTGGAACAGTCTGAGAAGTAATGTACTGGCATGTCTGACAGCGGGGACGACGGCAGGGAAAAGAGCCAGCATCATGGGGCCTCTGAGAGCCGCTAGTGGAGTGTACTAGGAAATCCCGAAGATTCTTGTCGCGCCGATATGAGACGAGGGGCGGCTCAGGGAATATCCCACGTTTCTCAGGATCAGTTGATAAGATGTTGAAATTCTCTAAGAGGATCTTTCTCGTTACAGTGTTGAAAGGATGGTAAGTAAGTACTAGAGGTACTCTGTCAACATTGGTAACACTGGGGACAATGCCTCGTCACGTGAGATGGTTGTGACCCTCTGAATATCATTATGCAGTTGCGGTTCAGGATAGCCCTGTTGTTTGAAAAAGGTCAACATCCCCTCAGCTATTTCAGAAAAGTCGACATCGTTAGAACATATCCGTCGGAGACGTAGAAACTGGCTGTATGGTGTTGCTTGTTTGCAATGACGTAGATGGAATGAAGTGTAGTGCAGATAGTTGTGTGTGTCAGTCTCCTTGTAGTGTATGGACACCTGTATTCTATTCGGTTGGTGATTGCCAGCTTAATGTCGAGGAAAGGCGCGACAAGAAATGTTGGCGCGACAAGAATCTCCGGGATTTCCTAGTACACTAACTATTTTATCCATCGCCCTCGATGCGAATATCTAAAAAAGAGCTTCAGCTACAGAGGGAAATACTTATGGAATTACTTGACAAAAGATGCTAAGATTGCCTCTTCCTTGCACTCCTTCAAAGCTGCTTTGCGTTCGAGTTTTTTTTAATCATAAATCCTTAATAATTTAGCGTTTTGCCATCAGTTAGTTTAGACTTTAAGTACTTTCTAGTAGTTTTTCTCCTTTGTATTTTGCATTTTGTATTTTGTATTTTTACTCACGGTTACTCGAAAAGCAGCCCAGCTGAATGTATTTTTTACCGTGATAAAATAAAGGCTTTGTTATTATTATTATTATTATTATTATTATTATTATCATTATTATTATTATTATTATTAGAACCTGCACTGCTTTAAACGGCATTTTTTAACAGCTTTGCCGTTACTACTTTCTGCCAAATTATTTCACAAAGAGAACGGGCGATTGCTTATGTAGATAGAATAAATTGTCCACGGTCGCGGTCATTTAAGAAGCTTATGTTCGTGGTGGTAAACTATAAGACATGAGTGAAAGACGTTTTCATCCAATTTGAGCTGTTATAACTGTAGATATAAAGAGGAATCAGGGTCAAAATTCAGTTCCTAATAAGGACAGGCACACTGTGTTAAGGACAGGCACACCGTATTAAGGACAGGCACAGCGTAATAGGGACAGACACAGCGTAACCTCGTCCCCAGGGTCTTCTCGCTTTTGAAAATGGCGGCGGCTCGGGAGAAGACCCTGGCACACAGCAGATCACGTGTCTCTAAACAGTCACCATCCAAACATCGTTTTCACTGTCGAGGTAAACACCGACCACTTCAAGTTCAACTGCGGAGTCTACAAGAAACCAGGAAAACTACCAGCGCATTGGAAATCAGAAATCCCCACCAAATGGAAAGTAAATCAGTTATATTACTGGCGCTATTCACAGAGCTAAGGGCATATCTTCCAATTTGGACAGCAACATCAAAACACTGGAGTAAGCCTTTCTAAATGCGGGATGCGCCAAGCCTTTTATTTCTCACACGGCGAACAGTTTTCTGAAAGACTCACGCGACTGAGATGACAACTTTTTTGAGGGGCCTAAAAAGATTTTCATCGAGCTCCTCTACTACACACGAGTAGAAATGAAACACTAAGCAAAAGTTTTATCTCCAAGCATCTATCTCAACAATTTCACGGGTTTCAAAATAAACTTTCATCGTCCTTTGGAAAAAAGCCTTTCAGTTTGAACAAACAAGTTCATTCTTACGTGACGAGACTTTTCCTGTCGGGAATCACTTAAAACATATAAAAATATGCATGTAGCGGACGGTCTTTTACCCTGAAGTTGACTTTTTCGTTTTTTCAACTTTTGTTAACCTTGTAAGTAGTATTTTAAATCTTAAGCGATTATTATGAACAAAGTTTTCTTTCATTTTAATGGTTGTCACATTGAGACAACAATCAGAATGTCTGTAAACAAACATCTTCCCTACATACAAACATCCTCTAAACTCAATTCCTGTGCAGCTGCATCCTTTTTCCGCAGGCAAGGATTATGGGAATTTTGGTTTTCAGTCCCCCTCGCCTGTTATGCCTTTGCCTGTCCCTAATACGGTGTGACTGTCCTTGATACGCTCTGCCTGTCTTTAATACCGTGTGCCTGTCCCTAATACGCTGTGCCTGTCCTTAATACGGTGTACCTGTCCCTAATACGCTGTGCCTGTCCTTAATACGGTGTGCCTGTCCCTAATACGCTGTGCCTGTCCTCAGCACGGTGTGCCAGTACCTAATACGCTGTGCCCGTCCCTAATACGTTGAGCTGGCCTTTCATTGTGCCTGTCCCTATTAGGAACTGAATTTTGACCCTGATTCCTTTTTATAAATATGATACCGTTCAAGCATGCGGATGAAACGAATCGCGGTACGAGTTTAGCATGCGGATGAAACTGACGTCGTTGGATGATTATAAATAAGTCAAAGCTTAAGGTACATATATACATAATTCAAGAGTAAGTCTTTCTTGGTCGGTATATTACGTACAGGCCTATTTCCGTTTCAACTGAAAATCGTCGACGCTGATCATTTCGTTTACTTCCACATGGAATATGTGTTCGAAGTGTTTATATAGCTAAACAAATGTTTGAAAATATCGTCTGGATCGCAAATCCTTGCACTCTGAAGACGTTCGTTGAGCGTTTCCCTCTTCCACAACTGGTACAAGTCGAAAACGGAATCTACAATGAAGACGATGCTAAGACGCTATCAGGAGGCCAGATGCTTACTCTACATTTCACCAAACGAACTGACAAGTTCCTCGCAAAAGCGTCTGCAACGAAGGCGTTTTTCATTCCAGTAAATTGTCCATGCAAGGTCGAAATACTTCCTACAATATGTGAGGACAGATACTACAGTGTGCAAGAGATTGTCGATAGCACTTCTGTTAAATTCATTCGCGTAGTTCACGACAGTCCGCCTTCACTGCGGTTAAAAGCAGGAGACATATTGGAGCTGAAGAAGACTGTCGAAGAAAACCGCGAAAAGTTTATTGAATGTGAGTTTTATGACAAGACAAGGGACACAGTGAGACTTCCTTTGGAGTTCAAAGCTGCCTTCGAGCCTTTAGCCAGACCAGAGCAGTATCATCTTCAGGACGTTTTAACCTCCGTTAAACTTCCAGCTCGAGTAAAATTTACCTCTTCTGATGCAACCGTGATACAGGATGTAAACACGGTGGTTGACTTGCTTTCAATGGGATCGCTTGTCCTAAAAGCTGTCCATGAGGAAACGACAATTATTGCCACGACTCGTGTGGATAATAAGGTCACCGTTTTATTGATTCCGACTGATTTGGACGTAAGCGTGTGTCCTGCAGAAGGAGCTATAACGGGCGACGAGACATACGCCAGATTCTGCAAGGAAATCCACGACGGCGCTTATTTGGAAAAAGTCGATCTCTCGGGTATAAATGCTTTTAGAGTGAGCGATGAACCTGACTTAGAGGTGCTGTACGATTACACGGATGTAAAGCCCGCCATCCCTCCGCGCAGCTCAGGAGACTTGCAGTCAGAAAGTGGTGATTCAGATTCTAGTGAGGCGTATGTAGACGTACCCCCTCCAAGACCTCCAAAATCACTAAATCCCAAGCGACCTCTTATGCCTCCGAAACCGCCACGGCAGACGCCACCCCGGCAGCCTCAGCATGAAGACAGAGAATGTGATGAAGTTTTCATAGGGACCAATGAAAATGCAACCAGTTGGGCGGATCAGTGCGAGGTGCCACCACGTCCTCCTCCTCAAACTTTGTCTTTCCAGACTAGTTCGACGACAACAACGGGCGACGTTGCAAACAACAGTTATGACAATGTACAGCCCGATAAAAACTCGCCTAATTCAGAAGAGGATGACAAGATACCAATTTCGTCTGTTCAAACTGAACATACAACAATGACAGCTGACAATGATTTAGATGACGAGGATGACGGTCTCTATGGTGAAGATGATGATCGCGATCATGACTCTTTCGCCACGGATGACCATAACACAGACTCTGATCACGATTATTTATATCCGGATCTACCGGTTATTAACGGCGAAAGCACACCCAACCCTTCACAAGGGAAGCTACCCCAAAGTAAAAAGAGTACATTGAAGAAAAAAATTACAGGGTTGTTCAAGAAGGCCACTTCCAGATCACCTAGAACCACAGAAAGCCAACCTATTGCTTTTCAACGGACCTCTCCTGCCAACATATCTGAAAGTCAGCCCATCGTGACTTCATCTTGTAACGTATTAACATCAAGCCTGTCAACGTCACCTTCAGTTTTTAGCTCATCACTGGATTTCCCGGATGATCTCAGGAGCCTCTCTGTGTCTGAAGTTGGAGACTGCCTCAGAAAACTTAAAATGGAAAGGCACGTTGATACGTTTGATAGCAACCTGATAGATAGAGAGATGTTACTGACACTGAATGAAGAGTTGTTGTCATCTCTTGGTGTAAGTAATATGTTTGAGCAGAAAAAAATAATCAAGTTTATTCATGGATGGAGGCCTAAGACAAGTTAAGTTCTTGTGTTTCCCTCTTTAGATTCTGTAATGTCTGTTACCCTTTTGAGCGTGATTTCTGGACAGTATCATTGTAAGCATATGAGACAATAGTTTGTACCTTTACAGTGCAGGATTGTAAAGTCTTAATTTTCACATTAATCGCTGCTTTATGAAACTAGTATACGTCTTGTACCTCAATACCTTTGTCGTAAGCACAATATCTGTTGGGACCACGACGAAGAGCAAATCCATCGCTTATGTTTTACAAAGATATTTTTGTAATTACTTTTACCTTAAACCGTTTTAGTGATTTCTTAACTGTATTCAGACCGGGTTTTTGGTTTTCTTTGACCATTGACGATGGTGGGGAGGGTAGGGTACGGATTTCCCCTCCTCGACTAACTGACAGTAAAACTTAAAAAACTTCTCAAATGTGTTTTCTTTAAGGTCTGCAACAGGACATGATGGCGTCGTATTAGATGTGAATGATATCATCATTTCCGTATCAAGCATCTTGTAGATGCACCATGTTGAATTTCTTTATTTTTCCGAAACTTCAGAAAATCACCAAAATTGATTAATCAATAAAGAATGATCAATGATCTAAAATTCAAAACAATACGAGAAAAAGTCAAAATTTTTCAACAAAAACGAGAAAGGGGAAAAAATCAGAATATGGAAAACATGGCTGCTATGGAAACATCAACTTCAGAAGCCAAAACCAGCGTCATTTCAATTGTTTTCACATAAACGTGGGAGGCTTTCGCTTTTACAACCTTAAAAGTTGTACTTAAAAGTTGTAAATGGATTAAGTCCGTGAGAAGAGAGTGTACCTTTTCTCGGTACAGCAGCGGTATTTGTTGTGAAATCCATCTATTGATATAGCTTAGTGACGGACGGGGTTATTTTTAGAGACTATTGAACACATTTGTATTTTGAAGAGGGAAGGAATTAGAAAGGCAATGAAATCCATTGAAGCCCCGCTAGTAATGACCCCGTAATTCCTGATTTAGTAGTGTTTTTTCTTTCTTTGCTAATTTTAAGGAGTTCGTTACTCTAGGTGACGTGGTTCGCTGCCAACTGGTTGCAAAAACGTAAACCGTATATGGGTAGCCTACTCATGTTAGTAAAATGGCCTTAAACGGGATAAGGAAATTTATGAGTTTGAGTTAGAGGTGGGCAGGAGTTAACTTCCGTCATCCTCGAAGCTAGCCCCAGCTCAAATCGAACTTAACTCAAAGTCATCTCGAACTTGAACTCATGTATTTCTCGATGTCTGTTAAAGATATAAATGCTGACCCAAACAAGAGTGAGAGATGACGAGAGTTAAACTCTCAGCTTACTCTCGAGTGGCCTCTAGCTTGGCTTGGCGACTTCCGTACGCCCTCGAAGTTTAAATTATAGCTCTCGTTTTCCAGCAGCTCTCTTGAACTCTCAAGGATTAAAGTCTGGTCTTTGGCTCGAGCTTAATATAGGGGTTTGCACGGTGTCTCCTGGGCCTTCTTATCAGACATTTCGGTACAAGGTACTGATCTTCCTATAGAACGTTCATCGAGGGCAGTTGTTGCTTTCAGGGGTTCGCTATAAGGGAGAGGTCGTTCTTTTAGGTGGGCTCTTTTTTTGGTGGGTTCATTTTGGGGAGATTTATTTTCTGGGGGAGTTTTGCACTTAAAAATGGTTCGGCTTATATGTGGAAGGGATTTTTCCTCAGAAAATAAGCCAGGATTTTGCGTCCGAAAATACTGCGCCAGAGGGAATGTGGGTACGGCGTGGAGGAATTGAACTTCCGTACAAACTGACTATCTGTATCCGGTCCAAAGAAATACAAGCACAGTGCAAGGAATGGAATTCGACAGTAAAACGATGATCTTACTTTAGGACTTTAAATTTTTCTCGTTTGGTACAATGTTTTTTGTATGGCACTCTGTCGTGGTAAATAAGCCCGTTGTTATTGTAGGTACACTATTCAGATTGCTATTTCATAGTAGATAGGTAGAATAATACGGTAGTTTGTGTGGGGACTTAACTTGTTCTTGGGATGTAAACTTAATATAAGCCCATGGCTTATATTTGGGGGGTTTATTACCAGGGTGGGCCAGGCTTTTTGCAAATGAGATTGAGGGGGCTTATATTCGGGAGGACTTGTTTTCGGGGAGGGCGGATTATTGTCGGAAATTTACGGTATTTTTATATATATCGCTTGCCAGTGCAGAGCTTGCCTTGTTATTTTACTTTTTTGTAGCGTGTTTTGAATTTTGCAGACAGTTTTAACCCCTTTTAGTGAAAAAGCCTTCGGCATACTGGTTTCTTCGACTCAGTACTAAAAAAAGATGGACATTGAACAGTCCATATAAGGTATATTTTTTAGGCCTTGCATGGTCGTTGTTGTTGTGTAAAGTAACATCTACCTTGTTAAAATTGCTGGCTTATATTTCTCTTTTATGGAATCTTGATCTTTTGGTCACATTTGCAGATTTGTGTCTTTAATTAAGCCGCTGGTTAAATAAGCATCGAATGCCACGTATGATAACGTTAAAATTAAGCTTGTTAGTATACTTTCGAAACTTTGATCTGTAAACACAAAGTAGTATGTTTTAAAATCTTAGTTTTCACCATGTATAGCAATGGCAATAAATGTCACCAATAAACACAGCTCCCCCATCTAAATTCTATATGTGGGCGGTAAAACGTTTCCCGGCGTTGCCCTCCTATGCAGGTTTTCACCCAAGTACAGTGGAACTAGATTAACGTCATTAAAGACACACGAAAAAGTCTATGTATAAAGCGGACACTCGAAAATAAAACCGGCAACTCTTAGCGACACTCGTTCGATTTCGGTTTAATATGTTTTTTTTTAGAAGATTGTTATCGGTAGGTAAGATGAACGTTTATTCGTTTGTCTCACGATGGAATCGCTTTGAGTTGTTGATCACGACGTTTCGACTGCAATACTGCTAGTCTTCATCAGGCGATGAGGTCAATTGTTTACGTGTCGCTATTTGTAGCATGATGGTTCGCTGCTATTGGTGCATTTCGATCCTCATTATTATTCCGACTATTAGATGTTGTTCCCTCACAGGTCCGCTTTGTGGTTGGCCGGCTGTTATACTTTCTGATCGTAGGTATCCAAGCTTCTGGAATTTCGATTCCACTATCTCTGTTGATGTTATTAGAATGAAGTCTTATATGGATAGCCTCTTTGACCCTACGTGTGTACCAGTGAGGGTCACGATCAATAAACTTAACTTCTTTCCAAATAAGAAGATGCCGCGTTTCGTTAGCGTGTTCCGAAACTGCGGAGGGTTTTGTACGAGCAAGCCGTATATCTCTGTCCTGTTCTTTTATCCTGTCTTGCATCGCTCTCCCTGTTTCCCCGATGTATACTTTGCCGCACTCGCATGGAATTTTATAGACGACACCGTCTTGTTTAGTTGGTTCAAGGGTGTCTTTCGGTCGCACTAAGTGAGACCTAAGAGTTGTGTCTGATTTGAAGACGGTGCGTACGCCTTGTTGTAGGCAGCGGCGAAGAACCTCTGATACACCTTTTATGTAGGGTAGAACCACAGTAGATTTAAATTCCTGCGTAGGTTCTTTGTTGGCTGTTGGTCTTGTAGTCTTTGTAAGCTTTCGTACAAATGAAAAAGGATATCCGTTCGAAACAAAGGGGTATAGAATGGTCTATCCAAAATGATGCGTCTCGGAAAATATCAGCCGAGTCTCGAAATCTCGGCATTCAAAATAAGAGTCTCGGAATCTCGGGCTCGCTACACCTTGAACCGTCTCGAAGTCTCGAATTTGTATAATTTGGCTCTCAGAATCTCGAAAATTGCACCAGATATTAAGCTATATTAGCACGGAGTTCACAGTTCAAGGAGCAAACAAAGCAAGTGCTAAGTCTATTTCTGTTTGCAGCGACACATAACCAACCCGTAATGAATGAGAACATCCGTACATATTTAAGCTAAATCAGCTATTAGGAAGAACTTCATTGTCCTTTTTATTACACATGATTTACTTAGTTCAAGGCTTTGCTGACAACGTTGCAGACTACTCATTATCGTTCAGACCTTCGGCGCTAAGCACTGGTGTGTCCCATTTGTTTTAAACATCGAGCTAACATGCTTCTAACTGAGCGATTCATATACTGCCTTTTAAACAACTGACGTTTCCTTTGGTGTATTTTTGTACAATTAAATATAAGATAACTGCTAATAGATAAATTAGACGCAAGTTGGGAAATTTAGCTGAACTTTTATCCACAAACAATTTTCTCCGGGCTCAGCTGCTTTGAATCTTTGAGCTCTACCGACGTTTGCACAAACCAAGCTATCTCACGCTGTTAAAGACCAACAAAATAGTTACATACCGTTCTCACTTTTGTTAGTAAATTCCACCACCTCTGCCCTTTCCACTGAGTTTTGATTGGTGATCACCTATCCCTCCCCTGGCGCTGCCTCTTGACCTTAGCTAAGAAACCATGCTCCTTGTTGCCTCTCCACCCAAGTGTACATTTTGTACCAACGAATTTTTAGAGAAAGATTTAATCACGGATAGCCTCGACTGCCATCCTTCTAGTAACAGTACAGGCACCTACAGCTGCTTCATGTCATGGAAACATTTATGTGAAAGCACAATGGCATAGCACGTACTAAGTAAGTGACAAGTCCCCCCTTTTGTTGTACAGCCTTAAATAACACACTGTTCCACTTTGGCTGTATGTCGTTTGTCTCACGAGATGTAGTCACGAAGGTGACTGCTTAGTCTGTATAGCTAGTCGACTGTTTATAAATGTGTGACCACATATAGCACGTTACCTGGTTGCGATTGCGGAATCTTTTTACTGTTAGGACCTATTTCTTCATACGTCTGCTGTAATACCGACGCTGACCGTAGGTTATGTGCGTTGAAGGTATTTCAAGTTCATTACCAGAGCGTTATCCCTCTTGATTAAATAGTCTTATGTCACTAGAACGGGTCAAAAGTTGCAAATGCTCATTGTTTTACTCCCGGAATCTGTGAGGGAGTGGAAGAGTGCGGCCTTTATCAGTTTTCCTTGTGGGAACCAGCCAAACTTTTCGGTGTTTGCAGTACCTTTGTCGCAAACCAGAGCCAGGCAATGATGATATAATTCATCGCTTCAACGTGAAAATCGTCATCCAAATAAGACCACAGGTCACTTCTCATGGCTTCCTCCTGTACAATTTTCTCTTTCCTAACCAGACCATGCAGGCCATGAGACGTCATGAGACGTCTCGCTACTCTCGCTGACTCTGACATGTTTTACTGTCTTTTTCTTTTTTCCATTTCTTTTGGTCTTTCTTTTTCTTTTTCCTGTAGCCAACGAATTCATTTCTTTTTAATACACGCTTTTGAGACAGAATTTGTAAGGCCTTTGTGCAAAATATTGAGTGACTTAACTTGAAATACAGTATTTGCCGGTTAATACGCACACTTCTCTCTGACTCAAGTGACACGCTCAGATACAAAGTTAAGTGGCTTTATGTACACTGGTTATCTTCACACGGTACGTTTTCATTGTTATATCCGTTTTCATTTTTTTTAAATAGATTACATTGAGACTATTGAGCCGAGTTGCGCACGTTTCAAAATGAACATATGCTTTAGAGCAAGTAATTGGACGTGTTGACCGAGCGTTGAGCTTCTCATTAGTTAAGAACGGATGATACGGGCACTAACGCGACGCGCTTTAGTGGTTCCACTGTGCCATTTTAAAGCAGCAAAAAGTATTCGTATTCTTTTATTAATAAAGCTTTCTATGCGGGGTAGAATGATTACGTCTACATTCACGCGCAATTAAACTTACCCTCTGCACGCTGCTCTTTCCGTGACGTTTTTGCTTCGATTTCCTTATAACAGTTTCATTATCTGTGCTTACATCAGTGCTATCCTCGTCTATAATTTTTTTAGGCCAAATAGAACATAGTCAAATTATTCTTTACTGCTGTCTAGCTTTTTGAGGTTATGCACCTTTCCCTCAGGTTTAGTAAGTCATTTTCCCGCCAATTTTGTTTCGCATATTTGCCAACCCTTATATCACCCCCTCCCGCTTATATTCAGCTTTACGTCAGTTCTAAGAGATTACCGTATTAGCCTGTATAACAGGTCTTAAATAAACGCCTGCTTTGTAGGCTAGAGCTTATAACCTTATATGCTAGTGCCAAAATTACTATACTCCCAAGAATACGCCAATTCATCTATTTCAGATCCTGAACTTTGTCAGCGTTGTAGGTCCTCTAAAACACTTCATATGATTACACAATTATTCATTTTGTTCTCTTTGAATGATAAAACCCCACGTGATTCCTGATTTTCAATGGCATCATTTGCGGCACAGGATCATTTCCGGAGATGTCATTTATTTAGAGCTTCACTCCCACAGTTCCACGTGTGCATGTTGCTCTTTTCACAGATCATTGAGACGCAAAGTATAAAGCTATAAAAGGTCATAAAGGTATAACTGTATAGCTAGCCGTTTATTATTTCAGTTATAAGACTCATGCAATCACAATCTTCGAGTACATGATGGTTACAAACAGAGTAACCTTGGAACTTTTTTAGTACAAACGCTAAACCAACATCAATGTGTAACATTCCTCGCTATTCTTGTGGCTTGTCGCCAAATTTCCTGTTGAGTGTTAGACCAGGTATTCTCTTTAGTTGACCTTAGTTTTGTTCATAGCTTTCCAACCTTCCAATTTATCGATCATTTCAAGTACAAACAGAAAAACGATGTGACCAATATTGCAACACCTAAAATAACCATCAATAATTAAATAATGAAACCAGAAAAGCTAGCGGCTATAATTACACTGCAGTAATACAGGTAATAAGCTACAATAGATTTACTCACCGTCCTTGCGCTTTCGCCGCTTTGACTCCGCACCGCTTTCTTCTTCCATTGTAACCCCCTCGCGTGTTCCTTGGACCGAAGCTCACCGTCGCTTTCACAAAAAGACCACAAAAGCAGAACGCCAAGCTTCCTAAGCTTTCTTTATGTTTCCCAACGGAGTTATAAGAAACAGACCAGACAGACCAGACCAGACAATCGAATCATTAGTTTATTAGTAACTAGCCTGGCTAATAAGTAGTGGTACGTTATCCAATAATTGCGACTGGTTGGGTACTTTGCTTTACTATAAGTTAATAACTTTAATAAAACACCAGGTTCGAGCTTCTGTGAGTTCCGAAAGCCTGAAAGCGCGTGATAGCCGCCTTTATTGCTTTCTATCAGATTATCGAGCTCGGATTTTTGATTCAGCGCGTCTCGGGCTCGTATTTTCGGAGGACCCAGTCTCGGGCTCGGATTTCACAAACAGACGGAAGTCTCGGGCTCGCATTTTAAAACATGGGTCTCGGCGTCTCGGCGAGTCTCGGATTTTACCATTCTATACCCCTAAACAAGTACCGATGAGAAATGTTTCTTTTCTTTAGAGATAGCTGATGGTTTTGATGTGAGGTGTTTGGCTCGGTCGTATAGACACTTAACAATACCACGTTTCACTGACTGAGGATGGTGTGAATCATAGGCTAGGTATTGATCAGTGTGGGTGGGCTTTCTGTAAACAGTGGTGGTGAGAAGACCGTTTGAATCCCTTGAAACTGACGTGTCGAGAGAGGTGGTAGTGTTATCTTTCTCGATTTCCATGGTAAAACGAATAGTAGGCTGTTGACTGTTTAGATGTTGTAAAAAGCCGTCTACATAGTCTTTACCTAAGACTGTAAAAGTGTCATCTACATATCGCTTCCAGATCTTAGGTTTATAGGTCGCTGTTGCTTTCGCCCGTTCCTCAAACTCTTCCATGTTAAGGTTAGCAATAACCGCAGAGACAGGGCTCCCCGTGGCTGCTCCGTCTTTCTGTTCGTAAACCGATCCGTTGTATTGGAAGTACGTGGATCTTAAGACAAAGTTTAAAAGGTCGGCAATTTGTGTAGGTGTAAGGTTTGTACGGTCGGCAAGACCGAGATCGTTTTCTAGTTTTTTTTGCATAATGCGGCCTTTACGGCACCCTGGATCGGCACGTTCGTAAATAACGATTCTACGTCAAAACAGTACCATGACTTCAATTCTTGTATTCGCTCATGGCTGATGGTAAACACAAAAATTGAGAAGAGCTGGCAACTGTGTAGTCTGATTTGCCTGTCAACGGGGACAGGATGTCAGCTAAGTGAGCCGACAAATCGTAAGCGAAGGTGTTTACACACGATACAATAGGTCCTAATGGTCGGGCTTGTGTATCTTAGGTTGACCATTTATCCTAGGTGGCTGTTTGTGCCTACGTTTGATTTTGTTGCAGACTGACAGTTTCTGAAAGATGTCCACTTCGTTTTAAGGTAAGAAGCTTTTCAGTAAGTTTTTGGCTAAGTCGGTCCGTTGGATCTTTATTAAGGAGTTGATATGGACCTGTTTCAATGAGTGTTTTCATTTTATCATGGTATGTGTCGGTGACAACACTGGCGCGACCTTTGTCCAGTATTGCAGTATTGCAGCAGCAGTATTGCAGTATTGCAGTTGAAACGTCGCGATCAACAACTCAAAGCGATTCCATCGTGAGACAAACGAATAAACGTTCACTATGTCTTACCTATCTTACACCACGATGAACATTATAATAAACACATCTTTAATGACAAGATTGTTATCGCCGCACAGTGATAGTGGATGGAGAGGAAATCACTCTTGATATACTAGATAGAGCTTGCAGGGTAAGTAAGAGCCTATACACACCTAGAAAACAATGAACCCCTCCTGAAATCAAAGGAGTACCACAGCTAGCTAGCCTACATCCATCTTAAGCGAAAGAAAATGAAGCTACCAAAGATGATATGTTTTTGACTATCATTGCAGAATGATGAATATGGCTTTGTTACTTCGCAATTTCATAGATGCTGGTAGAGAGGGAGATGGTTTGCACATTTTAAGATCTATCAAGTTATTCCTGTTACATTTTCGACAGTATGGCTCAGTGTAGTCGCCTGCTGTATGGAGGTTTTTGTAATTACAATATCCAACATTGCACCGGCCATCCTTCAAATATTTTTTTGAAACGCGATGTACTCCTTAGGCTCAGTCTCCAGCCGTGAGTGTCTTGATGCGCCTGAAAATTGCGATTTCATCGTCATCTACTCCATGGCTGACAGGAAAAGTTACATTACAGTTCCACGCTACAAAGAAATGATTGAAGAATCACGTGATCGAGCAAATGAGGGCCCAGTCCCCTTTCTTCTTATAGGAAACAAAACTGACTTGGAAGAGCATCGCACCGCTGCGAAGAGTGAAGGACAAGCTTTGGCGAATAGATACGAGTGGTTATTTGGTGAAGCATCTGCGATTTAATTCGCGAGATACGAGCGCGGAGGCGAAAAGTAAGCCCGCCTGAGTTCCCGTCACATTTGCTGAATAATCTGCGGCACTCTAGTTGCAGTGACATTGACAGTCAGACGGATGAGAGCGCGTCAGAATGTAAAAAGAAGCGCACCGTGAAAAAGAAACTGAGCGACTCAAATATTCATTATAAGAGAAAATTGTTTGGCGCATGGCAGTAACCTTTTCGCACCAAACAGCACGCGATACAAGGAAAGAAAACATTCCTAAAAATCGTGACGCAAATGGCACTTCTCAGATGCTTTTGCTTCAATTCACTCTTTGAGGTTTTTCCACGAGGTTTGTAGTTAGAACCGCATCATTTGAAAGGGTTAGCAGTCTTTACATTTGGAGAAGCATTTAAGGGTTTTTCGTTCATTTTATCCAATTTGCTAGCTCAGTTTGAATTGGTGATCCAACGAGGACGTTTAAATTTTTGTGCTAGCTGAAAGAGGGTCTGGAAAAGATTAATATCTGTTTTTTTCTACCCTGAATGAACAATGGAAAGGATCTAAGAACGATCCGGAGCCAGATTCAGACATCAATCCAAATTATTCACCTTCGACATAGATTGTTTTGATTGAAATCTTAGACTCGTTTGATCCGGATTTCGATTGGCTAAAACGAGCGCTGCCTAAATACTCGAAGAGCTTCCAACTCATTGCAGTCGCGTCCTATGTTTTTGGGACACCAAATTAAGGGATAGGACTAAGTGTTCATGTTGTGGAGGTCTCCGTTGCAGAGGGAGATTTTAGCTGAATTTTGGTCTCTTTGGGACCAAGCAAGCTGTCTGTTAAAGAGAGATATTCGTAAGAAAAGGACGGACTGCATAAGTAATCAGTAGATTGCACGAACAGTCAGAAAATTAGCTGACTATTGTCAAATAACGATATCAACCTTTGTGGTTCAGGCAAATTATCCAAGCGGGGATTCCTTTTTTCACCAAAGGGTTCATTTGCAAATGGCATTCTGCAACTACAATATACATTTTCCCTACAGTGTTTAAAGATTTCTTTCATATTGTAATGTAAAAATATTTACTGCCACCTGTTATACGTAATCCTTTTGATCCATATTAATCTATCGTAACTGAATGAAGACGTGTATCGATTAAATGATATGTGATGTATGTTCCGAATAAAAGCCTCACTCTTGTTGTTGAAGCAGTGTGGAAAATTGAAATTGCGGTATTTATCTACTTACTTAATCCATTTCGTCCCAGGGTGACATAGGGCGCTTACAGTTGCCTTCCTTCTCTCTCTCTCTCTCTCTCTCCTGGGCGATGTTCTTTGCCTCTCCCCAAGTCTAATTATAATCGCATGTTTAACCCTTTAAGCCTCAATAGTGATCAGCATCAAATTTCCCTTGATGATATCAGTGCCTTATAACACACACAGGTCATGAGAATTAAGAAAATGATCACCAAAAATGAATTGTCTTGATGTTTAAGCACGTTCTCCCATCTGGTCCTCAACAAAATGTATAGAGACCCGTAAGGAGAAATTGCATAATGATGCTGGGGCTTAAAGGGCTAACAAATGCCTCCGCACGTCGCTTCGAAGTTTTCTCCATCAACGCGGCGACTTTTCAACCATCTCTTGCATACTCCAGTGTTTCATTTTTGGAAAGGATAACACTTGAGATTTGCCGTAGATACTTTAAAATTCCAGGGGGATCCGTCCTGAGGTTCTAGCCCTTACTCTTTTACATACTAATTTTAATCGAAATGGTACTCCTTCCATATACCAAGAACAAAAATTGAACCTTTTTCTTACCTCAAAGATTTGCCTAAAACTCTAGGTCGTCGCGAACTACTTAGTCTCTCAAAGGCTGAAAGCTTTCGTGTATTTCTGCATTGTAATTTCTGCGAATATTTGGCAAACATTTTTAGTAGTTTTGTAGGTACAGCCGCTATCTCTTTCAGTTTCAGTTGAATTCGGAGACCCTTTAAAATATTCGTAATCCGCTAGAACGGAAAAGGCACCCCTTTCCAGCGATCACATTGCTGAGCACCATTTACAAACAAATTAACTACAGAGTCGACTGGATAAATGCAAGAACAGCAACAACCGTGACTTTATTAGACACAACACTTACAGGAACTCTGAACCTAACATTACGAACACTAACTCGACACCTGTTACTACTGCAACTATAGCTTACATCAAAGGGACTTCTGAAATCATCGTACGAATCCTACAACCCTACAACATCCGTGTTGCTCACAAACCTATCACTACTTTGTGACAATTGTTGACAAACGTTAAGGACGGAGACCAAACAAGCGATAGACATGCATGCTGCAAACTTAAGCAGTGTGCCGACCGAGTTCGCAGCAGAATACAATAAAGATGAAGTCCTCGAAGGCAAATTTCGTACCTTGAACTTTTCGCCTTCCACCAAAAAGACAACTGAGGGTTCATTTGAACTTTTTCTTTCAATTTATAGATATTAGATTGTTTTTCTTAAGTTTAAAACTTCGACACTATCGAACAATCGTTTTGCGAAATAAGCTTAAGCTTTAAAAAAAAACCTCTTTTTCACAAGTGACGATGGTAATGCAATTTCCCGCCAAGAAAAACGCTGGTTCCTTAAAAGCCCCACGCGGTTTCTCGCCAAGAAAAGGTGACATTGTCCACCCCTCGTCGGGTTTCCTTGGGACTCCCCTCCGCCTCCCTAAGAGTCTGTACGGACGTAAGGACGTACGGACGTACGCACGCTGACATCACAACCAAAATTTCTCGGATCGATAGGTTACCAAATTTCCTTACCCGTAGTGCTACGCTCTGCAGCCTTCGGCCGCAAAGGAGCTCCGCTCTCAACAGTCGCATTGCTGAACACCATTTACAAACAAACCACAGAATCGACTGGGACTTTGCTAAATGCATTACCTACAGTACGGACTACTATCAACAAATCACTCTGGAAGCTGGTTTACTTACTTAGAGCAAACACCACTGAACCGTTGCCAGCAACTACTTGTACCTTACAAACGACTTATTGACGACACCATTATTGAACAAGACAGACAATCAATGGACAAAATTTTGGATTTATCAACTGAGTTGATTAGGTAGATTGGCCACCGTAAAGAGATTGAAAGCTGACTTTCGAGCGTTAGCCCTTCGTCAGAGCGAATCAAGGAATTGTGGGTTGTACTTCGTTTATATGGGGAGTGGTGGAGTTACGCTATTGTTGGAAACATGGCAACGTGAAAAACAAGAATAAATTAGTTGGATGAAAAGCGTTGGTTGATACCGTGGGGATTAAGTGTGCCGTTTTGAAAAATGAATTTTTGTTCTAGAGTTTTACGGCTTTCCGTGTTACCCTGGTGTAGGGAAAGGCTGCAGATCGTCATGTGTTGGCTAGAATGATTAGGGAGATTGAAATGTCGGGCGACTGATTTGGATGCGTCCTTGTCATTTCTTTCAACGTCTCGTCCCCACCGACGCCAACCTCGTTCCCAGGACTTTTCCCCTTTTTTAAATTCCCGCCTCCCCAAATTTAAAAAAGGGAAAAAGTCCTGGGAACGAGGTTGCACCGACGCAGCACCACAGTTTCTTTAGAAACTAACCCCCTTGTTTGTTAAAGAATAGACAAACTGACAAATTCAATTAACAATAGCCATTTGACTAAAAAAGACAGATCGAAAGGCACCAATCACGTTTTACAGTCTTCACAGCCAGTAACATCACGGCTTAACAGACAGACGACCAATAACATCGTGAGTTCGTGGACCAATCAGGACAACGACCAGAGACTTATAACATCTACTGACGATTCACAATTCACTTGACTCTGATGATGACTTCCGCTCAGATTGTCGAAACTCAGTTCAGTCAATGCCACCACAAACAGTCCTTCTCAGAACTACACTCACCCGGACGATCACACTTTACCAACTTATAATTTCACCAAAATTAATCAGAACTGTAGAAGATCTGGGCTCAGCCGAGATTTCAGAAAATGTTTCCATAAATATTTCGAGCGCCGTGCGTCGTTAAACAAAAATACTACAGTGACCTTGCCTTCTGCGTGACCTTCATTTGAAAAGCAATTTAACCAAGTGCGCAGAACTACATTCGTGAATTGCTTTGTTCTATTTAAACTCTGTCGATAAATCTCCGGCTTAGTTGGAGAAGAGCATATACATAAATGCATAAATACGTTTCCCAGCATCGTTCTCTCAGTAACCTTTCACGCTTACCTGAGAGAAGGCAAAGTAACGTTTGAAAGCACTTCACCAAGTAAACGGAACTTTTTTATGCTTCCGTGCATAAAACTTTAGGAGGACTTGGTGAGTTGCTTTCTTATACTTAAAACGCTCTCAATAAATCTCCGACTCGGCTGTTTAAAAACGTTTACATGTATACATGCATAAATAAGTTTTCCCAGCATCATTCTCTCAACAACTTTTTGAGGTTACACAGAAGGCAGAGTAGTGTTCGAGTTCTTCAGACTATCTTTATTGATGTCTCGCAATTTGTTAAAAGTAAAAGCGATGAAGGCGGAATAAGGCCTTATTCTACAACAACCTTAATGCGTGCAATACTTCTAACCCTCAAAAAGAAATGATTCATTGCTGTTAACAGCCGAGAATTTTTGTTGCTTACTAGCATGACAATTTGTTTGTCAGGTATTATAAGCCTACTGAGCTGAATTGAAACATTAATTGAAGAAGCAACAAGGAAACTCTTTCATTTCACTGTCACTCAAGACCATGTTGAATTCCAAAGCAACTCCGCGACAAACCTCTGCAGCTCGGCAGCCCAGCTACCGAACGAATACTGTCACCGGTTTCAAGACGATGACTACTTCAAGGTACACCCAATTGAAAAAACGTTGTCGGGTAAAAAGCATAACTCATTGACAATGCGACCCAATGGGTCTCTGGGAAGTTTGTAAACTTGCCCCTATTCTTGAACACGTGCACATTATAATAACAGAGCATGCCTTAATTTACTCTTTAAATTGTCTTGGAACGAAACTATTTTGAATATCAAGAAACGAAAGCTAGTAACAGACTTGCCCCTGCCATCTTCCCAGAGTTCCATTCTGACGCATTGTCCATCGTTTATACTTTTCACCCGACAACAACAACAACAATAACGTTTATTTGCATGACTATAATTATTTACAGTATTTCAAAAGATATGTAAAAAACAAGAACAAAGAGAAAAAAATTATTATTATGATATTAATAACAGATAATCAAGTGACATCATTCTTAGATGACAGGATGCTGTCACGCAAATTATTCAATAATGAAATACTGATTCGTCAATCGTAAATTAAGATAAATATCTTCGGAGTTCATCAGTTTTATCACCTGGTCCGAGTAAGATAGCTGCTGAAAATTATGGAGATGACTTTGTATTTGAGCGAAAAATTCATTTGTAAGTTTGAAATATTTCGGGCAATAGCAGAAGAAGTGAATTTCATCTTCAATTTCATTGGAGCCACAAACTGGACATAACCTTTTGTCGTGAGGAGTTTGGTTATATCTTCCAGTTTCGATCTTAAGTTTCTGATTCCTTCGCGTAATTTTACCAAAGCCTTTCTATTGATTGTTTTTTTAGTTAGGTTTAAATAACTTGAAATTTCATAACAATGTTTAAACGTTTTTTCAAACGGATGTATACTATCTCGTCACGCTGGCCTCGAAAATTGTGAATACAATAATTTGCTGTTCTTTTGTTATTCTGATGAATTCCTTGGTCATAGTGGCCATTAAGTCAAGACAAAGATTGCACATCAGTAAGGGTTTTTTAAAACAATTGACAATAAAAACTAACGGTAAAAATTCCCGACTTTTCGACCGCTCTTCGGTCATTATCATGCGAAATGTTGAGAATATGAATTTGCATAGATATATAAAGTGACAAAGGGTCAAAAATATGTAAGGACAATGTATGAGGTAAAAATGTGTAAAAGTAGCTAAAGGTATGTGTAAAAAGAATTTGTTAAAACAATAAAAGCCTGCAAAAAAACTTACTATATAAAGACTAATTATTTATTTTTCTTATATAGTAAGTTTTTGCATGCTTTTATTGTTTTAACAAATTCTTTTTACACATACTTTTAGCTACTTTTACACATTTTTACCTCTACATTTTCCTTACATATTTTTGCCCCTTTGTCACTTTATATATCTATGCAAATTCATATTCTCAACATTTCGCTTGATAATGACCGAAGAGCGGTCGAAACATCGTGAATTTTTACCGTTACTTTTTATTGTCAAAAGATTACACAGTCTGGACAATATACTGCTGGCCTGCTTTGCGGGAACAGATCTTCTTGTTGGAACAATAACTCTCTGCTTTTATTGCAGCAGAGATTTTCGCCATCACAGGTGGCTTAGTCACATACTGCAACATTTTTGAGAACATTTTAAGGCCGTTGTTTTCTCTCTCCATTCTGTCATGTCTTTTCCACCTTGTATTCATAAGCATTGAGCGTTATATCGTATTAAAATACGCCTTAAGATACATCGAGATGGTAACAAAACTTTGGTTGGCTTTAGCTGTTGGATTTAGTTGGTTTCTTTCCCTGTTTTGTACACTTTTAGGCTATTGGTTATTGGCTATTGGCTATTCTCAGGCTATTGGTGTTCTTCTCTTAATTTTGGTATTTTCTTGTCTGTTAGTAATTGCGTTTTGTCATCATTCTCACTGTCTATTTAATCACTCCACGACACGAAAAGCGAATTCCAACAGAACAGATTTCAGGAGAAGCCACTGCAAAGTTCCTAGAGGAAAGAAAAGCCTGGAAAACGACCGGTATTATTATCGGTTTTGTATTTTTGTCGTATTTCGTAGGAGTGGCACCCATTTTAGCGGATTTGGTTTCATCAGTCAAGAATCGCGCAATGTTTATTTCTGGTGCAACATTACCTATTCATCTCTCCTGCTAAATTCACTTTGTAACCCAATAATTTATTACTGGGAAAGTAAGAAGATCCGTAAAGCAATCACTGGTCTCATTATAAGAAGAGAGAATCAAACCTAATAAAGATGATGTGGAGAAATTTGCTTACATTAGTTTGGCAATATTTAGAGTGTTTCTGAAAATAATCAGACACTTAACTTATTAACGATTTATTCATATGCACACGGCAAGAATTTAAACCAAACAAGTTGTGACTAATTGTAAGTAAATAAGATATTTGAGTGCAATAAAAATAATTTATCAGCTATGGTGAATGGCCAGCTTCACTTTAAGGCGGACTCGATTGGATTTCTTAGTGGTGATACCTTCTAAAGTTGCAAGCGAATTACACCACCATAAGAGATAGGAAAGGGCGAGCAACTGCCACACTTTTCCTAGCATAGATTTAAGTCTCAGTTTAAGTGAGTTTAATTGAAATCGAGGTTGCCATAGCAACGCAATGACGTCATTGTTATTTTTACATATAGTCAATTTTCTTGAATTTTGGAGGTTTTCATTCGGAACGGTTCACGATACTTGTAGTTCACACAGCTGCCTCTTTGTGTACTGAGTTTAAGAAAAATCTCTGAAAGAGTTTTCGAGAAATTTGCAGCTAAAGTTTTTAGCTTTCAAAATGAAAGTGATTCATTCGAGCTGCTTTAACTTATGTTATCCGAACTTGAGGGAAATACGTTTTTAGCTTAATATACTCTTCTAATACCTATCATGGAATGTCCGTGAAAAATTGACAAAAATCGCTTCATTTGATTTCTAATAATATAAACTCAACTAAGGTGTGTATTTTGCTCTTTCGACCAAAATTTGCTATGCCTTTACAAAAAGGTCTATGATAGAAAAACCAGACAATAAATTTCTCTAAAACTTTGTCATCCTTTAGTTCAATTAATATTTCGAATGATCTCTTAATCTCAAGTCCATTGAAACAATTTAAGGTGGTCAAACATTGTCTTCAAGCTAGGAAACTTTTTCATTCATATTTCCAGCGCAGACAACTATTGTTTTTGTTGTTGTTGCTTGTTTCTTTTATTATGCATGTATATTGTTAAGACTTCTCATACCAGTGTGAATTCAAGTGCTATCGTGAGTTGCCCACAACACTTGATTGCCCTCGTAGACTTGAACCGAATATGCTAATCTTTGACCATGATTTTTTGTGGGAAAAAGCGACAGTTTTACTTAGTGTATTCAGAAATAAACATAACTGGAATATGTTACAATGTGTCTGTTTTTTTATTTATTTAAAAACCCAGAAGAAAAGTACTCAAATCTAACAAATTCAACATGTTGGACATAATAGACATGAAAATACGTTACGGCGTTATGGTCAAATTTGAATATTAGCACCATGACGGCTCAAGTCTCCGAGGGCAATCGAGCATTGTCAGAAAATTATGGTGCATTTGAACTCACACGCGTGAAAAGTCTTAACAATAGACATGCATAACCAAAGAGATAAGCAACAAACAAAAAATAGGTTGCCTGCGCTGAAAATATGAACGGAAAAGTTTCCTGATTTGAAGTAAGGGTTAGACAATGAACGCGAGTGTTCTATCGGATATAGTGTCCCGAGCAAAGATAGAATGCCAAAGGAAAACAATGCCTCATTAGTATGCTCCATATAGAACCACTACTGATGCAGAAATTCTCTGTAATTTTACCCCGCAATTCCCCTGTGCTTCAAAGCCCCCGCCACTTTACATAATTTAAGCTAGTTTATGGAATATAGAGCATCGAAATGCTGGACACTGATTGGCTGAGTGGGTGTGACCATGTTCTAAGTCAATGTTTCACCACCTTAATTGTTTCATTGGACTTGTAATTTGGAGACCATTGAAAATATTAATTGAACTAAAGGACGACGAAGTGTAAAAGAAATTCATTGTTTGGTTTTTCTGGTATGGAACACTGTGCAAAGATGTGGCAAAGTTAGGCCGAAAGGGCAAAATACACATCTTATTTAAGTTCATACTGATTCGAAATCAATGATAGGAAATCTATGCTAGGAAAGGCATGGCAGTTGCTCACCCTGTTCTGAGTTTCTTATGGTGGTGTAATTCACGTTCAAACTTAGAAGGTATCACCACTAAGAAATCTAATCGAGCCACCTTAAGTTCCACATGCCCGCGAATCAGTAGTCCAGTTCTGGCCCCTCTATATAGAGAGGGATCAGAACTGGACTAGCGAACTAGCAGTCGTCTCTCATCCCGCGCGGCCGCTTGGGGCTTTGGTGCCCCTTTAAATAAATGAATAAATAAATAAATAATTGATCTTCAGCAAGAGTCCTCTCTTGTTTTCAGCCATTCTCGCGCACGCGTGCGTATTAGCCCAGAGACAAGAGCACATTAACTTTTTCTGTAAATGTGGTTTTTCTATTCAGAAAAAAGGGTTTTTTTTCCCTTAACGCATGATCGAAAATTTCGAGAAGGGGCAGGGCTTACCGAAGTTCAAGTTACAAAGTTACTTTAGAATAGACTGGGCGCAATTACGGGAAGTCACTCAGTCTTAAGAATTAAACAAAACGCAAGAGGTAGTTTATAAGCTCCATGGTCCTATATCACTGAAAAGAAAAACAGCAACAACAACAACAACAAATCGACGCACCCGGCTGATGATATCCAGTAAAATTTGGGACGTCTTCTCTGTTAGCCGCAGGCCACAGGTAATCTAGCTGTTCTCTTCTTATAGGACAATTCGCACAATGGCGCGAACATGACAAAATCAACTGTGTCTGGGAGGTGTGAACGGTAAGCAAGCGCAAATGGCACACTTCACGCATGAAATGTCGCACTCCGGCATAGTAGATTTTGGTTGTTTACCATTTACAACAACTTTCCGGAAATTCCGGTTGGAAAGTAAATGGTACACGACTTTTCGGGTCGTCCCAGTGGAAAATTTCCGGGAGCAACGGAACGTCTGAAAAGGTACACTGTAAATTCAAAAGAGCTGTTTCAGCCCCAAATGCCGATTCAGCCCTTTGACACTGTAGTTGTTTTGGCCCCTTGTGGGGCTATTTCGGGAAAATTGGTCTGAATCGGCCCCATTAAAAACCATTTCAGCCCCACCAAAAACTGAATCAGCCCACTTGTAGAAATCAATTTAGCCCTTAGGTACAGTTCGGCCCCGACATAAAGTTGTTTTGACCCAAACTGTTAGGACCATTTCGGGTAAACCCGATAAGGGTCATTTTGGGTGATCCCAAAATGGCCTTCAATTTGGGAGCCATTTTGGTACTTGACCGAGCTGAATCACCTGGAAAGCCACCGAAAGGTTTACTCTTGGCTGCTGTAACGTTTATTTATTTTGTCAATTTAAACTTTCCTTTCAAACTCGTGCATTTTATTATTCACTGTTGATATGAAATGCACGAAATTGAGAGACTGACGCTGGACTGAGAATGAGTTGTCAGTGAGATTACCGGTATTCTATGAAATCAGTTTTCGAATTATTCTTTTTCTCTTTTGGTATTCATGACAAAAAAAAAATGAAGGACAGAAAGATGAATAAACAGAATGAATACGTGAAAAGAATGGTATGTGTGGAGAGGGGTGGAGAGAGAACTCAGAAAAAAAAAAATGAGTTCCAGATGGGATTCCAACCCACGACCTTCCGTATAATAGGACCTCGAAATATTTATATTTTTAAATATTCTATTTCAATTTTGTTATTATTAGAAATGTTGGTAGAACAATAAAGTTTTGTTTGGTCGATTTTCCCTGCTTTGACATCCCGCCAAAACTGGAATCACCAGACTGGCCGAGGAGGCTTGGGTACTAATTGAGCATGAGCACACGAGTTCATTCCCAAGAGCCTGTTCGATTTTTGGCGCCCGCTTTCAACGGTTTCTGTGCTGTTCTTCGAGTGGTATTTGACTCGTTTTGAAAAGATGGTGGATGAACTGTATCTTCTTGTCGTTTTACACTCTCTGAACAACTGTATGCAACCCTTTCACAACGTACATTATATCTGCGGCTGCCACACGTAGTGTTCTCCCGAGCATGTTTTGGCCGCCACATTTCTCGCCGTTTCAATGATTGCAGTGATTGCTATCTGCTTAGTCTGCTGTAATTTCGTAGATTACGGAGGTAAGTTTAGAATGAAATGTACTGGTACGTTAAATAATTGCTGTCGCTGGTCACAATAAGGGTTGATTGGCGTGTTTACTTACAACATTGGACGAAAAGCCTAGGCCATAGGCTTAAATATTACATAAGCTTAAGTGAATTAAAAGCTAACCACAGCATGAGCATTCAGGTTACAACATTTGTACTGTGTCATATTATCCTTCCTAATTTGTTTGTTGTTACATGTATGTCGCACTGTGGAGAATGCCCGTTAGGTGGGAAGTGTTATGCTGAGATTTGCTGTCTGAAGCATTGCTTGATTGTGTTTCAAAATATCCATTTCTGTTTTGTTTGTTACTTTGTTGTACTTTGGTTGAGGCATATGCGAGTTAGGTGCAGAGGGTTATGCTGGAGTTTCCTACATGTATCTGTTGCATTGATTGATCATGATACAGCATGTGCAGTATTTCAAATTATCCATTTCTGTTTCTTCATTACAATGTACTGTGGTCAAGGCATGCCAGGTAGTTACAAAGTGCTACACTGAAGTATACTGTAGTACATGTAGTTATATACTTGTCAATCACTCAATGATATAATACAGGATTTAATCAACAGTTGACTTGAGTCGTAATAGATCATCTAAGCATTGAAGTCATTAGAACACATACTTCATGTAGTGTATCAACGTAATTCTACATCGGCGACGAGGTGAAGTGAAGGATGCCCTACACTCCTCAGCCCTCTCCAAGCACAGAGAATGCAGCAACATCTAATGTACCTACCTATTTAATGCCACTTGATGATTCAACTGTTTGTAAAGCAAGTCAACCATAGTGACTATGCTGGCAAAGATACAAGCAGGATATTTAGCAACAATTCCATTTTTTTTTCAGAATCACAGATCCAACAACAAAGGAATATAGCTTGCTGATCTATGGAGGAGAAGACATTGCTGATGTCAAGGAGGCACTTCCGGATGCATTTCGGATTCGAAAAATCAATAAACACTTCATGCCTAAGCAGAACAAGGGTTTCAGTTCCAGCTTAGCAAGCTGTAACAGAACAGTTCAGAGCGCCTCGTAATCTTGTTTCAACAGACCTGGTGCAATATTCTAGAATATTTTCCATTTCTATTTTCATGTTTTATTCGTTTTTTTTTTCCCACTGTCCTGTGATTGGGTGCCAAGCTTTATGCTGAGGTATGTCTCCCCTCTGTAGGGCATTGCTTAGTCATATTGCAACATATGTAATAGAGCAGTTTTCAATTGAGTGTCGGAAGTAATGTTGTGTTTGCTTTGGTTTTGCTTACCTCGGTCTCTGATTGGTTAAAAAAGCTCGCGCCACTTTCTCAACCAATCAGAAGTAAAACCAAAACCAATCGTGACTTGCTCGCACACGTTTTCCCGTGCTTGATGGTAATTACTTGTATTTGCTTTGAATTCTGATTGGTCCATTTTGTGTTTTGTTCCTGTTGTGATTGGTTAGAGTAATTACTTTGGTTTTGGTTTTACGACACTCATTTGAAAACCGCTCTATTCTAAAGTATTTTTTGAATTATAACTGGTAATTACATATTACATGTATTTCCTGCTTTGGCTATTTTGCCATGTCGTGCTGTGATTGAGGTATATGCCAGTTGGGTGTGAAGCTTTGTGCTGAGGTATCCCTTCTTTAAGGCATTACTTAGTCATACTTTAACAGATGCAATGTTCCAAAGTATTTATTTATCATTCCTGATTTCATGATCATTATTTTCTGTTTTGGCTTTTTGCTATGTTGTACTGTGATTGAGGCATGTGCCAGTTGGGTGTGAAGCTTTATGCTGAGGTATCCCTTCTTTAAGGCATTGCTTACTCATATTACAACAGATGCAATGTTCCAAAGTATTTATCATTCCTAATTTCATAAACATTATTTTCTGTTTTGGCTTTTTGCTATGGTGTACTGTGATTGAGGCATGTGCCAGTTGGGTGTGAAGCTTTATGCTGAGGAATCCCTTCTTTAAGGCATTGCTTTGTCACATTACAACAGATGCAATGTTCCAAAGTATTTTTCGTTCGCAATTTGATAATTGTTATTTTCTGTTACTGGCTTTTAGCTGTGTTGTACTGTGATTGTGGCATGTGCCAGTTGGGTGTGAAGCTTTATGCTGAGGTATCCCTTCTTTATAAGGCATTGCTTAGTCATATTACAGCAGATGCAATGTTCCAAAGTATTTTTTATTCCTAATTTCATAATTGTTATTTTCTGTTACTGGCTTTTAGCTTTGTTGCACTGTGATTGAGGTATGTGCCAGTTGGGTGTGAAGCTTTATGCTGAGGAATCCCTTCTTTAAGACATTGCTCATTGCTTAGTCATATTACAACAGATGCAATGTTCCAAAGTATTTATCATTCCTAATTTCATAAACATTATTTTCTGTTTTGGCTTTTTGCTATGGTGTACTGTGATTGAGGCATGTGCCAGTTGGGTGTGAAGCTTTATGCTGAGGAATCCCTTCTTTAAGGCATTGCTTTGTCACATTACAACAGATGCAATGTTCCAAAGTATTTTTCGTTCGCAATTTGATAATTGTTATTTTCTGTTACTGGCTTTTAGCTGTGTTGTACTGTGATTGTGGCATGTGCCAGTTGGGTGTGAAGCTTTATGCTGAGGTATCCCTTCTTTATAAGGCATTGCTTAGTCATATTACAGCAGATGCAATGTTCCAAAGTATTTTTCATTCCTAATTTCATAATTGTTATTTTCTGTTACTGGCTTTTAGCTTTGTTGTACTGTGATTGAGGTATGTGCCAGTTGGGTGTGAAGCTTTATGCTGAGGAATCCCTTCTTTAAGAC
Organism: Siderastrea radians; assembly: GCA_964017195.1. Lineage (NCBI taxonomy): Eukaryota > Metazoa > Cnidaria > Anthozoa > Scleractinia > Rhizangiidae > Siderastrea > Siderastrea radians. The sequence goes on along the minus strand of OZ024889.1, from coordinate 63,763,482 downwards.
ATTGCTCATTGCTTAGTCATATTACAACAGATGCAATGTTCCAAAGTATTTATCATTCCTAATTTCATAAACATTATTTTCTGTTTTGGCTTTTTGCTGTGTGGTACTGTGATTGAGGGATGTGCCAGTTGGGTTTGAAGCTTTATGCTGAGGAATCCCTTCTTTATAAAGCATTACTTAGTCCTATTACAACAGATTCAATGTTCCAAAGTACTTTTCATTCCTAATTTCATAATTGTAATTTTTTGTTACTGGCTTTTTACTATGTTGTACTGTGATTGAGGTATGTGCCAGTTGGGTGTGAAGCTTTATGCTGAGGAATCCCTTCTTTATAAAGCATTGCTTAGTCATATTACAGCAGATTCAATGTTCCAAAGTACTTTTCATTCCTAATTTCATAATTGTTATTTTCTGTTACTGGCTTTTTACTATGTTGAACTGTCATTGAGGTATGTGCCAGTTGGGTGTGAAGCTTTATGCTGAGGAATCCCTTCTTTAAGACATTGCTCATTGTTTAGTCATATTACAACAGATGAAATGTTCCAAAGTATTTATCATTCCTAATTTCATAAACATTATTTTCTGTTTTGGCTTTTTGCTGTGTGGTACTGTGATTGAGGGATGTGCCAGTTGGGTTTGAAGCTTTATGCTGAGGAATCCCTTCTTTATAAAGCATTACTTAGTCCTATTACAACAGATTCAATGTTCCAAAGTACTTTTCATTCCTAATTTCATAATTGTAATTTTTTGTTACTGGCCTTTTACTATGTTGTACTGTGATTGAGGTATGTGCCAGTTGGGTGTGAAGCTTTATGCTGAGGAATCCCTTCTTTATAAAGCATTGCTTAGTCATATTACAGCAGATTCAATGTTCCAAAGTACTTTTCATTCCTAATTTCATAATTGTTATTTTCTGTTACTGGCTTTTTACTATGTTGAACTGTCATTGAGGTATGTGCCAGTTGGGTGTGAAGCTTTATGCTGAGGAATCCCTTCTTTATAAGGCATTGCTTAGTCATATTACAACAGATGCAATGTTCCAAAGTATTTTTCATTCCTAATTTCATAATTGTTATTTTCTGTTACTGGCTTTTTGCTTTGTTGTACTGTGATTGAGGTATATGCCAGTTGGGTATGAGAGTGGAAAATATGTTACATTAAGTGGAAATACATTGTTATAAAAGTTTACAGATTTTACAGTTTATCATGTATGGTATACCACAAGAGTCTTCAAAACTGTAATTCACTTGATTGTTGTACAGTTTGAAAAGGTATGTACAAGAACCAAATAAATGAGTGTTTGAAAGCTGCAAGTTGAGTTTAGGTTCATTACATGTCTTTGCCAATAAGGGAAGAAAACTGCAGGCACAGAAAAGACCATTCAACTTCTGAAATGGCCCAACATGGAGCTGAATTGGCTCTATTTTGAGGGGTCATTTGCAAGAGGGCTAAAATTTTAGGGGGCTGTTTTGGCCATTTAAAATTCCAAAACGGCACTGGTGTTTTCCATATTGACCTTTCACATGGTCTAATTTGGCCCCAATAGTAGGGTCGATTTAGCCCCAAAAATCGATACCGAAACAGCCCCATTTCAATGAGGCTGAATTGGCCCTAGAGCAGTACCAATCTGGACTCGCCCGTTTCGGCCCCATTTTTGGGGCCAAATTAGCTCTTTTCATTTTACAGTGTAGTCCTGTTTTTCCGGACGGAATGTTCCGAACGGAAATTCGTGTACCATTTGTTCAAACCTAATCTTTGATACCAGTTTCAGGCTCTCGCAGCCATTTTCTGTCCCAACAACAATTAATTAGGGAGCTTAACGGGAAGGAAAACGTCACTTTTAAAATGACTCCACAATCTTTGAAACTTCTTGGCGATTATTCCGACTCGTTTAACCTGTCTAATGCAGTCGAATTATCCAGGAGCTGAATTTGTAAGGATGGCGTATCAGTTCAGGAAGAACTTATTCAGAAAATTAATTGGAAAATAGCTGTGTGCCCAATTAGCGCCCTGTCTTTACAGGGTGCTAGATCACTCAACACGTGAATAAAGTTATTATTATTGTATCTGATTAGTATTATAAAAACGAAAATTCACCGTCGTGTGTTTGTGTTCTACACAAAACGTTGAATTTGGTCATTTCAAGTTGTAGTTGTGCACAGAACGGCAAAGAAATATACCAAAAATAACGCACGTGCAGAGTCCTTGTTTTGTTAATCAAAGCTTTTGTTTTGCGACCTTCTCGTTAGCCGTCGCCGTCATGCAAATTTTTTGGTAAATGGTAGGGATTTCTGCAAATGGTAAGCGTCAGTCCCGAACGGAATTTTCCCAATACGGAAATTTGTTTACCATTTGCCCAAACCGACCGAAAAGGTAAACCGACCGGTTTGCCCGTGTAAATGATAAACACGCTTTGTCATGTCCGCGCTATCGTGCGAATTGTCCAATAAGTAGAGAACAGCTAGATTAGATCAGCATATTTGCATATATTTGTGCGCAGAGGTCGGCGGATGAAACTAACGGTACAGCAAACGGACAACGTGCCTGTTTTGTCCGCTGCCGAGCCTGTTTTGTCCGCTGACCAGTTGGTCAAGAAATTCCCTCGTGTTTTCGGTGATGGAGTTGGTAAACTTCCTGGAGAATATCATATGGAGCTGGATGAAACAGTGAAGCCAGTTCAGCACCCTCCTCGCCGAGTACCGGTTGCCATCCGTGAACGTCTACAAGAGGCTTTAGAAGATTTGGAGAACCGAGAAATTGTAGCTCGTGTGACAACGCCCACACCTTGGATTAATTCAATGGTTGTTGTGCCAAAGCCAAATGGTACCTTACGCATTTGTTTGGACCCTAAGGATCTCAATCGAGCTCTGCAACGAGAGAATTATCCTTTGCCTACAATTGAAGAGGTTGCTTCTAGGCTCCATGGTGCCAAAGTGTTTACTGTACTTGATGTCGCCTGTGGGTTCTGGCACGTTGTTCTTGACGAGCAGTCATCGTTCCTAACTACTTTTAACACGCCGTTTGGTCGTTATCGGTGGAAAAGGATGCCCTTTGGAATTAAGTCTGCGCCTGAAATTTTTCAACGCAAGATGCACGAATTGATTGAGGGACTGACTGAAGTTGAAGTCATAGCAGATGATTTTGTTGTTGTTGGTTATGGTGATTCATTGCAAGCAGCCTCAAAGGATCACGACAAGAGTCTTTCAGCGTTCCTTCAGAGATGTGAGGAGCGTGGAGTTCGTTTAAACGCCGACAAGTTGCAGCTCAGGATGAGAGAAGTTCCGTTTATCGGTCATGTGGCAACCAGTGAAGGTCTTCGAGCAGATCCAGCGAAAGTTCGAGCCATACGTGAAATGCCCCGGCCGGAGAATGTTGCAGCTGTGCAGCGTATCCTAGGAATGGTTCAGTACCTCAGCAAATTTCTGCCCCGATTATCAGATATCACCAAGCCTCTCAGAGACCTCACCCGCCAAGACGTGGAGTGGCACTGGGACGAGCCCCAAGAGAGAGCATTTGAGCAACTCAAAGAAGCTGTGTCCGTGTCACCGATACTCCGTTATCCGAAGGTTACGATCCAATGTGATGCGTCCCAACACGGTCTTGGTGCTGTGTTACTTCAAGGTGGGCAACCTGTGGCGTATGCTTCACGAGCCTTGACCCCTACTGAAGAAAACTATGCACAGATTGAGAAGGAACTTTTGGCGATAGTCTTTGCGTGTAAGAAATTTGATGCTTACATTTATGGACGTGATTCTGTTAGAGTACAAACAGACCACAAGCCCCTTGAGTCCATTTTCCGGAAAGAACTGTGTGTTGCACCAAAGCGTCTTCAGAGAATGCTTTTGAGGTGCAGAAGTATGATTTGGATGTTACTTACCTAAAAGGAGAGTTGATGTTGATTGCTGATACGTTGAGCCGAGCTCATTTGCCTGAAGTTAATGCCTCCGTTTCTGTCCGAGAGTTGGAAGAAGTTGACCATAGAGCTAACTTACCTTTGAGTGACGCCCGTTGGCAACAGGTTACCCATGCTTCTGCTAACGATCCAGTTTTGAAACAGCTTCGTGATGTCATTCAAGATGGCTGGCCTGAAAGAAAGTCAGATGTTTCTGAGTGTTTGCGACCCTACTTTGACTTGCGTAACGAGTTAGTGGTACAAGATGTACTGGCTTTCAAGGGTGCTCGTTTGGTTGTTCCCACTTGTATGCGCAAGGAACTGATGTCTGTTGCACATTCTACACACATAGGAATAGAAGGATGTTTGAGAAGAGTTCGTGAGTGCCTGTTCTGGCCAAGAATTGCATCAGATGTCAAAGATTTTGTCTCCAAGTGTGACGTGTGTCTGGCCTATCGCACGTCTCAGACTAAGGAACCACTCCTTCAACATGAAGTAATTTCGCGACCCTGGGCTAAGTTAGCTGCTGATTTGTGTGATTTCAATGGACGCACCCTTCTAGTTGTGTCCGATTCTTTCAGCGGTTTCATCGAGGTTTCCCGTTTGCGAGCTGTCACAACACAAGCCGTGGTTCGCGAGTTGAAGACCATTTTTGCACGTTTTGGGGTTCCAGAGACCCTAGTTACTGACAATGGTTCGCAGTTTGCGTCTAGAGAGTTCAAAGTATTCGCGGAGAGCTGGTCTTTCAATCATATCACCACCTCGCCAAGATATCCTCAATCGAATGGGAAGGTGGAGAATGCTGTGAAGACTGTGAAACGTCTTTTTGAGAAATGCAAAGAATCGGGTGTCTCCGAATTTCAAGCCTTGTTGGATTGGCGTAACACCCCAACAGAGGGAATGGCTACTAGCCCTGCGCAACGGTTGATGGGTCGTCGCTGTCGTACGTTGTTGCCCATGTCCGAGGCTCTTCTCAGGCCCAGTTATCCACTGCGTGATGATGTACGTGCTATGTCTGACAGGAAACGTTGTCAGAAGCATTACTACGATCGACACGCAAAGCCACTTCCTAATGTTAGTCCTGGTGAAATAGTGCGAATGAGACTTCCTGGGCAAAAAGTCTGGACACCAGCTACCTGTCTGGATTCGGCGGGTCCTCGTAGTTTCCTTGTCAAGTCTGGAAGTACAGTTTATTGGAGAAATCGGCGTGACATTATTAAGATTGGCGAGACCCCTGTTTCGAACCAGACCGTCGTTCCAAAGGAAACGCCGCTGCCCAATAGTTCTGGAACAGTGTCGCCTGGACACACTACAGTGCACGTTTGGTGCATCATGCGCATACACATAACCATCAGAGGTCTGGGGATGATTCAACTGATCATTGTCCAAGTACTTGATGATTTTCATTCCCAGACAAGCTTTCCTGCCAAGTATAGGCCTGACTCTCTTGCTGTCCACCAGATTGCAGTCAAGAAGACATCTGAAATCTCCACGCCAAACTCTCAAACGAACTCTACCAAGGATAGGAATCGATGTCCCACCATACGAAATAATTGCTGTGCTTACAGGGGCCACGTTAAGCAAATCAAAGTCATTTGTCGCTTTCTTATACAAATGCAAAGGGGCAACGTTACATTGCGCTCCAGTGTCCGGCTGAAAGCGAAGATAATTTCCGGACTCCAATTTTAACGTTACACGCTGCGAATCATCTAGGGTCACCGCTGAAATCTCCTGTACGCCAAACACTTCGTCTGAAAATTCATCCTCCAAATAATGGACACGACTGCCACGCTGCGACGGTTTAGGCGCTGATCCAAAACACACGTTCGCGAAATGGTTTTGCTTGTTACACTTATTACACCTTTTTCCAAATGCAGGACAGTTTTCACGCTTAGACACATCATGCATACGCCCGCAAAAATCACACGTTTTCACTCGGGAGTCAGCGCCTCTAGGGAATCGACCACGCCGCGCCTTTTTCTCTCGTTTAGGCTTTTTAGAAAAGGCAATTACATCGCTCGGATCTGTATCCCCAATGCCGGCACCTCCAACAACTTTCATCTGTTGAATCATTGTCTCATGTGCCCGACAAATTTCATCAGTTTTCTGCAGTGACAAATTCTTTTCGCGAAGCAATCTCTCTCGTACCTTCGAATCCTGAATTCCAAAAACAAGCTTGTCCCGTAGAATTTGATCTGCGGTAATGGTTTCAAATTCGCATCGATCGGCTAATTGTCGTAGGGCTGTCCGATAATGGTCATACGATTCTCCCGCATCTTGCATTCTAGAGTAAAACTTGTATCTTTCAAAAGGAACATTCTTCAAGGGCTGGCAATAAGCAGCAAAACTCTCTAACACCGGCTGTATTTTGTCACGGTTATCACCGCCAAACGTAAACGTCGAGAAAACTTTCCTAGCTTCGGCTCCGATCACCGTCAACAACGTCGCAATTTGTACGGTCTCGGGTTCCTGATGCAATTTCATGGCAACCGAATTTCTCCATGCTTGCTCAAATTCCTTCCACTTTTCAGCCGCGTTTGAATCATGAATATCAAGCGGTGCTGGCGGTGGCAAAGCAAACAAGGTTCCACTTCTCGCGCTCGAAAGACCCGCAGACTGCAGAGCTCCTTCGTCTCCCGGCATTTCAGGGAAAGATTTCCGCACAGCCCCATACTTCATTATGCATGCAGAATAAATTAATTATGCATGCGCTCTATTGTTTTTAAAACAATGGCCCTCTGAATATATACATTGATAATTACTACTTACTTTTTCAATAAAAATGGATTTAGTTGCGTCTGCCTTTTTTTCTCTCTTCTCTTACTCCTTCTTTTCCGTTCCTCCTCTTTTCTTCTATTTTTCTCTTACCCAGTCCCTTACCAGTCCCTTATCAGTTTTTTTCTTCTTTTTTCCCTTTGGATTTACTCTCGGCTTGCCTCGAACTCTCACTCTTCATCTTATCTTTGGATTAGCTGTCCATCTACTATACCACTACACCACGGTGATTTGTTGACATTTTCCCGGCGATAAATTATTTTTATGTTTAGCTACCAATCAACATTATTAAAATTCAACGAAATTTACATTTGAATTACTTCTATTACAAAGAGAGCTCACCTTTTAGACTTACTGCACGAAAAAATGACTTATTTTTGTCCACCCATTGGTTCTCAGTTGAACAAAAAGGACAAGCATTGCACTCTTCTGCTCGATCCATTCTTCGGCGGCCGTGAAATGAAGGCTTGCTTCCTTGTTCCGGTAGAGCGCAGTGATAAAGATACACTTTTTGCCCATCATACGCGCACACATCTTGCCAGGAACACGCGTGATGGGCGCCAAGTGGAAAGCTCATGATTACCTACAAAACGAGGGCTATATTCATGTCACAGTGAACTAGTATAGCTTAAACTTCGCAGACTTGGGCACCGAGGTTTGCCCCGCACAGGAACGTCCAAAGAACTCTACGAAAGCTACCTATAGGAGTGGATGTAGCATCAGCATTATAACAAGCATCCTTTTGGCAACATTATCAAGCCTATCGTCGCCCTTTGTGAGGTCCGCAAGGACGCATAAATGGCTCAGTTCCCGGAGAACCACTTTATGCAGCGTTCGTAATTCGGCCACGCTACATTTCAACAGGGAAAGCAAGAATAAAATACGAAAAATTCCTCCTTCACAAGCATTGTCTCCATTTTAACAAGGAAAGCAAAAATAAAGAAATAAGTAAATGAAATAAAAAAATAAACGACAAAAGACACAAGAAGGGTAAGAAAACCTTTTATTTTTAAAATGTTATGTGGTTTACGTTAACAAAATACGCGCTGTCCATAACCTCATTTATTGCTAACCTTACGACTTAAATCCGCTTTTTTTCTAACAATTTACACTCGAGACAGATTTAAAAACACGGGAAAAGTGCACAAATTTTTAAAAAATTGCTCGATTTTCCGTATTTTTGACCCGAAATCCGTAAATTTTGTCCAAGCCCATATGGACTTAGAAAAAAAATATAAACTTTGTTGAAAAAAAGGAGTCATTAGAAATGCGCATTAGAAATACGCGCTATTGTTTTCTTTAAACAAAGAGCTGTATGCATAATGAAGTATGGGGCTGTGCGGAAATCTTGCCCATTTCAGCAAAGAAAGTTTACGTAGTTCGGTAACCTGACACCATGAAACGAACGGTACAGCAAACGGACAACTCACGTTAAGTCAAACAGCAAGCAAACAACTACTTTATATTACACGGCCATAATTATTCGAGCATAGGTGAGACATTCCACGAATAGTCAAAGTCACGACGAGCATTCGTCACAGCGGACGAATACCGACATTTGATTTCTTGTGCAAGAAGCTCGAAATATTGCCGTTTTATGGTGACAAACGTTGGGAAAGATGGAACTTTTCCGGCGTATAGTTGGTTCTTGACTATGGATTCATTCTGGTTTGAGGAAATTGTGACTGGAAATGGCACATTTCAAGAAATATACCGCATTTGATGAACAGAGATTTGCTTGGGGCGGGTGAATTGTGTACAACGTACCTTTCATAATTATAATGCTGATAAGAGGGGATAAATTAGGAAGACGCTTATTTTCGCTCAGAGAGCGAAACTTTGGCCCAAATAGCAAGCTAGCAAGATACAAACAAAGAAACGCTGTTATTTTAATAGAATTGCTTTGATTTTCAATCATACTAAAGCTTTGGCTGACCTGTGCTCAAGCTAGCCTCGATTTCGCCCCCCAAACGGAAGAGAAAGCCACCAGTCTCAGTATCAAAACACGTTTGGGTGGTGGTGCCTTTCCGCTTTTGATCTCGTTACTTATGGAAACACAACAAAAAACATTACAGAAGCTTTGATGTGTAATTATTGTAAATATATATTTCGATGTAGAAAAGTAAACATAAAGTTGTAAATGCACTTCACCATCAAAGGCTTGTCAGATTCTACTAAATTTAAAGAAATGACCTTCCACTCACAAGTAACTTGGCGATTTTGCCCAGTTCTACAACATTATCTTTATGTGTATTGAACGAGCAAGCAGGATGTCAATTAATTCGCGAAAACCAACTTTTCTAAGCATCTTTTAGCCAAGCCTGTTCCAGGCGCTGAGATTGTGGGAAGCAAAGGAAAGACATCGCCTAAAGAAGAAGCACTGTGATTGCATTGAAATATTTTTGTGCCGTTTAAAGTGAAATTTACAGGTGATCATGTTTACCCCGATTCTGTTACAGTTGACTCTCGGTAACTTGAAGCTCCTGCTAACTTGAACTAAAATTGATTTCGCCAGGATTTGCACCATACATTTACTGTAATGACAATATTATTTTACTCTCACTAACTCGAACCTCTCGCTAACTCGAAGTGAATTCTTATTCCTTTCAGGTCATTTTCTTTACAGTTTTTCCCTCAAGAACTCGAACCTCGTTTGTCGAAGTGTAATGAGACAAAACATACTCCATAACACTGAATTTATTTTGAATCAATTTTCGAAGAATCGAGCAGCATTGTAAGTTGAAGTGTCTAACTGACCTTTGTGTCAATTTCTTTAGTTTCCTCGTGTTTTAGTGCACAAAACATGTCAGTTTTTCCTGTGAGAATAAATCAGGATAAGTGGTGTCAACAGGAATCCCATCCCCCGATAACTCGAACTCCCGGAAACTCAAACCTTTTTTGATTTCCCTTGGAGTTTCCAGTTATTGGGAGTCAACTTACATCTATCGCATAATCTATGATTTGAACTGAAAATGTTTTCACAAGATGTTATGTTTTTTACTCTTGTTATCATTTTTTTAATTAATTGATTTTGCCAAAGTATGCAGTCATTTAGAATTTTTTTCTGTCTAGTTTTGTGTTTACAAGTATGGATTAATTTAATAATTAATTTAATAGGTTCACTGGTTCTTTTGGTGGTGTTTTTCCACGGAATATCCTGTCTTAAAATGTTTGTTGCACGTACGACAGCTGACTATGTACGCCATGATTAAACGCACAAGAATGTGACAGGAAATGCAACGCTCGAGCACGTGCTGTCAGCATACAAAACCCATATCCATGGTAACAGGAAATCGGCTTTAACTGAACTGGGTAATTATTTTAGGTAGCCGGGGCCGGTGCATATACGGTTTTGTTCAGATTTGTCGCTTTTTTGAATGCGACATTTAACACACTAAAGTTGGAGTTTAAAATCCTATGGGTAATCCAGCGGTGATTTCACCGTGATTTATGGCAATGATACTGCAGGGGGTTTCGAACGTGTTATAACCGGTGATGCAAATTTACAGGAATTCTCAGAAAATCTAAAGCGGTTTTTCGCGGAAATCGCGCTTTTATCACAGCTGGTGGATATGTGCGATTTGAAAACGCATCCTTGCTAAGGAAATTTGCAGTGAAGTTCAACAGAATGTTCTCAATACTAGAGACCTTTAGCAAACAGGACGAGAACGTGGACGTCAACGTCTATGGCAGTTTGGGCACTGGGACGAGACCGCCGTTCTCGGCGGGAAAAAATAAACTTTAGCGGGTTGCGGATGTGGACGTCAACGAATACCGAGTCACACGTAACAACAATAACAAACTCTTTCGAAAATGGTTTCTTTTAAAGAGTTTCGAGATTTGCTGATACTTCTGTACGCTGATAACATAATTTCGGACGCAGAGTTCGTGCTTCTTTACGAGACCTTCACTTCGAAAAATCCAGATTTTCCCTACGACAGCTACGAACGATTCAACTTGGATTCTATGAATGCCGCTGAGTGTAAAGCAGAGTTCCGTGTGGAGAAGCAAGATGTTCCGCGCCTTGTTCAAGCGCTCCAGCTCCCACCAGTTTTCAAGTGCGAGCAGAGAAGTATTTGCGACGATATGGAAGGTTTATGCATGCTGCTCAAACGTGTTGCGTACCCCTGTCAACTCAGTGATATGATACCACGGTTTGGCCGACCAGTCTCTGTGCTGAGTCTGATTATAAATCACGTCATGGATTATATCTATGATGTTCATGGGCATCGGATCACCCAGTGGAATCAAGATATCTTAAATCCTGGGGCTTTACAGCATTATGCAGATGCTATCTACAGGAAAGGAGCAGCCCTTGACAACTGCTTCGGATTTATCGATGGGACCGTGCGACCAATTTGCAGACCTGGTGAACGACCATGAGTTGTTTACAATGGGCATAAACGGGTTCATGCCCTAAAATTTCAATCACTGGCCCTACCCAATGGACTCATTGGAAACCTGTATGGACCAGCAGGTAGGTTCTTGCTAGAAAATGGACTTTATAGTGTATTCTTGATCAACTGGTATTAACGCAGTTCCAAATTTCTTGCCTAAAATTACTTTATCATCATTTTTTGTTTCAGAGGGACGTAAACACGAAGCAGGGATGCTGGCGGATTCCGGCCTACTACATGACCTGCAACGGTTCGCCTTCTCTCCAACAGGTCAACCAATGTGTACATATGGAGATATAGCCTACCCTTTACGCGTCCACTTACAAACCCCATTTCGTCACCTCCCCCTTGCTCCACCCATGCAGGATTACAATGAATCGATGAGTGCTGTCCGGATTGCTGTCGAGTGGCTTTTTGGTGATATCACCAATTCTTTTAAATTTCTTGACTACAAGAAGAACTTACAGATTGGCCTTAGCAGTGTGGGTAAAATGTATGTTGTTTCTGCATTACTTCGCAATGCCATAACCTGCCTTTATGGCAACGAAACCAGCGATTACTTTGGCATTGAGCCCCCTACCATCAATACTTTCAGTAAAATGGAACTCTGTAACTATGATAAGTGACATGCTACCACCAACAAAACAGCTCAGTGCTCTACCATTGACCAAGTGCGTGGACTGAGTTTAACAAAAATCAATTTGTACTTTTTGGTTTGCAATTTTCTTCACTAAGTTACTGGAATTAAAAAAAAAACAAAAACGAGAGTAATATGATTAGACTACCTACAGACCTCAACACTTTTTAAGCATAGGAGTGCAACAAATCTTCTTTGCCAGTCCAAGTGTTACAATAGAGCGGTGCATACGCAAATAAAACAAGTGGGGGTCTAGGGTAGTGGCCTGGGTGAGCCAGTCTCTCCCTTTTATCAGAGTAAATTAGGCTGGCCTCTCTTGTTCTTTGCCTAAACGAAATTTGGTATTTCCCACCCAAAACTCCCCAGCATAAGTGAAAATGAACAGGTTGTAACAATCCACAATACTTTACTTATCATTCAAAAAATACAGATGCATATGTATTTACCTATATCAAGGGCAAAACAAACATTGTTGCTATTTGAAAAAATGAAAACTCAACAGTTTATCTCTGTAATTTTTTCTTATGAGGACTTGGGGAGCACTTTTTCCAGTAAACCCATAAGTAGCTGACTTTGTGGCTGCTGTTGCTGGAAGAACATCATTTGAAAGCTTTGCAGCTGCTGCTCCTGCCTCTGCTGCTGTTCATTCATAGCCTTCAGTACATCCTGGAATTGCTTCTGTTGCTGAGTCTGCTGTTCCATCATCATCCTGTACTGGCCCAGTTGGTTTTCCTGCTCCTTCTTTCTCACTTCCAGCTCTTCTTTCCTGTTTTCACATTCTTGTGCCATCTTCTCTTTCATGCACTGTACAGCTTCAGAGGCATTCTTTCTGCTTTTTAGTGGTGTGACTTCATCACAGCCTGAATCTGCATTCCTCTTTTTGGTTTGCCCAAGGCGTTCCATGGCTTTCAATCTTACTTCTTCTGCTGAAGCCTTGTTGTTTTCATCCTTCTTAGTGAGAGTATTCGAATTCTCTTTTCTCAACAGGTCGGCTGCCTTTTCTTTCTCTATGATTTCAGCTACTGCTATTTCCACTTCACTGTCATCATCACATGCAATGCCAGAGCTTTTCTCTTCTTTGTTTATTTTCTCTCTGTACTTGTTGATCAATAGGGTAAGTCTGTCCCTGACTGAGCGCTTATTTACACTGAACTTAATGGTGCTTGTGTTGTTTAGACTGGTGGCTATTTTATGCCAGAGCTCACCCCTCTCTTTGCTTCGTTTTGGGTACTTGAAAATTTCCATAACAAGAACTTCCCGGCAAAGCATCAGGTCATGTTCCTCAGACCATGAAAAGGAGCTGGAAAACAATTTACCAAAATTGACATATTTAGGTCTTCTGCATGTATTTAAATGTGGTGAAAACTAGATCTGTCTTCAACAGCTTATAAAGGAAAACAAGGGCTTTAATTCCAAAAGCAGTACAGAAGCTAGGGCAACAAGCAAACCAAGGGTGGACAACAAGCAAACCAAGTATATAAATACTGCAATCCATAAATTTATAAAAACAAATATCCAATCAAAAAATAATACACCCACTGGAAAACTACACTGGGCTACTCGTATAAATGGAAGAATGTTTTCATCGTTCGAGACGACAATTAACACAATGGTTTCCACAAAGGTCCGAAAAAATTCATAGAACCCTTCGTACAGAAAAAATTACAAACGGCGGGAAAGATCAGGAAGGGCAACCGCAGTATGTTATCGAACCATACCTAAAGTTAACGCTGCTTTTTGGAAAAAGAGGAATAGTAAATGCGAGAAATATTTATTCTTACGTTATGAACCCAGCATCAAATCCCATTTAAACACTTATAAGTCTGCTCGAAACAAAAAGTTGATCCACATGGTGAAGAGAGCATCACAAAAGACAGCGTGTAAGCTGCTAAACAACTTATTTAATAATAGTTGTCTTCATCACAAATTTCTGTTTTCCAATGCTGAAAGTTATGGTAAACAACAAAAAACGCGATTCAAAGCATTGAGACCACAGTAAAAAGAGCACAAAGCTTACTGGTTACCTACCCTGTTTTGTCTTGTTCGGAATGCGTAGCTTCCATTCATACAGAAAACCTGCAACGCGAGAGAAAACTTAGTTTTTAATATTTCCATCACAGGACGCAGAAATAGGTTTTAGTTCTTCTAACATGCACTAACTAAGCCATACGTTTTAAGAAATCCGCAATTTTAGCGAGGAAAATGACAAAACATGTGAAAAAATTACGAAAAGTACTCACGTTCACTACACAACGGGAAATCTGCTGTTATGGCGTCGACAACGTCATGTGGACGACAAGTTGTGGACGTCTAGACATGCGCAGTAGCCTGGAACTGTATTTTTTTGACTTCCGGTCGTTGACGTCCACGTCCTCGTTCTCTATGCTAAAGGTCGGTACTATGTGTGTGAACGGACGGAAGGAGCTAAAACATTGTCCCTACAAAAGGAAAGCGTTTACACTAGGCATGTCTTGAAGGAGATTTCTTGGGATAAAACTAATGTGTAATTGCCGTTCAGTAATTATAACAAGTAGTCCTTTGTCTAGAAAAACAATTCTTTGTTAATTGTCGGCAGATCAAAATTTGTCGCTTCACTGAACCTCTCGATTCATTATCATTAAAAAATAAATTAAAAAAAAAGGATCAGTATTTACGATAGCTTTTTTAAAACAGTAACCGGTTTACTCGAACAGAACACGCTTTCGGAAGAAACGAAAGCAAGAAAGTTAATTCGGCAGAACGTTTCACAGTTCGTAGACTACTGACTAACAGTTTTTAAGCATTAACGTACTACATCAGCGGGCACTCAGAGTCCGTTGTCCAAATATGATTCACTTTATGTTGTGAATTCCAACTGTTCACATTAATCGCTTGCTGTTGGGCTGCGTGACGCCTGTGAGAGGAGACAGGAACGATACAGCTTTTCAAATAGTAAAGGGATGTTCGAATGCTGCCCATAAACTGCAGAAGCAGATATTTAGCAGGGAGACTAACCACGATGGCAGTGGTGAAGCAACTTCATGTACGTAAAAAGTACATTTCGTTCGCTCATTTCCAACGCCAGATTTAACCTTGTCTTTATAATTTTGACCTAAACAGGCGCAAGGGCAAACAATGTTTTTGAAATCGCAATCCTTTTTTCTAATAACATTGACAGTTTGTGGCTGAATTTGGCGATTGTCAATATAATATTCTACAGGTGTTAGCAATAGTGACTATCTGACTCAGTTAATTGTTAGAGTGTTGTTGAAATGTCGTGGTGCCAGAGTTAATGTGGTGCATGCACCAATATTTGCTTGAAGTACAGGGTCTTTCCGTTTTTTTGACTGCAAACGGGATTTTATTTTGAAAGAAAATGAAAACATCGTATTCTCAAATATATTTCTTACAGTATCTGTACAGAAAAACTAACGGTGCCTATTCTTGTTTCAGTGGACCAAATATTAACTCATCAATACGCCGAAAAGATCTGGTATTTGAGGCTGTGTTTTAGAAATGCCAAAGAATGTGCAAGGAAAGGTGAGACTGCTTTAACCCACTACGAAAACGAATGTTCTGGGAATGAGGACTTGTGCTTGGTTATTGTAATTTATAAATGACAAGGTATATGAATAAATTGCCATGTTCCGTTTTTTAGTTATAGGACATACGGATATCACCAAGTCACTACCTACCAAATCGCTGCTTCTGTGCTATGTACCATGGTACAACAAGTCACAAATCTATAGTTTGGGCGGCAGTGCCATTTACTCGTTTGCTGAATCTTATCACACTTGGCCATCGCTCGTGACGTTAGAGCCTTCACTTTCTTACCATGCAGATACTGTACAGCCATAATTATGCTTTTTCTAATAAGAATCATTCTTGTGTTTGTCCCTTAGGAAAAAATTTTTTGTTCAGAGGCTGTGGTTGGGCGAACTCCGTGAGTACGAAACGATGGAGTGAAATGCACAAGCGCTGGATTGAGGCAATAGACGAGCTCCTAACTGCGTTTATGGGTGAAGATCACTTGACGTATGGTTACAGCGACAATTTGTGTTGCTTCGTGACGGATGAGGCTCAGCCAAGCCTTGAGTACGACGATCTATCTTGGGAAAATGCGGTAAAGCTGAAAATGACGGAACGCGAATTGCTCGAAAATGAAACACCACGCGCACGGAAGACAAAGAAGAAACGCATAACGAAAAAAACTCGAAGAAAGCTATTCAAGGTGCGTAAAGGGGAAAGAAACCGCTGTCCTTCGTCTGTGGCTTCTTCGTCCTCCTCTGGCTCTTCGCAAAAACAGAAGTCTTTTCCCACCCCTAGCAACAGGAAACGTAAACTAGTGTCAGTATCATCTTTACCCTTTTCTCCCAAGCGAAAAGCGTCATCGCCATCGTTTTCTTCGTCTCCGTCAGCAGCATTTACAAAGTTGCATGGGTCGAAAATCCCTAAAACCCGGCGCTGTCTGTTTATGTCAAGTAAAAGGAAACGTAAACAAGCATCACCCTTACAAGTTTCCCCCGTTTTAAAGCTTAAGCCATCATGCTCGAAGAGTGAACCATCATTGTCACCCTTACGCAGTTAACCACTCCACCATCAGACACGAGTGGCTTTCAGACGTCCACACCCTCAGGCAGTTCACCCCCACTACTGGACACCGATGGTCAACTATCTTCAACACCGTCATCAGACACACACGATCCAGTACTGTCAATACCGCCGGCCAATTCACCGCGACTATCGAACTCGAGTGGTTGTGCGTCAAAACCGTCATGTTCAAGGGCCTTGCCGTCATTTTCTATTGTGTTCTCTTCTACCTGTCCAAGGGAACAGTTGTTGACAACTGAACTCCCCCCTATTAATTGCAGCATAACCGTCCAGCTAAACAGATTGGTGACGGTTCCTGATAATTTTGTGTATACCAATGTTACTGAACTCACAGAACGCCCACCAGCATGCGTAGTCAAAGCAGCGATCCATCTCTTGAGAAAGGAAAGGAAGTTGGGTGATGAAAATGGGGCAATAGACATAGACAGCGAGGATAGAGGAATTGGCGTCGCCATTGGTCAACTGGGGATTTTCTGCAGAACTGGGCTTGGTCATCTTGAATGACTAGGAGAGGTTGCAGAAATGCAAAATAATGTGGAACAAGAAAGAGCCTGGATCCAGGAGACGGAAGATAACTTAGACTCCAAAACTAGAGAGAAGGTTTTTCAATTGTTCTGCAAGCGTCCTCTGAACCACTTAGTTGCCAAAGAAGGTAAATATTCTGTTACAGTTCGTGCCTTCAGTAACCTTGCTTTGGAGAGGTACATCGACGACTCCGTCATCGATGCATCCATTGCTAAGATGCACCGCCAACGCAATTTAAAGGAATCTGTACTTTGCCTCCCTGCACATACGATAACGTGGCTTGACACTGGGGACGGGATTTCGTCCGCGAGTGTTTTCAGGAGAGGTTACTTAATGTTAAGCCTGACTTGCTCAGTTTGATCCTGGTCCCTGTCAACATGAACGAAATCCACTGGGGGCTTATGGTCTTGGATGTTCAAAGTAAAGAAGCCTTCTGTGACGATGGCCTTGGATGGACCCCCCAAAAAATATCTTATGCCCATCAAATCATAGCAGAACTTCACTCTGCGTTTCCAGAATGCGGTAACTTTACTCTAGAGCAATGGCGTTTGATGAAAGGATATAAAAGATTCGGGATGCCAAAGCAACCGAGGGACGGTCAAGTTGTTGGAAGCGACAGCTGTGGCGTGGGAGTTATTTTATCGGCCAAAGATTTTCTGACATCGGATCGACCTGTTCAGCCGTCGTGGAAATTCAATGAAATGACTGTGCATAGAAAAGAAATTATGAAACTTCTTTTGTCATGATCGATTACTTTTTTTCTTTTGTTTTCTAGATATTAGAACCGGCCAGCCAGTTTAGCCTGTCCAAAGTTCTATCAGAGCCAAGTGTCGTGACGGGTGACTTGCATTAGAACTGAACATTGTTGTATTTCATAACGTTGATCTGTGCACGTGTTGTGATCATTTTTGGTGGCAACGTGGACACAGTGCACGCAGTGAAATAACTAGTCTTCAAGTTTCGATGAAGCTTCCATCATCATCAGTTACGATGAACTTTCAAAAAAACTAATTGAATTTATATTTAACAACCTTGAGAAGCATGCATCGTAAACTAAAATTATGTATTACACTTACAGTGACTGATAAGAAAGAAATGTACAACAATGCTAAAGAATTCAGTTTAATACACGATTGACTTTTTGGTTTACAATAGGTTTTCTCAGTTTATGTTTATGCCTCCTTAAGTTTGCGGTGAAATTTCGCGGAGACAGATTTTAGAATGTGAAAACAATCTGGAGAACAAGTTTCACGGCAAGGCTCTGAATTTTGTACGTTTGAAAACATTCACTGAGATTACTTGTACGAAGAGAGGTGTTCATGGACGCGTGTAGAAAATTGTCGACTGGTCAGTCGCCGATATAACCAGCATTACAGCTTGTACAAGTAAATATGTACACGTGAGCGAAGCTCTTTCGGGACAGAATCTTTCACTGAGAAAAATATTTTAATGGTAATTTGTTTTAGTGGTTCAAAGACACATTCAAAATGATTCACTGTCAAGGTGACATTTTACTTTTCCTAATAAGTATTCCCTTATAAATAAAGAAAGAAAGCAAACGTTAAATGCTGCGTCTGTTTTTTTAACACGACCATTCTTTCATGTCAACCCATTTCGAAAATACTAACACTCTGGTGCTTAAGAAACTACGACGGTAAAGAGAACGGGGCTAAACAATACGTTTTAATTTGCAAGACGATGACCTGCATGTGTGTTTTATATTTTGGTACATTTCTTTGCTGTTCTCTGCAAAACAACGTGAAATGACCAAATTCAAGGTTAAATGGAGAAAGTGAACACACGACGGTGGATTTATCTTTCTCTATCTTAACTTGATCACCATCCTTACAGATTCAGTTCCCCAGCAAAGTACTTTTATTAAGGCAGCGGGTGAGAGACTAGATCATCAGTATTTATTTATTTAAAGCGTATGCACGAAGTGCGACGAATGATAGCGACTTTGCGCGAAATATTCATGATAAGCTCTGCAGTGTAAAATCTTTGGTTTATGCATCAACAACAAAAACAACAAAACAAGCTTTATTACCAAATAGAAAAAGGAAAAAAAGTTAAACTTTACAATATAATATATTAATACAAAAAAGAGGTAATGTTTACTCAGGATAACTATAAAGCTAATCGAGCTGAGTAAAACTAAGTGATGTTTAAGTACAGGAGGTAGGTTGGCACTAAAGCTTGGTAAAAGCAATTAATTAGTCAATAAAAAGAGACGAAAAGAAGAAGTATTGTTAAATAAAAATTTTCATAATAACAATAATAATAATAATTATAAATGCGTTGAGCGCTCGCTTGTTGTATCTGTACCGTTCTTTTTATTCTTTATCTGTTAGTTGAAACGTTTTTAGAATTTTCCAGCAAAACAAAACGAAAATAAAATACTGTTTCTATCTCTATCTCGAATATTTATCAACACACCAATTTTGTGTCCAATATTTATCAACATCTGGGTCTTTCGTAAGTGGAACTCCGTGAAGTTTTTTCTGTGCATATATACACTGCTCCACAGACTGGAAAATAATAAAAGAGTTTGATTTCGTCGTTCTTTTTGGTTTTAGTGTTTAATTCTACGTTTAAGCGGAAAAATCCGCTTTGAAAATTTCGATAGTAAAATTCTCTTTCTATTTTGTGTGTGGTATAAATATTAATTGATTCAGCACCAATGCTTTTTTCTTTCGTTTATTTTCGACGGAAAACACACGATTTTTCAAATTGCAAGCAACCTATTGTTTGTTTCTGGAGTGTTAACAATAGCTTCTTAATTTTAATATCCATAATTTGCATAATAAAATATTCTTATAATATATTAATACAAAAAGAGGTAATGTTTACTCAGGATAACTATAAAGCTAATCGAGCTGAGTAAAACTAAGTGATGTTTAAGTACAGAGGTAGGTTGGCACTAAAGCTTGGTGAAAGCAATTAATTAGTCAATTGAAAAAAGACGAAAAGAAGAAATAAAGAAAATAAATAAATAAATAAATAAAAATAAATAAATAAATAAAATAAATAAACAACTACCAGTTGAAAACTCATGAACAGTAAGACTGTAAGATGTTTAGCTTTACTTTGTTTTTAAACGTTTTAAGGGGGAGGTATTTAATGCTTTCGTCAAGGTGATTCCAAACTTTTACAGCTGCAAAGCGAATGTTGAATTTACCATAGTTTGTTTTGATGGTATTGATGTAATAGGTCGATTTAGAAGCAAGCCTAGTATTGTATGAGTGTACAGATGCTACTGTTTGAAAGAAATTTTCAAAGGAAGATGGAAGAAGATTATAGTAATAGTGATACATGAAGAGTGCATTGTGAAGGGTAACATTAGATCAGTTAATTTAAGGATCTCTAATTCCTTAAAAAGAGGCTCAGAGTGTTCATCGGGTTTTGAAAAAGTTATAGTACGTATAGTTCTCTTTTGAAGAGTTATAAAGGGTTTAAGAGTAGTACTATAAGTATTGCCCCAAATTAATAAACCATAGGTGAGGAAGGGGTAGATAATTGAATAATATAATTGATGTAATATGTTTCTATTTACATAATATCTAATTTTAGATAGCACTCCAATACCTCTCGAAACTTTCTTGCGCAATTCGTGTAAGTATGGTTTCCAGTTTAAATTGGAATCAAAAATGAGTCCTAAATATTTAACTTGATTATCAGCGGTCAGCGGTTGTCATGCGGAGCGGTCAGCGGTTGTCATGCGAGCATGGCGTGTATTTCTTAGCTCCGTTAATTTTACTTTTATAGTTAATTTTCTTCGTGATTTTTCGTTATTTTCTGACTACCTATTGTATCAGAATGGTAAACTGATAAGATGGAGCAAGACAAAACCAAAATGGAGGCGATGCTGAGATCTATTTTGGATGAAATTTTAGAATCCAAACTGACGGCCATCTTGTCCTCCATCTTGGACGTAAAGTTGAAGGCTTACGAGGAATCGATGACCTTCTTCAATACATCATTTGAAACAATGAAAGTGAAGATGGATAGGCTGGAGAAACAAACGAAGACTTTAGCTCAAGAAAACGATCGCTTGAGAAATGATTCTGCTTCTTCGGAAGCCCTAAAACCACCAATTTCGTGTCCAAGAATACAGTGCGGATATAGAATTTCCTGAACTGACACAGCAGACAGGTAAAATAGGTGTGTTGTAGGTTGTCACAACAGAAGCACTTTTTTAAAACAGACTTTTTAAGAGACGTTTTACGTCTTCAAATTTAAACAAGGACGATTTTACTGATTTAAAGGCTTATAACTTTCAGTGGAACTTGAAATCACAAAATCGGCTTCTGTTGTGACACAATAGAGGTTTTAACTGATAAATTAGTGGCAAAATCAAGAAGCGTTGTCTTCTCCACGAGGAGAAAACTTGGACACGGAGTCGCGTTTTACCAAATCTTAACTTTAGAAGCTCAAAGCATCGCAAAGAAACGCAATTTATCAAAGGAAAAACAATCTTGTTGCACTTCCAACATTCCTCAAGCCCTCTATTAAGTTTCAACGAAATCAGCTCCCAAACGATCAAGATCTTAAGTTTTTTAACGTAAGACCTCCACCAAAATTTTGCCTTATAAATTTATTCATGAGCAGCTTGTCACCCGCGGCCTTAAAGCGAGGTTTGTTTTCTAAGTGACGTTCCGTCGTGGTTACTTAAGTTCCCTATTGTATATAACACCACGCCCTAGATACATAAGAACTGAACATTTACGCCGTATTTCTGTTCGCGCTGGGCGGGTACAATAACCAGGGTCACCTGTAATATGCAATTGGTTGCTACTTCATCTCAATCAGTTTTGTTTCACTTGACATTCAAAACCATGATCAAGAACAGAAACAAAAATTAAACCGGAACTGAAACCTGTAAGGGTGGAGCATTAATGTAAAATTTAGATGCTTTCAATCCTTGACCGAAGAATATAACCCCAACAAGCGCAAGCATAAGCAGCTTTATTTCACCGGAAAACGACGTAGGCGCAATTACGAGGATCCTTTTTTTTTGTCTCACGTATGTTGCGTCGTGTGAAAAAGGAACATAGCATAAGCGCAAGAGAGTCTTATGTCCTGGCAATGAAATCACTCGTTCCAACCAAAGCGTAGTAGCCGACATATTTGCCGCGTCGTTGTGGGAAACCTGTATCTAGTGAGTCTCTTGTGCCTTGTAGTTGTGCTTGCGTCGGCCTTCGTGTTTCATACTTGACACAAATTTCTTATGCTTGTGCTTGCTTTGCACCCTTCACTGGGTTATTGCATTTTGGTATGCCCGCACACTAACAGCCGTTTTTGTCGTTGTTGTTGTTGTTGTTGGGTCTGCATGGTTATTTTCCTTCTCTTTGTTGGGCTTATTTCTCCGTGAAAAACAACATTGTAACGTCGGGTTACAAATAAACTCAGCTTTAGTTTTCAATATTCTATAGTTTTTGAAATTTTTTAGGGATACGCTTTTTTAAACTTTTCCATTCTCACCTTTTTGTAACTTAAGTTGTTTTATCACTACCAAACTACAAGTCCATATTAAAAAAAACACCGCGCCAGAAAATTTTTCATCAAAAGGAAGGTCTAAGTGGCCATGGCGCTAGCGGAAAAAAAAATGGAAAGTAAAGCGCTATGATTGGCACTATTGCTAATCAAAAAGCCGTTCTGGTTGTGTTTCTTCTGGCTCAAAAAGTTCCCAGAAGAAAATTTCATCTGTTGCTGCTCAAGAATAAGGAGTTCCCTTCTACGACTTCTACTGTATAAAAAAATACGTTCTGAAATACGTATTAGCCTGCACTGCGCAGTCCTCCTAACAGGCGTTACTAAGCCAAGCGAGGCATTTTTTAGCTATTTTGTCTACAAAATAGCCTCATAGTCGGCATGCAGCCTCAAGTTTCTGGGAAGGTTGGTTCTTTGGTTGGTTGGTTTTTGGGTGGACCATGTTCGGCATTCCCGATGACTGTCGAATTTTACCGAAAGGTTAGTTGTCGGGACCGGAACAAAAATGTAAATGAGAACTCACGGAGAATTCCGTTACCAAAGCGACACGACCAAAGTGTCCTGGTTTCATTTGCTTGACGTTGGATATTTAGATATCAAATAGAAATGGCTGGCTTCCTTGTGGTAGACTTCCTTAGCAAACGAATCGTCAGCACAAACCTGGTTTACACGTGAGCGGAAGCGAGTTCTAGTAAATAATTCGTGGGTTATCTGATATTTATGATGTTTGGTCTAGGAAGTATTTGTCAGCTTCGTTTGTTTTGGTAGATGAGAATTGGAACAAATCCTTTGTACGCATGCGCATAACTTATACGTTTGGAGTTATATGGTTCAACTTTAGAGTGTGAGAAATAACGTGACTTCTGTGCAGGGATGTCCCATAGTAAATGATGGTAAATAGAGGGCAAATAGTTTGAAGGTATAAAAAAAGGGCAGAATCGTGAATTTCGAACTAAAACGAATTATTGTTCGCACCTTTTGGTAGGTTTTAAAATTAATGACCATGCCACTCGATTACTAGGTCCGTCAAAGGCACAAGGTCGACAAGGAAAAAGATTGTATGGGTGGCATAAAAACGTTGCTCGTACGTGCGACTAGCTAAGCGCAAAGTTAGAGGACTTACCAGAGAAATGGGTTTCTGGTTAGGCTGCTTGGCGGCAGCGGGATTGTTTGTACAAAGTTTGAGCCGAAAAATGAGCACGACAATCAAATCAAATCAAAACAATTATCACCTCCAATACGAAGACAAAAACGCAATAGCTCCACGCAAGATTCGTTTCACAGTTTTATAGACACAAAAATCGGTTATCATTTTTCAGATTACAAAAAACGCATAAATTTACTCATTCCCCGCTTCCTTTTAAGTTTCACCCTTTGTTACACAACTCTAGCTGCCACGAAAGCCAATAAAAAGCGCCGAAAACGAACCTATGATAGTCTCATGAAAGTCTCGTGACTCACCATTGAACTTTGTCTCATCACATGTTTGTACGTGACAAAACACCACTTGAAATTATGAAGGGCGACCCTAAAACGCGGAATGGCGGAATGACGGAATGACGGAACGGCGGAAAATCACCCTAAATCCTAAAACGCGGAACGGCGGAAAATCACCCTAAATCCTAAAACGCGGAACGGCGGAAAATCACCCTAAATCCTAAAACGCGGAACGGCGGAAAATCACCCTAAATCCTAAAACGCGGAACGGCGGAAAATCACCCTAAATCCTAAAACGCGGAACGGCGGAAAATCACCCTAAATCCTAAAACGCGGGACGGCGGAAAATCACCCTAAATCCTAAAACGCGGGACGGCGGAAAATCACCCCAAATCCTAAAACGCGGAACGGCCGAAAATCACCCCATATCCTAAAACGCGGAACGGCGGAAAATCACCATAAATCTTAAAACGTGGAACGTTAAAAATTGGAGGAAGCTAATAAATCCCTGAAAGTAACGAAAGTAACGATGCCCCCGATAGTAGCGACCCATTCAATACTTATCGACAGATAGATGGAAAATTGGGTTGGACCCAAAGGATATAGACAGCAATGGCGTGATGTAAAGACATTGATAAACAAAAATTCACGGTTTTTAAGTACTGGCATTATTTTCATGATGTTTTCTGAAAAGTTGACAGTTTTTGACCCCTTTAAATAACGATCCCCTAGTAAAGCAGAGTATATAACGTATAAATTGCATTCCGCAGTCATAATTATGCCATTGCTTTTACACCAAGTGATACAATGATACAAGACACGAAATACAATTTGATCGCACTGTCAACGACGCAACAAAACTGACAGCTAGCCAGTCACTTTCCGGTAAGGTAAATACCTTTTTATCTCGGATAACTGGCTCTGTTTTGGGATCGATCTGAGTAGGTTTTAATTACTTTTTGTCATAAATCACGTTAAATTTGAGTGGTCACTTTAATTTGCACATTGCACATTGTGGATGATACAATGTTTCTTGCCAATAGTTGCTTTTAGCTGCCGAAAAGCGCATTTTTTTTTGTCACGCAACAAAACAAAGGCACAAATTTGAGAACTGATGTCCGGTGACGAGATCGCAATGCTGGACTCACACATACATACACATAACCTGATTATACACGGTCCTGTGAAGACCCACCCTCAAGAAATAGAACATAACGCATTCTATAATACTATATCTCGTGCATGATATTGTTATTTTCCTAGGTTATCTTCGTCATCTTAATATCTGGGTAAATATATTTTGATTTACTTGCTTTAAAAGGGGGTTCACTTTAGTTTAAATTGCTAAAGAGGGGATCACTTTAGTTTATTTGCAGAAAGCAATTTCCTTTAGTTCTTTTTCAATTTTAATTATTTTTATCATACTTTAGTAAACCGTCTTGTGACAGTATTTTAAAACGAAGAGAACTGGCTTTTTGGGGCCAAATCGACTCTCTTAGTCTTGTAGTATACCA
The DNA here is from genome assembly GCA_964017195.1 of Siderastrea radians. Taxonomy (NCBI): domain Eukaryota; kingdom Metazoa; phylum Cnidaria; class Anthozoa; order Scleractinia; family Rhizangiidae; genus Siderastrea; species Siderastrea radians. The sequence goes on along the minus strand of OZ024889.1, from coordinate 63,738,225 downwards.
CTCTAGGGTGGCGAATGGTAAATTCCATGACTCATCCAATGTCGGGCAAAACGTTTTCAACTCCAATGAAACGCAAAGAAACACACTAAAACGAGACCTAGCGACCAAATAAAAACACTTCCGAGATTTGGATATCGTATAACAATTTTTTGATACCCGTTCTTACAGTACCATTCAGCACCCCTTATTGTGTTCTCAGTTCTATTAGCTTATCGGTATAGGGAGTGTCGATAACAAAGGCAATCCTGTTAGATTTTTATTCATTTTTTCCAAACGAAATAGTTAAAGTATAGTTTTGTTACTTTTTAGCCCATCGTTCGATTCAATCACTCGATTTTTTCCTTTCATATTAATTGAATTTCCAAAATTAATCCATTGCTTTTTTAGGCTTAGGTTACGAAACACAAAGCACAGCATATATGGACAGTTGCTATTACCTGTAAAAGTAATTCCTGTTAAAGTTCGTGTTACGTTAATATTAGCTCAGTATGATTTTTATGACTTTAAATTTTAAATTTTTTTATGATTTATTATTGTAATTTGGACTTTGTTTAAGTAGACAAAGTTAGTCACGGCTAATGTATAAAAATATGAAAATATATTTCTGATTTTAGTATAAATATTTAGCATTTTAGTATAAGAATAACATATCTTGATTAATGAATCGACTGATAAACGATTGAGTGACTACAGAAAAAAACAGAAAAAACAGTCCAAATTATCGTTTTCATTAATTTATTTTTGTCTCTGTGACTTTGAAAATTAAAAGAGAATCACGAAGAGAAGTGCAAGATCCGCAGATGTCTTCTGTTGTGTTTTACGGTAGTAAACTGTTGAAGGCGGCGGTGAGGTATGGGAATATGAAGCTAGTTACAATTCGGGCTGTACAGGTGAGGGGTCGCGGGACACCTTGCAGTTGAACATTAGCGCCATTTGGCTAAGCGTGACTGTCTTTTCGTCACAACGAATCACGTGAATCAGTGCCATCTATTTTTGTTTTCCGCGTTTTAGGATTATGGGTGATTTTCCGCCGTTCCGCGTTTTAGGATATGGGGTGATTTTCCGCCGTTCCGCGTTTTAGGATTTAGGGTGATTTTCCGCCGTTCCGCGTTTTAGGATTTAGGGTGATTTTCCGCCGTTCCGTCATTCCGCCATTCCGCCATTCCGCGTTTTAGGGTCGCCCATTATGAACATATGAAATTCATATATTTGAACTGCGGAATGAAGAAATAAATTAAAATGTAAAGAAGACCCTCGCAGTTATTAACGCAACTTATGCAGTTGCGAAAAGAAAGCCTGAAAAAATCAGGCTTGCCGGGATTCGAACCCTGACCTCTGCGATACCGGTGCAGCGCTCTAACCAATTGAGCTAACAAGCCAACTGGGAGCTGGTTATTAAATTGGTTCGTAATAGACCCGGGAAAGATGAAGATGAAATTATGAATATATGAAATTCATATATTTTAACTGCGGAATGAAGAAATAAATGTAAAGAAGATCCTCGCAGTTATTTAATGACCAGCTCCCAGTTGGCTTGTTAGCTCAATTGGTTAGAGCGCTGCACCGGTATCGCAGAGGTCAGGGTTCGAATCCCGGCAAGCCTGATTTTTTCAGGCTTTCTTTTCGCAACTGCATAAGTTGCGTTAATAACTGCAAGAATCTTCTTTACATCTAAAACACCACTTGTTTACACATAACAGTAACCTGGAGCGCTTACCATTTGTACGGAAAACCCGGTAATTCCGGGGAGAATTCAAATGGAACGGTTCATTCTGGTGGAATGTTTTCGGAAAAAAGGTAATACCTTCCGAGGTATTCCTTTTTGTCGCTTTTTCCGGAATTCCTGGAAATTTCTGTACCATTTGTCCACAATTACCAGTGCCAGGCTATTTCCAAGAGGACAGCAATGCCCATGACGGCGGATTTAAGTGATGAATCTTTACTGTTCCAAACCGTTCGTGACGTGACAGTTGTTTTATTCTCGCGGCTACTGTCAACAGACCTCTTGCGACACAATTGTAGCACTCAAGGTGAGAAAGATTTAAGTTTTGGCCGTCTGTTCTTGTGTTTTACTTTTGCTTTCATGATTCGAGCTTTTGAGCTTAATGGCGCGGGAAAACACTTGCATCCGAAACTTCGAATCAAATGATACGGCTCAATCCGTTCCGTTTTCTTGGTGAGAACAGGTGCAGTTCCATTTGTCCAAAAAAATCCACCGAAAATTCCATTCAAATGGTAAGCGCTCCTGATCTCACGCTCAATCGACATAACATGTTCTTTACACGTGAAACGACCCACACTAAACATTATCATATGTCTGCCTGGCCGTGCGATAAAATCCCTCCTCCCCTACCCCCGTAGCTATTAAAGCAAAATTTGGCCTTGACTTGATCACATGTACTCCACGTGATAAAATTCACGTTGTTTACCACACAGGCGAACCACTCCATTATTCTCGACTTCGCTCATTTAAAATTCCAACGATTCCTTCGCCCATTACCACCTCTCTACATAATAAAACAAAACATCCCTTAATATTATTTTCACCCAATTTTGCATCTTACTTTACATCAAAACGCTCATCAAAACAAAATTTATTCGCTGAAGACAACCACTGATTTTTGTGTGGCTTCAGCGATGCTGAGACCACTACGGTGTGGCACCAATATTTTTGCGGGAGTTTAATTTTGCGAATGCCGATTTTTTTTTGTGTGTTTCGCGGGACTAAATTTTGCGATTGGGGAAACTGTTTGTTCTTCCTTGGAATTAATTTTTGCGATTTTCCCTAAGCCGTCTTCTATTTGGAATTATAACATTCTCGTTTTTTGAGTATAAACAATCGAATGCAGGTGAACAACATGCAGATGTATAACACGTTAAATCAGTTAATCAATGAAGTACCTTCAGACGATCCTTTTCTTTAAAGATTTTAACAGCTTAATACAGTGGAACCTCGATTTAACGAACCTCTATATAACGAGGTCCTCGGTATAACGAACAATATTTTTCAGCCAAGTAATAGTGTAATGTATGGAAAAGAACCTCGATAGAAGGAACCCTCGACATAAAGAACCAATTTCCCCAGTCCCTTAGCACTTTGTTAAATCGAAGTTCCACTGTACTTGTAATGTGCCGACTGCAATTTCATCGTTTTATTTCTGAATGTTTTGCTTCTAATTTCGTTTTATTTTTGAACGAAAGAGACGGTTTAAGTAAATGGGCACCAACATAATATTACATCACATGTAAAAGGCGATATTTGTATACAAATTTCGACAATGGAGTAAATTTTTACGAGAATTATTTTTTCGCGGGAACTTTTTTTGCGGATCGTGAAAAAACCGCGAAAATCCCGACGTTTATGGCTTTTTTGACAGTTTGCTACGTGACTAGTCACGCAAGACTTGCACAAGTCACACAATGGCATAATCTTTTCTAACAGGGCACGCTTATTACTCGATTTTAGCCGTGTGTTCCAAAATGTAAGTCGGTGTGAAATAATGTGGAAAATAAAACAGAGCTTATTTATATATTTTTCTGGATACAGGAGTTGCCACGTTCGTCAAGCATGATGTCACGCAAGAAGAAGACGTACGTGACTTTCAAGATCGGCTATTCTCTTCTGGTTCAAACATTACAGAATTAATTTTTGTGACAAGTTACGCTTCCTACTAGATCCAAAATATTTGTCCATGGAAAATAATGTTTATAACAGAAAGCCACAAAATTAAATCTCAATCCATTGAGCTTCCGAGAAAAATCTGAGAATGAGCTTCAGAAAGGACTGTTTTGTATTGTTTTGTTTGTCCCATATTCACACTGTTGTCAGATATTTTACAGATTTTATCTCACTTTCTTCTTGTTTTGTCCTAATTTGAAGCGACACTTGTACGCATTAGCGTACCATCTATTGATCAATGACGTATACGAATTCGATGCCACTAACATAAACTCAAACATTGATCTTTGATCACCCTCAAATCTGTAAAAAGCCCTGGGAACGGGGTTGCACAATATCGGACACAGCTCCACTTACAAGGTAAACTCTGTCTAAAAACCAATGCTTTTCGAATGCTCAACGCTACTCAAATAAACAACATCACAATAGTGTACCTTGGTACACGCACGTTTATTCCTCTCATTGACAGCTACAAAATAGCTCATGCACGCTATGCGTGCCTATGTTTCTTTGCCGCGCGAAGCGCGAAACGTGGAATGAAGTAGAGGGCTCTCCTTTCTGATCAGAAAGTTGTCTCACTTGGCTCGCTAACGCCTCTTAGGAGCAGGCAACGTACACATATGAACAAACAAGTGATCTTTAAACGGGTTGTCAAAATACTATTTTTTTTTCACTCACGCGAGCGGCTCACAAATGGTCTCCATATGTGCGTGAATTACGGAGTGCTCAGCTTTTCTCCGTTTACACAAGCCCGACGTTAATAGTGGGGGGGGGGGGACAGGGGGGTTTAAACCTCCCGCTTCCCGTACCCTTTAATCCCGGTTCCCGCCTTGTATTTTTTGGCTCCCTTCCCTTTGCATTTTTTCGATTGCGAAATATTGCGCAATGTTGCGTAATTCTTCCCTTTTTCTCCCGCTTCCCGCCACCTTGGGAATCCTGCTTCCCGCCCCCTCTTCTCCCGCCTCCCGTACACCTCCCGCCCCCTTTTCTCCCGGTCTCCCGCCCCCCTGTCCCCCCCCCCCCTTAATACTGTTAGTCATACAGGCAATTTTGTTTTCTACTTTCGTGTGGGCCGTACGCAGGTAAAATTGACCGGACAAACTAGAGGAAATTCACACTTAGCCATGATGTACATCTTTCAGTAGTAACGAACTACGTACGATCACAGGCGTCCCAATGTACTCACCTTTCTTGATTTCTGTTGTCCTTTTGGGCTATTTCATCGTTTTTTGGGGGGGGGGGGTTTGAGGTTTTTGTCGTAGCCTTCGTCTTATGAAGGCTACGACAAAACCTCAAAACCCCCCAAAAACGATGAAATAGCCCAGAAGGACAACAGAAAGCAAGAAAGGTAAGTACATTTTCCTTATTTTATTGAAAAGAAGGTAAAATTTTATTTCGTCGAGCGCTTTTATTCCACGTTATTTTAAACTCCATACAAAGTCTTATAGAGCGCTCAAATTTCCAACGGGCCTAAATTGTAACACAACACCGCGCACTTCAAGTAGTCACGTCCCACTCGATACGCTTACACATATCACTCATACGCTTACATAAATCATTCATATGCTTACATAAACCATTTATTCGATCGATTTCTCGAATCGTGAGTTTGGGACGCCTGTGGTACGATTAAAACCGACTTTTGTCTCGTTACCACAGAGAAATGTTCAAATATAGCGCCAGTTCAATAACAATTACCGAATCACTACATTTCGCTAAGCTTTACGCAAAAATTGTGGACATGGCATGACAGATTTGGCATTCACACTCAATACTGCGCTAACACTGAGTGTACATATTCAGTACAAGGAATCATGCGAAACAAACAAAAATACGAAAAGGATATTATTTTCCAGCGTTTTGCAGATACCAAAACGGCTGACTTGTTCAGTTATTGTGCTATCGTAACCTATATTAGGACACTTAAAATGAGCCCAGTTAGATCCTTTATTTCCAAGTCTTCCTTTTTCAAAGCTTTATCTCAAAAGAGATCTTTCGTCAACCCGCAGGACTTGTAATCTCTAAAACGTCACGGATAAAGATAGAATCTTAATTAAAATCATGCAGTAAATGAAATTTCACGCCCAAAGATTATAACACCTCGGCCGAAAATTTACGCTTTTACGCACAGGGTACAGAGGAGCGAAGATCGAGCAGAACGTTTAGTTTTCCTTGCGAAAGACAACCGACATATTTGCGTTACTCGCGTTACCTAGATTTTTACCGCAGGTCAAATTACTGTGGGCTCTTAGGAGCACTGAGATCGACTTACACTAAATGATACGTGCCTCGTTCGGAAAGCTTCGCTTTCCGAAGAAAAGCCGTTGCCCTTCGGGCAACGTGTTAGGCGACCGTTTAGTGTAAGTCGATCTCAGTGATCCTAAGAGCGCTTAGTAATTTGACGTGCGGTAAAAATCTAGGTAACGCGAGTAACGCATCGCAGCAAATTATGTCGGTTGTCTTTCGCAAGGAAAACTAAACGTTCTGCTCGAACTTCGTTCCTCTGTACCCTGTGTTTACGTGGAACAGAAAGGATCACCAGAAGAGATTCAATTACATTGGTATGCCGCAAGTTACTAGACGTCCAGCTGAGATACATGTGACATGTATCTCAGCGGGATCCCGAGGTCAGTTTTTGTTTGCTAATGATCGTCTGGCTCGTTATGGCCTGATCAAGAAAACTCATCCTGCAGTCTCAGCATCGTTCCAGCCTTCCGTTTCATGTAATCCTTGACCTGAAGTTCGACTGGATACATGTCGCGTGCCGTTTCCAATTTTGCTTCTGTTTTATAATTGGAAAAGCATAAACTCGGGAGATAAATTATTACTTTTCTGCAAGAGAGGATGAAGCCTCTCTTGTTTTGCGTTTTCTGTCATCTGATACAATTCATAGGTAGAGAAATGGCGTTACAACACAAAAATGAAACCAAAGAAAACAAACCGAAAAAAGATCATACCTTTGGCACAATATCAGCAATTAGACCAATGCCGTGCTCAACCTCTAGCGGAGTTTTGATGGATAAATGGCCTTTCAAAAAGAAAAATCCTTCAAAGATATGCTTGTTAGAGCAAAAATATGAAAGATTCAAACAACAATTGTTTCATGATTGTAGAAGTTGTTTGGGCCTGTCAACCCCTTGTTTCCTCATGTTGTGTTTTTGTCCAGACAGACGTCCCGCTCTACGTCGTGACACCTTGTTATCACACAAAAATATTGCGCTGTACACAAAGATGCGTTCGATAATTCAAGCAAAGTATAAAGCCTGACCAGGGAAGTGGTCATAAAAAGTGTACTCGATGAGGACCCACCTTGAGTAGGGGTAGAGGGGCTATGCAAGATACCACCTGTCTGATTATTGGCCTCAAAATTTGAGTCATATTAGGTGTGCATGAAGCTTGCATTGCTGGAGCAATGGCAAAGGGAGGTTTGAATCTTTTTCTTAGTTTCTACTCCTGATAGAGTGGGGGCTATACAAACGAGACACCATCTTTTTAGGTGAGGGGAGGGGAGTACATGAAGAGACCACCTGCCTTTTTGCAGAATGGTGGGTCCTGTCTGAGTACAATGTGCAACATATTGAAACAGGAAGCAACACAGCGTTGAACCAAGCTAAAACCTAATTCACACACATACCTTTTAAATAATACATAATACAGGTCACTAGTTATAGTACGAGATACAGCACTGCATTTGATTCATATATCGTCATTGTTTCGCAAATCGTTAAAAATTTTTAAGAAAGATTGTAAATCGTAAATGAATAAACACTTCACTGATTTCGTCAAATTTGTTTATTTTGGCAACTTTCACAGTCCCCTAGTTTAAATGCCAGTCGTAATATTTCTTGGAGTGCTTTTCGGGCTCAGCCTGAAAATAAAAGGGTAAAAAGCAAACAAAAGAAAAACAGGGATTATTTCGGGGTCCATTGGAGTTCATTTTGGGGGCGGTCGTGGGGTGGGCGAAAATAAACACAGCGCGCGCGCTGGAAATTCGCCAAAATACTCACAGACAGTACAGATCCCTTCCTCGCCTGGGTGCTTGCTCGCTTGCACGTCCGTTACCTATTGAAAGCGTTCAATAGGCCGGAGCAGTAATATCATTTGCGATTCACACTCAGAAAGGTTACTTTCTAGGGGTATTTGCTAATAGCTTGAAGATCTGAGTGAAAGTTGTGTGAACTTTTAGCCAAATAGCACAATTCGTGGTTAGCGTGACATCTAAAAATTGTATGTAAATTAAATACCCACATCCATGCATTGATTTGCATTGACGATATAACATCGTCTGAAGCGTCACTTTCTTCGAAGATGTAAATCAATGATTACCAACACAAACAGGCAAGCATGACTAAGAAAGTTTTAAATGGGACAACGATGTACTGCCCTGAAGGGCACAATATGCCTATCACTCACTCATGCGCGCAATCAAGAGGAGATTATGATACGGTACAAGCATGCAGTTGAAACGAATCGATTGAAACGGACGTCATTGAATGAACACAACTAAGTCATAGCTGAAGGTACATTGTATACATAATTCAAGAGTAAGTCTTTCTCGGTTAGTATATTACGTACAGATCTATTTCCGTGTCAAAAATCGTGAACACCGGTCACTGATTTCGTGTACTTCCGCATGGAATTTGTGTTGTTCCTCGAAGCGTTTACATAGCTAAACAATGTTTGAAAATATCGTCTGGAGCACAAATCCTTGCACTCTGAAGACATTCGTCGAGTCTTTTTCTCTTCCACAACTGGTACAAGTCGAAAACGGAATCTACAGTGAAGACGATGCTAAGACGCTTTCAGCAGGGCAAATACTTACTCTACATTTCACCAAACGAACCGACAAGGTCCTCGCAAAAGCTTCTGCGACGAAGGAGTTTTTCGTTCCAGTAAATTGCCCATGCAAAGTCGAAATACTTCCTACAATATGTGAGGACAAATACTACAGTGTGCAAGATATTGTGGAAGCCACTTCTGTTAAATTCATTCGCGTAGTTCACGACAGTCCGCCTTCGCTGCGGTTAAAAGAAGGAGACATATTGGAGTTGAAGAAGACTGTCGAAGAAAATCGCGGAAAATTTATCGAATGCGAGTTTTATCACAAGACAAGGGACACTGTGAGACTTCCTTTGGAATTCAAAGCTGCCTTCGAGCCTTTAGCCAGACCAGAACAGTATCATCTTCAGGATGTTTTAAGCTTGTTTAAGCTTCCAGCTCGAGTAAAATTCCGCTCTACTGGCGCAACCGCGATACAGGATGTAAACACGCAGGTTGACCTGGTTTCGCTGGGATCAGTTCTCCTAAAAGCTGTCCATGATGAAACGACAATTATTGCCACAAGTCGTGTGGATAATAAGGTCACCGTTTTGTTGATTCCCACTGATTTGGACGTAAGCGTGTGTCCTGCAAAAGGAGCTATAACGGGCGACGAGACATACACCAGATTCTGCAAGGAAATCCACGACGGCGCTTACTTGGAAAAAGTCGATCTCTCGGGTATAAATGCTTTTAGATTGAGTGATGAACCTGACTTAGAGGTGCTGTACGACTACACGGAGGTAAAGCCCGCCATCCCTCCGCGCAGCTCAGGAGACTTGCAGTCAGAAAGTGGCGATTCAGGTTCCAGTGACGAGTATGTAGAAGTACCTCCTCCAAGACCTCCAAAAGCACTAAGCCCCAAACGACCTCCTGTGGCTCCCAAACCGCCACGGCAGAGGCCACCACAGCATCCTCAGCATGAAGAAAGAGAATTTGATGAAGTTTTCATAGGGACCAATGAAAACACAACCAGCTGGACGGATCAGTGTGAGATGCCGCCACGACCTCCTCCTCGAACTTTGTCTCTGCGGAGTATTTCGACGACGACAATGGGCGACGTTGCAGACAACAGTTATGACAATGTGCAGCCCGATAAAAACTCGCCTAATTCAGAAAAGGATGACCAGATACCAATTTCTCCTGTTCAAACTGAACCTACAACAGTGACAGCTGACAGCAATGTAGATGAGGAAGATGACGAAGATGACGATTTCGATGATGATGATGATAATGATGATGATAATGATCGCGATCATGACTCTTACGCCACGGATGACGATAACTCGGGCTCTGATCACGATTATCTATATCCGGATGACCACGATTATTTATATCCGGATCTACCGGTTATTAACAGCGAAAACACACCCAACCCTTCACAAGAGAACTTAGACCAAGGTACAAAGAGTTCACTGAAGAAAAAAATTTCAGGGCTGTTCAAGAAGGCCGCTCCCAAATCCGCACCCAGAACCACCGAAAGCCCATCTATCGCTTTCCAACCGACCTCTTCTCCCAGCATCTCTGAAAGTCAGCCCATTGCGACTTCATCTTGTAACGTACCAACACCAAGCCTGTCAACTTCACCTTCAGTTTTTAGTTCATCACTGGATTTCCCGGATGATCTCAGGAGCCTCTCTGTGTCTGAAGTTGGAGACTGCCTCAGAAAACTTAACATGGAAAGGCACGTTGATACGTTTGATAGCAATCTGATAGATGGAGAGATGTTGCTAACACTGAATGAAGAGTTGTTGTCATCTCTTGGTGTAAGTAATATGTTTGAACAGAAAAAAATAATCAAGTTTATTCGTGGATGGAGGCCTAAGACAAAATAACTTATTGCGTTTCGCTCTTTAGATTCTGAAATTTCTCTTACTGACTTTCGAGCGTGATCTCTGAGCAGTATCCTTGTAAGCATGTGAGAAAATATTTTCTGGCTTTACAGCGCACGATTATGTAGTCCTTTTCACATTAATCGCCGATTTGTGAAACTAGTGTAGGTATACATGTTGTACCTCTATTCAATACCTTAGTTTTAAGCACAATATCTTTTGGGGCCTTGACCGAGAACGTTGCGTTTTGAAAGCAACAAATCACTCATTTATGGTTTACCAAGACATTTTTGTAATTACTTTACCTTAAACCATTTAAGTGATTCAGTTCTTAACCGTATTCACATCAGGTTTTTGTTCTGTCACCAGGCAATGGTGGGGAGGGAACCGATTTCCCCTCCCCTAACTTATAAGTATTAAAGCTATGACAGTGAAACTTAAACGGCGTGTAAAACTTGCAAATGTGTTTTCTTTAAGGTCCGTAACAGGACATTATGACGTCGTATTAGATGTGAATGATACCATGATTTCCGTGCGGCGCATCTTGTAGATGCGCCTTCTTGAATTTCTTTCAGAGAATTTTTCCAAAACTTCAGAAAATTACCAAAATTGATAAATCAATAAAGAATGCTCAATGATCTAAAATTCAAACGATACGGGAAAAAGTTGAAATTTGTTAGCAACAACAACAACAACAACAACAACAAGACGGGAAAAATTCAGAATATGGAAAAACATGGTTGCTATGGAAACATCATCTAAAGTAGCCAAAACCAGTGTCATTTCAGTTGTTTTCACTTAAATTTTGGAGGCTTTTACTTTTACAGTGCTTAAAAGTTGTAAATGGTTTAAGTCCATGAGTAGAGAGTGTACTTCCTCCCGGTACAGCAGTGGTATGTCTTGAGGAACTTATACAGTTTAATTTAGGAGGACTGTGAAATCCATGTATTGTTATAGTTTATTGACACTCGGGGTCATTTTTAGAGACTATTGAACACATTTGTGTTTTGAAGAGGTAATGAATTAGAAAGACAGTGAAATCTATTAAAGTCCCGGTAGTAATGACCCCGTCAATTCCTGATTTAGCAGTCTTTTTTTGTTTTCGTTGCTAATTTCAAGGAGTTCATTACTTTTGGTGACGTTCGTTTGCTGCCTTCTGGTTGCAAAAAAACGTGAATCGTAAATGGGCAGCCTATTTATCTTAGTAAAATGGCCTCAGTTAAACGGGACCGGAAAATTGATGAGTTCGAGTTTGAGATGGGTCAGGGTCTTTGCTTACCATTATCCTGGCAGTTAACTCAAACTTAAATCGGACTTAACTCAGAGTCATCTTAACTGCTTGAACCCATGTATTTCTCGATGCCTGTTAAAGAAATAAAGGCTGCCGAACCAATCAAGAGTAAGAGATGACGAGACTCAACTCTCAGCTTACTTTCGATTGGCCTCTAGCTCGGCTTGGCGACTCCCGACTGCCCTCGAATATTAAATCTGCTCAAATTTTCATCCAAAATCGATGGCAGTTTAAGTCATCGCTCTCGTTTTGCCTCGGCTTTCTTGAACTCTCATTGACTATTGTGCACTCGACTCAAAGTGTCTGATCTCTCTTGGACTCTCCTTGGCTTTGGTTTACACGGTATCTCGTTGGCCTTTAGATCAGGCATTTCGGTACTCGGCATACATGTTCGACTAGGAAGCTACTTTCGGGGACAGTTGTTGCTTTCAGGGCGTCGCTATTAGCTATAGGGAGAGGAGATTACTTTAAGAAATTTAGTTTATTTTCCTATATATATCGCTTGCCAGTGCAAAACTTACCTTGTTAATTTAGATAGTATATGTGTTTTGAATATTTCACACAGTTTAAATCACTTTTAATGAAAAAGCCTCCAGTACATTGGTTTCTTAATTCGACTACCAACAAAATGGGACATTGAAGTCCATAGTGATAAGGTATTTAGGCCTTGCATGGTTATTACTCTACAAAGAAACATGTACCTAGTTAAAATGTCAGATTTAAGAATGCAGTTTTTCACCATGTTCACGGAAGCATGATCTTGGACACATTTGCAGAATAGACATTGAAGTCCATGTATGATAATATTAAAATTAAGCTTAATTGCTAGTATACATTCGAAACTTTGATCTAGAAACACAAAACAGTATGTTTTGAACACCTCAGTTTTTAACTAATTGTATGGCTTTGGCAATAAATTAAATATTACGAATAAACATTCATCTCCACCCAGGATCTCCTCCATTCTTATTCTATATATGGGCCCTAAACAGTTGCGTTGCCCTCTTATGCAGTACCGTGATTAATTAGTGCATTAATTAAATCCTTTTTTTACCCAAGTACAGTCGGAACCAGGTTAAAACGGATACCAAAGGCACACAGAAACTTAAAGGACATGTTTTACAGAAACAAAGACTAAAGCATGCAATTTACATGCAACAGAACAAGCATTATTGACTCTAACTCGTGTTCCGATCTTTGACCTGTTTGGTAGAATACATGTATATAACTTTTGGTCAAAATGAAGAAGCCTCACTCTCGGTGAAACGTTCAAATGTCTTGCACTAACCTTAATGTTCCGTTTGTTTCAAAATCTCTTGTGCATAGCACACCTAATTTACTTAAAATGGTCTGTAACTTTGCTTGCACTGATATTTCAACTTTGCGGTTCAGCCATACAGTCTGAATACTGGACATTATACAGTGCACAGATGACCAGTGTCCATAAAGCAAGATTAATTTTGAAAGGGAGCGTGTCACTCGGGTCAGAGAGAGACATGTGCCCGTTAACCGGTGTCCGCTGTTTCAGGCAACATAAGAACTTTTTGTCGAGACAAAAAAAACTGTCCTTTACCGAGGCGAGTGACCGTAAAGCAGGGATCCACTCATCTTGTAAAATGTGTTTAAGAACCAACGACCGGCACTGATCTTCAAGATTTTTATGAAAGTCATACAAGTGGGTACAAAAGAAAAAGTAACTGGGAAACTTTTAACCATCGCGTGCTCTAATTCCGTAATTAACTACTTTAATTCCATATTTTCTCCTTAGTTAAGTTAAACTGCCTTATTGACCAGAGTACAAAAAAATGAAAAAAACAAAAAACAAAACAAAACAAAACAAAACAAAACAAAATAATAAAAAAAAAAAACAGAGTCGAGTTCAACTATCTCGACCGGGCTATGAACGGCCGCCTATTCACAGGTGCTATCCCACTACTGTTTGACGCGGGAGCTTTTGCCTGCTGTGTTTCCACCCTGGGCCGGTTCGCTCCTCTTTAACCAACCTGGAGAACTCAGACTCCTCCATTTTCCCCATATTGACGCCAAACTTAGCGCGGACACCCGATCTACATAGGACAACCGCCCACAGGAACCCCAACCTCAAGCCGTTCAAACACCCCAGCCTCCAAGTAGCTGGATTACAGGCGTGCGCCACTACGCCCAGCTGATAAAGCGCAGTAAAATTTTGAATGCCTTTTCTTTTAAGCCTCGATTTGGTGCCGGAAGCGGAAGTCAAAGCCAAACAAGTTTACCTGTGCGTACCTGTTGTCAATTTAACAGGTCATACGCGGGAGCACGTTAAATTTGAGACACCGCATTCAGGGAAAGAAGGTTTAAGATCGGTCTAGGATATTTTTTGCTTTTTTATTACTCACTGAATGTATTCCTGATGAATTTTACCGTGTTTAAATAAAATTGAATTGAATTGAACTCTGCTAGTGGAGCCGCTTTTATCTGAGAAAGATCGACGCGACTCTGCTAGCACTGGGTAGGAGCATTTTGGCAAATATGACGGACACTTAGTATGTTTTTCTTTTATATTTCATTAGAATATAGTCCACAGATAGCAATAAAGTAAAATCATAAAAATAAAACAAATCGTGAAGCAAAGTTACTTGTAATACTAGTTGTAAACTCAAGATAACTGGAAAATTTCTTTCAGATCAAGTTTAGCTAAGTTTGTGGCAGGTTTGTTTGTAGGTACTTGTATTCGAGCAGTATCATGCACTGTTGCCTTTATGCATGAGTTGTACTTATATTTGTTGATTTGATTGCTCCGCTCAGTGAAAAAGATTTTGTTTTCCTAAGAATGTTTAAATTTTTCGAGGTCACGCTGTATATCAAATGATAAACCAAGTCCCCAGCGATTTGGGCATCGCGGTCGTACTTTGTTTCCTCAGCTATGCTGAAACTGATTGCTACTCTTTTTACCAATAACTTTTATCATTTGTATTTCAATACAACGGAAGCAATTTCCCGTAAGTTTACAGTTTTGCCCGAAATTTCCTCGTATCTCCGTTCAAAAACACTGTGTATAATCGGTTTTGCAAATGAGTAAGTGGTCGCGAGCGAGCACCTTCCTTAGCCTCGTTTTGAAGATAGTCGATTCCAGTCCTCCTCCAATGCTGCTCACTGCGCTTGCCGGTTTGACGTCTTGAACACGTGCCTTCTTTCTCTTTCACCCAACATGGCCGCGAGCAACTACTACGGATATTCTTCGGGAGGGCAGCACTCCCAAGGTTTTACTCAGGCTCAGAATCCGTCGATACAAACCAGTTATGGAACACCTCAAGGAACTACTGGTTACGGAGTTCAAGCCTCTACTCCTGCTGGGGGACACTACGTCCCGCAACAAACTCAAGCGCCGAGGCAAGTCGTACAAGCGCCATATTCGGCCGGCACGACAGCTTATGCTCAACAAGGTTCTTCCGCTCAGGGAGGCGCTTATGGATACACAGCAAGGCAACAAGATGCTCCACCGCCACCTCCACCGGCAAATGCTTCGTATCAAGCGACTCACAGTGCTTACCAAACACACCACGCTTCTGCTCAATACTATGACAGAGATGCATATGAGACAAAGGCGTCCTACTATTCACAACAGCCTTCCTCGAATGTTCAAGGCGGCCAAGGTGCTTACTACGCTCAAAACACCACAGGGGCAGCCAAAGCAGCTTACCCAACGTCTGGGACAAGCGTTTATCCGACATCTGTTAGCGCCACGCCGGTGATTGCTAAAACGCACCCAACACAAGCGTATTCTTCGCAGTCGTCCACCGTCGCATACCCGTATTCCAGCGCTCGTACTCAAACAACAGCTTACGGGCAAACGAGCTCTTACAACACGTCCAGCTATGGCGGTTCTTCAACTGGGAGCGGTGGAGGTTACCAGCCACAAGCTTACGAAGCAGCTGTTTATAACGCCGCCGCGGCTTTTGTTCAACAACAACATCACCAACAACAACCTCAGAGACAAGGATGGAAGAACAAGATTGGTGCCGGACAGCAAAAGCAGCCGATGGGCATGAAACCAAAACAACCACCTAAACAACCTCAACTTCATTACTGTGATGTCTGCAAAATAAGCTGTGCGGGACCTCAGGTATATCTTGCTTTTATTTTTTGAATACAGTATATTTGAATACAGTGTTAACATCTGCTACTCTAGTTTCGGTGTCAGTGATTATATAAAGCTGCAACCCCCTTAATTTTTAAAGCTTAGCACTTTTAAATTTTGAAGTAGTTAAACTCTTGACCGATGTAATTATTACATGTTGAAATGCACTTTAAAACTGGTGGTTACATGCTGAAATATCCACTTCCTTTTAATATTTATCTGCAATCTCTGTCAGAGGTTTTAAAAAAAGTAATTTGCCTTTGCTTATGTAGCTCTGTAAAAAGTTTTCGTAGCTATTAATTTGACTTTATTTATGTTGAAATAGTCTTGCTAAAAAATCTAAACATAGTCTGCTTTGATTTTATGCATGGAAGTTTTTCTGCAACACTTCGTGGCACACTACAGTTGCCAAATACAAACTTTTCTTCCTCACAAAAAGTTTTCACATTTGCTATTTTAGAGGTTTGCATTGAAATTTGCAAAGGTTAATTGTATAACACAGTTTACATGTAGGTTTGCAGGTACGATGTACAAAATGGATTTTTCTCTAAGGGTTACATTGTAGGCCACACTGTTAAAACAATCATTCTTGTCTTGTTTTGTCTCAAAAATTACAAGTCAAACCCTGACAACTTTAAAGGTCTGCCTACTTACCTTCAAATGCAGTTTTTGAAGTGCAAGAAAAAACAACCAGCAACAAGCCCTAATGTGCTACTGGTTATGCTAAGAGCTAAATTTTGGAAATTATATTTGTTGATTCACGTGCAAAATGTCAGTGGTAAGTGAGCTGGTTACCTTGTTTTGATAGAGAGACGTCTTTTTAGACTTACAGAGAACATTTGGAAGGTCAAAAACACAAGAAGAAGGAACAAGCTGCAAAGCAGAAAGAGAAAGAGTCACTTCCATCTAATGCTTATCGGTGTGAACTATGTGATGTTACCTGCACTGGGACAGATGCATTTGCTGCCCATCTCAAAGGATCAAAACATCAAAAGGTAATGGAATGTCAATCATGTAATAATATTTCATTGAGACATGTTAAGTGTGGCCACTGTTTGATTAATAGTAACCATACTTTTGCTTAAGTTGCTCTCCCTTCTGAATTTGAGAATAACTTCCGCAAAACCAGTTCATGCTTATTCTGTTGACAAGATTTAAGCTCAGTTAGCTTGAATTGCTTGCAGTAGAATCCCAGTGATGCAAGTCATTTAGAAAAAAAAATTGAAAATGTTTGAGGTTGGGAGCTATTTTTTTTGTTTTGTTTTGTTGGAGTTAGCAAGATCTTAACTGAAACTGAAGCATCATTCATGTGCTATAGATTAATTTTATCCAGAAAAAACTTGAAAACGTTTTAATTTAGGAACTGTTTTGAAGTTTTTGTTGGAGTTGGCAAGATTTTACTGAAGGTTGAGTATCATTCATACTCCAACCTGTAAAATTTGACAGGATAACCTATTCATGGTTGTTGTGTTGAAACTACAGGAAAATTGCACTCAGGAGTTTTTCGTGCTGAAATTCTATGATAAATAGATTCCCCAGCCCCGTGCTCCTGGTACATATTTTGTACAGTAACAACTAATGTCCATTTTTTCTTTTCCATGGCACACAAAAGCTTCTCATTTTTATATTTTTTCTTCTTAAAAGTTTGATTTTCAAATGTTGTTAACATGCAATGTGTGGAGTTGAGACCATCTTTCTTAATTCGTGTATACTGATCCCTAGTTCAGCTGTCCAATCAGAATTCTAGGTTAGCTGTGAGGAAACCAATTTGATTAGCACTACAAGTCTTTACAAATTAAAACTTTAAAGTGATTTCACATTAAGGTGGGTACAATTAACCTGACTTTTTCTGCAACTAATAAAACAGCAGGGAAGTTCAACCATTTTATTTTCATTGTAACTATAATTACTAGGTCGTAAAACTTCACCAGAAGCTTGGTAAACCTATCCCAGAGCCCACCCCAATTAAACCCCCTGAACCCAAGGATGCCACGAAAGAGAATGGCGATAAAAAAGCTGGTGCTGGCAACAAGGGACCCAAAGGAAAACCACCACCCAAGAAGATGGCTGCTCCAAAAATCACATTTGTTGGAGGCACAAAACTGACTTCTACCGGAATTGTCAAGACAGATACCGGGGCATCTCCTGGTGCTGCTTCTGGTAACTCTAATTCTGGGTCGGCATCAGGAAATGACGTTGACATGGAGGAGGGTTAGTGCAAGGATATTTGTCAAGTGATTTTAAACAAGTCATTGCCAAATAGAAACCATTAGTCTTATGAATTTTGGCCAGTTGTCCTGGATTTCAAATGTAGTAGAGTTTCACATCAGAAGATTATTTTTTGTTTTTTGTTTTTTTGCCCAATGAGCCACGATTTTGCTGAGTTTAACCCATTGACTTCTGAATAAATTAATTTGTGACCACCCCCAATTTCCTGAGCATTTTACAGCATTCAATCACAGTGAATGAGTTAAAAAAATGAAGTCAATGTGCTGTAGAGAAGATAAAGTTTTGGCTTCTGTAGTTACTTTGTAACTCGGTTAGTATAGTTTGAGGACTATTTTGAAGAGGTTATTAGGATTCAAAATTTGTATAAATGGATAAACAACATCCCAAGAAGGGATAAACAACATTCTGAGCAGGACAAATTTTAAAATTCTCATTTCATGTAGCTGGGCACACTTACTTAAGGAAGGAAAAAACAGAAATCTTTCTATTCCCACAAATAAGCAGGGCAGTTCACAGCTCATAAAATACAAAACAGTGTTTTAGGGATCTTATCAGACACACTGTGCACAGTGCTTTGTGTTATTCTTGTCTACCATAGTTACAGTTTCTACTGCATGTACATCTAATAATGTGAAGGGTTTAAACTGTTTTTATAGTCATTTTGACCAAACGTTTTACTATTTGTAGAGAAATTTGACCTGGCAAATTATACTGGTGTGGACAAGAGCAAGATTGTTGGTATGTTGCAATTTTTTAATTTCCTAGATTGGCTAATTTCTCCTTGCAGTGTCAACACTGTTACGCAGAGTAACTAAAATCCTCAATGTGATGGGAATGAAAGTGGGTGTCTCAAAAACCTCTACAAGATTTGCGATGCAAGATGCCTTCCTTATCTCAAACCGAAAACCTAAGTCCCCATTCCAGTTTCCAAACAAAAGTCCTAATACCCTTTCCAATCTAAATTTTTGAGATGAGGAGGATGTCTCAAGTCTAATTTTTTTAGGTTGATAGGAGTCTTATATACAGTAATTCTTAGGTTTTGAGATACCCACTCAAGAAGCGGTGTTTGCTTTACATCCAATGTACTTGGAGAAAGATCAAGTGAAGTGGGCAGCAGTTAGTGAGGAAAAATTGTATGTTGATCTTTTGATTGTAGATTGTGGGATGGTTCTCACCTGCATTGTTCTGTTTTTAGGGGGAGAATATTTGGAGGAGATAAAAAATGATGAGGGAAAGGTTGTCAGTTTTCACTGCAAATTATGCGAGTGCAAGTTTAATGATCCAAATGCAAAGGAAGCACATTTGGCTGGTCGCCGTCATCGTTTGTCTTACAAGGTTAGTTCCTCCAACCAGTGTGGCTCCTTTATTATTAGTTTTAGAAAGGTTACTCATAGATTGAACTCACTGCTGACTGATAAGGTAGAGCCAGACAAATGAGGTATGATTGTTGGACGGCGGCCCGGTTTTTTGGCTTTCCTGTAAGCAACAAATACTGGGCACCCAGCCCTGTCAAAGTTACTTGTTGTAGGGGGAAACATAACAGGAGTAGTGGGCAAGAAGTGCCTGCCTCCCTGCTTGCTATGGGGTTCCTGGCAAAGAAGCAAAATTATTACTGGTTGTAGGCAGCAAAATTGGTGGCTGGTGGGAAGTACTTTCCCAGAAGAAGAACGAATAGTATCCCACAGTTCTTTGCCGCATGGAATTTCATGAAGATGGCAAATGTCTTGTGACACATGGTGGATTTTGCCTGTTTTCGTTTTGGATTTTTTTGCAGATAAAGCGTTTCGTTGAGGATAGCACACTTCAAAACACAAACTTGCAACTTTCATCATGAAATAGGTGTTGTTTCTTTTGAATTTAGCACATTAGAAATAGGTTTTTTAGATAATTTGAATAACAATGCCTCACGCCATCCGTTACCACCGCTTCAATGAGTTGCACGAAGTTAATGATAGGTCTCTTTATGCTTGAGTAATTTACAGAAACAGTTAAAATCTGAATAAATAAAAGGTATTTGGACAACTTTGTACTATAGTGACCCTTAGTGACCCGACAGTTTCAAATTTCTGAAGGTTCGAAAATGGTTTAAATCCCTGCAGTTTCGAGTATCACGTCTTAACTCACATGGCGATTCCGCGACAAATGTAATAGAGTAATAAACAGGGTCAAAGGAGTTTAATTGCGCTTTTTCTTTATTGTGCTTTCTGTGCGAGCAAGCAGTGAATTAATCACTTGTGCTTTGTTGGATAAGCTCAAAAGGATCCGTGAAGATTACCAGTTATTAGCCGTTGCTTTCTCCTCGAGAATGGTCAACTGGGTGACAGATATCACTATTTATGTCTCTAGTTGAAATGGTCGAAGTAGTTTGACACAAAACTTCGAGATCGCAAATTATTGCTCCAGTTAATTGTTCATTGTCCTGTGCATTTAAAAGCTACTCGACGAAGAATTCGAGGAAGCGATTTTTGAATACATGGCCTACAATCATCAACACCATCCTCGGGTAAACACATGACACAACTCGCTGGATCTCGTCTTTAGCAACAAATTTGAATCAATGATCTGTACATGACAATTAACAATATATTACTCACGGCGATGTCGCAACTGCGATTTATTTGAATCAAGTAGGACTGCACAAGCCGACGAACTGTTCTTCAACTGAGCGATCATCGATGTATTTCAAGAACAATCAGACCCTTCATTTGGGCAAACGTTCGAGGAAACTCTAGCAAATTTCCTTGCAATAAAGTGCAGCATAGGCAAAACCTTTCAGCTGAACACTAAATTCTTCCATTGATACGTAGTAGTACTAGACCAGGCGCGTTATAACAAAACAGAGTATTTTGTGTTCTAACACGTTACAAACGAAGCTGCCGCCATTTGAGTGACACTCATTCCATCGATCCCTCAAGAGAGTGATGACGTCACTTCAGATTTTGATAATATAGTTGAAAATGCAAAGGATTGTGGGATACTATTCATTCTTCTTCTGGTACTTACCCAACCTTTATTTACCTAATGCATGGGGGATGGAAGGGAGCAAAGGTCTTCATTGTAGAGCCAGGATCAACAGATGCATGATAAGTGATGAAGAAGTGGCCCCTACAACTGCAAGCCCTTGGAACATACCATGGATCCTGTACTTTTGGGAAGGATCTCTGAGGGGCTGTTCACATGATACCAGAATGAGTTTAATTCCAGAATGAGTTTCATTCCAGAATGAAGTTCGTACTGCATTCACATGGCAAAATCGACCGGCTCAGCCGTCTTGAAAACGACCGTTTTGTCTGCCATCTTGAAAACAATACGCATAAGCCACTCGCCCCAGACTACACGATTTGCGTTTTCATCTCGGAACGAAGTTCATTTTCAGTTTACATGATACCAGAATGACATGTCATACCAGAACGAGAATTTCATTCGGATTGAAAACCGGAATGAAGTCATTCCAGAATGAGTTGTGCGGGAACAAAATTTCGTTTCGGTATCATGTAAACAGATACAGAGAAATATATGGGGATGGAATGAACTCGTTCTGGAATGAAAGTCATTCCGGTATCATGTGAACGGCCCCTGACTTAAGCCTAACAGTGCCTAATTAAGCATAATTTAACATTTAAGCCTGTTAAGGAAATTACAGGTATAGAATAGGGAAGAATAGAATTATACCGAATTATTGACTTTTGTTTAGTTTGGCTGAATATAGCTGACCTTTTTATCAATCCTTGTTTCAGAAAAAAGTTCAGCCAGATCTTGTAGTCGATACTAAACCTAGTGGTCGCAGCCGCCTTAGCAAAGTGCAAGAAGACAAGTTTCGCCGACAGTGGGAGCAGGAGCAATACTGGCAATGGAAAAAGTAGGACATCTTTTTGTCTTGTTGATTTGTTAGTGCTGGTACTATTAACATATAGTAGAGGTTTCACTTTATTTTTAGCTAGTTGAAGATCGCAGCTTACTGGAATTTCTTTTGACGGCACACTTTATGGTTTTTCACACTGTAGTCTTATTGATGTTGATTGTGACATTTTGACTGCTTTCTTGCGGTCTTCATCAGTGGATAGGGTCTACTGGTTGTGTATCTGACTCTTTGCAGCTCTAGGAAATATTCCTTTTTCGATGTTCTCTGTTACCAAATAATTGGCTGGTGTGTTGTTTGATTGTAGGTATCCATGCTTTGGGAATTTCTGTTTCACTGTAGTTGTTCATATTTTAAGGCGTTGTACATGTTGTTCACTTGTACCAAGAAGGAAATTTCTCTTACTTGTCAAGTTAAGTGTTGTAAAATGCTCTTGTGTTATGTCTCAAAAGGGGAAGACATGAGGAAGACATGCGCCGTTGGGAAGAAGAGGAGTATTACAGGAGAATTGCAGAAGAGGAAAGGTTTTGGGAAGAAGAACACCGTCGACGTTTTGAGGTTGAATTCTATGAAGGATGGGGGCCTGGACGAATGGGGCCACCAAGGGGGCCGCCAGGACCTATGGGACCACGTCCACTCATGGAGGGTGTTGGTGACATGGGACCGGTAAGGAGAAGTGTAGAATATCTGAGCAGATGCATTGTAACTGAAATGAAAATAGACATGAAGGCATTACTATTACATGCTATCTCCTGTCACTTAGTAGCAAAACACTAAAAAATAACTGCCAACTCCTTGTTTGGCTAAAGCCCTTGATTTAATACTACATAAAATAAACTTAGTAAAGTTGGTGTTTTGTCTCAGCCACAGCCTATGCCTCGCCCCAGATATGACACACCTGATGACCGTCTTGTAATGGCCAAACATTCCAGTATTTATCCTAATGAACAAGAGCTTCAAGCAGTTCAGAAAATTGTGTCAGCCTCAGAGAAAGCATTGAAACTTGTCTCAGACCTGATTGCTGACCAAGATCAAGCAGCGCAACCCAAGAAAGAAGAGCAGGAAGAAGCCAAAGAGGAAGTTAAGACAGAGGTGAAGGAGACTGAAGAGAGTAGTGAAGACAAGGAGGGCAGTGAAGAGAAGAAAGATCCAAACAAGCCTGCTTCACTACCACGTGAGTTCTTCTTGGATGTAATGTTCTTCTTTAACCCTACACACATTTTCACACTAGGAGTCATAGTAGTGTTTTCATAGCTATTACAATGTGCAGGGAGGTGCAGATGTGAAATATGACAAAACTCTATCAAGTATGTACAAAGAACTTTAAAGTCTTTCCCGTACTGCACCAATGATAAAATGCAGACAACAATGCAAAACTGTTGCCAATGATATTCCATTCTTTCACAATGTAGGGGCAGGATTCACAAAGCTGTATTAAGCCAAATAGCAATAGGCTATGTTTTCCATTAATACATCGGATACATCTTATCTTAGGAGGGCTTTGTGAATCCAGCCCTACGTGTTTTTTAGTAAGCACCTTTACAGGTGTATGTCTCTTACTGCATATATAATATATTGCATTTCTAATTTTTTTGTGTCAATTTTTTTTTGTTTCTTTTACATGTTTTACAGTATTAAATTTTGTACTCTAGTTTCATTCGCTAATAAAGATAATGTTTGCGGACTGGCAACCAAAAGCTCATTTTACGTAAAATTTCATGTCAGAGAATGTCTTTTTTAAGAATAAGTTTTATCAATTTTTTCACTTACAATAATGGTTTGTTCATGTTTGTTTTGATAGGTGCACTAAAAGGTGTGATGAGAGTTGGTGTGCTTGCCAAGGGGTTGCTGCTTCATGAACGACTTGACGTTAATTTGGTCGTATTGTGTCATGGTAAGATCTTTTTTGATTAGCTTTAACCCTTTCACTCCCAGAGTCAGTTGTGGAGATGTCTTAAGTGGCTCCAACTTTGGAGTCTGTGGATGAAATCCCATGTTGTGACCATTCAAATGACTCCTCTTTAGCAGTTCTTTGACATGGTATTATTTATATTAAATTATTTTACAAATGAAGTTTGGGGTTTGTCTTGAATTATCGTTTTGGGCACTCTTGGGAGTAATAGGGTTATAAAATCAACCCTAAAACTTACACCTGAATGTTGTCCATTGTGTAAGTGTACATGTAGGCTTAGCAACATAGGAAATGTTTGGAGGATGCCAAAGCTTGAAATGATGGCTGGCATTTGGTCAGACATTGTGCCACCAAATTTCAGAATTCATTGTTCTCCCAGTCTTTCATTTGTGTTCATGTACATGTAACTTTGTACAAGTACAGAAAACATTTCTTATTTCTGCAATACCGTATTTACCCGTGTATAATGCGCACTTTTTTTCCGTGAAATTGACGTTCAAATTTGCAGTGCGTATTATACACGGATCCCATTGTTTGGTCACGTTCTCATTAGCATACGATAAACGAGAAAACAAAACAAAAGGTTTGAAGTTAATTGGTTTTTAATAAACGCAGTGAAATTAACTACCAATGAAAAGTTTTCCATTTCGATCCGTGAATAAATTAAACCGAGTATTTAAAGCAACAGCTGTTCAAGCAAAACAACATTTGAGATTAGCACTCGAGCGATCACAACTTCGATATGGCAACGAAACTTACCACGACGAAACGTCAAAGTTACACTGTGTCCGACAAGTTAAGAATAATCCAGTTCGCAGAGCAGAACGGCAATCGTGCTGCAGAGCGTGAGTTCGGTGTTTCCGAGAGTAACGTCAGGCTATGGCGGAAAAGTAAAGAAAACCTCGAGAAGATGCCTCGACTGAAGCGGGCAAACCGTGGAAAGAAGGCTGCATGGCCGGAGTTGGAGGTCGATCTGCTGGCGTGGATTACTGAGAAAAGGAACAACGGTCTCTCCATTCTGCCATCCCTAGTGCGACTGAAAGCCCTGGAACTTGCTAAGAGCGAGAAGTACGGCATTCCTGAAGGACATTTCAAAGCTGGAAATCACTGGTGTCAACGATTTATGAAGAGGAACGGTCTTTCACTTCGTCAGAAAACAACCTTAGCACAACGTCTGCCAGATGATTACGAGGAGAAGATCGTCCGATTTCATCGCTACATCATCGATCTCCGTAATGAACACAGCTACCCATTGCATCTCATCGCTAACATGGATGAAACTCCACTCACGTTTGACATGCCCCCAAACCGTACGATCAACAACGTGGGCGAGAAAACAATCAAAATCCGCACAACGGGAAATGAGAAGAATCGAGTTACAGTCGTATTGGCGTGCTGTGGAGATGGTTCAAAACTTAAACCAATGGTAATCTTCAAGAGGAAAACTATTCCGAAGATCAACAACAAACATGGAGTTGTGGTGTCAGCCCAGGAGAAAGGATGGATGGATTCAGAGCAGATGAAAGTTTGGATCGAAAAAGCATGGCGTTCGCGGCTCGGTGGTCTGGGGAGGAGAAAAAGCCTGCTCGTTTTTGACGCTTTTGAAGCCCACGTGACAAATCCTGTGAAAGCGTCGTTCAAGCGTGAGAACACTGATCTTGCTGTTATTCCGGGCGGTTTAACTTCACTTCTCCAACCACTCGATGTATCCTTAAACAAGCCGTTTAAAGATGGAGTGAGAAAAAAATGGATGCAGTGGATGGCTGATGGGATTCATGAATTTACCGCAAGTGGACGACAAAAGAAGCCTTCAGAGGAACTGATCTGTTCGTGGATTTCGCAGGCGTGGAATGAAATTCCAGCAGAAATGATCACTGCCTCTTTCCTGAAGTGTGGGATCACAAATAATTTGGACGGATCACAAGATGATTTAGTCTACAATTCAAATGAGGACACTGATGAACTTGATGATTCTTTCATCGAAAACCTATTTGCATCGGACTCGGAGTCAGATTTTGAAGGTTTTATTGTTTAAAGACACTGAACATTTTGAACGCAAATACTCTGGCATGAAAGCTACTGGTAGTGCTGTGAGTAGAAATATCTAGGTTAAAACATTTTACATGTTTATCAATTGCTGTTACGGTAATTTAAATTAAGTAATATCAGTTGTAAATTTAAGTATAAGGACATTTGTAAAACGTTTTATTGAGAAGAAAAGCTTGTAAGTACGTAGATCTTAAATTAAGTATGCTCGGTATGTACGGTACCAGCATTAAAGCAGCATATGGTTCGAAATTGTTGTAAATGTCTCGGTGAGTTTCCAGTTCTAGTTAATTAAACATAAAATTGAAGGTTTACCAGTAATCTTTGGTCTTGGTCGTGAAACCTTTTTTTTTAGAAAAAGTGGTCAAAAATTAAAGTGCGTATTATACACGGGCGCGCATTATACACGGGTAAATACGGTAACTATGGTGAGACAATTGTGTGTTATCCACAGGGCAATTTTGCCAATTACATCAGCGCATGCACAACATTGCTGCACATTAGGATCACATCTTGCATGTTGTGCCCACATGTATAACATTGTCTGCTTTTTCTTCTAGATAAACCTACAAAAGTGCTGTTGAAGAGAGTTGCAGACCTCTTGCCAGAACACCTTGCAGTAAGTATCCTTTTTGTCATTTTGTTTTGCTATTTACAGTGATTCACACTTGATTGGCACTTGTGTGTAAAAAGTCGTATTTTAAAGAGCCTAGCATTTGATAGTAACAGGAGCACTGTAGCCAAACCATTTACAGATTTGTCGACTTCCTAGTTCTAAGGTGCCTGAATTCTGGGTGAAGGTCCTTGGTTAGAATACATCATCAATTAGAAATTTTAATTATAAAGTGCTAGAGCTCCAATGACTTCGCTCAGCTCAGGCAGGTAACAATGCACGGGCAGTTTTTGGTTTGAATTTACATTATTGCAGTGGGATATTCCCATCACTCTAATGTTAATTTCTTGAAATTTTTTACCAAAACTTTGTTAGCCATTGAAAGTTATATAAAGATCATCAAGAGCCTCATAAAACCTGTCTGCAGAGAGGTGATCAGCTAACCCAGTATAGGATGAGCAAACAAGTAGAATCCTTCAAATCACTAAATTGCCATAGCTTTGCAAGGTTCTGCAATTCACGTGTTAGTAGAGTGTCACTTTTGTTTCCTTTTGTAGAAAGTCACAGAAGAGAAATATGAGATCAAAACAGTGCCCGAGGAATCTGCACTGAAAGTTATTACCCCCACTGATCCCAAGGTGGTCGTCACCATCACACTGACATCACCTGTTATGCGAGAGGGAGATGATGCTGAACATGGTACCTGTTTTATGTTCTTTCATGTTATCACGGGGCCCTTGATAAGTCCTTTCTTAGATGTAACATTGCCAACAGTTGTCAGAAATTGTTGCCTATCCCTTAAATTGGTGAATTGTCCTTGTTAACCTTTGAGCAAAACTGGCTTTGTTTTCAGTGGAAATTGCCATTTTAAATGAGTAAAAGGTGCTTGTTACAAGTTTATCTTATAAAGGGCCCTGTGCTTTGGCTTTTGAAATATTGTTATACTGCCTTGTTATTTTGTAATGTTGATTTTGCTTTTGAGGAACATACAATCAAAGTGCCCTAGGCCTGTGGATCCAAATGCATTTTATTATTTTGTGGTTTCAACAAAAGCTCATCTACCACAACAAAACTGAATTTGTTCCTTCAGGCAGAGAAACATTTATATTTCAGCTTTTTTGTTCAAAGCTTTAACATTAACATTATCTCCCTGAAGTTGTCCAAGTTTTACAATTTTATTTCTCAAAATGGTCGTGAAGATGAGATCCCAGAGATTCAATGAGAATAAAAAAGGTTGTTTCTGGTGATGTTGTTTGGCATTAAATATGACTGTAGATAGGACTGATTTATTGTTCCTCCAAAGTCCAAAACATCTGATATTGCCCTTTAAAAATAAGTGAACTACAATATTAAGTAATTAATTGTCCCAAGTGAAAAGCAATGCCTGTGCACAAAGCTTAACAGCCTTGTGCTTGATAATCATTCTGATGTTGTTGCAAGTCTGCAGAATTATCTGTGTAATTTTTGTACACTCAGATGTCTTCCGTCCATGCTACAGCGTGGAGGAAGGAGGTGGAAAGATTCTTGGCCTTGATTGTGTGTTTGTTTTGTCTCTGGATTTCTTTATTGTTCATCAGGGGATTTTCTGTGTTTTAAGCCTTTCACCACCATGAAGCTCTCAAGTTCTAATCTTTGCACAAATCTTAAATTTCATTTTCACATAATAACACTGATAAAGTTAAGAGATCCACCTTACATGAGGAAAAAGTCTCTCAGGAAAAGAAACAAGCATATTTTTTTTTTTTTTTAATGAAGTATTAATTTAGTCACAAGTACAGGACTGATAATTTGCTCATTGAGTTTCCTTTAAATTTTTAAGTTGTACAACCGAGAAATTAATTAATTCTAGAAAATTGTAGCAAGTAATCCAGTGATGAATTCCTTTTGACTGCAGAGAGATGCTTTCAGATAGAATGTTTTTTGGAACATTTTTTCTTTTTTACTTAAAATCTCAGTTCATAGAGTGTTTAAGTTTCATCTGTTTCTGGGGCATATGTGTTCACTGTGGCAGTCACTGTGTTACTTTGTCTACTGTGGTTTGTTGTGTTGCTGTTGTATTTGGAAGTGCCAGGAGATCTTTTCACCTCCTACTTATCCACCCGATTCTCACCCGTAGCTGAAGACGATCCTCAAGTGCTGGACAGGCCAAAATGCTTAGCTGCATTGGCATCGCTACGACATGCTAAATGGTTTCAGGTTCGGCTCATTTGCTGTATGTTTTAAGAGGAATTGTCACATTTTCTCTTGCTATATTCATCTGCTGTGGAAGTACATCTGACTCACAGTTGTGGACTGCTGCAAGAATTCAAAACTTTTGGCAGTGGTGTATCATCCAGATGCTGTACCCCTGCCTTGTACCCAAATCACACCCTACAATCGTCTCAGGATCAGAACATAACATCTCTACCCGTTTCATACCAAAATAACTGATACTTTACCCTTAGCTGCTGTACACACAGATGTAGCTTCTGTAATGGTGTAACCCGTTGGTTTGAAATTCCGTGGGGCTATAAAGTGCTTGACCACTGCCCTCCATACTCGGAAGCCTAGTCCATGACACATCTCAGATTTGCTTCCATGAGTGGCTTTTTCTTGGCATACATGACTGTGTTAAGGTGCTTGTTGTGTTTGGTTGTGTCCTTCTGAACAGTGCTAGTCTGAAGTGCAGCCCAGGTATGTATGTACTGTGAACAAACATGTGACACTTCCTCTTTGGAAAGCCTTGGCCTCAGAAGAGATCTTTTGTCTCCTCTGGTTTTCCACACTTTCCTATTTTTAGTTATTTATTTGTAAATGAGCATTTCCTCTTGCTATGAAGTGCTTGTTTGCATTTTTAGTTCAGTAAACGTATTTCTTGTACGTGTATCTGTGTTTCTACTGAGAATGTAACAGTGTATTGATTTATGGAACTTGTTCTGTGTACATGTCTCAGCACCTTAATATTCCAGCTATAATACTTGCCAGTCCATTTTAACTTTAAAGCTTTGAATTAGAATGCAAATTGTGCTGTTCATGTACTGTTGGTTGTACTCATAGGGGAGAAGCAGTATTCCATGGGTGTGGCCTTAACCTTTGAGCCCCAATATCAATGTGCATATTGTCTATATAATTAATTTTCTGCAGTACTAATTGAGAACATTTTCATTGAAGATCAAGACATTAATTTTATCTTTGGTGAACAGATCCTTTGTTCTCATGATCTGTATGTTTGAATAAGTAGTGATATTGTAAGGAGAAATAGGTTGCTTGTCACTATTGTGGCTTAAAGGAAATATCTTCAAACCCTAACCCTATTTCACACCAAACCCCTTAAACATTTACCAGTCTTTTTCTCAGGCCAAATAACAGAAATCTTCAGTACTGTACTCCTTATTTTAGGTCACAAGGTATTTTAGTCCAAAGTGCATAAATTCTAATCCTGAAAACAGTTTATGTGATGTCTTTACCTTGGAGGTACATGTATTAGCATTTTCCTGTTCCTCTTTTTCTGTTTTTGCTGACTTTGGATCACTTTCCACAGGCAAAGGCCAACGGCTTGCAGTCATGTGTCATCATTATACGCGTCATGCGTAATCTGTGCCAGAGAATCCCATCATTTGCTCCTCTTAATAACTGGGTGAGTAGATGATTTTCCTCATAGTTCTTCTTTTATAGTCAAGTTTTAGCCGAACATTAAAACTGTGGCATGGAAACATGTTCCACATAAAATAATAAAATAATGCTCTAAAGATTCATTTACCTCAAATTTTTCCCAGACATGGGTGGCCACAGTATACCCACTCTTCCCTTGTGGTAAATCCTAGGTCATAGTACTCAGGGTTTTCCCAGTTGCTCATAAGAGACCTTTAGCGAGCAAAACCGTGGCTCTCCATGTGCCTTGCACATTTTGGTACATTGTTATACAACAGCGATGTGAAATAACCAAATTCTGGGTTTTATGGAGAAGGTGAACACATTTAGGTGAAATTATGACGATTGTTCTCTAAGCTGTCCTTGTGAGCTTTCCCCCAGATATTTTGGCCACATTAAACAAATTGCATAAGTTATTATTACAGTGTTCTCCCTAGTTTTCAGGGTAACAGGTAAGTCAGTTTTTTAGACCGGTAAAGCAGCCCTGTTGAGAATCTTTTTTCTACCCTGGAGTGGAATTGTTGTCATGAAACCCGTAATGTTGCCGGCATGACACTAGGCTCACACACTTCTCGAAAACCCTTCAAAACGGTTGACGTTTGCGATTCTTGTTACAAGGAACGTATTAACGTACAAATAAATGTCGAGAAGAAAAAGCTTACAGCAACCTAAAAAGCGTACGGAGAAACGCCTAAAGGATTAAGGCATACATCGTACTCCTTACAAAGGCGTAAACGAAGAACGTCGAGGAGAAGACAATATTAAGAGGACCTTACGAACAAACCAGCGTACGGATATAGACGTCATGAAGATAATACTAATATCTTACGACAATGCTAACGTATGGAGAAATGTTAAGGAGATACAACTAACAACATTTTAATTACGAATACACTAGCACACGGACAAACGTCGAGAAGATAATAATATTTCTTGAATATTCTAAAGTACAGAGAATTGTCGACAGTCGAGAAGATAAGACCTTACAACACTGATATACATATTATCGCACGGAAAATGTCGGGAAGACTTATACCCTAGGAATGTACTAGCGTACGGAGAAATGTTAAAAAGATACGACTAACATCATACTAAGGTAGAAACGTGTGGAGAAACGTAGAGAAGATGAGACCATTATCTAACGAACTTAGAAATATTGAGATGATAAGGCTTCGTCTAATATTGTACAAACGCATGGGCAATTAGAAAAGTTACGTAGTACGTAGTACAACTGACATAAATCTTTTCATAATTCAATCCGATAATAAATCTTTCACGATCCCAAACTGTTGGATGTTTCTCAGTAATTGTTGTTCCGGGTAACCGGTAACAAGCGGTGCTACAAGCGGTAAATTTTACCGGTTACCGCCTGATAAGGAGAACACTGATATTATTATCATGATGTAGTGGAAAGGTTTTACAGGTCCCTGTTTTTGGTTTAAAAGGACGTGATAAACCAAGTCCTCTGATATGTATTTGTTGTGAATGCGTCTGTATGGCTAGCTCATAACATGTCGCAATAAAAACAAATGTTGTTGCTATTAACCCGATATTGATAAGTTAAATGTTGTAATCTGTAAGGCCTAAATGATGAACTGGTGTTACCTGACCCTTGGTGGAGGGAAAAACTGATTTAATGAGCCTGATAGGCCTTCTTACACATTATTGGAGTTCTTTTGTTTACCTCCAAATAAGCCTCAAGGTGAAGTATGCAGATAGCTTACTTGTTTTATTTCTGTAGGCCTTGGAGCTCTTGGTTGAGAAGGCAGTCAGCAGCAGCCAGCAACCACTGGGACCTGGGGAAGCGTTCCGCCGTGTGTTGGAATGTATCGCTAGTGGCCTTCTTCTGGAAGGTATTGTTAAAATCTTTATTATTAGGCTGTGTTTACTTGATACTGTGGACTGCTAGTAATCCCTTTCTGGCTAATCAACAGGGCGTTGGAGTAGCTGAGAGCGCGAGCTATCAACAGCGCGACGAGGAAGGGACTGCAACAGTCTATTGATACTGGACCAGTTTGAATCTTTAAAGTCCTTGTTTTGCGTTTTACAGTGGAACCCTGATATAAAGAACGATGATACTTCATCCCAGTAATAGTAAAATTTATGGAAAAGAACCCCAACATGACAAACCCTATTATAATGAACACATTTTGCCAGTCCCTTGACTCTACCTCCTTGTTTTACAGTCCAGCTAAGAAAACCATAACCACAGAAAAAATGTTGCAATGTTAATTGTTTTGGTGGTCAATCACGTAAGATCTTGAAACTGCAGAGTTGGTTTCCATAAGTCACAGAATATAAACTTTGGTTCTTGTATTGCTTCAAAATACATCCTCTATCATCGAGGAATTTAAATTACTATCTGTTTTGGATCTGATTCTTTTCCCATTCTTGTTTCCCTGTAATTCTACTTTTTGAAGTAAACACATGTGTATACAGTGTAACCACAAAGTGTGGAAAGGTAGTCAATTGGGAAAATACGGTACTAGTCCAGGGTTTTCAATAAGGGCCGGCAGCTGGCGAGTTTTGCCGGCTATTCCACATAAACTCACTGCCTATTTGATTGAGAAATTACCTCATATTTTACAACTAACATGGGAAACATTCGCTACAAAACACGAGCCTTGGATCGGCCAAGATTTATTCATGAAAAACAAAAGAATCTTGCCTACATTCTGAGTAATTTCAGCAGCGATTTGTGTTTCCTTTTCTGTTCAAATACCCTAATTCTTGCTCCAGAAAGCAGGAAATGCATTCTAAGAGTCCCAAATTTTCAAAATTTTCCGGGGGAGCATACCTCCGGACCCCCCTAGAATTTCGCACCTTTCGTGAGTAGTTCATTCTCTAACCTACTCCTACAATTTTGCTACTACAGGACCTTTGGGCTGGTCATTGTTTTTAATTTTCAACTTAAACACATGTATCTTTTAAGTTTTTTCCCAGTAGTAGTTACTCAGCTGTGCTTTCGTTTGTCCATTTCTATCACTGGCAATCTTCAAACCATCCTTGTTTTCTGTTTAACAGCTGGCCCTGGCTTGTGTGACCCATGTGAAAAGGACACAGTGGATGCATTAGGCGAGGTCACAATGCAGGAGAGAGAAGACCTAACGGCCTCAGCACAGGTTAGTATTAAAATTCTATTATGGATCTGTCAATTCTGGTCCTGAAGATTTCCTTTATCGATAATCAGTGCTTGATCGGTGATGAGGCAATGTTAAGGCCCATTAACACGCGCGATTTTTGATGCGATTTGTAAACTAGCGGTGATTTCGCTGCGATTCAGGGTGCGATATTTGCCGCAATTACCCACAAATCACTGCCAAGTTGCATCAAGCTTCGAACATGTTCGAAACATGTGCGATATCGCGGCGACAAATCGCACAGAAGTCGCTGCTAGTTTACACGTGCGAAGTAATGATGCAACTTAAGCGCGACAAAAATTGCATTGAAAACTGAGACAAAAGTTGCATCAAAAATCGCACGTGCAAACGGGCCTTAACACAGATGCCTTACGCAGTGTCGGATGAGTGGCTTCTAACAACATTACTGAGTAATACTTTTAAAGAATTTTCTTGTAATGTTGTAGAAATGGAAATGAATAAACTGAAAGAAAGGAATAGACATGATGCAACTGTTGTGTGTTGGCAAACAACTGAAAATGAAACGTAACAAAGAGTTAATTGGTGTATCAATTAGCAAGGGCTGTTAATCGGATGTTTGTTTGGTTTTCCAAGCAAGGCCTAAATGATGAAATGAGTTTTGCCTGACACTTTGTGGAGGGAAAAAGCTGATTTAATGAGCCTGATAGGCCTTAAAGGCAGTGTTATATCTTTATTTTGGCCTAAATGTGTCACAATAACTAATGTTACCACCAATTTTCTCCCTGAACAGCACGCCCTTCGACTCACAGCATTCCGACAACTGCACAAAGTTCTTGGAATCGACCCCCTACCTCCCCCGCCAAAGTTCCGAGGCAAACGCGGTGGGCGTAGTTTCAAGAGAAGGCGCGAAGACAGTGGTCAGGGAGATGAGGGTGCTAAGAAAGAGAAGAAAGAGGGGGAGGGGGAGAGTACGGGAGAGGCCATGGAGGTGACCTCTGGGGCTGGTGCCGAAGCGAAGACTGAGAGCTAATCATATGACGAGGTTTTAATGTAATGGTTGAAAGAGGACGATATAAACTACTCGCTCAAACTGCTGTCGTTGTTAAGCTGGCAGTACAAACTGGCAAATTGTTTTACGTTGTTTTAACTTATGAATGCCTTTTCTGGCTCTTGTAATAATTCATTCGTTTTATCGTAGTCCTGCTTGTTATTGTTAAATGATGGACGCACGAGGCTTGACTTGAAAGAAGTACGTGTAAACTGTGTTGCTTTGCGTCTTTCTTTACTTTTATCACAAGGTTGTTTAGTTAATTCACAAAACAAAAATGATACCATTAGCTTGGCGAAAATAAATGAAATTGGAGATGTTCAAGACGCTGTTTTCTTTAATATTTCTTTGTTTTACTTTACCCTTCACTCCCCGATTTTAATGACATTTTTTCCAAATTTATAAATACAAGAATCTGTACCTATGTATATTACACCATGTGAAAGCTGTTGAGCAGTATAATAATATTTCATAGAATACCCTCGAGAGCAGAGCCCTGTACCCGTGGAAAATTGCTTGAACTCAGGAGTCGTCATAAGTCGGTGAAGTATGCTAGTCTTGACTCTGATGATAACTTCCGCTCAGGTTGTCGAAACGTCAGTCAACGTCATCACGAACAGTCCTTCTGAGGACTACACTCACCCGGACGATCATGCTTCACCGCCTTACGGGTTGTTTTTGATGGTCATGACCACCTCCTCATCCCTGCATCCTGAAATGTCTGTTCGTGGGATGTGACGTCACCTGGTAGGAGGTTACTGCTGTTCTCGATGGCTAGGTTGAGATTAAATTTAAGCATCAGTAAGTGTCCCCGTTAGATTATTCCAATCCCTAATCTGAGCAGTGGATACTTCTCGTAAAATTGTAGCATCAGTGATATTCCAATAGACGCCTCCCCACAATGTTAGCCATTGAGCAGGTGACTTCAATTGGTCAACGGGTAGCCATCCTTTTCAGGCCCAGGTTTTCATTGCATGTAAGCATCATGAAGTGTCCCCATCAGCGATAATCCATTAGACACATCCCCACGATATTGTATTAAAGCAAAACGACTTTTTATCGTAATGCGCATGAGCAGACCATTATTCGTAGGCATTTCTTTGCAGCGACGTTATGTTTTTTCCACCAATCAAACGCTGGAGAAAATAACTTGAATGATTACCAGTACATAGAACAAGGGTCCTATTTAATCGAAATTTTGTTGTTTTTCGTTTTGTTTGTTCCTTTTTTTTTTTGTTTGTTTATTTTCTTAAAACTATTTGTTCTTCTAAAAGCTAAAATGGTTTCTCCACTTTTATCTTGCGTGGTTTTTCGTGTTAGGCCTGGTTCCAAAATTCAATTGTTCCCACATTTTTCATGCTGTGCTATGATTAGGTTTTAATAATTATTTCTCTTTTTTGGGCTAAGAGGAGTCCTGTACTCAAGTGTAAAAATAGCAATAAGAACTTAAAAACTATCTCTGTCCATATTAGGAGTTCTGTAGACAGTTTTGATACACTTGGAAGTTGATGGCTAAAGGTGCTGTGTACAAAACGTGTTATGAAATGAAAATCACACGGGGCCCAGACAATCTGTTCGTTGAAGGATTTGTATGGGAATATTAGGAGGTTCGTATTTTAAGCAGCATGTCGGGAATAATATCGATATTTTTGTTCAATTGTTGTATTTTGTCGTCCTTGCAGCTGTAAATGGCGAATATTACTCTCAGGTAATGCGTCAGTCAATTCGAAACGTCAACATCCCCCCCAGCCCTCGGGCATTTGACTGTGCATTTGAACCGGACGTAATACGCCCGAGAGTTTTTTCGGCTTTTGCAGGGTTTGACGGATTTACAAGATAGAATTTCGCCTTTATTAGTGAATAACTCTTTCTAAAGGGTCTTTAAAAAATGTTTGAAGGTGTCATTACGGCATATCTCTCTCTGAAAAGCGTGTACAGTGTTTGATTGAAGACGAAATTTGTCTTTGAGGAGAGGTAGTTCAGTACTAATTTGTGGGGCATTTGAAGGGCTTTTTGGCCCCGAGGGGAGGGAATTTGAACAAGCCAATCTTCAAAAGTTCAAATGCCTGGGGGTGGGGGAGGTTGAACTTTCGAATTGATCGGCGCATAAACGCCCAACGCAAAGCCTTCAAAATCGCCAATATTCGCCATTTGCAGCTGCAAGGACGACAAAATACATCAACTGAGTTAAGTTTACGTTTATTTTGAAGGAAAATGTTGACGTTATTCCCGATATTTTGCTTTAAATACGAACCTCCTAATAACCATACAAATCCTTCAAATTTCGAACAGATTGTCTGGGGGCCCTGTGATTTTCATTTCATAACACGTTTTGTACACATCACCTATAGCCATCACTTCCATGTATATCAAAACTGTCTACAGAACTCCTAAAATGGACAGAGACAGTTTTCAAGTTTTTATTGCTATTTTTATTATACATACAATACAGCCCTGTATTTATATATTTTACTTTATTGCACTTGCAAAAACCGTCTTGT
Source organism: Siderastrea radians (assembly GCA_964017195.1). NCBI lineage: Eukaryota > Metazoa > Cnidaria > Anthozoa > Scleractinia > Rhizangiidae > Siderastrea > Siderastrea radians. The sequence goes on along the minus strand of OZ024889.1, from coordinate 63,701,549 downwards.
CAAGGATTGTGTAAGTTACAGATGTAAATGTAAATGTTTCTTTGTCTTGGTGTTCCAGGGGCATTTTTTGTCTGAGCGAAGGTACTTAATCATAATTTTAGCACAGTTTCGACAAAATGTTAGCAAAATCCGCGTGACCTAGTCCCTTTAACCAGATGGACGGTGCAACATTGCGTAATATTGCATGCAACAAAGTTGCAGATATGTCCACACCAAATACCCACTGCCAAATACCATTCCATCATTCTAGTAATGGAGAAGTGTTGCACGTAATGTTTCACGTGCATGATGTTGAACCGAGTGTCCGCGCGCTCTGTTTAACTGTATTGCAATATGGATCTATACATTTTTCAGGGATTATTTTCTTAAAAAAATCAAAGAACATTTTGTCCTTGTTTCTTTACAATCAGAAATTCACTGGTTAAAAGCAAACAAACAAACAAACAAAAAGCTCAAGATTTTTATCGCATCACCACGCTGACTTTAACGAATTATAACTCCTAAACAGCTGGACGAATAATCACCAAATCTCGTGACTTTTCCTAAAATTTATCGGAGAAAATTTTCCCGTGTCAATGACGAGTCTATGATAATTGAAGTTTCCATAGCAACCGTATCTTTTGACTATTTTCTATCTTTTTTCAGCCTTTTTTCAGTTTTTTCCCCTTCGTTTGTAAGAAGAAGGTATTTTTTACTTTTGTGTGCTTGTTTTGCCTAAGTATGTTTCTTAGAACAAAATCATGTTTTTTGGTGAAGTCATGGTCAGCTGTATGACTGCAGGCTTGGGGTCCAAGATGGCGACCTCAAATTCAAAATGGCGGGTTTGTGACGTGATTGTGACGTCACGACACATCATAATTGACACGCCATAAGCCCAATCTGTTAACACATTGATCCCTGAACCGCCCGTAACCGCCCTTCTTTAACCACGTCCCTTGTACCACTTGTGACGTCATCAGTTTTAACGGTCGTGGCCAACTTTGACAACTACTTTGTGCGGGTAGATGAGATCTTTCAAGCCATACCCAAATGGGTGCGATTTAGTCAAACAGACCAGAGAAAGACGCAAAAAACCGTGTTACTTTGAGCAGAAAATTCCAATGAAAATCTCGTCCCACTACCCTCTGGTACTTCCTTCAAAAAAAATTCACGATCCTCGAACGTTTTGCAAAATATTTTCCCACCAAAACGTAGCCTAGTAAATGCCCCACAAAAGAAAAAAAAGGGGGAAAGAAAACAAAAGAAGCGGGGAGGGGAGAAAGCAAAAGGTAAAAGACGAAAGGGCAGCGAATTTTGCTTTCTGCGCATGCCCGAACTTTGAAAGCTGTCATTTGGCATCAGGAACAAAAGCTAGTCCAGTGCTCGACTTGTAAACAACGCTTTCAGCTAGACAGCGGTCTAAAAACGGCTTGACTCGCTTCGAAAGGCATTTTTTGGCAAAATGTCCAGGAGTCAATGGGTTAACCTAATGACGTGCCAAGTTTCATCGCAAGAGCTTTAATACTTTTCGAGATCCCCCCCCCCCCTCAGGCTCAGAAACTCAAAAAAATCCCAGGCAGAATGGGGTCAATAAAAAGTACACAGAGCGACTGTTCATTCAATTCATGTTCAGAGGAAATCAGTTTCAGTATATTGACATAATTAGGATCTCTGTAAATAACATTGATTTACCAGCGAGTAAGTTAACCCAGTGGCACAGTGCTGGCTGGTGTCGGAATAAGCTACGACTCCTCGGGTAAACTGTTTGCACTTTTTCGCCGGGGTTTAAAACGATTGCCATTTTCCATGAAGTATAAGCGTAACTGACCTCACCATAGTCCGTGGCTTCCTTGAAAGGCTATTTAAATTAATAGCCATAGCTTTCAATATGCCTTGACTATTTTATTGACCATGAACATTTACTTCTTTGATTGATAAGTATCCATAAGCACAGTGAACATTGAAGTATTCTTTCGAGCTCTCTAAAATTGCTCAAATCTCAGAAACAACAAAACTTCAAATTCAACTAACAGTGGAACGTGCGCTCTTACCAACTATCCTTCTTTAGTATAAATCTACTAGCGTTCTATCATAAATGCTGCAATCTGATTGGCGACCCTACTCGCTATCTATTCCGTGATAGATAGTGAGTAGCGAAAAGGTGAGTGGCAGGCACAGTCTTATACTTCAAAATAACAGTGCAATGATGTAAAACTTTTCACTTTAGTGGAATATTAATCGAATTTTATACTAAAACAATTAGATTATTCACTCTCGATTTCTATGTGTGATAATTGATTCGGGCTTCGGCCTCATCAACTATTTAGCAATTAGATTATGAGCTCGAGATTTCTATCATAATCTAATTGTTAAATAGAATTCTCAATGTCATATGGAACTAAAAAGGTGTTTTGATGTCTTAATTACTTAGTCTAATTTGTGAAATAAATCACTGAACAATCCCAGTTATCAGACTATAGGATTGTCAAACTTCGAATTCCTAACGGGTTTCAGTCATCAAGTAGAAATTATTGTCAGTGTTACTGGACCGTTAACAAGAGAAGATAAAGGGTAAAAGAGCTACTCCCACATACAGGCCCTATCCTCATCTTAATTCCTCTTAAGTTATTTTTAGCAACAAATAACTTATTGAGTTTCAAAGCAATTATTCTAAAATTTCTCAGCAATATAGGCTCGTCATTTTATAAAATTTCTTTATTTTACATTTCACAATTTTGCTATTTTTTTGCCAGGAAAATGACGTCATAAGGCGCCAAATTTTGCTTTTAGTAATAAGGGGTGTCTTATGACCGTTTCTGAAAGACCTGGTTACAAGAATCTCAAAACTGAAAAACAAAATTAAATATATGTTTATCCACTCAAAAGATATAACGTTTCGAAATTTGAATTTCCCGCCATTTTGTCACTAAAAATAACTTAAGAGGTATTACGATGGAGATGGCCTAGATGATTAACTCTCTTACCCTTTTATCTTCTCTTGAGTCAACTTAGTGTATCTGCGTATATCAAAATGCCATTTAGGGGACTTGACATGCTTATATCTAGACGTGCTGTAGCAGAAATTATGTTTTGTAATCAAACTGGTGTACGGCTTCTAGGTGGATGAACGTTTATCAACCGCGATTTTACGGTGTTTTGTCCTAATTTACGACACAAGAAGTACGATAGACTCTCCAGGGGCTGCAGAATATTCTGTCGCTTTTATTTCCTGCACTGATTTCTCAATTACACATTAAATTGAAGGCTGCTAAATCACTCTTACGTTGCCAGTCATCTTTATTCAGCTGGCTCCTCAGGTTCCGTGTCGCGCTGTGGTGCGGGGGCGTGACAAACAGACGGGGCGATCACCTTCACGGAACTGCTGGATTGTGCAGCATCAGAGAACTGAAACCAGTGCTTGACATTCCCAATTCCCTTGAGGCAGGAAGACGCCAAATCATCTATTTCCTCTGGAGGAAGAACTCTGTCCCAAAGATTGAACCCGCTTAGCTGATAACCTTGTCCTCGTTTCTGGCCGAACTGCAACGTTCCTCCACCATCAAATTCCACGGCGACACCAGTCTCCGATACCGCTTTCTTGCCGTCAGCGTATTGCGTAATGAGCCCGCTTTCTCCAGAAAACGTGAGGCAATAATGGTGCCAATTTAAGTCATCCAAAAAACCCTTGGAATAAACTCTATTTCTAAGAAAAAACAAAACAAAAACAAAAACAATATAAAAGCTAATGACTCCCTTCTTTCCTTTTTTTATTATTATTATTTTTAATTAGAGCCTATACTGTGTACTTTAAAAGATGTTTCTCTGCTTTGTTTCTCTTTGATTTCACGAGCTTTGGAGCATCCCCTCCCTGCCGCACCTAATATTTATTTTAAAAAAAGCACCACTGTGTAATTCACGCTTTTGACAACTTTTTGCTGGCCTTTGGTAAACTAAATTGATGCTAACCATAACAAGAAGCTAATTAAAAAGAAATCAATGAAAGCATGTTATTATATTTAGTGTCAATAGCCCATTTTACAGTCGCGTGCTTAGCGATCTGTCCTTTGAGTGGAAGTCAGGCTTGAATTGACTTTGTTTTGATACAGAGAGGGTCTAAATGGGATGGTGACTTTAAATTTTGGCTTTTTGCGGCTAACGGTTAATTTCTTTTTGTTACAGTTAAATGTAGTCGTTTTAAGGCTAACAGTTAGCCCCATTGAGACCCTCAAGGTTCAACTGCATCAAACACTGGAAAGGGCCCTCAGGAAGTTTATCAAGATGTCAGTCCAATACCCTGAATTTTGCCAAAAAAAATCGTAATTTTCAGTTTGTTTCAGGTGTGACGTTAAGTGGAGCGTTTTATAGCATGAACGCACTCAAATGTAAGTTACCATTTTTATCGATGCATTCCTTATTTGGTGACAGGAAGTTTGGTTCCTCACAGTCCGGCAGACATTTCCTAGTGGCCAGGTCCCTGGCAACTCGGCACTCATTGCATTCTTCAGGTAACGGGTTCCCCGACGATGCAGTATTACAGCCTTCACAAAGACGAAAAACTAACATTAGTGGTATTTGTGATTGGTGCACCGTAAATCGACATACCTTCAAAAAACGTATTTCATAACGCTTAATAAAAACAAGAAAACCTGTGGTTTATCAAAGACTGTCCCTTACAAGCTTGCGTTAATTTGTGAGCCGTTGGGTTCAAGAGCTACTGAATTCCTAACATTGTTCTGTTTTCTAAGTAAGGAAAAAATGCATATAGGAAAAAATGAGAATCCGCAAGAACTTCAAACCAAACCGTAGTTGCTAGAATCAAACCTCAGAACTCTCCTTCAGCCCTCGCATTTTCTGTATTTTACAATACAGTATAAACATTTGAAATAAATGCCATGCGTCTTATAAAATTGAGTTACCTGTATATTTGCGTCACTCTCCCCAAATAAACGCCTGGGGTAAAAGGTTGTTTTCACCGCTAAAGGTTTAGATTCAGTCGACAAAATTAATCCAGTGTTCTAGCGTTATGTTCCCTCTTTAAATGAGCTAGATTTCAAATGCGTTAATGAATCAAAAGGCCGAACTTTATGACAGACTTTTCACAACCAAATAAATTGATTAATGTTCTCACATTTTAAATGGCGTATTTTGATCCGTATAGTCCACAACCCTCTCGAAACTTTTATTTTTCAAAGGGTCCCTCAGAAATAAGTATGTAGGAATTGTATTAACCTAGCCCTGTCCCCAGGAAAACCACGGTCAAAACACCAGCCCTCTTCCGTCCTGATCTCATCCAGTGACCTTCAAGAACCTACTACGACGAAAATTCCGTACTGCTATAAGACGGGGCCCTACAGGCCTGTCTTAAAAAAAGCTGGGGAGGGATCGCATTATTAATGAAAGTGCAAATCCCTCGCGCGTTGCATCAAGGAAAGCCTAAAGAACAAATCCTCTAGATGTGTTTCTTTGTTTTACATTTGTTTTATCATCAACCTGATAACACGGGCTTCCGTGGGCAAACGATAACTTGATGTTAGGATCATTTATTTTCCATCTCAAATGGTCGAAGACGAGAGAAAAACACAATTGGTGTTTTTTTTTTATCCAAGCTTTTTCCGTCTGGTCTCAGCTTATACGCAACCGGTTGTTTTATTTTGAATCAATACTCTTTGGTCTCTTTGGTCTATTTTGCCAACGTTTACTAAACAGAAAGCTTTGGAGAGCTGAATCTTACTCCCTGAATTTCCGACTTCTAAGTGACATTTCATCATAAAATCGGTTCTGAAAAATTAAAATTAAAATTTCTCAATGCTTGAGACGTTTAAGTTTCCAACGCTTATTCTGCTGAAACCTTCTGCGGGGTGCCCTTCAACTCGAGATCACGAAGTCTGCAGTGCTTCGTCCATTTCCGACATCCTAGCTGTGGCCTCTTTGCCAAAGTTGAGGCCTGGCGCACAAAGTCTTCCAATCTAAAAAATTTCTTAATTCGCGGGTAAATAAAATTTATTTTCATATCAAGGCCCTCCACTACGCCTCATTTTGTTGAGGAGGCGTAAGACAGAGCAAAAACTCGGAATTGGCCTTCCTATTTTTTTTCTGTCCCAGTCCTTACCTTGTAGTGGATCGCAATCCTCGTGACACTTCTGTGTGCATAGCCTCGTTTCCAAGTCCATATGTGTGTCCCCTTTGCAGTCCGCCTTTGTCATGTCACGTGACACAATGTGAGCATCAATCACATCAAGCTTTTTGTCGCCGTTTCCGAAGGCGTAAAACCGGACGTTTAAACGGTCGCCGACGTCTAACATGTTCAAGTAAATGTCTCCACTCTCTGTAGTTCCCAGTGTTTTACCGTACTCAATCAGAGTGGTCGATTCTGACTCGGTAACACACACAAAGTAAGATTGTAGCAAGTCCCCTCGCGTTCGGATTGGTGGTTGAAGTTTTTAATTGGTTACCCTGTAGACAATAGCCAGAGAGGGTGGGATCTCAGTGGGTCACAGACATCTCAGTGGATCACAGACAGGATCTCATGGGTTCGTTCGATCTTTGTTGATCGACTTCGCTACCTCACTTTCTGAGTTTTTTAATAACATTTTCCCACATACACGGCTCAAAAAAAATGTTTCTAAAGATCGATTATCATTGTCAGTTTAAATCTCGCCACGAGAAACGCTTCTGGGAAACAAGCATTTTTATGCTGATCATAACAGGCGCATCTTTATCGTAAAACATTGTATATTTTGAGTCACAGTAAAAATTTTTACGGAAATGAATTGATTGAAAAAGTTTCAATATATTTTGATATCCAGATTGTTAGAAATCGTTCGGTTCCTATTTCCAAAGCTTCCTTGATGAAAGTTAACGTCAAAAAAGGCAATTCTGGTGGCGGCCAATACTATCCGAGCCTATCCTCATAACTTACCTTATAAATTGCCACTTTCTCAGGTGTTATTTCAACGTAATACCATGAAGACTTATCCTTGGGTAAAGTCGAAAACACCACGAACAAACTTCCCTCGGTGGCTGCAGTGAAGTGAAGGCATTTCCCGTTGCTGTCCGTCGGATCAAAGCGAAGTGCGTTAGACCACTTCACATTGCAGGGTTGGTCTACCATGATTTGACCTTCTCTTTTGCTTGGTAGTCTAGAAGAATCATCGGCCCCCAAAACAATTTTAGCTAGAGTGCGCCCGGCTAAGAATTTGCGGAGGTTTGGAAAGAACTGTTTAGAAGCATCTAAATCAGCTGGCAACAATTCCAAACCCCCAGTCTTTTGGTTGTATGACAGAACCAAACCAAGAATGGATATTTTACGTTTCTTAGTATTACCGCTGTCCCCGTTATTGAAGGCATTGTACAAGTGAAACGAGCCATCTTCTTCCCCAGTTAGCCATTTTCCATCAGTGTACTTTACAAGTTAAGACGACTCATGTTCCGAAAAATTACGTAATCTTCGACGCCAGTTATATCTTTTTTCATGTCGAAGACGACTCGAAATTCTTTTCGCCCGCTGGTGATTTTCTGCCAAGTTGGAGCGGGTTTCATGGCTCGCTTCTGTAGGTCTCGTTGCGGGGGGGCTTCGGCTGGAGCGGGAGATTTACATTCTGGGAGATTAAAATCTGATATAGACGTTGGGCCCTACATTGCAAGGAAACATTGTTGTGTTAAAAATGAGTAAAGTAAGCTTTAACATATAAAAAATCCCGTTACATCCCATCATATCACGTTAACAGTAATCTTATTCAGTCCCAGTCCCCTCTACTGGTCAGATTGCATCACATTACATCACTTCGCATGTATCACGTCACATCACATCTTCTCGCCTCACCTTACCCTATCCTATGTCAGATAGATAGATAGATAGATAGACAGATAGATAGATAGATAGATAGATAGATAGATAGATAGATAGATAGATAAGGCTGACTTTCGTAAATATGACAAAAAAACAGTAATTTCATCTCATTTCATCTCATTTCATCTCTTTTTATTGTTGTCTTATGACATATCATGCCATGTTAGCATCCTCCTTCTTCTCATTTAAATGTCACTGGCTGAAGTTCAGTAGCGACAAGAAACGTCATGTCATATCAACTCTCATCTCATCTCCTGCCATCTAGTTTAATTTGATCTTGTCATCTCATGCCATCCGGGGGCACACTGAGTGGTGTAGTGGCTAGCGCGTTGGACTTCAGATCTGTAGGTCGGTGGTTCGACACCCAGTCCCTGCCACCGTGTTGCTTCCTTAGACAAGAAACTTTACCCCACATTGTCTCTCTCCACCCAGGTGTATAAAAAATGGGCACCAGCGACATACTGCTGCAGGGTAACCCTGCGATGGATTCCAGGGGGGCCTCTAGGACTCCAGGAGGGAGTAGCAAAACTCTTATTTGCTTCAGAGATGCTACAGAAACGGGGATATGCTCCGGCCGTGTGGGCCTCCTTGACTCGTGTGCGACTTCACCTTTTTTCACCATCTCATGCCATCTCATTTAATTTTACCTCAGATCTCCTTTTCTCTGATCTCATCCAATTTTCTCTCAGATGCCTCTTTATGTCATGAGTTGTCAAGTCATTTTATCTTAGAGCAGTTTTCAGATGAGTGTTGAAAGTAATGTTGTGTTTGCTTTAGGCACAGGGAGTCCACAATAGTTGAGAAAAGGAAAAGTAAATAAAATTACAATTATCAACTTGCGTAGTGTTAGTTTCCAGTGGTTTACCGTGTAATTTGGTTTTGTTTTACTACGTTTTCTGATTGGTTGAAAAAAGTTCGCGTCACTTTCTCAACAAATCAAAAGTTTAACCAAAGCCAATCGTGACTTGCTTGCACACGTTTTGCCGCGCTTGACGCTAATTAGTTTTATTTGCTTCTACTTCTTATTGGTTCATTTTGTTTTTGTTCCTGTTATGATTGATTAGAGTTAGAGTTTCACGACACTCATTTGAAAGCCGCTCTATAGCTTCTCATATCATCTCATCCCATGCCATCTCGTTTTATCTATTACATGTGATTTGATGTCGTGTCATGTCCGGTCACCCATTGCTAGTTCATTTCATTTCACTCATCTCATTTCATGTCATGTGATGTCGTCTGTTTTTTATCCACCTCGTAGTTTCATTTCATCTCAACTCATCTCACATGCCGATCTCACCTCGTATCATTTCCTGCCATGTCATGTCATGTCTGCCTTCTCATATCATGTCCTCTAGTTTCACCTCATTGTCTAGACTTGCTCCGACTCTCTCATACGTGGGAGGACGCGCGCGTGATCCAAGCGCGTGAAACAAAATGGCGGCTGATTCTGTGGAACAGGCCGCCCCATCACGCGCAGCACACGCAAATATTCCATGTGCGAGTTCTGCAATCCTTTGAACACCGATCATGACGCCACACAGGCACATATACACAGCGCTTTTTGCAATCACCCGCTAAACATATCTTTTGTCCCGGATAATAAACGAGCGTCTTGTAGCAAGTCTACATGCTTTCTTATGTCATCTCATCTCATCTTATTTTATCTCATGCCATGTCATTTAATTTCATTATATTTCTTTCATGTTATTCTCATCTTGTGCTACGTCAGGATATATGTTATTTCATCTATCATCAGATTGATTAAACCACATCGTCACACGACATATAACATCCTCTGATAGGCCACTCGCAGATATGTGACGCGACCACCTCAAATTATAAAAGCCTCTCCAATCAAAGTCGTCACACTAAATCGATACACTTCGATATCTCTGGCATGAGTTCATAGTAGGTGGACTTATGATCATTATACAACATACCTCTTCCATATAAACCTCTATGGCTCTCTTTAAGCTGATCCTTCTTCTCTTGATCGCTTCTTCCAATCCTTTTCTACTTTCAAACGCACAGTAATGTTTAACCGTCGATCCATCTTCGCCAACAGTCTCAAAGAAAGTCACCTTGTCCCCGTTAGCATTGGTCTCAGTTTTTAAGCTTGCAACGTGCCCCTCGCAGCCCCAGTTGACTTTTTCATCGGGAAACAAGTCCCTCATTCGAAAATTTAGCAGATTTGTAATTGATCCGACCTGGAAGAGAAAGGGTTTGGGGTATTGCGGAATGGAAACAAGCCATTCCTTAAATGCGGATTTAAATGTAGGAGAGTATGCGTCTGATAAGATGGAGGCCACCTCATGGCTTCCACCCAGAGCGATGACGGTTGTTGATGTCGTCTTTGATTGATTTCTGGAGTAATCCCCACCTGAGGTACTTGCCTTGGCTCCAACACTGGAAAACAACGTTTTGTATTCCATCTCCATTTCTACAGCAAATTCTTTCTTGCTTGAGACGTCAGATGCATCCATGAATTTTCGAATTTGAAGTTGACCACCAAACTTGGAAGATTTGATGTAATGTGTTCCCCATCTCTGGATGAAATCCTCTGCAAGTGCAAAAGAAATTCCTTAATAATGTATTTCGTATGTCATTCTAAATCGATTTTAAGTGGATTTAAACCTTAAAAACTGAGTGACACACTGATTACAGTGATTGCAAGCATGCGTATAGTTCCACTGTTCCTGTAGGGGGAAGTTCTAACTGCGAGCTCAGTCGAACTCATCAGATTAATAAATACTCATACATGTTCCGACCTGCAGTTCTCAGTTTTGGTCTTAGAAAAATATGATTCGTGAAATAATGGCATCATTATTGTTGTGAATTGTGCCGTCAGTCTCTCTTCTACTTACGGTATTTTAGGGGCGCTCCAGCAGCAAAATAAGACGTTGGCAAATCCATGAATTCTCTTAGAAATGGTAAACTTAAGTCTTGGGGTTTGACCTCGTCCAAAAACACTTCATATCTGCAACATCAAGCGTATACGTTTGTTGACGGTTACACTCGTGACAACCGTCAGTATCTCACTGAAGCCTTTAACAATGTTTTAGAGAGGTTAACATCCAAGCTAACTTAAAGGGCGATTTTTGCGGACAACTCTAGTATGCGACTTGCTCACGTGATGCCTACAACACGAATCGTGTCGTCTAAATCAGGCGTACAACATCTGCACACAACACGAAAAATGTCGTAGGATTTTGAAACATGTTTTAAAACCCTACGACAGTCGTAGCCACAATCAAAATGTTGGAATTACGAGTTGTATACGATCTTTGCCTGAAGCAAGCAGCGTGCGCTACAAAAGTCGCATACGACAGTCGTAAGCAAAAATCGCACCGTCTAAATCGCCCTTAAGAAAAATTACGGTGGCCTTCTGTATCCAGATCGAATAGGCCATTTCCGAGTTGTCTTTTGCCTCTTTTTCAAAGCGAGGCCAAGTGCACAACCTTAAATTTACACGGAAATGAGTTTTTATCTGCATGTGAATGAAAACTCGTTTTCAAATGAAAGGCTATGCGCCAAAATTTGCTTTAAGAAAGGGGTACAAGACAACTCGGAAGTGGCCTTTTGGAATTTGGAATTGTTAGTTTTTCAGGAGAGAAGAAAACTGACTACCAGGAGGGTCTCAATGGGGTGATGGCTTTTACGGTTAACGGTTAGAATTTTGGTCTTTTTACGGCTAACGGTTAAAATTTTGGCCATATTACGGCTAACGGTTAATTTCTTTCCGTTACGGTTAACAGAAATGTTAAAAATTAATTTCCATTGTTTTAAAAAGTTAATAATTAATTTTCATTATTGTAAAACACCTTTACGACCGGTCGTTTACTTCTTAGGTCAATTCCGGGATAAAAAACATATAAACAAAGTAATTACGGTGTTACAAGAATTGTAATGGACATTTATAGCATACTACTACAGCAGTGGTATCCCGGGGAGGGGGCACTCCATTATTTGGCCTAAACGGGTATGTGCCGCTCAACAGGGTATGGTTTTCAGGGTCTTGCGTCTTAAACAGGGTATGCAATTTCACTATTTAGCCTCTGAGGGTGTCTTTCTGGACCGGAAACCTTGAACCTTACATGTGGGTATCAGCAATTTTATCAAATCTTATCCTAGCATGTCATTTATATAAAAAAATATTTCTTGTATGGAAATGAAAAACAAGGCGGACAAAAACGCAGTGCACAAGCAAAATATAAAGGTCGCTTGTCTTAAACAGGGATTGAAATGAACAGATTTTGTCTTAAACAGGGTCAGGGTTTGAAAGCCTCGGCGGCACACCCCCACCCAAACTTCCCTTAAATGCACCCCCCCCCGGAGTAGTCTTACTATACCTGTAGAAATATAGTATATGAAACAGCATGTACCATCCTCGTTCCCAGGACTTTTTCCCTTTTTTCCCAAATCTAAAAAAGGGGAAAAGTCCTGGGAACGAGGTTGAGCATGTACGGTAAACAAGGAAAGACGATGCCATACAATTAAACTACATCAAAAGTATATTTAACTGTATGAGATATATGCTTGTTAAGACGGTTAAAATAGCAACCTTGCTAGCTGGCTTACGACGCTTCAATAACGTTCATGACTTCACTTGACTTACTTGCCTCCAGTTACGCTCAAACATCAAACCGTGTCCACACCTTGACTTCTCTTCCAGACCTCGTTATCATTGGCTTACTAATGATCAGTTCCCCCGAATCAAGCTCTATTCCCCCCCGGGGGGGGGGGGCGGGAGGGGGCTCTATGTCACTATCGCTGGTTGATATAGAGTAATTTTCCGTTTTCCTGCTGATTTTCACAAGGTGGTATTGTTTCAGGTCAAATGACCCTACCCCGGAAACTTGGCTTGGTCGTTAAGACCAAGAAAATCGATGAGATTTCTTTTAAATGCTGAAATAGAGCGGTGTTCTTCTCCGATTTTAATAGGCCATTTCCGAGTTGACTTGTACCTCTTTTTCAAAGCGAGTCTTGGTGCATAGCCTTTCATATGAAAATGAGTTTTCATTCACATGCAGATAAAACTCATTTTCATATGAAAAGTTTTGCACGAGGCCTCGCTTTGAAAAGGAGACACAAGACAATTCGGAAATGGCCTATTCTTGCCTTATATCTTTCAATTGGCTTCTCCTCCCCAGCTCGATATAAACTAATTACGCCTTTCAAGACAGCCATCGCCCACACACTGAGTAAAGAAACTGAAGATCCTAAAAATAGTTTAAACAAAGAGCTGTCTGTCAACTCATCCCACGCCCGAAAAGCAGACACTTCCGGCTCGCGGAATATGACTCTGCCGGACCTGATCCAAATGTCTTTGTTTTCGGTACCAGGATAGAATATGTAACCGCCGTAACCGCGTTAGCCACAAGACAAGACACATGAAAGTCTAAGATTTTGACACTTCCAAAATGACAAATGGTAGATAGGAAAAATTTTTACGGTTAACTTTTTTTACGACTAACGGTTAAAATTTGGCAATTTTTACGCCTAACGGCTAAATTTTTGGCCGTTTTACGGCTAACGGTTAACCCCATTGAGACCCTCTACCAGGAGAATACCTCTCGGAGCAAGGACGAGAACCAACAACAAACTCAACCCACATATGTCACCGAGTCCGGAATCGAACCTGGGCCACATTGGTGGGACGCGGGGGCTTTTTTGTTGAAACGATGATCAATTTAAACTAAATTAATCAATTTAATCTACGATTGAAGCAACTCAACCAGATTTATCAATTATTTTAACATTATCTTGGTGAATTTGTGCGATGTTTTGTCATTTTTCTTTTTTTAACGTTATTTGTCCGAAAATCCCGTTAAAATGTTCCATCCTCATTGGCCAATACACACAACGTTTGCTGGATGGTAATACTATGCTGGACACGAGGCATCCAGAAAACGTGCAAAATGGTTTTAGAAGACCTCTGAACAACAAGTTGGTAAACAATATGTTGAAACGCTTGATCGGGGCGTAAAATTACATTTATGAATTGTAGAGGGGAGGAATTGCCTTTCAAACAACTGGGCCCTGGCAAGGTGTACAAGGATGGGCTAAAACGTGGACTGAGCATTCAAAGCAATCAAGGAAACCATTGAAAGCAGAAGCGAACTAGAACTGCTTTACACATTCCTGTTCTGTGGCATTCAATTCAATTCAACTACTGACTTTCGAACTCGCTGGAAATTGCCCGACGTCATAATCATCAGACTTCTACCTGTTTATATCGACGCTTAATTGAGCCATATATTTTTGACTTGCACCAGATTCTGACTCGCCCCAGGCCGTTTTCGCGCCTGCGTAGAAGCCAAAGTATGAACCAGATACCCCGGCCTCCTGTTGTTGGTGAGTCTGAAACTCGGAGCGGCTCTCAAACGTCATCATGCTAGCTTTAGTGTCGTAAATACCGTGCACGTTCATTGTATCCGGGACATCGTAGTCATCATACCTAAGGAAAGCGACCAATTCTGGGTCAATCGTTTCATTTTTTCATATGTCGGTACAACCAGACATACAACAGCAAAGGGTAGGGCTAGGACTACGGTTAGGGTTAATTAGGGTTAGGTTTTAGGCTAGGGTTTGTTTTAGGTTAGGGTTTGAATAAGCCCTTTTATTTGGTTCGCTGGTCAAACTTTAAATTTGTGGTTAGAGAGGACAGATGAACAGGAAGAGTGCTCATAATACTACACAAAGCTTTTGGAAACATTCCTTTACAGCATAAATAAATAAAAAAAACTATAAGGTCCTTACGATGCTTTCCCAGCACAGCTTCGTTGAACTATGCTCATTTTTCTTGATTCAGGACTGTATTCACCACGCCCATCGAAACCCACTCCCATGAAGGCCGCGCCGTCAATCATGTTCTGTGATCAGTGAAAAATGATGTTAACCCACCAATATTGTACTGAGAAAGGGGGTGTTAATTGAATGGCCATTCCACATTTTAAGAAAAGGGTGGATGAAATGACTGACGTCACGACGTAAGATAGATTTACAATATCATGACCTAAATTACCCTTGCATGTAATGGCGTCGATTGTTAAACGATGTACTGGAATTCTAAGGACTTGTCTTATATACATCGGATGTTTAACTTCATATATCTTTAAATTCTACTATTCGTTATAGTGCTCTGCTTACACCGAAGGTAAATGAAAAGTGTCTGTCTGTCAAAGAATTTAGAATTTGATTTACAAAGGTCCATTCAGTAAATTCTTGTCTTGTCCTCATACCAAACAAGCGTCCAAGGACCATTTTGCCACGTAGCAGGGATCCCCTTCCTTGTAACCAGTCCCATAGCAACCGTTCATCAGTACGTTCCCAAGGCCTGCTGGGTAGGTGTACGCTGTTGGCTCAGCTTCTTTCGGGGAGCCGCCATCATCGCTTATTGTTGAATCCAAATGATAACCAGGAGGTACAAACATGTCTTCAGACTGCCAGCCTTTTTCTGGTACAATATCTAGTTTAATCTGTAACTCAAACGTTAATATGGTGTCATCATGATTATGTCTTGTTAAGCAAAGTGAATGAGACCCAAGTCAGTTGCGGAATACTGCCAAGTGTTCCTTCGAACGTAACATTGAAAAATTGAGCTCAACTTTCGTTTTGATACTTCGCTGTTGTTCTAATTAAAACGGTTTTATACTTCGATTTGAATCTTGATCAATTACCCGAATTTTGATTGGATTATCTTGTAAATTATATTGTGAAAAATTCATCTGGAGTCTTACAACACTGTGAGAAAGGAGCCTTGTGTTTAAACCGGAGAATCTTGTTCAGAACGTTCAAAATCTTATGTACATATATTTTAAGAAAGTCATTGGCTGAGTGAGAAATGACGTCACTAGAGCTTTAGCAATCGTGGATCATACGAGGAAGAAGTGTAACACTTTTGCGTTCTGCACGCAAAATGTAAAACTCGAGATGCTGGACATATGAGTAGTCTAACTCGTCTTACCTGTTTCTTAAGGAAGTTTTCCGCTTTTTCTTGTGCCTCATCAATAATCTGTAATTGTTTATCCACCATTTTACCCATGACTTCAATGCCTTTCTCCACCACAGCACCCTGCACATCAGCTGCGGCAGCGGCAGCCGCCGGGGAATTCAGCCTCACTGGTGATGACCGTTTAGAGCCGGGAACCAAAAATGGTGTAATACTTTTCCTTGAACCTTTCATTGCGGTTTGTGGAACTTTCGTTGGCTCTAACAAAAGTAAAAAGTTCGATCCAGGAGTTCAACAGTTCCGGTAGTTTGATTGGAAAGAAAATAGACTTAACTGAGTGATCATGGGGTTAGCAATTAACATTTTACAGAGAAAGGCCCAAACTGCCATTTAAAAAGCAAGATTTTAGTTGCCATTCTTGTTCTTTTCGTTCCCTCTTGTTTCACACGTCATTAGACAGAAGTGCATGGATTTTGCGCAGTCATGTTTAAGGCCACTACTTGGTATTTTTCCAATCCTGCCAGCTTTCCATGTAATAATCATCAAGGTTACTAATCCTATTGTGACATGGAGGCGGGGGGGCAGCAGCGAGACCGAGTTGTGGGCATGTTGGATTCGCCACCCGGAGGTCCGGACTTCGAGTCCCGCTCCGACCATTAACTGGATTTCTGCCTCTTGCCAGTTGGAGTTTTTAGTCATGTCATGTTTGATATGATTATTTGTTTATATGATGATTTCAGTGGAGTGCTGTGTGAACTAGCTGCATGTATTAGCTAAGTGCACATCTACTTTGAATAATAGCATTTACCATTTTTTGCACTTGATCCAAACGGTGAATATATGTACCTTCACCATGGATTTAGTACAATGGGCATTTGTATTTGTTAATTGGCATAACGATTTACCTTCTAATTTATCAGACACAGGAACACGCTTTTCACTCGTCATGGCAGAGACGTTCTTGACATTGTGTCGTGCTTTGTTCCCAGCATTCAATGCAACCGAGGCTGGCTTTGTTGCACTCTTTCGCGACCCTTGAACATAGCTGTCACGTGATCGACCCAGTGGATTTGATCCTGGATTTGTTGCAATGGTTTGATAATACTCAGGAGCAAATGAAGCAGCTCTGGGCGAGGAAACATAGTGGTGATGCTGGTTGCCGCTCACGTTTCCGTTATCTCTGGCGATATACTCTTTAGGTCGCCGCCTTTCATGATGGCGGAGATTGCCCACAGCAGAAGCTATGTGAAAAAAAGGATGACGAGTGTTTTTATTGTTAAGAGCGGAAAAGTTATAAAGAACTAAGTTAATGAAGGAGAAGCCCTGAATAAAACTACTGTTCTTTCGGTCCCCTGGTGTGCGTTTCTCGAAAGCCCCGAAACTTTTCGGGCCGATTTCGGGCACTATAACTCACACTGTAATTTGTAAAGAAAAAGGTTTCTAAGCATTAAACTTTGCTAGAAGTTAAATGTTGCTTATCATACAGATATGTCAAAATAACGGTTTTGTAGAATGAGTTGTTCCAAAAAGTTTTCGGGACTTTCTAGAAACGTAGACTGCTTGCAGTCTGTGTTATCTCTAAAACCGTTGAGTATTTAATCTCACGTAGAAGTGGCGGTCAAACGAGAAGGGACTAGGGTTTCTCGTCTTGTCTCGTCCCAATCCTTCTGGCTGTTCTCGTCTAATTTCGTGTCCAGCGTGTCGTCAAGCGTTATTTCGAGAGACAAACACAAGAGAAACGTTTCTTGAAGCACCCATTAACTTACTGGCCCTAAACTATGTTCCGGGCATAGTATTCTCCAACAAAGGCTCTTTTTTGTTATTGATTTTATTGATTAAAAGCTAAATTTTCCAGCCTTTATAAGTTTTGTGGTACTCATTCACTTAAATTATTTTCTATCCGGAATCCAGGTTGTTAGTGGTTGAGGTGTAGAAGTGTCAAATTTATAAGCTTTGCCCAATTTTGGTGTTTTGCTTTTTGTCCTTTAGACATAGTAACAGTGTGAGCAAACGCAAAGATTTAAAGAATTTAACGCAGTTTTAACACAATGATTTAACCCGAGAGCAAAAGAATTACCCTTCATATTCAAGAATTACCCTCTATATTCAAACACTCGAACGTAAACCTTAATGAAAACGAGATTATAAAGTTGCGAAATCTTGTCTTCAACCCTTTTTCATTAACCAGTCGAGGAAAGTCGTATCTAACGCTGAATTCTGATTTAGATCCTGATCATAATTATTACCACCAAATTGTAAATTATGTTGATGCTTGTGATTACCATGATGAAGACACCTTCAAACAAATGATAAGGGACTCCACAGATACAGAATTGTCAATCTTACATCTAAACATTCGAAGCATAGCAAATAAATTCGATGATTTTAACGCATACCTAGATTCTTTAGCACACGAATTCTCAGTTATTGGACTATCTGAAACTTGGCTTAACTGTAGCAATCTAAATGACTTTCCACTGCCAAACTATCACAACATAGGAGTGGTAAGAACAAACAAACAAGGAGGTGGTGTCGGTTTGTATATAAACAAATCCTACCAATTTAGAGAGCGAGCTGATCTGGCTGTGAATATCGAAGAAGTAATAGAATCTCAATTCATCGAACTAACGACTAAACCAAATAATGTCATTATTGGGATCATTTATAGACCTCCAAATGAGAAGCTTGATCTTTTCAAGGAATACCTTGCCGAACTACTAAGAAGATTGGATTTTCAAAACAAAAAGTGCTTCCTAATGGGCGATTTTAATTTAGATCTTTTGAAAATTGATAGAAATCAGCACATCAAGGATTTATAAACATGATGTTTTCTTCGACTTTTTACCCGTTAATATCAAGACCAACACGAATAACAAATACTAGTGCAACGCTCATTGATAACATATTCGTTAACAAAATTGATGAGAACTATAAATGTGGTATTCTGTTTACTGATCTTTCAGATCATTTACCAGTGTTCTTGACAACTAGAAGCATTAAAAGCAAAAGACATAATAATCTGAATAATGTTAATATCAAATATAGATTAATGATTGAAAGAACGATGAATCATTTATGTCAAGATTTAGAATACGAAGATTGGGGTGACATTTACAGTAAGACAGATGTTCAAGAGGCCTATGATCATTTTAATAATAAACTTTTCAAGTTCTTTGACAAAAATATACCATTAGTGACAACCAGGAAAAACAAATTACATAAAAATGGTCAAAGCGTACCATGGATAACAAAGGGAATTCTAAAATCAAGGAAAACTAAAAATATGTTACATAAGAAATTTATGAAAACTCCAAATGAAAGAAATGAATCAATTTATAAAACTTACCGAAATAAATTCAATAAAATAAAAAAAATAGCTAAAAAACATTATTACAACAAGGAATTTAACGAGCACAAGGGTAACTTGAGATATTCATGGAAACTAATAAATGAAGTCATAAACAAAAGCAATCTAAAACCTGAACTACCAGACTGCTTTAAAAGAAATGAATCATTAATAACTGATCCTACTGAAATCAGCAATAATTTTAATGAATACTTTGTTAATGTTGGGCCAAATCTTGCTGCTAAAATACCAATCAGGGATGTACATTTCTCAACTTTTCTAGGCGAGAGATCTAGTAATTCAATTTTCTTGGAAGCAGTAACTGAGAAAGAAGTAGAATTTGAAATAAGTCAATTGAATGGAAAAAAGTCTTCTGGTTATGATGAAATACCGCCAAAATTAGTTAAGAATATCTCAAAACATATAGTTAAACCATTAACATATATTTACAATCAGTCTTTTCTCACTGGAGTTATACCCAATGACCTGAAAATTGCTCTTGTTACTCCAGTTTTTAAGGCTAACGATAAGGAGGAATTTAATAATTATAGACCAATTTCTGTTCTTTCCTGTTTCAGTAAGATATTAGAAAAGATCATGTATAAAAGAGTTATTAAATACCTTGATAAAAACAATATATTATTTCAAAGTCAGTATGGTTTTCGCAAGAAGCATTCAACCAATTTAGCAACTATTGAGTTAATGACTAAGATACTGCAAGCAATATAGAAAATGGTGAATATACAGTTGGAGTTTTCCTAGACCTTGCGAAGGCATTTGATACAGTTAACCATGAAATATTACTAAGAAAACTTGAGCATTATGGAATTAGGGGAATAGTCCTAGAATGGTTTACAAACTACTTAACAAACAGAAAACAAATAGTGAAATATAAGTTTGAGAAATCGGAAAGATTGACAATTAAATGTGGAGTACCACAGGGGTCCGTTTTAGGGCCCCTTCTGTTTCTTATCTATATGAATGATATATCTAGGTGCTCAGAGATTTTATCAGTCATTCTTTTTGCTGATGACACAAATTTGTTTTACAGCCACAAAAATATTGATACATTAAACAAAACTGTGAACCAGGAACTTAAGAAAATTGAACGCTGGCTTTGTGCAAATAAACTTTCCTTAAATATCAAGAAAACACATTTTATAATTTTCAAATCCAAAAAAAGGAAATTAAATCAGACCGTTTCAATCAAGATAAATGAACAACCAATTGAGCTAGTAAAATACACAAAATTTCTCGGTGTATACATAGATGAGGAGCTTTCGTGGAAACATCACATTGACCAAGTTGTGAGTAAAATATCAAAAATGACAGGAATTATGGCTAAGGTGAGACATTATCTGTCTCTCAAAACTTTACAGACAATTTATTACACTATGGTATATCCGTACTTGACATACTGTAATATCATTTGGACAAGTACTTATCCAACCAGGCTGAAACCATTATTCAGGCTTCAGAAAAAAATTGTTAGAATCATGACCTTTGCAAAATATAATAAGGAATCTAGACCACTATTCCTACAACTTAAATTGCTTAACATATATCAACTAAATACGTTCTTTACTGCACTATTTATGTACTCATATTTTAATAACAACCTGCCGAATTATTTCACTAATTACTTTACATTAAACAAAGAAATGCATGGTCATAATACTCGATCTGCATCAAACATATATATTAATTATAGGAGGACAAATTACGGGAAATTTTCTTTAAAGATTAGGGGAGCACAAATCTGGAACGAGTTACCTAAGGAATTAAGAATGTCACAATCATATAATTCTTTTAAGAAATTAACAAGAGATTATATACAAAATCAAGTGTAATACGTAGAGTATATACTCTAGTTATAGTTAACCCGTGTTAATGATAGATTTAGTAATAAAACCCATCTGCTATTTCGAATCAGATTATTGAACTGAGGGGATCTTCTCAGAAAAGCTCAACAGAGCTTGCTAAGATCTCCTGCCATTATGATATTTAGCAGATATCCATGTATTTACGTACGTGATGGAAATTCATGGAAACTAGCGCCATTTTTTTGTAGAAAATTAAAGACAGTCCTTTGCCTTCCTGTACACACGGCACCAATTCGACAATTAATTTGAGAGCCGTACCTGTGCCAGTAACGAGAATGAGGAATATAAGTGTCGATGCCATTGATCTGCAAGAAACGTCACGTGTTAACTGCATGGAGTGATTCTAAAGGCCTACTACTCAAGAAATTCGATAAATTAGAACCTTTTTTTTAACATGCGCATTCAGGCAATGTTTATAAAGAAACCTGTACTAAACATTAATATATTTGGCTAGTTGTTATTAATTAGCAAAATGGTTCTACAAATACCCTTGATCATAGCTTGGCGACTACACCTCCGTGTACTTGGGGGGCGGGGGCTGTTGCATGGTAATGTGTACTTCGCGTTGAATTGTAAGTATTGTTGTTCACAAAGGCAAGGAAAGTACAAGCACATAGGGACTATTTCACTCGATCGATGGAAAAGAAAACCACTTGCTACCACACGTATTTTTTAAAATAAGTTCACCGTACCTGCACGACTCCCCTAAAATGACTATGTGTGAGGCTACCGTACCTGAGGCCTTTTGTTATCGATTGAGGATGTAATACTATCGTAATTGCGGCCGTTTGCCGGTCTTTTTAGTTTAACACAAATATTGTCAACTGAGTTGATATGGAAAATTGGCCACAGTAAAGAAATTCAGAGGCTGACGTTTCAAACTTTAGCCCTTCTTCAGAGCGAAATTATCTGACAAAAGGCTAAACGGCTCGACTGTCGCCAGCTACTAAATTTCATTACGGTGGCCAATTTACCTTATCAACTCAGTTGACAAAACCACAATTTTGTGTTCCACTTTCCCACCGACACAACACCACAGTTTCGTTAGAAACTAACTCCTTTATTTTCTTAGTGCGTTTTTTACGTGCATTCGTCAGTTTAGTCATAAACTGTGTGGAAATGTACCCGTCTTTAACCACTGCCTATACCTCTTCAGGCATCCTAATCGTGGCCACAAGGACACCAGTCCTTCTTGTGAACGCAATGTGGGTTTTTTGTTTTAATCAGGGTGGCAAGTTTTTCAATAGGTCATCCTTTTATTTTGTTGCTTTTAGGTGTCGAATCATTCGACCGAAGAAACCGAAAAGTGAACTGAACTGAAATGTCTACAGATCTGTTCATTAGTTCATCCTGGTACAAGCAGCTTGTCTGCAGTTACCGGAAAAATATTTTGTTTCAAAAATTCGCATTCCTTTAATCTTTTTTTATGATATTAGGTTTGAACAGTTCGAAAATTGACCCACTCGTTAAGACTGTTGGCTGTGATCCGTTTTAAGGTGAAGTCGCACACGACCGGAGCTTATCCCGGTTTCTGTAGCATGAAGCAACTGAGAGTATTGCTACTCCCTCCTGGATGGGATGCTAGTCCATCGCAGGGTTACCCCCAGCAGTTTGTCGCCGGTACCCATTTTATACACTTGGGTGGAGAGAGACAATGTGGGCAATGTTTCTTGTCTAAGGAAACAACACGATGGCAGAAATTGGGCGTCGAAGCCCCGACCTTCAGATCTGAAGTCCAATGCATATGTGCTAACCACTACTGACGTCACTGCGCCCCCACGAAAAAAGAACCGATATAAGATAAGAAGAATCAAAGAGCGAAGAGCGTGTTAATACAAATGAAATAATTTTGAAGCTTCAATATGTTACAATTTCTCAAAATTTTCAAGCGCTTCTTGGGTCTCCAGAGAAAACCTTGGTAATGACTTGTTTTGCTGAAAAAAGCCCATCACAATATCTATAATTATGTACGTCTAATTTAATATCCTAACGCTATTACCTTACCTTACTTAGTATTTGTTTCAGTCCCAAC
Organism: Siderastrea radians; assembly: GCA_964017195.1. NCBI lineage: Eukaryota > Metazoa > Cnidaria > Anthozoa > Scleractinia > Rhizangiidae > Siderastrea > Siderastrea radians. Next base: position 63,678,509 of record OZ024889.1, on the reverse strand, counting down.
AAACATCCCAAGACAATGAACGGCCGGCTGGTTGAAGCTGTTTCGTCTAGCGGAGTTAAGTTGACTTCGTTCTTTGATATAAATAAACTATCATGCTTTTGTGTTAGCTGGGCCAATCAGAAACGAGAACGTCATTAACAGAAATGTTACACGTTGCAAATGCTTCTGCAGAGTAAACTCTCGCTAAAAATTTGCTGGCTGTATTTGTATTTTACTACAGTTTTAGAATTTAATTTATCAATTTACAGATGTACATGTCGTTATGGTTTAGTGAAAAATACAAAACACAACCAACTTCATTGTTAGAAACATTCAAATAACCTGATATGTCCTCAACTGTGATTTACTGGTATTTCCTGAACAAAGAAATAACCTGAAACGAAAACAACGGACTCAACGATAAAGGGATTAGTTTCTGTAGAAGCTGCGGTACGCTGGTCGATCGATGTGGAGGCGAAATCAATTTGGTATGAACACAGTTGGTAGAAAGTAACTTGGCCCGGCACCAGATCTGAGAGATTTCGCTCTGACAAAATGCTAACAGACACCCCACCTTAATTAAGCAACCGATACAGTAATATATATTTTTTGTTTTTTTTTTCTTTCTTTCTTTGTTATTTATTTCTCAAAGATAATGGCCACAGGGCTTCTCTGTAAATTGTAGTTGAAATAAAGTCTATGTAAGTATTATTAAATTGAATTAAAATTTGTCCCACACTTCAAATTGAAAGTCACTTCAACTTTAACATTTTTCTTTGAGTTGATTTTGTGTGTATTTTAAGGTGGCTGGCCTGGATTCTGGATTCTGTAAGACCACACCACCCAACATTTAAACAGCTGACACTTCACTGTCACTGACTCACAGGACCAGCCACTTTACTAAACTACTACACATTAAATAAACTTTTCAAAAATTTAGTTTGATTGACATCGGTGTTACCATAGCAACACAGTGATGACGTCATGCATTTTACATATCTCCAATTTTGTCGAAATCTGGACCTAAGTTTGGAAATGACCTAATGTCCTTGACAGGCCACATGTAGGTCTTCCCCACTGAAAAGTCTTAAGAAATTCTATGAGAGCGTTTTGGAAAAAAATTATGTTGAATATTTTCTTTGACGATCTAAGATTCCCTTTTCCTGTCGAGTTGAAATAACAGTTTCTCTTAACTTCCCACGAGTAAAGCTTGAAGATTGAGTTTAAGTCTAATTAAGTCTTATTTGCCTTACTTCGTTGAAAACACCATTTTCTCCCGTCCCTGAGGCAAGTATTTTCGATCTAGAACAAATATTCCACAGAGGTCGCCTAGTAGGGATAAGAATTGTCCTCTCAGTCAGTCCCTGCCGCGTAAAGATCACCCGATATGCCGGCCAAGGGTAACTTTGAGTCGTTTCAGCACATTGGGACTTTATCTACGATTATATTTGTGACCCAAGTATTGACATAACTTGGCTCTGACTGGCGTTAAAATGTGTAAACATTAATTTTCTTTGTTCGTAGCGAAGAAAAATTTATAAACGCGAGATTTTAACGAAACAATCGCTCGAATTTTTCTCCCTATTAATATTCTGGTTCCAACCTTGTGACTATTTTTAGATACAGAGTGCGGGATGAACCAAAGTCGCTGCAATAGCATTAATAAGCTCAAATTAGCACACAAAACCAAATAAGCCACTACGGAAACAAACTAAAAACAGTAAAGAATTTAATTTGTTAAAGTATTTTACTTAACCCTTCTATGAATGATTGGTTGAATTCCCGTACAAATCCTTATATTTAACACCATGCTTGCAGTGTGAGTTGGGTCACCTGTGGTGAGTCCATGGGTGTGTTCATGTGTGGGAGTCTTCGTGGGTGAGTTCGTGAGTGCGTTCGTGGGTGCGTTCAAGGGGTGCGTTCAAAGGGTGCGTTCAAGGGGTGCGTTCAAAGGGTGCGTTCAAAGTGTGCGTTCAAGCACTGAGCATAATTAGTGACTAAACTGAGTAAACTGAGTATACTAATAGTGATTCCCCCCCAAACGATGCGGGTGGTGTCGGACTTATATAGCAAAAGAACAAAGGCCTGGCGACTGACCAATGACAAGTGAGTGGCGTCATAGACCGAGGACCTGAATAGAAGCTAAGCACGTGAAAACTTGAGATCTTTTTTACTATGCAAAATAAGTGAATGGAGTATAATTATTTTACCTGATACTTGTCAAATTTTTAACTTGACAAGACAAATTCTGTTAGCTGATGACTTTCCTTTACAGTGAAAAAAACCAACAACATTTTCTAACTTTGTACCGTTCTGTTGCCGCTATAAAGGAAACTGTTCGTATGCGATATTCGTAACAAAGTCGTCAACTTGCATTATAGTGATTCTTGGTTCACTGGTAATTAGCGCTACATAAGTATTTTAAATTATTATTATTATTATTATTATTATTATTACTTGGAAAGCGAAATGGTCATCAAAAATACTCGTGTAAAGCAGTCAGTTGCTCCAATTTGTAATAAGCTAGTCATCGAGTTTCGATTTCGGCTCTCGACAAAAAACAATTTCGGGTTGTTCATTAACTTGTCGCACATGTGTCTTTGTAAATGCATTTGTTGAGCCCATGCATTAAAATTGATGGTATTTTTGTTCTTTGAACTTAGATCGCTTGTTTTTTATTATTTTGAATATTCTCTAAGTTAGAAATTGTAGGAATGTCCAGTTTAAACTTTCTTTGAAGACTAGTTTTTCAAGGAAGCTTCACGGTACTCATCGCCATATTTATTTATAGCTCGATTATAGGCTGGCAGGAGTAATTATAATTCTCTTTATGGAGCTTCCGTTCGGGGTTTTTAACAACCATGCCGTACCCTCACTTTGACTTTATTGTCTTTATCTGCAGTGACTTCTGCTAAATTACGACAGTACTTAAAAAAGAAAAAAAAACGTGGGCTGAAGCACGACGCGCAGGATCAGATACCACGCAGCACTTTACAACCTCTAATTTCATTGGACCTTGATATCACGCAGCTCTATTGTTTTCAGGGCTAGGGTCCATTGCTTTGTTATTTCTTCTATTGTTTTTCAGCAAATCAGAGAAGACCTTGCTTATAAAGTGACGGATGAAAGATTGAGCGACTAGGAGAATCACTATTCCTGCCAGATGAGATGTTATTTCATCACAGGGCTCCCCCCCCCCCCCCCCCCAAATAGAGCATTTTTGTTAGGATTCAGTTAGGTGGAGAGAGTCCATGTGGAGTAATGCTCTTTGTCAAGAGAGGATGAACTAAGAGATTGAATCCCCGTACCCCATGATAATTATTTGAAATTTTTTATTACTTCGCACTCATGCTGCGAAGGGTATTTTTATCTGTTGTTCCCACGTGTGGGAGGGCAATAGGTCAGATATGGTACGATGGTGTAAACTACCAGGATCTTACAGGGTTAAACAATATTTTGAATCAATTTGCATGAGTTTTTTTATTGTAATTGCTGTACCAATTGATAGTACCATGCTGGAAGAGATCCGGACTGAGCCCTTACCGTGAAGAGAGTGCGGTCCAAGGTGCACTTCCCTGCCACCAAAAACTATATTAACAACAAACTAAGTTGACTAACAACAGTAACAAATGAGAACAGTTGAAAGTAGATAACAACGCAGAATTAACAAGGTCTCTTTGCCTTCTCCTGAACTGTAGTAACAACTTCACCATAAAGAAGATGGGGAATGACAAAGCTACCAATACAAGGAGGGAGGGGGGAGGAGCAAGGAACAGCCTAGCTTGAAGGGTACCTCACAACTGAGACAGGGTCAGAAGACAAGGGGATTTTACTAACTGGTGATTGCATGCCAAGATCACATGAAAGCATTAGTGAGCATTGTCATACTGGTTTTAGACGGAAACAAAATAACTGCTTCCGACTATACATTGACCCAAGACTATTGCCCAATGACTAAAACATTGAGATAACAAAGCCAGTGACAAATCAATAATCATCGCCAGAAATCGCGGACATTTTCGAGCCCGCTAACGATCGCTAACAAGGCATCTTCTTTAGAACGAGGGGATCTGGAGCTAATTTATATACCGACAAACATTGCTGGATAAGAAAAACAAATATGGCGACAGTTTGGAGGTTTCGAAGAGGTTTTACTTCAGCGTTTTCCCTTCTCGTACGTTCTCAAGGATGGTTACAGATCACAGACTCGACGAAGCGCTGTTGGAAGTATCTTATTGGCAAGAAATGTCTCTTTTTATGGACGATTTGCGTACATCGAACTTCCCTGTATTTAATGCGAGTGGGAGCTAGTTGACCACTTCGCACCTGAAGGGTTTTTCCTCAAATCGACGAGCATTTGGCATGGATCACGCCATATTTTGAGGCAAACTATAAGTAATTGCTATAGCTTTGGAGCCTAGAACATCGAACATCGCGGGAATTAGACGAACGACTTTTGAATTGTTTTTATGTTAGAAGTATAGCTTAACCACTACTGAACATTTCTCGAGTCGGAGCAAGGGAATATTCTAACTCGTATTAGCCTGAGAAAACAGCCGACATTTCGCGAGGTCACCACTTGAGCCCTCGCAAAACGACGGCTGAGTAATGAACGCAGAAATTCCATACTGATGACGTGCACTACCCAGATCTTGGCAGTGGTTCTGATTGGTTGAAACAACCAATCAGAAGCGCTACTAAGATCTGGGTAGTACACGTCATCGGCTATCTCTAAAAGCAGGAACGGGGAATGGGGAATGGGGAACGGGGAATCTCAAAAATAGGGAATCTCTAAAACGGGGAATCTCTGATATAGGGAATCTCTAAAACGGGGAATCTCAAAAATAGGGAATCTCTAAAATAGGGAATCTCTAAAATGGGGAATCTCTAAAATAGGGAATCTCTAAAACGGGGAATCTCTAAAATAGGGCATCTCTAAAACGGGGAATCTCTGAAATAAGGAATCTCTAAAACAAAAAAATTATCGCAGCGGTCCTTTGGAAGCTCAGCTCAGCGGGGTCAGAAAGTCAAGTTTGTGAAGTACGAATGGTGCGATCACTAGCACTTTGTCGGTATTTCGTTTTCTTGGTTCGCTGGTTCTCAATCTATTTATGATTGCCGGAAGTAAAAAACAGCGTATATCAGTTGGGTTTTGAAGTTCAGTTCGGTCAGTTCGCGCTGTTGAAAGGCGTAGTAATTACTCTATGTCTGCGGGGCAAATCGAATTTCGCAAAACTTATTTCCCTCGAAAAATTTGAATGTAAGCAACTTTTTTTCCGCGATTGGTTAACTCTGTGGAATTTGCAACACTAAGTTGGTTATCAACTTGACGTTCCGTCATTAACGAACTGTCTTCAGCTGTATACTTGCACGCCGATCCAGAACAGCTTACAGATTTTTGCTGGTAGTCTTCCTGAATTGTTTATGATCTATATTCGTCGGCCTTCATTTTTGTTAAACACTCGCCTACGCAGCCGTTATTTGGGTCGTCACGAAGGATCGTTGCGTGATGACCCAAAGGCATAGGAGACTACATTGACTAGAAACTGTCGTACCGATGCACGTGTGAAATATTTTTAATTTCCGACATCGCCTGCGTGCAGACATGAATTATTCCTTCCGATAATTCGTGTATATATACGCAGGCTACGTACGTGAAATTAATTTCTGTTTCTTTTTCGTCTTTCCGCTTTGTTTCATTTTATTCCTTTTTCCTTTTGTTTCGTTCCATTTGATTCCGTGTTCGCAGTTAAACAAATTACAGTTTCTTTACAAATTAATGGGAGCGCTGCACAGATCCGAACTTGATTTAGGAAGTTACCTTACGCTTTACGCTTCAGGTTACCGAATGAGTCGATTTGCTCAAGTAAGCCAATCAGACTCTTGCCATTACAGTAAATACGTTTTTCACGTACGTATATAAGCCCCACAGATGTTACCCTGCCTCCACAGGCCTGGTATATCAGCCGCATCACAGCGGTTGGAAGTAATTTATTAGTGTGCCTTTCAAGCAGAGATTGTAATAACGCGAACTCTGAAATTCACGACCCAACTGATGACCGCTTTCTTTTCCCTGCCGACAATTATAGTTAGTATCGATCTCAGACGTTTTTTGAAGGGGGGGGGGGGAGGGGGGTTGGCCCGCTTTCACCCCACGCGTTTGAAAAAAAATGATCACGTGTCCACAAATTCGATGACCACAAGCGTACCCCAAGATCTGTAAACTTGAAAATACAATGAATGAATCTCAGCTCGCAATCGTTATAAATACTCTCAAATAACGCCGTTCCTGAAATAAAAGGTCGCCCTATACTACTTTTGTAAACATAACCTTGAGGAAAAATTCAGGAAAAGTGTTATTTGAGGTCACGAAATGTTACGGCGAGTAAAAATTCATTCATCGAAAGTTGAGCGTTGCCGATCTTTAGATCTTTGCCGAACTTGCAGTCCATAAACTTGTGATCACGTGGTTAGTTTTTTCAAAACTGCGGAGTGAAATCAATGGTCCGTGAAGAGAGCTTAAAAAATCCTTCTCAACGGACGTCTGAGATCCAATCGTACACCGACAGCTAGCCTGCCAGCCAAGAATACCAGAAACCTACTAAGTCATCGAAATCTATCATTCATTAGTGCGGGATGACCTCTTGACCCCGCTGAGCTGAGCTTCTAAAGAACCGATGGTATGATTTATAGGTTTGCCATTTCAGAGATTCCCTATTTCAAAGATTCCCCATTTTAGAGATTCCCCGCTTTAGAGATTCCCCGCTTTAGAGATTCCCCGTTTTAGAGATTCCCTATATTAGAGATTCCCCGTTTTAGAGATGCCCTATTTTAGAGATTCCCCGTTTTAAAGATTCCCGATTTTAGAGATTCCTCGTGTTAGAGATTCCCTATTTTAGAGATTCCCTGTTTTAGAGATTCCCTATTTTAGAGATTCCCCGTTTTAGAGATTCACTATTTTAGAGATTCCTCATTTTAGAGGCGAAAACGAAACCGTACGTTTCGAGAGTGAAACTTACCCGATTTTCGGAGACCCGGGATAAAAACAACAAAGCGAGACCAAAAAGACCAAACAAGGTGAGTGAGTCAACTTTGCTTTCCAGCTTTTGCTCGCAACGATTTTGTCTCTTAATCTTTTTCTCTAGCCCCGATTTCCAACCAGATGGTAGGAAGAAATAATTGTTTGCTAAAAAGGCTTCTTTTATAATATGAAGTAATAGAAGAGTAGTGACAAACTGGTCCCTTCCACGCAAACTCGGACAAGGAAAACAAACGAGCATTTTTAAATATGCAGATGGACTACAACATGCAGCAGAATATTCTTATACTTTAATTACACTTTCACTGATAGTACTTACGTGAAGGGTACTTTTTATTATCAATAATTACAGATCTTTATTATTCGGTTGTCCCAGTGGTTCCTCCTTCCGAACCTTGTGGTGTCGGCGTCGATTGTGTTACCGTACCCTTTTGTGCCGGTGGCTGACACGTTGATGGGCCACGGTATATCACAGTGGAGGTGCTTGCCTTAGCTGTGTCAGAGAAATCAAACCAGTTTTTGACATTTCCAATGCCCTTGAGGCACGAAGTCGACAATTCTGTTATCTCCTCTGGTGGAAGGACTTTATCCCAAAGATTAAGCCCAGTGACCTGATACAATAGCATCCATTTCTCGCCAGTCCTTAAGACTCCTCCACCATCTAACTCTTGTGGGGTCATGGTTTCCGATATTTTTTTTACGCCATCCACATATACCATAACCACTCCACTTTCTCCAGAAAATGTTACACAAAAATGGTGCCATGTTTTTTCCTCCATAAGTGGTTTTGATAAAATTCTACAATTAAAAATCAAGAACAAAAAGAAAAATGACTAATTCAGGTCATCCTCTGCTAAAATAACTAATAATATAATTAAGAAAATGCTGAAGCCTGGCCCGTTAGCATTTAACAAAAATAGGATAGCCTGTGTTTAGCTTTTTTCATGGAGAAATGAGAACAATGTCGAACTAAAATTCTCCTTATCTTACAACTTGATTTCAAGTGATCCGATATTTAGATATTCTCTTTTAATTCCATTGAATGATAATACAGGCGTTCATGCTGATCTGGCGTTCTGATAGTCTGTTCCAGGCTCCGAGATAGTGGGGAAAAGAGCGAAGAGAAAACGAGGGCAAAAAAGCGCGCGGGGGCTGGGAAGAGACAAGGCGGCGCCACCGCCCCCTTTTTTTTCCCCAAGCTTCCGCGCGCGTATTTTTTTCGCGTTCCCTTTCTGTTCGTGCCGACCCTACTATCTGAGAGCCTGGAACAGGCTAGCGTTCTGAGAGTGCTAAAAGGCCAATGCGTGAACAGAACTGAGTATCTTCCATTCGGCCTTGACTTTACGTGGAATGTCTTACTAGGTAGCATCGTGAAAACATAACGGACGAGGGCTGCCCAGGCTTTGTAGGATAGAGTTCATTGCTAGTGGCCTGTTTACATGGAGGTATGGTGCTTTATGGTAAAAGGGACACCCTAAGTTAAGCACAGCTTGCCAGTTTACATGTAAAATTTCTAGCCCATCTGACTGGGCCATCGTAGAGCCAAAGGAGCATGTCGCGACGTGGGAATACAAAACATAAGTCGGTAAAGTACGATCGTCCAGGTGAGTGTAGTCCTGAAAAGGACTGTTTGTGATAACATTGACCAGGGGCACCCAACGAGAAAATTTTAGCAAAATACTTAAAACGTCATTTTCTACTTTCTTAGATTGTTTCAGAGCTTTTTAAAGGCATATTTGTGCCCCCCCCCCCCTCCCGGGATTTGTGTATCATGGCTAGTACAGGTTGATCTGATCGGCAACATTAGGTCGCAGAAAATTTTAGGAAACGGAATCCTATTTGCCGACAAGCAACTTTTGGCTGTCCGTAAGTGCCAGCTGTCCTTATTTTACGCTCTAAACGAGATATTTTCCCACGGGAAAACAATAGGAATTAACCAGTCACCTTGTTATGAAACTCTGAACCGAACGCTACGAACACTTATAACATAGAGGGCAAAATTACTGATTGCTGATTGGTTGAGACAGGGGGCATTTTTTCTTAATTTTCTTTCCAACGAGGGCAAAATTACTGACTCCTGATTGGGCAAGCGCCAAAAATACTCGCATTTGATTGGCTAAGCGCGAGAGCGCGCCATTTGCATTTTGTAAGCGTCTTGAAACGAAAGCAGATTTTGAATTGGATTTGAGTTGTTCAACACAAGAATATAGTTTCAGAGTTTAAATTTAGCCGAGTTGGTTGGCAAAAATGGTATGGTAATCGGCCGATAGTTCGAAGAGAAATTCCAGAAGGTGAACTTGAACGTTTTACGGGAAACAGCAAATGGTTATTTGTTCTAAAACTACCGAAAACCTTGGTTAATTCAGCGAGCGAGAGGTCGCTTCGCAACTCAGGTAAGCTTAAATAAATTTACTTAGTTTGAGTTTTGAGTGTGAGTTTGTCAACGAACTAGAATTGTAATTATCTCAAAAATGAACATATGCATAAAAGACAGTTTCTTTTTTTGTTCTGGGCGCTGAGTAGCAGTTTAATAAACTGCTTGTGTGGAGAATTGTTTATTCTGAGTGCCGGCGGCGGATTGTGTTTCGACGTGCAATGAAAAGTTTTCAGAAAATTTTGCCCTCTATGTTATAAACAAGTAATCGCATTGAGCCCTCGTAGAATTAAGGATAAATTTTCACTTGTATTTTCAAAGTTTTCACAAATTGCCCTCGTCGCTACGCGACTCGGGCAATTTTGTGAAAACTTTGAAAATACGCGTGAAAATTTATCCTTAATTCTACTCGGCCTCATGCGATTTCATATATTAACTCGACACCTGTTACTACTGCTGCCATATGTTACATCAAAAGGACTTGTTAAACTATCGCACGGATCCTACAACCCTACCTATAAGCCTACAACGTCCGCGTTGCTCACAAACCTATCACTACTTTGCGACAACTTCTGACGAACGTTAAGGACAAAGACAAACCGAACGACAGACAGGGAGCAGTTTATAAGATCAAAAGCTGCGACTGCCTTGGCCACTCATATTGGTAAGACCGGCAGAAATTTAAACAAACGATCGACTGAACACAAACGAGCGACTAGAAATGGTGATATGAACAGTCACATTACTGAGCACCATTTACAAACAAACCGTAGAATCGACTGGGACTCTACTAAATACGTTACCTACAGTACGGGCTACTATCAACGAATCACTACGCTGGAAAGCTGGTTTACTAACTTAGAACAAACACCACTGTACCCTTACCAACAACTACCTGCACCTTAAAAACGACTTACTGACCACACAACGAGAGAGACAAACAATAGACAAACCGACTAATTTTACTAACAATAGACCAACGTACATTTGACTAACAAAAGACAGATCGAAACGCACCAATCAGACAGGGCTCAAAAACGGCTGATTGGTTAAAAGATATTACGTCAAAAGCGTCACAGAATTGCTACTGAGCATGCGTGTTGCTTTTTTCACCCTTGAAAATTTCAATATGGCGGACGGGCTGCAGTTGTTTTAGCACGGGAACCGCAATATTATTTCACTTTCAACGGACGATCGAAGTTACGTTAGATAGTTTTTTTAATCGGAAATGCTGTTTGAATCGATCATTGACTTCAGTGGCTTTCAAAAAAGCCATTTTGGCCGCCGTACACTGGAGAAACTGAATATATAAATGTAAAGAAGATCCTCGCAGTTATTAACGCAACTTATGCAGTTGCGAAAAGAAAGCCTGAAAAAATCAGGCTTGCCGGGATTCGAACCCTGACCTCTGCGATACCGGTGCAGCGCTCTAACCAATTGAGCTATCAAGCCAACTGGGAGCTGGTCATTAAATTGGTTCGTAATGTACCCGGGAAAGATGAAGATGAAATTGTGAATATATGAAACTCATACATTTGAACTGCGGAATGAAGAAATAAATGTAAAGAAGATCCTCGCAGTTATTAACGCAACTTATGCAGTTGCGAAAAGAAAGCCTGAAAAAAAAAAAATCAGGCTTACCGGGATTCGAACCCTGACCTCTGCGATACCGGTGCAGCGCTCTAACCAATTGAGCTATCAAGCCAACTGGGAGCTGGTCATTAAATTGGTTCGTAATGTACCCGGGAAAGATGAAGATGAAATTGTGAATATATGAAACTCATACATTTGAACTGCGGAATGAAGAAATAAATGTAAAGAAGATCCTCGCAGTTATTAACGCAACTTATGCAGTTGCGAAAAGAAAGCCTGAAAAAAAAAAAAATCAGGCTTGCCGGGATTCGAACCCTGACCTCTGCGATACCGGTGCAGCGCTCTAACCAATTGAGCTATCAAGCCAACTGGGAGCTGGTCATTAAATTGGTTCGTAATGTACCCGGGAAAGATGAAGATGAAATTGTGAATATATGAAACTCATACATTTGAACTGCGGAATGAAGAAATAAATGTAAAGAAGATCCTCGCAGTTATTAACGCAACTTATGCAGTTGCGAAAAGAAAGCCTGAAAAAATCAGGCTTGCCGGGATTCGAACCCTGACCTCTGCGATACCGGTGCAGCGCTCTAACCAATTGAGCTATCAAGCCAACTGGGAGCTGGTCATTAAATTGGTTCGTAATGTACCCGGGAAAGATGAAGATGAAATTGTGAATATATGAAACTCATACATTTGAACTGCGGAATGAAGAAATAAATGTAAAGAAGATCCTCGCAGTTATTAACGCAACTTATGCAGTTGCGAAAAGAAAGCCTGAAAAAAAAAAATCAGGCTTACCGGGATTCGAACCCTGACCTCTGCGATACCGGTGCAGCGCTCTAACCAATTGAGCTATCAAGCCAACTGGGAGCTGGTCATTAAATTGGTTCGTAATGTTCCCGGGAAAGATGAAGATGAAATAGTGAATATATGAAACTCATACATTTGAACTGCGGAATGAAGAAATAAATGTAAAGAAGATCCTCGCAGTTATTAACGCAACTTATGCAGTTGCGAAAAGAAAGCCTGAAAAAATCAGGCTTGCCGGGATTCGAACCCTGACCTCTGCGATACCGGTGCAGCGCTCTAACCAATTGAGCTATCAAGCCAACTGGGAGCTGGTCATTAAATTGGTTCGTAATGTACCCGGGAAAGATGAAGATGAAATTGTGAATATATGAAACTCATACATTTGAACTGCGGAATGAAGAAATAAATGTAAAGAAGATCCTCGCAGTTATTAACGCAACTTATGCAGTTGCGAAAAGAAAGCCTGAAAAAAAAAAAATCAGGCTTGCCGGGATTCGAACCCTGACCTCTGCGATACCGGTGCAGCGCTCTAACCAATTGAGCTTTCAAGCCAACTGGGAGCTGGTCATTAACTTGGTTCGTAATGTACCCGGGAAAGATGAAGATGAAATTGTGAATATATGAAACTCATACATTTGAACTGCGGAATGAAGAAATAAATGTAAAGAAGATCCTCGCAGTTATTAACGCAACTTATGCAGTTGCGAAAAGAAAGCCTGAAAAAATCAGGCTTGCCGGGATTCGAACCCTGACCTCTGTGATACCGGTGCAGCGCTCTAACCAATTGAGCTATCAAGCCAACTGGGAGCTGGTCATTAAATTGGTTCGTAATGTACCCGGGAAAGATGAAGATGAAATTGTGAATATATGAAACTCATACATTTGAACTGCGGAATGAAGAAATAAATGTAAAGAAGATCCTCGCAGTTATTAACGCAACTTATGCAGTTGCGGAAAGAAAGCCTGAAAAAAAAAAATCAGGCTTGCCGGGATTCGAACCCTGACCTCTGCGATACCGGTGCAGCGCTCTAACCAATTGAGCTATCAAGCCAACTGGGAGCTGGTCATTAAATTGGTTCGTAATGTACCCGGGAAAGATGAAGATGAAATTGTGAATATATGAAACTCATACATTTGAACTGCGGAATGAAGAAATAAATGTAAAGAAGATCCTCGCAGTTATTAACGCAACTTATGCAGTTGCGAAAAGAAAGCCTGAAAAAATCAGGCTTGCCGGGATTCGAACCCTGACCTCTGCGATACCGGTGCAGCGCTCTAACCAATTGAGCTATCAAGCCAACTGGGAGCTGGTCATTAAATTGGTTCGTAATGTACCCGGGAAAGATGAAGATGAAATTGTGAATATATGAAACTCATACATTTGAACTGCGGAATGAAGAAATAAATGTAAAGAAGATCCTCGCAGTTATTAACGCAACTTATGCAGTTGCGAAAAGAAAGCCTGAAAAAATCAGGCTTGCCGGGATTCGAACCCTGACCTCTGCGATACCGGTGCAGCGCTCTAACCAATTGAGCTATCAAGCCAACTGGGAGCTGGTCATTAAATTGGTTCGTAATGTACCCGGGAAAGATGAAGATGAAATTGTGAATATATGAAACTCATACATTTGAACTGCGGAATGAAGAAATAAATGTAAAGAAGATCCTCGCAGTTATTAACGCAACTTATGCAGTTGCGAAAAGAAAGCTTGATAGCTCAATTGGTTAGAGCGCTGCACCGGTATCGCAGAGGTCAGGGTTCGAATCCCGGCAAGCCTGATTTTTTCAGGCTTTCTTTTCGCAACTGCATAAGTTGCGTTAATAACTGCGAGGATCTTCTTTACATTTATTTCTTCATTCCGCAGTTCAAATGTATGAGTTTCATATATTCACAATTTCATCTTCATCTTTCCCGGGTACATTACGAACCAATTTAATGACCAGCTCCCAGTTGGCTTGATAGCTCAATTGGTTAGAGCGCTGCACCGGTATCGCAGAGGTCAGGGTTCGAATCCCGGCAAGCCTGATTTTTTCAGGCTTTCTTTTCGCAACTGCATAAGTTGCGTTAATAACTGCGAGGATCTTCTTTACATTTATTTCTTCATTCCGCAGTTCAAATGTATGAGTTTCATATATTCACAATTTCATCTTCATGTTTCCCGGGTACATTACGAACCAATTTAATGACCAGCTCCCAGTTGGCTTGATAGCTCAATTGGTTAGAGCGCTGCACCGGTATCGCAGAGGTCAGGGTTCGAATCCCGGCAAGCCTGATTTTTTCAGGCTTTCTTTTCGCAACTGCATAAGTTGCGTTAATAACTGCGAGGATCTTGTTTACATTTATTTCTTCATTCCGCAGTTCAAATGTATGAGTTTCATATATTCACAATTTTAAACTGAATATACTTATCGGCAGTCCAGTCTTGGATCAGGCTGCATCTTCTGATGGCGTTTAGGATTGATCTCGTTGTTTGAGTAAAATTTTATCTTCCGTCAATATTTTTTCGTGGACAAGGCATGCAGAAGGGGAGTGATCTCATGGTTGCAGGTCAGTAATTTATTGATGTACTATTTCATAACTGATCATCATGCACTCAGTGGTTGTTATGTAGCCCTTTGCTGGTCATGTTTTTGCACATTTAATATACAAGTTTGTTGACGTGGATTGCTACTCTTATACAAACTGACAAGTGCTTTAATAGCCGGAAGAGAGTGTTACCTGATGTTTAAATAATGCTATAACAGTCTTCAAAAGTGCCCTTTTTCGAGATCACTTAAAAGCCTGTTGTGGTTGGTATTTTTGATACTTTAAGTCCACACTATGACTCGTATGATGCATTTTTTTTAAACTGACAAATGCTGCTTTATGTTGTGTGTCGAATTCTGAAGAAAGCAAATCAAATAATTATTTTTGAATTTTGTTAATTGCAATTACTCAGTCTTTCTTAGGTCAGCAACACTGAACACGTTTATTTGCTTTATTCATTGGTTAACATATTTAATCAACACACTTGTTGATCAATACACGATGACAATTTCTGCTTTTCGTTAAGCTTTGCTTGTGCTCATTGATTTGTGTATTGTTAGCTTTACCCATATACTTTGTTCCCATGAAGATCCATACCACATCTTGGTCAGCATCTTACTTGTTTTGCAATTTATTTGTATACTTGAACCAGTATGCCACACCACAATTTTTAAAGTAAAACCATAGTATGATTGCTAATGGTGGACAAAACATGTATGGTACAAGTGGTTTTTGCATTTAGAGGGTATTCTAGTAATAGGAAACAACTGCATCAGTTAATTTTTGGGAAAAAATCTTTCGCAAATAGCCAAAATAGAGTGTTGATTGATTTTTACAGGGGAACTGACTCCACTAATACGATCACTGATCAATGGGCCATATTAAATAATTAATGAAAAAAAAACGATTGTTGCATTCAAGAAGTATTTCAGTCAGAAAAATAACTGGATCAGTTAATTTGTGGGCTAAAAGAAGTGTCATAAGATGATCACATGTAACAATGTGGTTGGTAAGACAGGGTTTTACTTGTACATTGTACTTTTAAGACCTGCGAGACCAAACAAGGTCATGTGGGTGAAAGAGATTCAATCTATTTGCAGAATGTTTTTAAAATGTTATGTTAAATTTGTTGAGTGCCAGCATTATGATACATTTTTTGCCAATAAGTTTTTAATTAATTATATATACATGAAGTAAAATTTATGTTTTACATTTTTTTTCTCCAGGTTGTCACAGCTTTTGACTGCAGTGATATGTTCTTATCCAGCCTGTTAAGATCTTGGCAGAAAGCAGAGAATGGCAGCAATAAAAGTCACTAGTGTTCAATTCAAATATTAATTATTCTAATTATTGATTTTTCAAATGTCCTTTTGCCCTACGCTCTTTGGTTGTACAACATTCTTGATACTGAAACAGTCCAGTGGAGTGCACTGATGTTTTGCAGTCTGATCTCTATGAGAGGTCTGTCTTGAGGCAAACTACATGTTTATTGCTCCTGATGAAAGGTGAAGTGAAAAAGCATGTATATAAAGATTTGAGAAATAAAACCCAGCATCTTTGTGCCTTTTTTCCATCTTGCAACTCATCTTAAATTAATTTTGTAGCCAACCTTCTTTTTAGAAGGAAGTTAGAAGCAGTTGTGTGAGAGGGGCATCAATGATGATTATGACCCTTCGTTTTAGTCTTTGCCCTATCTGCACTTTTCAGATACTACGTGTACTTGTCTGGAGCACTGAACATTGATTGATGCAGCATTTGCTCCTAATTAGTGAACTCAATTCTGGAGCGACTTCCTCAGTGTTTTGTGCTTCTATACCATTGTTTTTTTTTTTTTAATTCAAAGTTAAATTCTGTGTGGTATCATTTAGATATTATTTTTGTAAATAAACTGCTCAACAATTTCCTTTAGCAATACAGTCAAGTTCTTTCATTAATTACTCTTGACTAAGATTAACCAAAAATTGCTGAATTTTGATTCATCTGACAACTGTCAGCCTTGTTCTGAAAAAAGCAAAGGGTATTGAACCTGTCTGCTGTTGGAATATAAATGAAGGGTTCACAAGCTAAAGAAGCTGGCTGCAGAAACAATGAGTACATTTGTATTCGCAAGGAGATGCACTTTGCTTTGCTATTATAATTTTATATTTTCCAGTGTGTTTTAAATGAAGTTATGCTGCACTGACAATTTTGTTGCTAAGAGGGGTGCACCTTGTGTTTGAAAGGTACTATTTTGTCCTATTCCAGTTCTGTTAATATCATGTCATTTTCCATGATCTTTCCACCTTTTTTTTCGTTGTTGAAATACATTTAGGTGTTTTTTCGTTTGTTTTGCTCGTGTATTCAGTAGCTCAGATGGCAGAGTTTTTTGTTCATCCTTCATCACAGTTCCCATAACTGCAAAATAGCAAAACATTTCACCATCATTTCAGTGACAAAAACAGACGTTTTTGTTTGGTTGATTTCAGATGCAGTGATTTAAGATAGGATGGTTCCAACATAGCATTCTCTGCAAAAATATTCAGTAGAAAACTAATCACTTGAAAATATTCAATGGGAAACGATTTCAAGCTCTATTCACCTGAAAAGCCAATGAACTTTAATATGTGGAGGTCGTTTGTTTCCTGTGCGAGGTACTGTCCAAGGGTTTACATTAAACAGTGCACAATTTAAGTTCACTTCGCTTTTCTTCAGCCGTTTCACTCCCAGAGTTACAACTTCGAGGTAGATGTGACCATTGAAATAGAAGCTGGTTTGATCTGCTGATCCTGTAGTGCTGTTTGTTTTTCGGTACATGTATTTTGGATAATGAATATTCGGATTCTTGTTGTTTAAATTCTGTCATTACTGATTTTGAGCAACAATGACTAGTAAAACTTAGGGTATTTGGACGTTTATTAACTTGATCTAACGCATGTTCAAATACTTTTGTTTTAGAAAGCATTAAGAAACAACGAAGTGAACATTGGCAATAACTTAATCGAGTTGCTGTACACTGGCACGACTTCTCTTCCAAGATATAAACAAACAAATGTTCATCTTCAAACAGCGATTTAAAAAATCATCGACGCGAAAAAATAGTATCTTAATATTTCTTTACAAATTATCAAACTTTCCATTATGAGACACTCATATACTACGAGACATGAGACACTCACATGTGATGAGACACTCACATGAGACACACATGAGACTCACATGAGACACTCACATGTGACACTCACATGAGACACTCACATACCAAGATCCGTTGAAGTCTTGTTGTCAAGGACAGCTATCTATAAGTTAGCAGAACAATGTCCCAAAACGTTTAGGACAACATGGTCTGATTGCTACCGAAACTAACCTCCCTGATTATCAAGGAACTAATAATATCAAAGGTCCATGAGGATGCACACCTCGAACACATGTAAGTGGCCGTAAATCCTCGTTGTTCAAAGGCGGCCATATTGAAACTTGTTTCTTTTCGAGGCACCAATACCGAAGCCATTGAAGAATATGCTGTCAAGAATACTTGACGGCAGAGCTCTGCATTATTTTTTGCAATCTGTGTTGAATCCTTGAACGAGCACAGCGCTATGGAAGGTCGACTGTTAAAGTAAGGTCGTACGCAAAGGACAGGTTAGATCATAAAATTTTACAAGGTATAAAACAAACAATAAGCAATTTATTTAACCTTTCAAGATGCACTTGTACACTGCCAATAAAAACCTTCATGAAAGTCCTAACCATAAGATGTACCCTTTCTAAAACTATCGGCATGCGATTCACAAGCGACAATTAAAACAAGAGACGGTTGAATAGCACAAAATTAAGCTAAAAACACAACGCGAGCGGACAAGATTGTGCTCTAGTTGTGAATTATTCCGCCATATTTTTCTTCTTTGGGTAGCGTTAATGAAGTCCATAAACAAGAAGCATTTAAAAATTTTCATCAGAACGAATCAAAAGTCATTTTTGATATGTTAAATAGGAATAAACAAGCTACGGAAATTTGCGTTTCAAAACCTTAGAGAACTTGACATGACCTTAGTTAACGCAAAAACTGTACCTTGGGGCAATTACGAAAAGTTCAAAGTATCCTTGGGGAAGAGGTGTCTTCATCGCCGGATAAAACTGAAAATACCATTTCGATTTCTTCGATCAGAGTCACAACTTCAGCATAAGTGATTGTACAGATTACCCAAGTTGTTTCTGAGGGCTTTGAGCGTGCAGGAGGCTGCAAGGAGCCGTTACAATGACGTGATAGATTTTCATTCGTCGTCCGCCATTTTGAAAATCGAATGGCGGGAAGAGGACCTGGGTTTTACTGCGCATGTCCAGCCGTTTTTGAGCCCTGTCCACCAATCACGTTTTACAGTCTTAGCAGCCAAGCGCGAGTTCGTCGACCAATCAGAACAACAACCAGAGACTTATAACATCTACTGACGATTCACAATTCACTTGACTCTGACGATCACTTCCGCTTAGGTTGTCGAAAAGTCAGTCAATGTCAACACAAACAGTCCTTCTCAGGACTACACTCACCCGGACGATCATAGTTTACCGACTTATGATGTGACTCCTGGATTCAAACCATTTACAGTAATACAAATCCACGTGATAGTATTTGCATAAATGTACAAACTTCTGGTTTTTACTTGAACACTTAAATGGCCACACTTTGAGATTTCATCCACAGACTCAAAAGCTAGTACCACCTCGTACAGCATAATAACAGCTCTACAAGAAAGTACTGCTCAGTAGCTTTCCGTTTGAATGGCCACACTTCAGAATTTCAATCCACAGGCTCAAAAGCTAGAATCAACTCGTACAGCATAATGAACAGCACCACAACAAAGAACTGCTCAGTAGCTTTCACTTGAAATGTCACACTTCAGGATTTCATCCACAGAATCAAAAGTTACATCAAAGGACCCAGATTTCGTTGGAGTGGAAGGGTTTAACTCCTGTCCTAAAATTAATTTTCATTTCTTGGTAGGTAGTTAGGGGCAAAAAAGATATCTTTCTTGGTAGGTAGTTAGTACACACGACCCCTCAAGCATGTATTTGCTTTAAAACAGATCGTGGTTAAATAAAGGTTTTATTATTATTATTATTATTATTAACCAAGAATGCATTAATTAATTGATTGCATCATTTAATTTCATTTAATATTTGGTCAAATATTCTATCGGTTAATTAATTAATTAATTCATTGATTTATTTATTAACTTATCGATTAATTTATTAGTCAAAGTAAACAACCTCTAAAAATACACAGTAATCGCCACTCTTTTTTAGGAATCCGTTTCGTACCTGCCCTTTGAGAATAGAGGCTCACCAGTCGGTAACTTTTGCTCCACAGCCAAACTCATCTGATTACCGTCATCGTGAGCAAGCCATATTAGACGAAAGTACTGAGGCTTGCTTCCCGACACCGTGTAGCTTGCCAATGTCCAAGGAAGGCCAACGAAAAGATTCAGTAAACGATACCACAGACACATGGTCAAGGAAGGTAGCTGATGTATCCCGCTAACGGCCATCCCTGATCTATAATAAAATTCCGAGGCAGTGCCCTTAGGCTGTATGTCAAAGGTACCTTTGGAAATTACAGAATAGAGTCAGTCTTTGGCTTAAAAACGTGTTAGTGATATGCATTATATCCAATTACCTGCGTTCAGGGCATAAAGAAAGAAAGAAAGAAAGAAAGAAAGAAAGATAAATAATAAATAAATAACGGTTTATTCACAGCATATCCATTTTAAAAAATGGCTCTTCATCTGTGAAAAAACTAAAACTACAAAACTAGAAATAGAGTTAAAAAGAAAAGAAAAGAAAGAAAGAAAGAAAGAAAGAAGGAAAGAAAGAAAGAAAGAAAAAGAAATTTAAAAACAACAGATTTATAATTTGGGGAGAAAGATGGTTATTGTTGGCCTTGTTGATGTGATGGGCAGCCTGAATTCCGTTTGTTACACAAATACCGCTGGGCACAGCATTTATACTGCCAGAAATTACATTTTGGGGGAAAAGAAAACGCATATTCAATATTCTAATGATCACTCTTCGAATATGTCACGGGAAATTGAGAATAACTTGTTTAGGGTTGCTCTCAGCCAGAAAAGGTAAACCGAATTAACCTAAATGTCATTCAAGAGTTATCACGCACAATCAAATACTGCAGATTGAAAGATCGTTTCAGCCCAATTTAGGCCGTTTGGATCATGTTTTGATGCGAATAGAAACCCATCCGGAAAACCATTATAGTCAAGTTTGGAAATTTTTTGAGCCCTTGGGTGTATCCACATGTAACCAAAGCGTAATATGAGAGTTTGTATGGAGCTGAAATTCAATCGAAAATAATCGGCCAAAACGGCCTCCCAAAACGGCCTCCAGAAGCTCGAAAAACAAACAAACACACAACAGGTAACGTTTTGCAAACTTTAATTCGATTTTAATGTATTTTCGACGGAAAACTGCTGATAATTTTTGACTGAATTTCAGCTTCATATTACCCTTTGGTAGAACTATTTGAACCTATTTAGTGGAGCCCGATTTGCCTTAAAGGTGTACTTTATTTATGACTGCGAAACGGCCCATTTTAGGGGCTAGCAAAACTTTAGAATTCACAGTGTAACTAAACAATGATTACCATTTCTGTCGATGCAATAATTATCGGGTGTCAAGAAATGTGGCTCTTTACATTCCGGCAGACATCTCCCCTTGATAGGGTCTTTGGCAACTCGACATACATTGCACTCGGTGGGCAGAGGGTCTCGGGATGATGCCGTTTGGCAACCTTAAATTAAAATGGAAACTAGTATTAATGACTCCATTTAACGTTTTGATTGTGTTTGATGTATTTCTAATTAATTTGTGTACTTAATAGGAATGCATGCAATCCAGTTTGAAAATACTTGGACAAATTCCAAGGATTGCCGATCAAATTAGACGTGACCATAGACGTACCTGAATTTGGTAATCAGAGAAAATTTTTTTTTAGTAAAATAGAAAAATACGGTTATTGATAGCTTTGCTTTCTCGTTTGTCTCACGATATTGTCACTTTGATGATACTTTGATGTGGATCGACTGCGATTCGACTGCGTACTGCTGGTCTTTATCAGGTGATGGTGTCAACTGAGTATGTGTCACTATGTGTAGCCTGAGTATGTGGAAGGCGTATGTCTCGGTCGTGTTCCTTAATCCGTTCATGTGTAGACCTTCTTCTTTTTCCACATTCGCAGGAATCTTGTAGACTACTCCATCCTGTCTCTGGTGTCGACTGACACATGCCCAGTCGACACCATCGCCTGACGAAGACCAGCAGCTAGCTGGTGGATCCACGTCAAAGTGAAAATATATCGTGAGACAAACGATAAAGTAAAGCTATCATTATAAACCACGATGAACAACCACATCTTTTATGACTATGTGGTTATTGTTTATCGCAGAGTCTATGATGGGTAGATGATCTTCATTCTTCGTTTGTCTAAAGATGAAGTCACTTTGAGGTGTTGATTGCGAATTTAGTACTGCTGGTCTTTATCAGATACTTTGATGTATCAAAGTATCTGAGTGCAATATCTGTCTTTATCATACTTCAATGTAAATGTATACCTGAAGGAAATAAAGTTACCTTACCTTACCTTATCAGGCGATGCCGGGAGGTCGACGGTCGATTGTTTACATGTCGCTATAGGTAGCACATTGGTTCACGTTGATACACCTTTAACATAGGATAGAAATGCAGTGGCTTTAAATTCCTACGTGAGTTCTTTCTTGGTTGTTCGTGTTTTTGTGTTTAGGGTCTTTTGCACAAGTGAAGCAGGATAGCCGTCAGAAAAAAGAACTATTCTCTATTCTTTAGATGTAACTGAAGGTCCAGTTATGAGGTGACTGGCTCACTCGTATAGACACTTAACAATGCCACGACCTGAGACGCCATTGATCCATCTGAACAAGACAGTGTCGTCTCTAAGATCCTATATGAGTGCGGCAAAGTGAAAATTGGAGAAACAGGGAGATCGATACAAGAAAGGATAGAAGAACATGACAGAAACATACGGCTTGCTCGTACCCAAACGTCCGCAGTTTGGGAGCACGCCAACGACACTGGGCACCTTCCTATTTTCGTAGTTTATTAAACGAGACTATCGTTGGTACATCTGTAGGGTGAAAGAGGCCATCCAGATCAGACTTCATCCTAATAACATCAATTAATAGAGATAGCGGAATCGAAATTCCTGAAGCATGAATGGCTACTTACAATCAAGAAGCACAACAGCCGATCACAGAGTTAAAGCGAACAACACCTACTAGTCAGAATAAAAACGAGGATCGAACTAACGTGCAACCATCAACAAGTAAACAATCGACCTCATCCCCTGATGAAGACTACTAGTAAAGCATTGGAAACGTCGCGATGAACGCTTCAAAGTGACTCCATATTTTGAGACAAACGAACAAAGTTCGATTTGTTTTTAATCTGATTATTGCTAAATTGGCCAAGCTTGAGTTCCGGATACTTGACAACTTATTACCGAAGTCTTCCTACTATGATATTTCTTAAGGTTAACGAAGACTGTCTACAGAAGCCTATTTGAGCTTTCCACACCGGTTAGCATATTTTTTTCTTTTTCTTACCATGTAGTGGATCACAATCTTTATGACATCTCTGTGTACACAGTCTAGTTTCCAGGTCCATATGTGTATCCCCTTTGCAGTCCGCCTTTGTCATGTCACGTGACACAATGTGAGCGTCAATCACATCAAGCTTCTTGTCGCCGTTTCCGAAGGCGTAAAACCGCACGTTCAAACGCTCGCCGACGTCTAACATGTTCAAGTAAATGTCTCCACTCTCTGTAGTTCCCATTGTTTTGCCGTATTCAATCAAAGTGGTCGATTCTGACTCGGTGACGCATACAAAGTAAGATTGCAGCAAGTTTGGGTCGCCCAGTCCCCGCGCGTTCGGGTTGGTGGTGGAGGTTTTTAATACGTTGCCCTGTGGAGACGAATCAGGATGACTTAGGTACAAAAATTCTTTTAGCGCTTTTAGCCAGTGTATTTTTCCCAACTGTACGGTCTGATTATTTAAATAAAGGCTGACCTTAGCAGCTCTTACAAGGTCTTCTCTGATTTGCTGAGAAAACAATAGAGCAAACAACAAAACAATGGACCTTAGCCCTGAAATCAATAGAGCTGCGTGATACCAAGGGCCAATGAAATTAGAGGTTGTAAAGAGCTGCGTGGTCGACCTTAGACCGTGGGACATGACGGGAGCCTGACTACTCGCCTCGCTGCGTTCGGATCGTCCTCGGGGGTAGTATTATTATTTATACTATAACTGATTTCTATGGTTTATTGGCTCAATAAAACATCACCATAGCTCAGATCCGCTCGCGCACAGAACAGCTCAGCTCACGTCTACAGTACTAACGCTAGCAGCTATTAACTTGATGCTTCACACGAAAGACAACCGCAGGAAACGAACAACGTACGCAAGTTGATAATCTTAATTTTATTTATTATTACTTTTCTCGACTATCGTGGACTCCCTGTGCATACAGTGTGTCTGTTGCAATCGCTTGGTGAAAAATTGATCTTGGTGAAAAATCAATTCAATGTTAATAAGACTCGATACTAAAATTGGTCACATCGTCAAGCACGCGTGTTTAATGTTTTAAAAAAATCCATCGAGCCGTTTTTAAGATTTTCGCAAAAGCGCTCAAATTCAAAAATTACCACAAAATTATTACACGAATGATCTTAGAAAAACAATTCGTTCTCGAGATCGCAAACACCAGTTTCAACAAAACTTTCTAGGCGTAAAATAGTAAGTAAACGACACATTTTGAAAGTATTTTCGAGCCATTTCATCAAAGCATTGATTATTTCTTGGTGCATTTACTATTACTATGCGAAAACTAAGGTTGGAAATGTTTTTGTGATTTACTTCGAAACAAACATACAGACTTTTTTTGTTCTTGTATATTTTGTTTGCCATACACCACAGTTTAAGATGTTGGTGTTTGCTTTTCAAAGCGAGTCTGGATCGCGCAAAATTTCAATTTTAGTGTTTTCGAGGTTTTTTGTTTATCGTTGTCATGGAAATATCGATTTTCACAAAATGTAAACCGCGCTAATGTTTAATCCAAAACCAGAAAGTACTGCAAATTTTACGTTGATCCGACAAGATAAAGACTGTCTAAGAGCCGATTTTAAAAGTGAGGTATGGTCCCAAAAAAACTGTATCGAAACACCTTAATGCGGTTCTTAGCTCGGGCACTATGCCTCAAACATGGTGCGGTGGCCTTATTACACCAATCTTTAAAAGTGGGACTAAAAATGATCCCTCAAATTATCGGGGAATATGTATTTCTAGTTGTCTTGGTAAACTATTTTGTTCCATTCTTAATCAAAGACTTCTTGAACACGTTCAGTCGCTTGACATACTTCATAAATCTCAAATTGGTTTTCTAGCAAATAATCGAACAGCAGACCATGTTCTTACACTACGAACGTTAATAGACAAATATGTCAATTGTCACCAAAAGAAAGCATATGCATGTTTTGTGGACTCTAGGAAAGCATTTGATTCGGTCTGGCATGATGGACTTCTATACAAGCTGTTAAAAATCAATATCTGAGGAAACTTCTATAATGTAGTTAAAAGTTTATATTCGAATTCTACCTCCTCTGTTAGAATTGGAAATAGCCAAACGCGATCTTTTCAATACGCCAGAGGTGTGCGCCAAGGCTGCATTCTAAGTCCTTTGCTCTTTAACCTATACGTCAATGATTTAGCTTTCTCGTTTAACAATATTCTATCTGATCCGTTCGTGCTACCAAATGGCAACAAACTCAACTCTCTTTTTTATGCAGACGACTTAATTATATTATCACGATCAAAAGTAGGATTGCAAAATTGCCTAAACGAGTTATCCTCATATTGCAACTCTTAATTGGATGCTAAGAATAAACCCCAAGAAAACCAAGATAATGATTTTTCAACGATGCACAAAAAAGTGTGATTATGTTTTTCACATAGGCAGTGAAATAATAGACATTGTCCAAAACTATACCTGCCTAGGGACTCGCATCTCATCTTCCGGAAATCTTACGCTTTCGCTTGAACACCTGCGACAAAAAGCTCTTCATGCTTTCTTTGGTCTACGACGGCACACTGATTTTAATAAACTGAAACCTTCTCTTGCGTGTAAAATTTTTGACTCAATGATCTCACCAATTTTAACCTACAATAGTGAAGTTTGGGGTGCCTTTGCGAAATCAGAGTTTAAGTCGTGGGACAGCTCCGCAATTGAAAAAACTCATTTACAATTCTGTAAACGGTATTTAGAAGTTCTTAACAAGGCATCCAATATTGCATGTAAAGCTGAACTGGGTAAATTCCCTTTGACCATTGATATAAATAAAAAAGATACTTAATTACTTAAACTACCTCCAAGAAAAGGAAGAAAGCTCTATAGTCAAACAATCTTTAAAAATATCGATTGACCTTCATTATAACGGTCATAATAGTTTTTACTCTAGTCTCATGAAAATGACTGACTATTACAATTTCTGTGACTTTAATTGCAATTCACTGAATGAAGGTAAAATCAAACAATATGAAGATCTCATGAAAAGGAAAAATATCTCTTACTGGAACCAAACCCTTCAACATTCGCAAAAACTTAGTTTTTATTACACATTCAAAAAGAATTATAGCCTTTCTGCCCACCTAGATCTAACAAGAAAGAACCCACCTAGAAAATCATTAGTAAAACTGAGAATTAGCAGCCATAAACTTCGGATTGAAACAGGTAGATACGACAAAATACCTCGTGATGAGAGGTTATGTAGTCTCTGCAATTGTAACAAAATTGAAGATGAAACTCATTTTTTACTAGATTGCCCGAGCTATTCTTCGCTAAGAGACAGGTTCTTTTCTAAAATGGAACCTAAAATCCCATTTCTACGACCATTATCACCTGAGACCTTATTGTCACATCTAATGAATTGTGCTGATTATTTTATAAATATTCAATTAATTTCATTCATCTCGTCATGCTTTGAACAGAGAGACAAACTAGTTACAATGGCTACCTCTCTGAATGGTTAAAAATAAGAAATGGTTGTAATCTCTTTTAATTAGTTATTTTAATAAAGTAAGAAATTAAAAATTATATTTTAAGTGGCTTTTGCAATACTGAAATACTTTGTTATAGTCATGCAAATAAAGCTTGTTGTTGTTGTTGTTGTATGGATTTTTATTGTCATCTTAACGTTCTAGGGTGATAGACGTTTTTGTCGAACTAAATTGGCAATTCATTAATTTACTAACTGTCAATTTTAGCCAAATTTACCATTAAGAATATAGAGATATTAAGGAATAAATTATCAAAATGAATTGGCTAAAAAAATGTAAAAAAAATGTATTTATGCGCTGCTCACCGCCAAATGTGTATGATTTCAGACATTTCTGTAGGGACGTAAAATCATTTCTTCTTTGTAGATACACTTAGTATTTCTATTGTAATTTTTTTCTTATCTACTTTAAATATTTTCAACGCTAGTTACAATCTAATTATTACTGTAAATCGTTTTTTTTTTTGTATTGTAAATATTTTTAACACTAGTTAGTCTATTTTTAATTTTATTTTCACATTTGTATTTGTGACATACCATATGAAGAGCCACCCTGTGGAAACGCTGTTATTAAACCGTCATTATTATTATTATTATTATTATTATTATAGATTATCATTACTATCAACAATAAGAAGAAGAATTAAGAATTAAGAAAAGAATTTCAGTTCTTAAAAATTTTTTAAACTAATAATTGATTGTAATTTCTTAGCATCTTATTCTTATCTGTCCATTGTATTTTCACTATGACTATCAATAAAGGTATTTTGATTTTATTAAAAAAAAAAAATTTATTATTATTATTATTATTATTATTATTATTATTATTATTCAACAGATTAAGCACCTATCCCATGCTATTTTTTAACTTACCTTATAAATCGCCACTTTTTCAGGTGTAATTTCTGTGTAATACCACGAAGATGTGTCTTTTGGTAGGGCAGAGAAGGCAACAAACAAGCTTCCCTCCGTAATGGCGGTAAAATGAAGGCATTTTCCGTTGCTGTCTGTCGGATCAAACCGAAGTGCGTTTGACCACTTCACATTACAGGGTGGTTTGGCCATGGTTTCTCTTTTACTTGCCTCTCCAGTTAAGTCATTGGCCTGCATAGCAATTTTAGCCAGAGTGCGCCCGCCTAAGAAGTCGTGAAGCTTCGGAAAGAACTGTTTAGAAGCTTCTAAATCAGCTGGCAACAATTCCAAACCCCCGGTCTTTTGGTTGTATGACAGTACAAGGCCAAGAATGGACAACTTACGTTTCTTAACATCACCGCTGCCACCGTTATTGAAGGCGTTGTACAAGTGAAACGAACCATCTTCTTCCCCAATCACCCATTTTCCATCAGTGTACTTCACAAGGCGAATCATGGCTCGAGGAATTCTGTAGCCTTCGATGCCATTTAGGTCATCTTTCATGTCAAAGATGACGCGAAATTCCCTCTGTCCATTTGTGATTTTTTGCCAGCTAAGCGCAGGATTGATAGTTCGCTTTGCTGAGTCTTCTTGAGCGGGAGAGGTGCATTCTGGGAGGGTAAAATCTGAAACAGCCGTGGGGCCCTAGGATCAAAGAAGAGTAAACGAGTTTAAAAAAAAAGCAAACAAAGAAACAAACAAAAAACATTACAGGCGATTTCACTGCAGGTCCGCAGACCCGGGTATCTGAGACATAATTCGTTAGCCATGATTCGCTAGCCTTCGTAACAAGTTTTTCTGTAGGCTTTTCCGCACCTTCTAGGCATTTTTTTTTGCTTTTTTGCCACGCGAAAATTGGCGACCAAAAAGCCAAAAATACTTCACCCACCATGATTAGACAATATAATCTAATGACGGCGAAGGACGTTCCGTCGTATAGAACATACAGTGTAAACACTACTACTTCCTGATATACTGTGAAACCCATAAAAATTTCACAGCATGTGTGCCTTTCCTGGTTCAATCCTGGCCAGAAAACGTTGAAGGAATTTCACAGACCTTTTCCGTAAGGATATCTAAGAAAGTCAGTATTTACCGCGTGGACTGATTTTATTGGCAAATATCCTTTGTCATGGCCTGGTCATGGGCGAATTGTAGCTGGCTAGTGAATCATATGTTGTATAAACCCGAGTCTTTACACCATAGTTTTCGACTGGACAACATATATTTTTCATTTAAAAATGGCTTGGACTCATACTTACTAATGACGTTATATCTCGTAACCGTTGCAACCTATTTTTATCAAATCATTATATTTTTGAGGGGGGCCGGTGGGCAATTTACCCTACAGGATTTTTTTTCGTGACTAAAAGCTTTGTATGAATTTGATTTCACTAACTTGCAATACATTAATACATTTCTTTGCTTTGTGCTGCTATGCACGATTTTTATTTTTTTTTCTGCAAAAGCTGTGCGGGCATTTTTTCGTATTTGCCCAACCCTCCCCCCTTTCAAAAATGAAATGGTCCGTCCCTAAACTATGTCTAGGTGCTGTAAGAGCTGATGAAAAAACCTCCTCCTCTCCTGATGCAACCCATGCCCTTACCATACTGCCGCAATGCCACCTGCCAGTATAATACACGTCTGAAATTTTTCAGGTTTTCTTTACAACTTCTACAGAAGAAGCATCTTTCGCAGACAAATCATGACCGACCTTGTGTATCGGGTTCTACTCACAACAACAATATCAATGTAATAACGTCTTTTCTGTCATGACATATTGGATATTGTTTTAAAGGGATATGTTTTTACCTTGTTTGGTGAGAAGTAAAAAGGCTGAATTTAAACAACAAAGTGTTTATTTGAATCTTATTCTTCATGCCTAGCATTGAAAATTTTACATGTCCGCCTTTTACCTCTTCCATATAAACCTCAATGGCTCTTTTCAGGCTTATCCTTCTTCTCTTGATTGCTTCTTCCAATCCTTTTCTACTTTCAAACGTACAGTAGTGTTTAACCGTCGTTCCATTTTCGCCAACAGTCTCAAAGAAAGTCACCTTGTCCCCGTTAGCATTGGTCTCCGTTTTTAAGCTTGCAGCATGCCCCTCGCAACCCCAGTTGACTTTTTCATCGGGAAACAAGTCCCTCATTCGGAAATTTAGCAGATTTGTAATTGATCCGACCTGGAAGAGAAAGGGTTTGGGGTATTTTGGAATGGAGACAAGCCATTCCTTAAATGCAGATTTAAATGTTGGAGAGTATGCGTCTGATAAGATGGCGGCCACCTCGTGGCTTCCACCCAGAGCGATGACGGCTGTTGAGGTTGTTTTTGATTGATTCCTGGAATATTCCCCGCCTGCAGTACTTGACTTGGCTCCAACACTGGAAAACAGTGTTTTGAATTCCATTTCCATTTCCACAGCAAATTCTTTCTTGTTCGAGACGTCAGTTGCATCCATAAATTTACGAATTTGAAGCTGACCGCCAAATTTGGAGGATTTGATATAATGTGTTCCCCATCTCTGGATAAAATTCTCTGCAAGTTTAACGAGAAAAAAATTAAGTTAGAATACTTCGAGGTGGCTTGTGAGCTCAAGAAAAACAACTTTTATGTGAAACCATAGTTGGCAGAATCACAGACGCGTGGCAAACTGCCTTCTTTAGGGACAAAATTCTCCCTCAGTGAAGAAGACAGTAGCGCCAAAACGTCTATGTTTTTACTAACAAGCGTTTCACATAAAAAAATGCCGCTCTCCAATCGACTATGAACGCCACACAGTAAATATAACGTAATTTTTTAATTGCTGTCACAACATCGATTTGGAAGGGCTCAAAAATTGGGTGCGACCAGCTCAGACAAAAAGAATGGAAAAATTCAGTTAAGAAATGAGAGATTTAATTCATCTAAAATTCATGTAACGTGAGACGACTGTGGCCATGAGCTAGCTGATTTGGAGTTTTAAATGATGGCAACTATCTGTTAGGCGTAAAGACAGGTCCAGAAACTCATTTCTTACGGTAGATCGACAATATTGATTCCTTGCTTACATAAGGGACTGGTAACTACTCATACACGTTTACTTGGAAGATTGGACACTTACGGTATTTGAGAGGCGCTCCTGCAGCGAAGTAAGATGTGGGAAGATCCATGAATTCTCTAAGAAATGATAAACTTAAGTCCTGGGGTTTGACTTCGTCCAAAAATATTTCATATCTGCAAGAATTCAATGGGGTTATACTTAATTAATAACAACACTTATAAAAGTGTACGAAATATTGGTAAAGAAGTCTTGAATAAAATTGAATTAAATTGAAATTGAAAAAGGTGATAGTTTCTGTACAATTTCGAGCTAGTAATTTTCATAGTTTCAGTTATTGCCATCAACTAGTCGTTCAAACACCAGTTTACTGATCGAGTGTGTTTGAGCATTTGGAAACAGACAGAAATCAATAGCTGAAATAAAATAAACCACGTCTTCAAGCTAAAAAAAATCGCAACTTCTACCAGAATTATCACAGTCTGAAAGTTTCCAAAGTTACAGACATTTCTATATAGAAATTACACAAATACATATATGTTATTTACCGGCCGGGAGGTCCGTATAGGGAAAAACTGTGCCCGCGGTCTTGAGTACGGCCCGAGGCCGCAGGCCGAGGGCCGTACTCAAGACCAAGGGCACAGTTTTTCCCTATACGGACCGACCTAGGCAGGTAAATAACATATTTATTTTTTTTCCCAACATTTGCGAGTTTGCAGATCAATCTTGAAAGGTTGTCAGAACGCGCGTAAGTTTCACTGAGTCAGATGGCAGGAAACCATGGAGCGAATGTAATCATAAACACTTCGATTTTCGACTAGAAACTATCGTATTAACACGGAAAAGGTTGTTTTTCAAGAACAGACACGCACATGGAAAATCCTGCCCGACATAGGGATAAACAACCCAATTAAGAGCCGTTGTCAGTAACTTTCGAGAATCCGGCGACAGAGCCGAAAATTCGAATTTCTTTTTATTTGCCTAAAAGAACCCTTTTGGTGAACTATTTTCAAAAATAATATTAAAAAGTTCCAGCGAGTTTTTATTTTGGCAAAAAAATGGAAAGTTCGAAATTGGCCTAAACGGGCCTTCGGACCCGATGTAAATTATGCAAATTAGTACATTTTCAAAACGCTCGTACAAGACAACGAAAACTTGCCTGGAATTAATCTTTTCACAGTTTGTTAGACATCTCTTGAACTTGCTTTCAAAGTAAACTTTACGTCGATCTAAACGTTCTTTTCTTGATATCCACGCGCGTAAAGAGTACAGTATTTTCTATTCCGTTGATACACTGAATTTTACCAATTTTTAGAAGACCATATCATCGGGGGTATACAAATATCTAGGTCATAAAAGGGCTCTTTGGAATTGGAAATGCTTGTTGTTTATTATATTAAAATATTTAGTTTGGCCCGTGAAAAGGAAGAGCGCGAGGTGAAAATATGTGGAGTGCACTTTGACAGATTTCGCCATTTCTTTACTATACTCCTATTTCAAGTCACATATGCTTTTCAGACACAACGGTCGAAGTTTCTGGTCTGTACCATACTGCTTTTATTCTGAAAGTAAGCTAAAGCATTTCCTTATCTTAAATCTAGTTACAAAGCGATGTTTTGACTTTATTTTACGCGAGTTTCACGTAATAGAACAATTACACGATGAAAGATCCCTGTCGACAATGTGATGTTTTGATAACCCGATGTTACCCTGTCGCACGAATATTTCGCTTTTCAGACTTTTCCAAAGTAACTTTCGTTACTTTAGGGGAGATATTAAAATTTTAAATGTTTAAGTACGTGAATTCGAGTAAAAAGAAACCTTGAATAAATATGCCATTAAGTCACTTTACGATACAGGAATTCGGCGGGCATAGATGCTATCAGAAATCTCCTTATGCAAATGAAAAGGCGTCTGCGCGATGTTTTTGTGTTGCTTTAAAAGACTTAAACGCTGGCGCGTAAATAGCATGTTTTTGCAGTCCACTTGCTAAAATACATTTGCCAATGAAGCTTATTAGCTTTGACATTTGTTTGTTAAGATTTTTTGAAAATATAATGGAATCAGGCCATTCACACTGACTCATTCCGCGATCAGAATAGATAACTCTATAACCAGACTTAAAAAATCATTCCACTGTTAAGCTATACGGTGATTTACTTACTTGCAATGTTTGAATGAGTTTCTGTTCCCTCACAAAGCAATCCTTAGCTGACATTTCGTACAATGGGCACGTCGGACAAAAATGATCAATGCCGGCCAAAAGCGAGTTGCATGTTGCGTGACAATTGAAATGTGATACAGTAGCGCGGCGGAGAAATGACCAGGAAATGACTGTCAATATTTGCGTTTCTTATGACAGCTTTTCTTTCTTTCGTTCTTTCCTTCTTTATTGAAAAAAAAAACGTTTGAAGTTATACTCGATGAATTAAAACAAGAAACACGATAGTTTCATCAGTATTCTATTCAGTCATGATGTGAAGTCAAAAAAAATCTATCCTGTGTGAATTTTGGGGATGCTTTTTATGGGGCCAGTAATTCAGGCCATTTATTTATTCATTTATTTTATTTTTAAATCTTTGTGTAACTTTTATGTTAACGTTCCTGTAACGTACTTACTCATTTTACTCTATTATCCCCTGAAGAAGGCTTGTCTTGCAAACCGAAATATCGTGCAAATTGTTGTTACATACATTTTTTTACTTTACGTATTTCGTCTTCTGTGGTTTTCTTTAAATGCCGTAAGGATCATTCGTTCCGTATAAATTTTTTAGGAGAAGGGGATCCTGGCGCGCGAGCGTGTTGGGAGCGAGAACGCGACAAGATTTTCCCGCCTCTCCGGGTCTCCCCAAGTCGCTGTATCAAACGATAAACAAGCTAACGCCCTCAAATAAACCGGCGTTTCCCAAAGATATATAGCCTGCGTAGCAGTCGTTTCTGTTTCCTTTTAGCCAAGCGAAAGAAGTGTGAGGCAAGCGGGATACGCGCGAGGGCATGGGGGCGAAAAAGAGGAAAACAATTAGAAGCGGGGAAGGAGTGAGGGGCTAGACGATACATCATGAATTGCCGTTGCGAAACGGCCGAGTTCCGTCGCGAAGAAATTGGCAACAGTGATCTGGCAAATTGGCAAAATTCCCAACGGCGATCCATGATGTATCGCCGGGAAACAGCGGTTTAGTGGAGGGCGTTAGTTTGTTTATCGTTTGATACAGAGACCTGGGGAGAGGCGGGAAGATCCATGTCGCGTTCGCCTGCCAGGATCTCCTTCCCCTCCCCACTCCCTCCTCCTCTTTCCAGAGCTTTCCTAGTAGCCGTTCCTCTTTATGTGGAAAACTTTTAAGTAATGTACACGTTCGCTCTACATCTTTTCCGAAACTATTAACCTCATCCGGACCAATTTCTAATGACTTCAGGTGTGGGTGAACGTCCTTATTGCAATCTCTAAGAGTACGACAGCTTTTCTTTCTTTCATTCGTTTCTTCTTTAATAACAATAATAAAAAACCTTTCAGGTTATGCGCGATGAATTAAAACAAGAAACACGATAGTTTCATTATCTATTTATGATGCGAAGTTCAAAAAAACCTATGCTGTGCGAATTTTGGAGATGCTTTTTATGGGGCCAGTTATTCAGAAGGTCCGGTGTTTAAATAAAGCCTTGTCAGTCAAACTGAACGAACTAATCTGAAAATCAACAAACCACAGCAGTTTCGAAACTGCAATACCTTTTGAAAGTAACATTTTGTTTCGGAGAGCTATTAAGTAAATTCACAATGGCAACTTGCAGTCTTTCGTCCTTATTTCGCCCCACTTCGCTGTGCGGAGCAAGGTCAAGAGATCCACATGATTTGCAACGTGTTACGCTTAGAGATTGCAATAAGGACGTTCACCCACACCTGAAGTCATTAGAAATTGGTCCAGATGAGGTTAATAGTTTTGGAAAAGAGGTAGAGCGAACGTGTACATTAGTTAAAAGTTTTCCACATAAAGAGGAACGGCTACTAGGAAAGCTCTAGAAACAGGAGGAGGGGGTGGGGAGGGGAGGGAGATCCTGGCGCGCGAGAGCCGGAGGGAGCGAGCACAAACGCGACAAGATGGCGGGAAGGATTTTCCCGCCTCCCCTCAGGTCTCTGCATCAAACGATAAACAAACTAACGCCCTCAACTAAACCAGCGTTTCCCGGCGATACATCATGGATCGCCTTTGCGAATTTTGCCAATTTGCCAGATCACCGTTGCCAATTTCTTCGCGACGGAACTCGGCCGTTTCGCAACGGCGATTCATGATGTATCGTCTAGTCCCTCACCCCTTCCCCGCTTCTAATTGTTTTCCTCTTTTCCGCCCCATGCCCTCGCGCGTATCCCGCTTGCCTCACACTTTTTTCGCTTGGCTAAAAGGAAATAGAAACGACTGCTACGCAGGCTATGTATCGTTGGGAAACGCCGGTTAATTTGAGGGCGTTAGCTTGTTTATTGTTTGATACAGCGACTTGGGGAGACCGGGAGAGGCGGAAAAATCTTGTCGCGTTCTCGCTCCCTCCACGCTCGCGCGCCAGGATCCCCTTGTAGCCCTAAAAGGCTACAAGAGTAAAATGAGTAAATACGTTACAGGATCGTTAACATAAAAGTTACATATAAATTTAAAAATAAAATAAATGAATAAATAAATGGCCTGAATTACTGGCTCCATAAAAAGCATCCCCAAAATTCACACAGGATAGATTTTTTTTGACTTCACATCATGACTGAATAGAATACTGATGAAACTATCGTGTTTCTTGTTTTAATTCATCGAGTATAACTTCAAACGTTTTTTTTTTCAATAAAGAAGGAACGAACGAAAGAAAGAAAAGCTGTCATAAGAAACGCAAATATTGACAGTCATTTCCTGGTCATTTCTCCGCCGCGCTACTGTATCACATTTCAATTGTCACGCAACATGCAACTCGCTTTTGGCCGGCATTGATCATTTTTGTCCGACGTGCCCATTGTACGAAATGTCAGCTAAGGATTGCTTTGTGAGGGAACAGAAACTCATTCAAACATTGCAAGTAAGTAAATCACCGTATAGCTTAACAGTGGAATGATTTTTTAAGTCTAGTTATAGAGTTATCTATTCTGATCGCGGAATGAATCAGTGTGAATGGCCTGATTCCATTATATTTTCAAAAAATCTTAACAAACAAATATCAAAGCTAATAAGCTTCATTGGCAAATGTATTTTAGCATGTGGACTACAAAAACACGCTATTTACGCGCCAGCGTTTAAGTCTTATAAAGCAACACAAAAACATCGCGCAGACGCCTTTTCATTTGCATAAGGAGATTTCTGATAGCATCTATGCCCACCGAATTCCTTTATCGTAAAGTGACTTAATGGCATATTTATTCAAGGTTTCTTTTTACTCGAATTCACGTACTTAAACATTTAAAATTTTAATATCTCCCCTAAAGTAACGAAAGTTACTTTGGAAAAGTCTGAAAAGCGAAATATTCGTGCGACAGGGTAACATCGGGTTATCAAAACATCACATTGTCGACAGGGATCTTTCATCGTGTAATTGTTCTATTACGTGAAACTCGCGTAAAATAAAGTCAAAACATCACTTTGTAACTAGATTTAAGATAAGGAAATGCTTTAGCTTACTTTCAGTATAAAAGCAGTATGGTACAGACCAGAAACTTCGACCGTTGTGTCTGAAAAGCATATGTGACTTGAAATAGGAGTACAGTAAAGAAATGGCGAAATCTGTCAAAGTGCACTCCACATATTTTCACCTCGCGCTCTTCCTTTTCACGGGCCAAACTAAATATTTTAATGTGATAAACAACAAGCATTTCCGATTCCAAAGAGCCCTTTTATGACCTAGATATTCGTATTCCCCCGATGATATGGTCTTCTAAAAATTGGTAAAATTCAGTGTATCAACGGAATAGAAAATACTGTACTCTTTACGCGCGTGGATATCAAGAAAAGAACGTTTAGATCGACGTAAAGTTTACTTTGCAAGCAAGTTCAAGAGATGTCTAACAAACTGTGAAAAGATTAATTCCAGGCAAGTTTTCGTTGTCTTGTACGAGCGTTTTGAAAATGTACTAATTTGCATAATTTACATCGGGTCCGAAGGCCCGTTTAGGCCAATTTCGAACTTTCCGTTTTTTTGCCAAAATAAAAACTCGCTGGAACTTTTTAATATTATTTTTGAAAATAGTTCACCAAAAGGGTTCTTTTGGGCAAATAAAAAGAAATTCGAATTTTCGGCTCTGTCGCCGGATTCTCGAAAGTTACTGACAACGGCTCTTAAATACTTATAATTAAGCTTAAGCTTACTAAAAACAAAAACAAAGGACTCAATCGTTAGGACAGGCTTAATTGTCCTTGCGTAAAAAATGAAAGAGAATAATACTTCGAAAAACACTTCTGTTTAGCCTAATTACTTTCTTTTTATGTTTTGCTTCATACCTGTAAACGTATGTGCTGGTTCTTTGGATATAAACAATTTAATTATTTAGCGAAATCGTTCGGTTTGATCTCAGTTTTAACCAAAGCGAACGGTGCGCTGGCTTTTAAGGCGGCTTACTACAGTTTTCAGAAGAGAAAGACAACCTTTTTAGAACTTAAGTTTAAAGCCAACCGGAGTTTTTCTTTTGGGTCATTTGTAGCTATAACTGTTAAAAGAAATAATATTAACCCTCATTATCCTGGAAAAGTAATATGAGAAGCTAAGAAAATATGAAATATAACAGACCGAGTGCTAGGAGGGGACTGAAAACTAGACTTTCGTAAAGCTTTTTTCGCAAAATCTAGCCGTACGACCCTACCTCAATTTTTCAGGATTTGGAAAGGGGTTATAAATAAACAACCATGCAAAAGAAAATGAAAATCTGTAAGGCAGAATTTTTACTAATGAAGAAACTGTCGAATTTTCGCTTTTTTGAGAATTTCTAAAAATCTCTCTTACAGATTTTGCTAATATTTTGTCTACAGGTGAAACTTACAACTATGAATTGATTCTGAATTTTTCACTGTGGGTTATACGGTCAGTTTTCGAGTAGATTGGGGTCAAAAAGTCGATATGCGACTTTTTTGCGACCTCCTTCGTGGGCAAAACTGAGCATGCGTGCAACTTAAGCGCGCGCTGAAATAACGCAATATGGCGCGTGCGAAAGACATAAGAATTTTTACAACAACTTTTCGAGGTTGCTGTCAAGGTTTTACAGATATTTTCTGCCGGTAGCGCTCACTAACTGCTTCAAGACCTCGTCCATTCATGATAAAAAATGTTAATAGTACGCCACGAGCGATTTCTACAAGCCACATCTCAGAGGTGTTTTCAGCTTTTTCTCGATGATGGCGTAGAGTATTGCACGCGTAAAAAAAAATGGCGTCAGAGAGAATTTCTCAGCGCGCGCAATTGTGTTTTAGAGAAACTGTAGTAAGCCACCTTAAGCCAGGAGCCATAATCGGGGACGGAGACCGTAAGCGCGGGGTCCACGCGGCCCCATCGAAAAAGACAAATGTGCTATTTTTAGAAAAAATTGCGCCACCCTCAACGTCATAAACGCGCGTGGCTACACGCAAATTTGCGTACAACGAGGGCGTGCTGGATATGACCAAGATGGTTATAATTAAATGACAAACAAAGCAGCAAGGCTGATCTGACTACGTAGAAAGATTTGACTCTGCAAGACATCAACACGACACTAATAGAACTTTAACAGAGCAGGGTTGCAGCCGTAGACAGCGTTGATTAGGTCTGGTTTACTAGATCCTACGTACACGTGCAGCATTTTCGTTTGCGGTCCTTTGCTGATATTGTTCTACTGTATGGTTATAATTGTTTGATATCCGGTATGCTCGAGTACACAAATGTTTTTATTATTAAAAACGCAATCACTAATTGCTATAAAGTCAAGAAAGAGAAAAAAAGAGAGAGAAACTCCGAGATAAAAGGGAACAAGAATCGATCGCGATCACATGACTGACCGAAAAAGGCGCCAAAACCTTGCGAAGTGTTGCAGCGTTTCTTTGCGGAGCTGAATGAATCAATGAAACTGCTCCGAAGTGAACGTACAAGCACAAGGTCTGGGAAAAATCTCTCAATTATGGGCTCTGAAATGTGGTACGTATTTGATTTTTCCTGAAAATTGTTGTAATCGTCGTTCAAAGCGGATTGAAGCTGTACGATCTCACCGTTATGGCTGCGGGAGTTCAAATCAGGAACGAGTTTGTAATCGCTCCGTTCGCACAACGCTGACAACGGAGCCATCATGTGTTTGTTTGATCGAACTGAAGACAGGATTAATAATTAAACTTGAACGATAATTACCATGCAGCTCACGGAAACAAGACTACGGAGGTGAGGAACATTAGAATTCACCATCTTACTTTTTAAACGCAAACCACAAAACGCAGTTTTTCTTAGTTTAGAGCCCGCCGATGGAATGGTAAAAATAACACTCAAACAACTGTGAAAGCGATTCAACGTATTTTACATGGCATCCGACTTGTGTCTAAATGTCTGGAGCTGCTCAAGGGAACACAGATAGAGCCACAACGAGTACAGGTAAACCAGTGTCAATTTTGTGTGGTATAGCCAAAAAAGGTTGCCTTTTCTGGTACTGGATTTGTTCAATGCTTGTCGTTCAGACTGTTGCATGATTTTTGTACTGACTCGCCATGAAAAGTGTGACAATTTTTATTAAATGCTTCTTTCCAATTTTACTGTGCTTTATTTTGTCTAATTGTCTCGATATTTCGGAGTCAAAGCCTTCCGTATGAAACCTGGTGTTTGTGAAATTTTAAGAACAAGTGATTGACTGGACGGCTGAAAGAAATTGTAAACAAAGCGCTATTTCTATAGTTTCTTTTCGTCCTAAGAAATCAAGCACTCTGAAACAACTTAGATTTGTGTCTCAGGGACGTTCAGTCGTAATTTCTTCTTAATTTTGCTTCGATACAAAGTGATTTTTCTCGCCGGGTTGCTCAGTGGCAGAGAAAAATAATTAAGCTCACTCTGTCGTTGAAACCCTTGCCACATCCACTGCGCTATGTATCCCTTCTAGGTTCGTTAAGTACTAGGGCAGCATGGAGTTTCACTTCATCTTTCTCCTTCTCATCGAGGGAAGTAGCTGTTTTTCTCTTGGTGTTTTTCCAGTTCTCTATTTTGTCGACGATTGATAACGCACCACGAGAGCATTTGATTGAAAACAAGGCGCGCTTTCCACTATTCTTGAGAAATCTCGACAGACATTTTCTTTGCTGACTCGGTATTTGAATATATGTTACTATTTTTCTTGCAGTGAAAAAAGTGACAACGATTTATCAGTGCGTTACTTTTCTTCAGTACGTGCTTGGAAAATCATTTTACAGTCGTTGCGGCTGCCCTTCAATCTCTGTACGTCCTCAGAGGAAATATATATTCGACATGTATTTTCCCTTTTTCTGCCTGATTCGCTTTCAACTGATTTTTTCGTAGTTCGACGCCATTTTTGCCCGTAAAACGTTTCTTCCGTCTAACGGGGAAATCCTCGTCCGACATGTCCGACACATCTTCGCCACAGGATTTTTCTAAAATATTCTCACTGCCATCATCGGAATCACTTGTATAATCCTCATATCCAGAGTCACTATCCAGAAAGTTCTCCCCAAGGGCTTGCCTCAAATTAGGAAGTGACACCGATGACAGAAATTGAATTTATTCATCTCCAACAAAGGTAATTTCCGACGCCATTTTGTTTGTTTTTCTCTGCGCGGAGTCCTCGCAACACACACGCGCGTGTGTCACGCGCGATGGCGCAATTTTTTCTAAAAATAGCACATTTGTCTTTTTCGATGGGGCCAACGCCAATACTGAAAATGGCAGTTAGTTACGGTCTCCATCCCCGATTATGGCTCCTGCTTAAGCTTATCTTCATTTACGACAGATGAAAAAGCAAAATTCCAGTTTAAGCCTGCACAATTTCTTGAATGAAAATATACCGAACCTCGTTAATTTAAGAGAAAAAATTGAAAAACGAAGTCATTAAAGTAAATATCGGAGTCAAAAGGCATTGTGGCGATCGCAATTTAAAAACTAAAACTGCTGTGTCGGTGAATTCAACAACAAACTCACCAACCGCCATGCTAAGCTACACAAAATTAAAACGAGTACTTGCCTTTTGAAGGTATTTCAAGGTCTTTAATTCCCCTCCTTGTTGAACTTTCCATTTACAACGTACACAAGAATTGTGACTTGCCAAAAAAGACGCATCTTTGAGCCGTAAATAAAAAAATTCTCGAGTTCAACCGAGGTATGTTGTTTTTCAACTTTCATTCAATGGTTTTCGCGCGGTTAATTCGGGCGGTTACCATAACAAAACCGGTCCGGATAGGAAAAAACTGGACCGGCGGAACGCGCGTCAACAGCCAATCAAATTCAAGGATTCCGGATTCCGGACCGGAAAAATGCTCCAGAAAAAAATAATATAAGTTTCCTCGACTGACTTAACATGTTAAAACGTTGTACGTTTATTGGCAAACATTATTTTATCTTGTTGGCATTTATTTCCTGCTTAGTCTACTTTCTTACTCGATAGTTTCTGGCCCGCTACTTTGGAGACACGAAAAGTTTATTTGCCTTTCAAAATTTTTGTTCTTACGAAAATGTTACCAAGGAGCAACAAGGGGCGTCAAAGTAGTACATCAAGCAGTTAATAATAATAATAATAATAATAATAATAATAATAATAATAATCATAATCATAATAATGACGACGACGACGACGATGATGATGATGGTAATAAGCCTCAACGCGTTTGCAATACTGAAAGTGCGAACCAAAGCTAGTAGTGATATAAATAAATGGGTTTTCAAAAGTGACTTGAAATTAGGTAACGAGTCTGCGTTTCTGGATTGGCCTGGCGTTGAATTTTATAATCTTAATTGGTGTGGCAATGGAGAAAGCACGGTCTCCATAAACCACCGTCCTCGCAATAATCAACTAGGGGATATTGTCTTGTAAAACACAAAATACTATATCGCAACTATATTGTCTGCTAGCATGAACGAAAATGCGTTGTTCATATGAATCAACAATTCTACTTGTCTGAGAAGGACATCCTGTTTTACCTGTTTATATCGACGCTTAGCAGAGCCATGTATTTTTGACTTGCGCCTGATTTAGATTCACCCCAGGCCGATTTCACGCCTGCGTAGAAACCAAAGTACGAACCAGATACCCCGGCCTCTTCTTGAAGGTAGGACTGGAACTCGGAGCGCCCCTCAAATGTCCTCATGCTAGCTTTAGTGTCATAAATGCCGTGCACATTCATTGTA
Source organism: Siderastrea radians (assembly GCA_964017195.1). Lineage (NCBI taxonomy): Eukaryota > Metazoa > Cnidaria > Anthozoa > Scleractinia > Rhizangiidae > Siderastrea > Siderastrea radians. The sequence continues at coordinate 63,636,793 of OZ024889.1, read as the reverse complement.
TCTGGGACATCTAAATCATCGTACCTAACAAATTAACACATTTGCCGTTTACTGCCCAGTTTGAACGAAGCCACTTCCTACAATTACAGAGCAACCCTTAGGAAGCTCGAAAGTTCAAAGAAACTCAATGACGCGAGAACAGGCTTTTGAATCAGTTGATGATTGTTCGATTTATTTAGGAAAGCACCAAAGTAAAACTTGTTTACTGGTATTAGATAAATCTTACGTTGCTTTCCCAGCACAGCTTCGTTGTACTATGCTCATTTTTCTTGATTCAGGGCTGTATTCACCACGCCCATCAAAACCCACTCCCATGAAGGCCGCACCGTCAATCATGTTCTGTGAGGAGTAAAAATGGTATTAACTGATAAGCATTCACTATTGAGGAAAGGGTGTTATGTGGCCATTCCTTAAGGAAAGGGTACGTGAAGTGTTGGACGCCATTTGGGACGTAAATTAAGTTTTTTTCTTTTATCTTTTCAATTTCCATGAACTCAGTTGCGTTTACATTTATGGCGTCGTCAGTTCAAAGAGATACTGTAATGTTTTCTTGAAAGTGTTAATTTCAATATTTCAATTGTATGACATGAAATCCTGACAACAACCTTTATGGAAACCCAAAACAAGAGTCTTGCGCTAGCAAAATATTCAAAATTTTCTTTGGTGTAACTTAGGGATTGGTTCTTTGCGGTGACTTTGAGTAAGATAACCCTTACCAACCATTTAGGTGCTTTTTACCCTTTGCATACCGGATATGCTAACAGTACCCAAGTGGAGCAATCACCCTGGCCACACCCTCCCATTTGGTTAGCAAGAATTGACGGGGAAAAGGCTTTGTTCAACAAATTTTTCTTTTGTTTACATACCAAACAAGCGTCCAAAGTCCATTTTGCCACGTAGCAGGGATCACCTTCCTTGTACCCAGTCCCGTAACATCCATTCATCAGTACGTTCCCAAGGCCTGCTGGGTAGGTGTACGCTGTGGGCTCAGCTTCTTTCGGGGAGCCGCCGTCATCGGTTATTGTTGAATCCAAATGATAACCAGGAGGTACAAACATGTCTTCAGACTGCCAGCCTTTTTCTGGCGTAATATCTAGTTTAATCTGCAAATCAAACGTAAATATGGTGTGACTGTTTATCATTATGACTTGTTATAAACAAAGTGAATAAGATATTGGTCAGTTTGCAGTGAAAAGAAGTCGCGTGATCGTATTTCTTTGAATCATATGCAACATTTCAAAGTTGATCTCACCATTCATTTTCACTGCACTGCTGTCCATATTAAAACGATCAGTTTCACTTCGAATTAAAAAGTGACCCATAACTCGAATATAAATTTTGATTCGATTATCTTGCTGATCGAATTGTGTAAAAATCATCTGCAGTCGTGCAACTTGGGAACCCTTAAAACGAAGAACCTTGCTCAGAACGTTCAAATTCTTATCAATATATAAGTTCAGAGGGTCATTGTCTGTGAGAGACTGAAGATGTCACTAGGGCCACCGTAAGCGTGGATTATACGAGGGAAAAGTGCAATACTCTTGCGCCCTGCAGGTAAAAATGTCAAGAAGACGCTGGACATATAAGTACCTTATGGTTACCTTTTTAATGAAAAATTGTAACTTTGTAGATACGTCTCCTACAATTTTGATCATTTTCGTGTTCTTTTTGTTGTTTTTGATTACGTTTTGGTCAATTTTGGCACTTTTCAAAGGTTCTGGAAAAAGTAAGAAATCCAAGATGGTGGATCCAAGATGGTCTCTGTTTAAGAACATGACGCAATTCTTACGTCATATGACGTGACCAGCTCATGTTGCTGACCTCAAAGGAAAGAATTTTGGACGTACTATTTCCTCTCTAAGTTTCGTTATCACAGCTTTAATATTCTAGGAGTTAAGGATGGGGGCGGAATCCGCCCCCTCCCCCCAACTGGTCCCAGAAAAAACCCCGTCTGAATAGGGTTAAAGACCCGCGAAAATGTGCTCCCGAAAATTAACGACGCGAGATTCTATGACACCAGCGTAGCGTAGCATCCGTACACGAGAATTCTGGACTCTTAGGTTAAGTTGGAATATACTTTTTTATGTTATGAATTTACGATGTTAACCAACATAATAAACACAGAGGAGACTTGATGTAAATGCTGATCTGTGAAGCACAACATTGAGCTTTAAAGTTTGTTGCTGTTGTTTACGTTTTGTTCAATATCATTGTATAATTACTACTGTAGCGCCGATTCTGAGACTACCTTTTTATTATTTGTTAATAGCTAGGGAGCAGCATGTGGAAAATTTTCATGAAATTTAGCTCTCTTTGACACGTTTTTCTTGCCACATCACGAAATTTTAGCCCCACGAAATTTGCCTCTCGGAGAAAATTAGTAAAGATTAGCTAGTCCAACTCCACTGTTACCAGAGTAATTTAATCTTACCTCTTTCTTAAGGAAGTTTTCCGCTTTTTCCTGTGCCTCATCAATAATCTGTAATTGTTTATCCACCATTTTACCCATGACTTCAATGCCTTTCTCCACCACAGCACCCTGCACATCAGCTGCGGCAGCGGCAGCCGCTGGGGAATTCAGCCTCACTGGTGATGACCGTTTAGAGCCTGGGACCAAAAATGGGGTAATACTTTTCCTTGAGCCTTTCATCGCTGCTGGTGGAACTATCGTTAGATCTAACAAGAGTAAAAGGTTCGACCCAGGAGTTCAACAGCTCTGGTAGTTTGATTGGAAAGAAAATAGACTTTGTCTGACTGATTATGGGTTAGAAATGTTCATTTTATAGAGAAAGGTCCGAATTGTCATTTAAAAATCCAAATTTTAGTTGTTTTTCTTGAAAAGGGCGAAGGTCCGCAGGGTTTCATGTTCTCTGTTCTTCTTGTTCCTTCTCGTGTCGCACATGCAATTAGAAAGACGTGCATGGATTCTGAGTCATGTTTTAAGGCCACAACTTAGCTTTCTATATGGTAATCATCGAGGTTACTAATCCTATTGTGATATGCAGTTAATGTGATAGAATTCATTTCTCACTTAGATTGAAATTGCACTTGATCCATTTGCCTTATCCTCTCGAGCTTGAATTGGTCAATATTTTTACCCTTACCGTAGCCTGTGTAGCAGGCGTAAACAAGAAAGGGGTAGGGGAGCGAGAACGCGGGCGAAAAAAATGGGGGACTGGGGGCTAGAAACGAAGTTAAGGATAAGGAGTCGAGTGCAATGGGCATGTGCATTTGCTAACCGGCGTAAACACCTTACCTTCTGATTTATCCGTCATAGGAACACGCTTTTCAATCGTCATGGCAGAGACGTTCTTGAAATTGTGTCGTACTTTGTTCGCAGCATTCATTCCAATCGAGGCTGGGTTTGCTGCACTCCTTCGCGCCCCTTGAACATAGCTGTCACGTGATCGACTCAGTGAATTTGATCCTGGATTTGCTGTAAATGTTTGATAATATTTAGGGGCAAATGAAGCAGCTCTGGGCGAGGAAATAGATTGTTGCCGCTGGTTGCCACCCCAGTTTGCGTTTAGTGTATTTTGCCGTTTTTCTCTGGCAACATTCTCTTTGGACTGTCGCCTTCCATTGCGGGAATTGCCAACAACAGAAGCTATGTGAAAGAAGAATAACCAGTGGTGTTATTCTCGTTAAGAGCGGAAAAATTTACAAAGAACTCTTTTAGTCAATGAAGGAGTAACCCTGAATAAATCTACTGCTCTTTTGGTCCTCTAACCCCGTTTCTTGAAACACCCGATAACATACATGTACTGGGCCCAAAAACTAAGGAAAGAAAGGCTCAATTTTTGTTATTGACGTTATGATTGAAAGCTAAATTTACAAGCCTTTATAATTTTGTGTAGATTCAGTTAGTGTACTTTTTATATGGCTAGAGCTTGTATATATATATATATATAATGCGCGCTGTGATTGGCCAATGCTAGTACTCGCGGAGCCGGATTTTACCGTAATGCCCACGGGCATTATGAGCGATGTTAATGCCCGGCTGGTAAAGCGGAAATATAGAAAATGTGAAAGTATATTTGATTCAAAAAGTTCGAATGCTTTGAAGCTAGATGAAAAGAGACAGTTTCTTTCTTATGAAAGTTTTCACTTTTTCATGTGCGAAAGCAAACTGCTGGGTTTTGAATGCTTTCCGGTAAACTGTTTCATTCATCCCAATCCGCCACGGCTCACTTTTCAAGTAGTTTAGTGTCAGGAACAGCCATATAATAAACTTCTTATTAACTCTCACTGGCTCGGGCCGTACTGGGAGAATATCGCCCTCAGTCTTTCTTGCACGGACCTTGCTTCGCTCGGGCCGTACCAGAAAGTCCTCGGTCAATATTCTCCGGTACGACTCTCTCGTTCGGTTAATAAGAAGTAAATAGTTTATATCGAATTCAAATTGTCAGTGGTTAAGGTGTAGAAGTGTCACATTTATAAGCTTTGCCCAATTTTGGCGTTTTTTCTCCTTTAGACATATTAACAGCATGTTTCTTACGGGGTAATTTTGAAGGGAACATTTGTTTTCAAACTGACGTGTTTTATAGCTTCCATATGAAGGCTCTTTTTACTTAAACAGCACAGACCTATACACATTTTTAATCGTCAATAAATTGTCTTTCATCTGAAGTTAATGATTAACTTATTAAGTAAATTCTCTTTATTAATCATTAAAGGAGAAGGTCACTCCAGAAAGTGTATATTTTTTTACTCACCAATAAAAAGACCATACTGAGTTGAGTTACTGGCCGTTGTTTGAGCTTCTATAATGCATCCGATCCCAATGAAATTCCTCTCTAAAGAAGCAAAAAATTCGTCATTGGGTGCCGCCATTTTGGATGCCGCTTAAGAGCCTGACCGCGTACTCGTGACGTCAAAATGGGATCCTGGTCCAAATTGAAATTGGCACGAAGCTCAAACGCAGCCGACCAATTTCAAGTGCATAGCTTTTCGGCTGCTCTCATTTCTTTTTCGCGGTGCGTTGTGAACTGAAAACCATGACGGCAACGCCAAGGAAAACGTCACTTTAAAAATGACTTCCAAATATTTCAAACTTGTTCACGATAGTTTCAACTCGTTCAATCTGGCTAATGTAGCCGAACACTCTGTAAGGACGGCGTTACAGTTCAGGTAGAAAAAAGAAAATTCACTGTCTTGTGTTCACGTTCTCCATAAAAATTTGAATTTGGTCATTTCACCTTGTTGATTTGCAGAGGATGGCAAAGAAAGGTACCAAATTGTATCGCACATGCAGAGTCGTTGTTTTGCTAATTAAACCTTTTGTTTTGTGACGTTCTCATCAGCCGTAGCCGTCGTGTTTGCTTACACTGTCCCAGACTGTAACAATATGTAAATAAACACAGACAATTCAGATTAAAACCACAAACCTACTGCAGCTCGATTTAAGCCACATTTTAATTTTAAAAACAATGTACAAGTGAAAACAATTTCTTCTTTAATAAATACGACTCTTACTCGTTGGAAGTGTACCTTCTACCTTAGTTTTCCGACTCTGGCTGCTCTCGACAGCAAACGCATTCTCTGGGAGTCGGCATCACTTCACATCGTTCACAAGTGCACCAAAATGTACCTTCTAACTGTTCCTTCATTTAATCATCTCCACTTTCATCGTCCTCGGAATTACCGGCACGTTCTGGTTCGAAACAATACGGTTTGAGCGCAGCCATCGTATCGGGATACAAACAAACATCTTGGAGATGATAAGTTGGGCGGAATGACAGATTGAACGAGTTGAAACCATCGCGAACAAGTTTGAAATATTTGGAAGTCATTTTTAAAGTGACGTTTTCCTTGGCGTTGCCGTCGTGGTTCTCTTTTCAGTTCACAACGGCACCGCGAAAAAGAAATCAGAGCAGCCGAAAAACTATGCACTTGAAATTGGCCAGCTGTGTTTGAGCTTCGCGCCAATTTCAATTTGGACCAGGATCCCATTTTGACCTCACGAATGCGCGGCCAGGCTCCTAAGCGGTATCCAAAATGCCACGCCTGATGACAAATTTTTTGCTTCTTTGGAGAGGAATTTCACTGGGATCGGATGCTATGAAAACTCAAGCAACGGTCAGTAACTCAACTCAGTGTGGTCTGTTCATTGGTGAGTACAAAAAATTTACGGTTTCTGGAGTGACCTCCTTTAACTTAATAAGAAGGAAATATATTTATTTTCCAAATTTCTTGCTGTAAACACGTTTTGCGATCATAAAGGTGCATCGTTTATATATGTAATACTTGTTTAGTAGACTACACGACACAAACGCTGAACATTTTTAAAATTAAGGCTTATAAACGGTGTTTTGTTCTTCCTTTTGGAAATTATAATTTATGCATAAAATCTTAGTTGCAGAATATGACAAGAAACAATTCAGTGTGAACATGATATCAAAGACATCTTTTATATCGTAGACCAAAATAGCGTTCACAGACGGACTGTCAGGTACAATTCCGACGTTATTTGGATCGCTTGTATTGTATACAAGCTAATCTATGGTTTCGCCTTCGCCCTCTTTCCATAGTTTGCCATAAAACCGTTTCAATTCGATTGTTTGGATAGCGACACATGCGATCTAAGTCTTGTTCACCCTCTCCGACTCGTCGCCCTCGATTTCTTTGAAATCAACATCATTCAAATCCAAAACTCGAGGAACGAGATTGTCACTCTTTACAGAAGACGCTATTTTTAAATGCCACGCGTTTCCAGGACCAAAATTTCTTGAAAAATCGACTCAAACATCGTAAATCCTTCTCAATGCTGGAGAAAACATGGTTTTGACACTTTCCATTACGGCTACATGCCCTTAAAACTAATAAGTGCGCTATATAAGCGTAATAGAAGGTCTACGTCGGAGGAGCCAATATATTGGCTTCTCGTAAGAAATGAGTTAACGCACAAATTTAATCCGAGAGCAAATGAATTACCCTACATATGCATAGACTAGTGAGAGTTTTTTTGAGAAAATTAAAGACGGTCCCTTGCTTTCTTGCATCGTTATATTATACACGGCATCAATTCGTGAATTAAGCCGAGAGCCTTACCTATGCCGGTAACGAGAATGAGGAATACAAGTGTTATCTTCATTGATCTGCAAGAAACGTTACATAAAAACAGTAGTGATTCCAAAAGCCTGTTACCAAAGAAGTTTGATAAAATAGAACCTATTTTAATAATTTTTAAAATGCACATTCAGGCAATGTTTATAAAACAAACCCTTACATTTATGTATTTGGCTAATTGTTATTAATTAGCAAAATCGTTCTACAAATACCCTTAATCATAGCTTCGCGACTATACCTCCCTGTACTCGGGCGGTTCTTGGTAGTACTTCAAGTTGAATTGTAAGTTTTGTGGTTCAAAAATACAGAAGGAAAGTACTAGCACATCAGGGAACGTATTTCACTCAATTTGGGGGAGAGAAAAGGATTTCTCAGTACCACATGTAATTTAAGTTAACCGTGCTTTAGGCCTTTTGTTATCGGTTGAGGATGTATCAAAATTGTAGCCGTGTTTGCAGGGCTTTTTTGACGTGACACAAAAATTTCGCCGATTTGTCAACTGAGTTGATATGTTCAATTGGCCACCACAAAAAAATTCAGAAGCTGAAGTTTTGAGGGTACGTTAACCCTTCGTCAAGGCGAATTGATCTGACGAAGGGCCAACACTCGAATCGTCAGCTTCAGAATTTCATTACGGTATCCAATTCACGGCCTTATCAACTCATCATTTGACAAAACCACATTTTTGTGTTCCACTTCCCCACCGACACAGCGGCAGAGTTTCTTTAGCAAATAACCCCTTTATTCTTTCCTAGGACTTTTTTTTCAGGTGTATTCGTCCTTTTTTGTCTCAAACTGTTTGGAAATGTACCCGTCTCTAACCACTGCCTACCCGCCTACAGGCATCCTATTCGTAGGCAAGGACACCAGTTTTTCTTGAATGTGAACGCGATGTGGGTTTTTTGTTTTAATCAGGGTGGCAAGTTTTTCAATAGGTCATCCTTTTATTTTGTCGCTTTTAGGTGTTGAATCCTGCGATCGAAAAAACCGAAACGTGAAACTGAAATGTCTAGGGATCTTTGCATTAGTAAATTCTGACCAGGAATAAAACTTTATGCGTGGTAGGAACAGCTTGTCTGCAGGTACTGGAAAAATAAATGTGTTTCAATTAAGAAATTCAAATTCCGTTCATTTTTCTTTTAATATAAGGTTTGCTTTACAAGTTCGGTTGGCTGTGATCCGTTTTAGTAGAAAGAACCGATTTTTTTTTCTTAAGCGGCGCGTTATTAAGAATGAAATTATTGTTTTAAGCTTCGAAATGTCAGAATTTCGCAAAATTATCAGGGCTTGTTGGTCTCTAGAGAAAACTTTGGTAACGGCTTAGTCAGTGTTTCAAGTTTGGCGACTTTTGCGATTGTTTTCCCAAAAAAGAAAACTCCTCAAATTATCTATGTGTACGTCTCATTTACTAATATAATATCATAATCTGATATTACCTTACCTTTTTGAGTATTTGTTGAAGTCCCAACAAACATCCCAAGACAATGAAAGGCTGGCTGAAGCTGTTTTGTCTGGCGTAGTTAACTTGATTTCTTTTTTTGGCATAAATAAACTATCATGCTTTTGTCTTAGCTGGGCCAATCAGAAGCGAGAACGTCATAAACAGAAATGCTTCACGTTATAAATGTTTTCGTAGAGTTAACGCAAACAGCGACTTTTTGTTAAAAGTTTGCTAGGCGTACGAGCAAAGTCACAGAAATGCGTCGTTACCCCCAGTTTCCTTTTTGGATTCCAACAGCCCTTGCTAAGACCTGCTAGCTGCTTTTCCTGCATAGTCATAAACCGTGTAAAAATGCTTTTGTATTGATAGGTACCGTCGTTAGGAAACCCCTGTTTCTCGGACCATTCTTTTTTCCTCAGTTTTTAACTTAAAAATGCGTATTTCACGGGAAACATGGTAGAAAAAGTCCATTTTTACTGTGAAGAACCTTACTTTTCGATTTTATTCAATTAAATATTTTAGTAAGTGTATTAATCAGTTGACCTACCAGCTGTCTGGGAATGTCGCGGTCCCTAACTACTGACAGGCAGTCTATTCACAGGCAGGGACACCAGATCTTCTTCAATGTTAACTCATTGTAGTTTTTTCTCTTGTTTTAACCATGTTGGCAAAGTTTTGTCTCCTACAGTTGTCGCATCTTTCAATTTCTGAACTTGAAACGGTATAAGTTTCGCAAAAACTCTTCAATTTCTTCTAAATTGTGGCGGATCCTGGCGATCAGAGACGGAATTTCCTGCGTGGAACCAATACCTTGTTTTCCGTTACTAAAAAGTGATTACGCTTTAAAAAAAACACCCAATTTCTTTCCCTTTCTTATGGTGCTAATTTTCTTTCCATGTCTTAAATCTTCAACCAGTCGCAAAGTCTATTGGCTTTGATCTTTTTTTTTTTTTTTTGAACTAGGAACAGTTCCCTTTTTTTCGCATATTCAACAATAAAGTAAACCAAATCCCATGAAATCAGGTGATAAATTCTGGGCAATATATTCAAATACTCACAATCTGAAATTAAAGTTGTTTCCTCAATAAATAGTTAGCAAATAAATGAATTGCATTTTTCTTGTTTCCAGGTCCGGTATTTTGCATCAAACGACTGTTCAAAATAACGAGACGGAAATATCAATAATTGGAACATTTTCTCTAATCTCATGGAATTTACACTGCAGACAACGACAGACTGATCGACTGAAGCTGTTTTGTCAGGCAGAGTTTACTTGATTCCGTTTTCTGACAAAATAGACTCTCATGCTATTGCGTAGCCTAGGCTAATTTGAAGCGGGTGATATACGACCAAAATGTTCTACGTTACACACTTTTTTTAACCGCATGAAGACAATGAGAAACTCCACTTTTGATGATTTATTGGTAATTTTAAGGTGTTCAATAGGTAAGTACGGATCAGTGATATATTGTGGTTTCGCTAAAAATTTCGCTAATAAGATAACCGCGTCCTCCTTAGACCATTGATGCTCACTTAACAAGGCCCCTCAGTTACCAGTGACCAAATATAAACTGCAAGTTACTGGCTATTCAGCTCCATATAATACACTGGTCGGTTTACCTTTGACATTTAATTTCCCGCAACATGCCATTGATGCGGGCTCGTTATATGACACCAGCCGTCCCGGGAGGGTGTCCGCTAACCATATCCACACAATCACTCCAATTAAAACATAGGCACGCAATACGTGCAGAGACGAGGACGTTTTTATAGTACACTTGGCCTCCCAGTCTCCCTGTTCCCAGTTTAGTTCCTTTGAACCAAAAGGAAAGAAATAGACGAGAAACGAATTTTTTTCTTTGAGCGGTTAAAGAATCGAAAGTCTCACCGGTCAAAATAAAGATTTTTACGTTTTCGAGTTACAAACGTCGTTCTAATTAAAGATGTTTTTTTAAACTGATGTTTATTCTTCTGATGGTGATTTTGTAAGCAAATTGAAACATCTACAACGAGAGAAAGTTACTGATTTTGTTTTTGTTTTGTATCATTATTGTTTTCTTATCTGTCCTTTTTGTATCCTCTCTTAATTAAGTTAACTCTTTCGTCCTCAAAATAAATGCGTGTATATTAATTAGCGTTACATTAAGGATTTGGGAAGGAAAAACGATTGACATCTAAGACATACAGCTGTCTTCCCGTAATAAGATAAGAAGACCATAAAGAAACATTAACTAAGTGATGATGACCGTAACAAGGGACGAGGCCGTGATTAATAATGTCCATTGATAGTACATTGACTATTCAGTTCCCTTTTCTAATGTTATAGTATAATCCAGCTGCCGGCTTATTGTAACTTCTCAATCTCATTGGCTACTGAAGAGCGGTATACTTCCGGCTAAGACTGCAAAGCAGAGAGTTTAACCCGAACGAGAAATGACAAGAAATACAAACCAAAACTAGAAATAAACCCCTTTTGTCGACATTCCATGTTGAATAGGCTGTTTACGGGGTTTTCCTTTTAGGTATTCCATTCACTTCTGCAGCTTAAATTGAGCACATAACTGCAAGGGTCTTTCATGTATCAAATCTTTCATCTATAGCTCACGTATGTGATATGTCCGGCCTATACACGCAATTCTAAAACAGTTAGACTGCTTGCTTTTAACTCGGTTTGTGTACACTGGTCTTTTCTTCGAGCTTGCATTCTAGTTCTTAAATACTGCGAACAATCGAGTCATATATCCTAAACAAAAAAGACAAATGTTTCCAGTTACAATGAAAAGTGTAATTATGGACGGTAGCTGTGCATCAGTTTTTGTCAAACGTTTTTATTTCTGACAATACCGCTAATTTAATGACAAGAAAGACAGGAACCTGACTTGGTAGACGTAAAAAAGAGCGGAAAGTCCCAGGCTAGGGAGACCTTATATCGAAAAACTCGGTTCAAAAGCGAAGACCATTGCAAATAGTTGAAGTTGATTTTATATAGCCTTCGTAGCTGGCTGGAATGTTTGCGTCACGGCAAAATTTGAGTATTTGAGTGGTGAGGCTACAAGGAAAATGGAGAGGAGGCGATTTCATATGGTCGGATCGCAAGGCAGAGCGTTTTCACGACTTTTCGAGGCTTCGCCAACAAGAAAGTCCCTTCGCACAAATAATTAGGCCACCTATCCAACACGTGTTAGCCTCAAAAACAAACATACAACCAGTCTGGTTACAACTACTAAGAACCTTTGACAGAATGTTTTTGTCCCTGGCTTCACTTAACGTTACAGCTGCCGCATTCCAAATAACTCGAACCTTCAAGGGAAATGAAAAACGGTTCGAGTTATCGAGGATAAAATTATAAAGAAAATGACCTGAAGGGAAAAATTATTTAGTTCGAGTTAGCGGGAGGTTCGAGTTACTGAGGGTTCCAGTTATACCTAGAGTTTCAGTCTGACTGGTAGAAATGTAGGTCTGCCTGTGCCAGGCACGTGGTACCAGGATCGAAACGAAGTTCAACTACGAGGATTTATAGGAGGACATGCTTTTCTTGCCATTAACCATTTCTGTTCTCCCACAATCGTAAATTGGAGTGACTAAGAATTTGTGTCTAATTTTTTTTAGCAGTTGGATGAAGTTCTAAAGTGAAATCAAAGCTACTCAGACGTATTTACCGTAGAAGGTGGTTCTATCTCTTGGATTTGTGGATGAAATTCTATAACGCATCTTACCATTTAAATGAAAGGTATTGAGCAGTTCTTTCCTGTGATACAGTTTATTCACTCCACGCACAGAGAGGTAATGCCATTGTCAAAGAAAACTATTCAACAGCAGTTGGGTATACTAAGAAAAGTGTCACTGACTTTTGATTGAAAGGGTAAAGGGGTAAAGTTCTGTGGGCAAAACTATATTGTGTGACCATTCAACGGTAAGAGGCATCTGCTTCATCTGTCAACCAACTTTCTTTACCTACTGTCGTTGGCGCGAAATTCGGTTTGCCGTGACATTTTATGTATCGTTTTCAAACAAACTCCACGCTTATGAACATTAAACTGATTCAAACGTCAAGGCTCTGAAAAATCGGAAGTGCTTGACTTGGCTTTTTGCATCTGACCTCTGTGAACCCCTCACATCCTTGTAATGAGGAATACTGCTTGGTCAGCGGTCAGTACAAGTAACTTCAGAAACGGCGTTAAGTTTCATGGTTGAAGTGAGACTTTGCACATTTATCAGTATATTTCTTTGCACAATTATAGGGGAACTTCGCAGACGTGAATGATACATTTCACCGCTGTCGGATTCGGAGGAGTTATAAAGGTAAATAAATGACAATGATTTTTGGGAAACTGTCTGTTTCTTCATATCGGCAACAACAACAATGCAATAACAATAACAATCTCTATTCCACCACGCAATTACAGTGCGAAAAATGTCTGCCCTCCGCAGGTAGCAATAATTTGTGCTATTCGAAGAGGGGACAAGACAACTAACTAAAGTAATGTTGAAGATATATAGGAAATAAATAAATTAGCAACAACGAAAAGAATATTAATAAATTGCAATAAATCTTTGTATCTTTGAAACTGGAATTAAAAAATGTAATCATTTTGTTGGTTTCCAACAAGCTATGTAGACCAAACAGGGGGCTTACTTCGTAAATATTAAGTCCTTAATCACCAGCAAAACAACGTTGAAGCCAAACAGAGCTTTAGGGACTCATCTGAGTCCCTTTTCAATGTTACGATGACTGGTTTTGATAACGAGGCTATGTAAGGTTTGCTTAGTTCCATTAATCATTGGAGTCGGTTTAGGGACGGTGGAATTCATGCTCTTCAACCTTGCTCAGAGACCAGGTTCAGTAAGGCTGGTGCCGTTATTCAGAGAAGGTGGCATGTAAGATAACGTGACGTCCTCGGCAGCGGGCTCATCTTCTTCTTCGTTTCTACAAACTGACGGACTGACTACGGTCAAGCCTCTATTGGCCTTAGCCGCTTGTTTGAAATCCTGCCAGTTCTTGACATTCCCAATGCCTCGAAGACATGAACCAACCAGATCTTTGATTTCTTCATTATTAAGAACGTTATCCCAGAGATTGAAGCCAGACAAATGGTACGGGAATGAGGTGGAAGACCCTAGCTTAAGGGACCCACCGCCTTCGTACTCCCAGACCAGACCCTTCCCAGAGCTTTTCTTGACGCCGTCCAGATATTGTACGACAACACCGCTTGCCCCAGACCACGTGACACAGATGTGATGCCACTTCCTGTCTTTCAGTTGCTCAAACGACATTCTGGTCAATAAACACCAATACACGTGAGCTTTACACTTAACTGAATGTCTGATGCTCCATTGAAAGTTGAATCTGAAGAAACTTTCGCTGATTTCACTACCAAATCTTGAATAGTGAAGAGGCTTTTAAGTTCAAAACATTAAAATGAAATCAAGTGTTAAAGGTACTGTAGTTTGTTGGGGAAGCATACAGTCACCTTTCGGTAATGTTCCCTTTTATTTGTTCACTTCGCGAGAAACTTAACAAGCTTCCAAAATAAGCTTGTACAAACATTAGAATCATAAAATTCAAAATACTGATACAACTACCAGCCCATCCCTTAAGGGCTTTCTTTTCCATCCTTTCAAAGACAGTCAGAAACAATATTCCTAAACACTGTTGGAATCATGTTTTTCTTTGTCTTTGTCCTTGTCTATGTCTATGTCTTTGTCGTTGTCTGTGTCTATTTCTATGTTTAAGTCTATGTCTATGTCGATGTCTATGAGGCTTCTGAAATTTACTTAGCAGGTGCATAAAAAAAAACACCATCTTTGCACATTTTGTAAAATTGTGCATTCAAGGAAGTATGGTGTTCATAAATAAGCAAATTACCTGTCAATGTAATTGGTGCCTTTCCAAGTTCGGAATATCACTTGCATCCCTGGGCTTGTACGCTCGCGGTTTGGACTCCAATTGATGGCAAATTCTTGGTATCTATTGCCACTCACATAGTAGTAAATCATTCGATAATAACTCTTGTTATCTATTGGAGTCGCACCAGGAAAGCGAAGCCAGAAACACATGGTGATGGAGGAAAGTTTGGGTATCTGACGGATTGATATTCCGTGGGGATAAGTTCCCACTTGCAAGTCATACGTTGCTGAAAAAAGAGTTAAGCTCTTTTTAGCTTTAGTAACTAACACATATATTATCTTTGCTAGTTTCCATCTCAGAGCATGGAAGGGGCAGGAGAGGGGCAAGTGGGAGGGGTAGTTCTTGAAATTTTAGTGTGGGCTTAGTAGACCACATGTGACTTTTACCTGACACCTTAATTTGTCCTCGCTCCTTTGCCACTCCTAACCCCTGCTAATTTCCAGCCCTTGAAAGATGACCTTAGGGATACAGTGTTTGTTTTAAATGGTACCTCCCAACTTGTTTCTGTCAAGGTGACAGACCCCCCCCCGGGGGGGGTTACTTCCTCGTAATATGCTAATAGGGATGTGCATTTTGGCCACTGGATTGACTATAATGGGGTTGAATTTTCAATGGAGCTACTAGAATGAGGTCGCACATTTTCGGTATTTGGGGGATGACCTGGTTAAAAGGGTTTATTTTATAAACTGGAGTGTTTTATAGAGATTTCCACCGCTGAGAACAATCGTAATTGGTAGATGTAAAATTACGATAATTTTTACATTTGAAAATACGGCCAATCAGCTTTCACGACGTCACGCACCTTCTTTCGCGCCACTTTTGACAACGTTTTGCCCATCGATTCTCTGTTCGCTCGGCTCGTTCGGAAAAAAAGAAATAACTACTAACAGTTTACGATGGCTACGAGCAATACACGAGAAGAAACAGCCAAAAATTGGTCAAGTGAAAGATTCGTGTCCCTCACCGACGAAGATGTTGAAAGATTTGTCGAAGCGGAAGCCAACAAAAACACCCAAAGAAAGATGCACAGCGACGTAGTATTGATGAAGTCGTTTTTGCCAAAGGAAAACGAAACAAGACAACTCCAAGACATGCTGCCGCCAGAATTAGATGCTTGCCTCAGCAGATTTCTATTGCCAGTGAGTAAAAAGTCTGGTGATGAATATGCACCAACAACACTCAGAGGAATTATCGCTTCTGTGGAGCGTTATCTGAAAAACCTACGCTACAGCGAGTCTACTATCGAAGGACAACGTTCGACAGTTGAATCAGTTGTTCGAGAGGCACTTGTTTAAGCGAATTTCTCAATTTAGAGGCGACACTGTGCTTCAGTTTGTATGCAGGCTTCGACAACGAGCGGCGAGTTACGACTTTGCTGAACTTAAGGCCGCGGGTGACAAGCTGCTCATGAATAAATTTATAAGGCAAAATTTTGGTGGAAGTCTTATGTTAAAAAGCTTTAGATCTTGATCGTTTGGGAGCCGATTTCGTTGAAACTTAATAGAGGGCTTGAGAAATGTTGGAAGTGCAACAAGGTTGTTTTTCCTTTGATAAATTGCTTTTCTTTGCGATGCTTTGAGCTCCCAAAGTTAAGATTTGGTAAAACGCGACTCCGTTTCCAAGTTTTCTCCTCGTGGAGAAGACAACGCTTCTTGATTTTGCCACTAATTGATCAGTTAAAACCTCCATTGTGTCACAACAGAAGCCGATTTTGTGATTCAAGTTCCACTGAAAGTTATAAGCCTTTAAATTAGTAAAATCGTCCTTGTTTAAATTTGAAGACTTAAAACTTCTGTTAAAAAGCCTGTTTTAAAAAAGTGCTTCTGTTGTGACAACCTACAGCACACCTATTTTACCTGTCTGCTGTGTCAGTTCAGGAGATTTTATATCCGCGCTGTATTCTTGGACACAAAATTGATGGTTTTAGGGCTTCCGAAGGCTTATCGAAGAAACACGAGTGTTTAAGCCAAGAATATTTTATTATGCAAATTATGGATATAAAAATTAAGAAGCTATTGTTAACACTCCAGAAACAAACAATAGGTTGCATGCAATCTAAAAAAATCGTGTGTTTTCCGTCGAAAATAAACGAAAGAAAAAAGCATTGGTGCTGAACCAATTAACATTTATACCACACACAAAATAGAAAGAGAATTTTACTATCGAAATTTTCAAAGCGGATTTTTAAACGTAGAATTAAACACTAAAACCAAAAAGAACGACGAAATCGAACTCTTTTATTATTTTCTAGTCTGTGGAGCAGTGTATATATACACAGAAAAAACTTCACGGAGTTCCACTTACGAAAGACCCAGATGTTGATAAATATTGGACACAAAGTTGGTGATGTTGATAAATATTCGAGATAGAGATAGAAACAGTATTTTATTTTCGTTTTGTTGTGCTGGAAAAATTCTAAAAAGTTGCAATTAACGTTTCAACTAACAGATAAAGAATAAAAAGAACGGCACAGATTCAACAAGCGAGCGCTCAACGCATTTATTATTATTGTTATTATGAAAATTTTTATTTAACAATACTTAAAATGCACAATATTTCCTGCCACACGATTAAACGCACGAGCAATCATTGATGCATAAACCAAAGATTTTATACTGCAGAGCTCACTCATGAATATTTCGCGCAATGTCGCTATCATTCGTCGCGCTTCGTGCATACGCTTTAAATAAATAAATACTGATGATCTAGTCTCTCACCCGCGGCCTTAAGGATGTCATTGGTCATATTCGGGTTAATCGATAAGTGCTATTCTAGTGATTTACGTCGCAAGTTTAAACTGGAGCAAGAACGTACGGTGACTTTAGATTGTCTACTATTGAATACGGACAAATAAAGCAATAAAGAGTAGTAATAATAAAATGAAAATAATTAAAATAATAGTGAAAGTTTTCTATTGGGCTAATGAATGCACTTGAAAATTGTTTGTTTGAATCATTTGAACTGGAATTACTTTTACCTTCTGCCTTTACGCTTACTGCTGTTGCCTTTTTAAATAAAAATTGTCTCAGTAATATTGTGGGCTTTTTGTTTATATAATAAACACAATAATACATGGTTGCTTGGAGATATGGAATTTCTCTTCTCGTGTTAAATTCTATAGCTCACTCGTTCGCTACGCTCACTCGTAAGATACCGCGTTGAACACTCGATGAGAAAATTCCATATCTCCGAGCACCCATGTATTATTGTCTATTTATAAAGAAGATGCATAAACAGAAAGTGACTAAGTTAGGATCGTGAAATTTACATTTGCCCAAAAGTGACTGAGATGGGGTTAATAATTGGCCACAGTATAGACTATAATGGGGTAGGGGTACTGAGAGACCAGCGGCACATACCTAGCAACAATTGACCCGAGTACCCCCGTCCCCGGGTGACAGAGGTCAACTATAAGAGTGATGCAAGACTTCCATGGCGCTGTGTATGTAGACAACTGCACACTGTTGTTGTAGGAACATTTGCACTAGCCTTATCAAATTTATTTGCCTTAATGATCATGACAAAATTTAACTTCTCCAACTTTTGGTTTTGGCAAACGTGTCCATAAAGTGACTTACAGCTCTGATCCACGCAAAATTTGGCTGGCGTTAAGTAGTTAGGTTCTTCACATTCCGGGAGACAATTTCCAGTAGCCGCGTCCTTAGCAACTCTGCATACGTTACACTCATTTGGCTGTGGGTTCCCAGAGTCCTGTGTAGTGCAACCTGTTAAAAGATGTTCCAATACATTAAAATTAGCCTTAGGACTAGCCTGCGTAGCAAGCGTTTCCGTAGGGCTTCCGCCCGTTCGCTTCTCGGCGGCACGAAAATTGGGGTGAGCGCAACACTGATGAAATTTTCGCACGTTCAAAAAGCGAAGAATGCTTCAAACCTGAGGAAAGCCCTGCGGAAACGCTTGCTACGCAGGCTACCTTAGGAACAATTTAGCTGACGGTATGATTTTTGCCTATAACTGTTGTATGCGACTTGATCGCGTCATGTCTGCAACACGAATCGTCTTGTCTGAACCATGAGACGAACAGCATCTTCGTGACAGTCTCACACAACACGAAACGAAAAATTTTGCAGAATTTAAAAACCTACGACAGTCGTAGCCACAGGCAAAATCTTAGAATGTCTAAAGGTCCACAGGCAGGATCTTAGAATGTCTAAAATCTTAGAAAATCGGGTGTCGATCGGCCAAAACGCAACCGTACCGTCAAACTCGGCCCTTACAGTATACTTTCCTGTGAAACATGCAACTGTAAATTATATTATCGGTAACCTGTTACAAAATTGTGTTATTGTTTGTTTCCTGCCTTAGTTGTAGGACTTTTAGGTAAATGCACTGAAAATTATATTTAGTGATGAAGTGAACCCATTAATTATTGTTCTTCTAAGGAAATGTGCAGCGCAAGTTAAAGAACAACCATTACTTTAACCTCATGGAATTCGAACTCACGAGCCCAGATTGAGATCACTGATGCCCTATTTATTTCCACCAAGTAAACTGAAGATGAAGCCATTTTAAATAAGACACCTGAAATGCACCATGTCTGCAACGTTGGAGTAAACCTTCAAAGCAACGTACCAAAAAGTGGATCACAGTCCTCGTGACATTTCTGCGTGCACAGTCCCGAATCCAAATCCTTATGTGTGTCCCCCTTGCATTCAGCTTCGGTCATACTACGTGGTACAATATGGGCGTCTATCACATACGCTCTTTCTCTACTGTTTGCAAAAGCGTATAGTCGCACGTTCAAACGTTCAGTGGTGTCTAACAGATTCAGGTATACGTCTCCGCTCTCTGTGGTGCCCATTGTTTTGCCGTATTCTATTAGGGTAGTAGATTCTGATTCGGTAACGCAAACAAAGTATGCCTGGAGTATGGATGGGTCACCCAGTCCTCGCGCATTTGGGTCTGTAGTTGATGTCTTCAAGATGCCTCCCTTTTAAAAGATACAAAAATAAAGGGCATCCCTCAAGTGTTAGAAACTGTTTGAGAAGGCTGTTAATGATGTCTTAGCCAGCAAAAAAAAACAGTCTTTCTCGTCAGTTCGTGAGTTAATACATTTTTCTCTTTAACTTTCATGGTGAAGCGCCTTAGCGCTTTAGGGTAGGGAGCTCTAGAATTGTTTGCTTTTTTATTATTATTATTATTATTAAAAATTTTATTACACAATTGCTAACTATTAACATAATCTAATGAAAAACCTTATGTACATAATGAAAAACCTAATAAAAACCTAATGAAAAACCTAATGAAAAACCTTATGTATGTTATTATTACAAAATAATGAAACAAAGTTTATTATTACACAATCTAATGAAAAACCTTATGAACATTATTATTATCATTATTGTTATTATTATTATTATTATTATTATTATTATTATTATTATTATTATTATTATCGGATACATGAGAACGAGAAGAAGCGGCAGTACGCAAGCAGAGTTGTTGATATTGAGCAAGGAACTTTCACACCGCTGGTATTTACAACCACGGGTGGAATGGGGAAAGAATGCCGGATGTTTCATAGCCGCCTAGCCGAGCTAATCGCTATCAAGAAAGGAGAAGATTACGCCAAGACAATCTCCTGGATTCGTGCAAGAACTTCCTTTGCTCTTTTGAGATCAGCGCTAATCTGCCTTCGTGGATCACGAACAGTTAAGAGGGTCTCATGGGACTTAAAGAACTCTGACATTGAAATTGAAGCAACCGAGGGAGCCATTAGATAGGGACTTTTGATTGATTTTATTATTTATTCCGAGTTTCACGAATGAGCGCCACTAGGATATATATACTTTTAACTATTTAGAATATTTTATTACCTTTTCATAAATCATTAGTATTTTTAACCTATTGATTGATTGTAATGCAGATTATCATTACTATCAACAATAAGAAGAAGAATTAAGAAAAGAATTTTACTTCTTAAAAATTTTTTAAACTAATAATTGATTGTAATTTCTTAGCATCTTATTCTTATTAAGAAAAAAAAAATTATTATTATTATTATTACCATTATTATTATTATTATTATTATTATTATTATAATGGTGAAATATGAAGTGATAGTC
Source organism: Siderastrea radians (assembly GCA_964017195.1). Taxonomy (NCBI): domain Eukaryota; kingdom Metazoa; phylum Cnidaria; class Anthozoa; order Scleractinia; family Rhizangiidae; genus Siderastrea; species Siderastrea radians. Next base: position 63,616,293 of record OZ024889.1, on the reverse strand, counting down.
GCCATCATGGCATTACATTCAATAGAACTGCAAAAATGTCAAAACTAGTCGGTGTATTATAAAAAAAGAGCAAGCTGCGTCATAAAGCATTGTGGTGGTGTGGGTAAAGGGTTTCATTCTGCAGTGAATGAACCCACCTACTAAGCTCCGAAAACGGACTAACCTTGTAAATTGCCACTTTTAGTGGCGTGATTTCAACATAATACCAAGTCGACTTGTCCTTAGGCAGAGCTGCGAAAACTACAAAGATTGCACCTTCAGAAGCTGCAGTAAAATGGAGGCACTTTCCTCCACCGTCAGTGGGATCAAAGCGTAGTGCGTTAGACCAGCGTATGTCACACGGCGGATTCTCCATTGTTTCTCTCTTAGCGGCAGCTAAGGCCATGGAAACCACTTGACTCTCTTCAACGACGCTCGCCAGACGCTGCCACACGAAAGTGTCATGAAGTTCCGGAAAAAACCTTTTGGAGGCTTCGAAGTCAGGAGGTAATAATTCCAATCCTCCTGTTTTCGGATTGTACGTCAGTACCAGGCCAAGAATGGAAATCTTGTGTCTTCTCGGGTCTCCGCTGTTTCCATTGTTAAAGCCGTTGTAGAAATGAAAATTGCCATCATCTTCTGCAGTCAGCCATTTTCCTTCAGTGTATTTCAACAGGCGGCTCATGTTTCGAGGAATGCGGTAATCGTCGTTGCCAACGAGGTCTTTCTTCATGTCAAAAACGACACGAAATTGGCCTCTTCCAGCAGCGATTTTTTGCCAGTTTGGTATTGCAGTCACCGATCTTTTCAGAAGGTCGTTGGGATTGAAATCTTTTGCCGGTTGTGGGGTTTGGGCGCATTGCGGTAGATTAAAATCGGCAATAGCAACTGGACCCTAGAAATTGAGACAAAAAGTAGTACGTAGTATAATAAATGCGCTCTCAGTGAATTATTTCATTCTTTGAGCTTTATGTCAAGTTCTTCAGTGGCAAGTGTGCAAAACATATGTGCAGTATTTTAAGGTAAACTTACCATAATTGTCCAAGTTACTGCTGGAGAACCCTTCGTCACTTAGTTGATTTGAAAAATGCAATTTGCCCCCCCCCCGGGGGGGGGGGCGGTACTCTGGATTTCAAGTGACGGACAGGTGCGAATGAGGACAGAAATTGAAACCCCCCAACCTTCCTTGGGCTTGAAGCGAAACCCCCCAAATCCCCTGGGCTTATAATTGAAACGAAACCTCCAAAAATTCCCCTGGACCAAAATAAAACCCCAAAAATTCCATACTAAATTTTTGGAGCCTCACAAGTACCCAGAAGGGATTAAACTACAATAACAAAGAACAGCAGTACTTTTGAAATGGTCGTGTTTGTTTGTTTCTTTATCATACTGTCGCAATAAACTTTCCCAGTTCTAGCAGTCATTCTTACGAACTACCGGTAAGAATGCTTGCCAAAATTTTCTTACCCAAAAAAATCCCGAAATTGTGAATTTCAAGCCCAAAAAGAACCTTCGCACCTCCCGTCACTTGAAATCCGGAGTACCCCATCCCCTCCCCAAGGAATTTGGGACGAAAAAAAGGAAGGGGATCCTAACACCAACAACCCTGCCCTTTCTAAATGTCTTTGCTTGATGAATAATTGCTCAAGAAACGGAAACATTGTCCACTTTTTCGGGCATTTTTTTTCAGCTTCTCGGAGTACATCCAAGTTGTTCAGAGAGCTGTTCAGATAGAGTAACACTATCGATGCACTTACCTCCTCCAAGTAAACCTCAATGGCTCTCTTTAGACTTATTCTTCGTCTCTTGATGGCCTCCTCTAATCCTTTTCTGCTGTCAAACGTACAGTAATGTTTATCCATCGTGCCGTTAACACCAACAGTCTCAAAGTAGGTCACTTCTTCTCCATTCGCGTTAGTCTCGGTAGTCAGACTGGCAGCGTTGCCTTCACATCCCCAGTTAACCGGTTCTTCTGGAAAAAGGTCATGCATTCGAAAGTTTAGCAGATCCGTTATCAAGCCAATTTGGAAGTGGAAAGGTTTGGGGTACTGCGGGATGGACATCAGCCAGTCTTTAAACTCGCTTTTGAAAGTAGGTGAGTAGGCATCGGATAGGATTGATGCAATTTTCTGGCTTCCCCCAAGCGCGATTACTGTGGTAGATGTAGTTTTGGATTGACTCCTTTGAGATGTTCCTCCCTCAGAGCTTGCTTGAGCGCCCGCACTGGCGAACAAGCCTTTGTATTCGACCTCCATTTCTTTGGAGAATTCCTTCTTGCTTTGCACGTCAGAACCATCCATGAATTTGCGAATTTGTAACTGACCGCCAAACTTGGAAGATTTGATGTAATGTGTTCCCCATCTTTGGATAAAATCCTCTGAAACAAAATAAACAAACAATGAATCTTTTTTCATTCATGTGCAATCACTTGGGGTATAGTTTTCTTCCGGAACAGAGCGGTTTTCGAATAGAATGTCGAAAGCAATTCGTTTTTTGTTGGTTTTATTTTACTCACGCTCAATGCGGACAGGGTAATCAACTTGTCCCATTTTCCCAGCCTGTTTGAAGTAAAACCAAACCCAAGTATGTCTTTTTCGCTCTCGCCGTCTTAAACATGCACCTTGGAGCTGCTACATACCCTGGCTCCACTGGTTTCGTTGCATAACTTAGCTCCACAATGTGCGACCGTTAATAAGAAGGAGTTTCTTTGGGGTTCGTATTGAAATTTTCAGCATTCCTGTTTACTGTATTCACAGCTTACCGTTCAAATACATGCATGCTAAACGTATCCTACAAACTTGTAATCAAAAGCGCGTCAGAAAATCAGCTACTTATAGAATAAAAAGGTTTCGAGACCATTTGAAGACCAATACGGGAAGTTCTAACCGCCAACCCCTCCCCCCATCAAGGCCTTCTTCTAAGAAAAAAGGAAAGGCTGGGGTCTGTCCTGAATGTTTACCGGCTTTTGTAGCTCGCATGTTTATTCTGTTTATTTTTTCAGTTATACTGGAGAGACACGAAAGTAGCAGCAATTCTCCACACCACCTGTAGCGAGTGGAGAGTTTCGAAATGTACAATAACATTCAGAAACAAGGGGAAGAAAAAAAAAAGAACCATAAATTGGAATTGACTTCTGAGGTCACTTACGGTATTTAAGTGGCGCCCCAGCGGCAAAGTAAGACAAAGGCAAATCCATGAATTCTCTAAGAAATGACAAGCTGAGGGATTCTGGTTTGACTTCGTCTAAAAATATTTCATATCTGGAAAGAAAGAAATATGTTAACACTGAGCAATCTTTAAATTGTAATTGTTATCTCTAAAAGGAGCGTAGTGACCTTAGTCGCGGTAGTTGTAACGATCTTCGGCAGAGTTGCAATTGCTACCATCACTGTGTGCTATGCTTCTACAAGACCACTTCGATCGCCGAGCACTTGTTTTAGAGATTGCAGCTATCGATGGTCTGATCATATAGAAACCGGGCTAAGATATACACCCAAGAAAAGAAATGGGACCACACTTTCTATCAGGGCAAGGAAAATATTTCATCTTTTGGTAGTGAAGATGCTGGATGTTAGCTGACCTGTTAATGTCAACGCTAAGTAAAGCCATGTACTGTTGTCTGGATCCAGCTTTTGACTCTCCCCAGGCTCCTTTTACTCCGCCATAAAAGCCAAAAAAAGATCCGGACACTCCAGCCTGTTCTTGCAAATACTGTTGAAACTCTGAGCGCCCCTCAAACGTTAGCATTTCAGCTTTGGTGTCGTAAATGCCGTGCACGTTCATTGTATCCGGAACATCAAAGTCGTCATACCTGCAGGAATGTGATTTCCTGTTACTACCTTGAATAATAGAAGCATCACTGGGACAAAAACCTGACTGCGCCGAACCCGATGTCTGAAAGCATGGTAAGGACTATCGCTTGAAATAAAACTTGGTCTCTCTGAGACCCTCGTTATTTGGGAGTGCCTCTTAAATCTTTTACCTCCCTTAAAAGTGTCAATTCTTTTTGATAAGAAGTCCCTCTTCTGACATGTAATAATTAGTTACTCTTTACGATGGCCACTTTAGATTTAAAAACCGAAGAGGTATCAGCCCCGAATTTAAATCCTCGATTAGTTTAGATAGAACGATCACCGCTGACACTTTATCCGGAAGTCCTTCTCCGGTTCTGGGACTGAAGTGAACTAGTATATCGTGTGGTCCGTACTTTTGTGGCGCGCGTAAATGACGTGTTTCAAACGTACTTAAGGACTGAAAAGGATAAGGGTAAGGGGATGAAATAGATTGTGAAGTTTTCATTCACTAACGGATTATTGCATACGTATTCCATCCTTGACAATTTAAACAACGCTTCAGGTAATGAGGTTACGCAGATTCTCGAAATCTATACTTCTGTTAACTCCAGGATAATAGAAACCGCCAAATGTTGAAAGACAGTGGACATGAAAACCAAACGCGTCAAGGCTGGGGAGGGGTGGGGTTTGTCGATTTCTCTCCATTCCCTTCCCAAATTAACGCAAAAATAAGAAGACAAAAACTGATTGATGCTCAACGGGCTCAATTTCGATAGGAATACATTTAAAGGGAAACAATTATTCTACAGAAAAGTAAAAATCTTACGTTGATTTTCCAGCACAGCTTCGTTGGACGATGCTCATTTTTCTTGATTCAGGGCTGTATTCACCACGTCCATCAAAACCTACTCCCATGAAGGCCGCGCCGTCAATCATGTTCTGTCAGTAAATATAAATTGGCGATTGCATCAATATATTGATCTAAAATAGCGCGCTTCCTCTTCTGTCAGTAATTTTAACCCTCGCTTAGTTTAGGGCTTCATAGCTCAGTTGGTAGAGCAATGCACCAAGTATTCAAAATTGCGAAGATCATTCCATTTATTTAGATCTGAAAAATCGACAAGCGATAAAACCCTTTAACTGTATAATTTGTCTTAACGTAGATTAGGAATAGTAATTCGTATAGTCTCCTATTTATCAGGATTCATTCCTACTCCATACCAAACAAGCGTCCATTTTCCACTTCGCCACGTAACACGGATCACCTTCCTTGTACCCAGTTCCATAGCAGCCATTTATCAGCACGCTCCCTAGGCCCGCTGGGTAGGTGAAAGCTGACGGTTCGCTCTCAGGAGGGGAACCTTCATCATCAGAAATGGATGTGTCCAAGTGATAACCAGCTGGTACAAACATGTTTTCTGACTGCCATCCTTTGTCTGGCACAATATCCAGTTTGATCTGCGTGAGAGGAGTCAGATAGAACGCGAAAGTTCGAAAGTGCAAAAAAATTGTTCAGTTGCCTTCAAAAAAAGTTATTATAAAAGAAACAGCGCAACCCAAAATTGCAGCTGAATAACCTTAATTTAAATTGTGACAATTCAATATTTTATCCAGACTCTAACAGGTCTGGCATTTCTTGTATCTAAGTTTTATTGCATTAAGTGATCACCTAGCCTCCCACGCATGCGCAGTCGTTTTTAGGGAGTCGTATTACCTTGAGGAGGGTAATACGACTCCCTAAAAACGACTGCGCATGCGTGGGAGGCTAGTGATCACCAGGCAGGATCGAGCATTGGCAAGTATGAGCTGTCATATTATACAGTTAAGGCTGGTTCGTTTTGAAAGGAAACCTCCACTGTTATAACAAATTGACGTTAATTTTTGGAAATAAAGGTTAAATTCGAATTCTTTTTTTTAACAAGTGGAAAGAAAGTTATAGTGCGCAAAAAAATGGATGTGAATATCACGTCCTATCTTCGCTTTTTAATTTTCTGAGCGCCGTCATTTTGAATTTTTATACGTCAAATGGTTGCCCAATTGTTTCAAACAGACTGACAGTTGCTTCTTAACAATAGCTGCAACCGTTTGTCATCATACAAATTCAAATAGCGGCGCGCGGGAAATTTAAAAGCGAAAATAGGCGATATTCGTTTCCAATTTTTTGCACACGAAAAATTTCTTTCCACTTGCTAAAAAAGTGGAGGCTTCTTCCACTTCCACGTCAAACTTTGGTTGACTTCATACAGTATATCTGATTGTGGTTCTAACTTTTAAGCTTGTGGATGAACAATAAGAGTTTGTGAGCCTTCAGCAGTGTGCTCCAGTGTTGCTGTCTGTTATGCTGTACAAGGTAATTCTCTTGACACTGTCAGTGTACCACAGATAAAAGTGTAAAGTGTGACTATTTTGTATGTATTGAGCAGACCATTTAAGTGGTACAAAACCAAAATTTGCAATGATTTTTTTCAGAAAGAACTTGGGTGGCCGGTCTAGGGAGTGAATGTGTAAACACATTCACTACATTTTTGTCACCCACAGCGCTCACGTTTTTAAATTTGACTTGGTTTTCCTACATGTTTTGCTGAATATTGTTGCGACTTAGACTTCCTTTCTTTTCTTCTGAAATTTAGCCTTGAAACCTTTTTCCTTTAAGGTGGTCCGTTGCTATGGAAAAGTCACATACTGCTGATTAGATTTCTTAAATTTCACTGTTTTAATGCTTGAAATCGAGTGAGATTACTTCAAGACATCATTTCCCAGTGTTTAAAGGTTACAATTTTGCCATTTTAAAAAAGTGACTTTTGCAACCAAACATCGCCTTTTTGAGTATAAGACCACCTTAAATCTTTTTTAATGCTGTGGTTACCTCTTTCTTTAGAAATTTTTCTGCTTTTTCTTGCGCCTCGTCGATAATAGCTAGCTGTTTGTCCACCATTTTGCCCATAACTTCAATTCCTTTCTCGACCACAGCCCCCTGTATGTCTGCTGCGGCCGCAGCGGCCATGGGCGAGTTAAGCCTCACAGGAACAGGTCGTTTGGAGCCTGGGTCTGAAGACTGGGTATCGTTTGCCTTAAAACTTTTCAATATCATGTTGCGCTGTCTTTGCCTTTCTGTTGAAAATAACAATCCGGAAAGGCCAGCTTAACTCAAGTTCTGAAGACACGGGTGTTAAAGAGAATAATAAGAGAAAGAATCACGTTAACTGGCACATAAAAGCGGATGGAAAAGCTTGAAAAGATTAAAATCATGGTTCTCGTTTTTGTTAAACTAATAATAAAATAAATTATATCAGAATCATACTACATCAGAACTATTTCACACAATTCCTAAAGGATATAACCTCAGAAATGCTGACTTCAACGTCCCTCGTTTTAGAACAACACATTACGGTAAACACTCACTGCGTTTTTCCGGACCCCTCCTATGGGGAAAGTTAAGCCCTGCCGACCGTGAGAGATCGAGCCTGAATAGTTTCAAACAAAGTATCAACAAGAAAGACTTAACAATTCTTATAGAAGAGTGTAAGAATTGTGACATTTGCTCTTAAATTTTTCAATCGGCGTTTTGTCAGTTGTAAAGTACCTACCAATTATATGGAATGGTGTTTCGGTTTCCTGTTTTATTGAATCTTGCTTTTTTATCTATCTATATATGTAAATATTCATTTTTTCCCCTTTTGTTTAATTTTAGTGTACTTTATTAGTGTCCCCAATTAGTTTGTTAAAAGCTAAATACCCTGACACTTAAATAGAGTCTATTACTGACTACTACTACTACTACTACCACTATTTAACAAACGGCAATTTGCAGTGGCATATCCACAGAGTGGATTTCCATCCACTATTTCCAGATCGAATTCTAAGTTAGAAATTTTGGATTTTGTGGAAGAAGGAAATCGGAGTAGTCCCGAAGAAAAACTATTGGAGCAAGGACAAGCCAGCAAGAACGATTTTGGCCCATACTTGACACCGATTTCGGGATTCGAATTCGAGCCCAGGCCACATTGGTGGGAGGCGCGTTTCACCACTGCATTTCCCCTCTGTCTGCTTAGTCGACTTTAAACAGTTCCGTTACACAATCTGGCTGGTGCTTCCAATGGTCCTACCAGTAAGAAGGGTGCAGACACTCACCAAATCAAACATGAAACCAATAATTGAAACAAATCAAGTTAAACAACGTCTAATTCACTAACCTCTAAGGGGCTTCTGATTCAGTTGCTTGCTAACAGTGGCGGATTTCTTTACACCTGCAGAATGCTGTGCAATGTTTGAGACGCCCGGCGTGCTTAAAACCGGATTAACAGCACCTTGTTTGAGTTGTTTCGGAACGACGTTCAAAACTGCATTTGTGGCCCTTCGCTGGTTTCCCTGAACATATCCTGCACTACTAGCTACAGGGTTTGCCTGAGGAGTCCTTCGCGCCAACTCTTGGTAATAAGCGGGAGAATATGGCGAGCGAGCAACATTCTGGGCATGCACTTGAGGCGGGGAGTAAATCCAGTTCTTCTTGGATGGTGCTTCATGTTTGAATCTTTTTGAAGCAGCTGTGGTCTTTAGAGCTCGAGATCTGTGTCTGCCGAACACAGAAGCTAAAACAGAAAAGTAAACAGATGGTGACCAAGTGGGCGCTACAATTATGTGGTAAACATTCCGTATTTTCTTCCTTTACAATTTTCCTTTCCAATTTTAGTTTTAAGCCTAGATATCCCTCATCTCTAAAATACTAAAAAATTCCTAGCTTCTACGAACCAGAGCAAGACTAATCAAAGCAAAAAGCTTCTACTAATTGCTTTAAAGCTTCAATAAACTATCTATTTATCTATGTATGTAATCCCTGTTGTTGCTTTTTAATCAAAGCCCCGTGCTCCCTTATTCCTTATCCGTTTACCCTGAGGAACGTTTTTCAGTTGAGTCTCGAAAAACCAAATTAAAACCAAAGTAACTACCCCGACCAATCACGTGCACGAAAGATGCAAACAACACAATGAACCAATCAGAACTCGAGGCAAAGCGCTGGAAAACTTGTGCGTGCAAGTAGCAATTGGTTTTGAGTTTTACTTCTGATTGGCTGAGAAAACCGCGCAAGTTTTTCAACCAATCAGAGAGTGCAGTGAAGCAAAGCCAAAGGAAACGCAAATTACTATCGACCCTCAGTTGAAAACCGCTCTTATAATGTTAATAGTTAATTACTCTTAATTCGCGTTTTGCTTTGGTTTTGCCTTACTTCGCTCTGTGTTAAAAAATCTTGCGCCACTTTCTCGACCAATTAGAAGTAAGACTCAAACCAGTCACGACTTGCTCGCACGCGTTTTCCCGCGCTTGGCGCGGTTACGTACATGTAATTGCTTCGAGTTCTGATTGAAGCGCTCGATCCCTAAAATAATTCGTGATGGCGCGGTGGACTTAACGGATCAGACGATTGTGTAAGGGTTTGTTAATGCTGGTCTCTGATCTTTCACCTTGTTGTTTTCTTTAAGGACAAGAAATTTTACTCCATATTCTCGTTCTCAACGAACAGTTAAGGACGGAATTTCTCCTAGAGGGGGGGGGAGGGGTATTGGTAACTGATATTCCTTATCGCTTCATGTCAATAGAAACAGGAGTTAAACTCCGCCAGCTGGGCTGCTTATTATTTTACAAGCTAACACTGAGACAACGAGAGAGGAAATACTTTCCTCTCGCTAGACTAAATATTCAATACTTTACTCCTCTCTAGAGTTTAAACAGCAACTTACCTGTACTTGAGAGTATAAAAATGATTAAAACGATGTACTTCATTGGTGCTTATGATCCAATAAGCAAATCAGCCACGATTTCGTTATTCTTCAGTGACGTGACGAATATCAGTGTAAAATAAGAAAAAAATTAACGAGTTTAAATTAGACTGCGAGCAGTCTCTCTTTCACTCTAAAATCCGTGCCGGACGAGTGATATTCGAGAGGCGAGCGGCGAAGCCGCGCGCTCGCGGTCTCGCCACTCCTCCGGCACGGATTTTAGAGCAAAAGAGACTGCTTGCAGTCTAAGTTTAAAAAGAATAAAATTGGTGGGAAAATAATGATAAACAAAGCAATTAAACTGAAAAAAAAAATTAAAATCATACATAGCTGGCTTGTAAAGGCTTTAAATTTTTTGGCAGTGAACACTGCCAAATGTAATAACAAGACGAGATTAGTTTGTTTAATCGATTCTGTTAACGTTTATAATCTGTGGGCCTGGGAATCGGATTCATGGAAGTTTTCTTTCCATGACTTGCTATACTGCTAAAGCAAGTCATTTTTTCAAAATATTAGAAGCAGACGTTGTTATTAAAAAAAAAGTTAAACGTCGCCCTTGCCTATTTCCCTTTCGTAAACGGTCGTTCCCATTTTTGACGGTTGCTGCCATCATTGGTAACCAAGCCTTTAGTCATGGTAGAAGTAATATATGCTCTGGATTAATGTACAATAAGGCAACAAATACATTTTTGAAAAGTCTTAGAAAGAACAAAGTTTAAGCCCAAGTTGAATTTACGTTTAAAGTTCGGGAAAAGGCTAGGGTCACCTATTATAGATGTATCAGTTATGAAAGTCAGTTAATTATAATATATACTTTAATTTTTCGGAAATCTGGCGGATTGGCGTGCTAGTGTAGTGGTAAGGGAGAGAGATTAGCATACGAAAGGTTCGAATCTGGGTTGTGAATATCTTTCTTTTTAGTAGAAAAACTTCCAATAATAGTTCAAAAATTTTCTAAGTGTCTTAAAAATGGTAACGACCGCTTACAACAGGGAAAATTGTGTCGCCCTTACCATGAGAAGTTAATCCTTTGACTGCGACGGTAGGGAATACCAGTGAAAAAGGACCTTGAAAAAACGCTCTAGTTGAAGATTATAAATTTTTTAGTTTGTCGATAAAGTAAACATATAAAGGTTGAAAGATTCAACCAATAATTTTGCTGATGAACTTCTTGCCCATGACAAAAATCAGTCTTTCCAGTGAATGTAATAATTTATTGATTTCTTTTAGTATCTAGATTTGCCTTTCTTGGCAGGATTGGTCTGATATTAGAAAAGCATGATATCTCTTCTTTATTTTCCTTTCTCTGTGTTCTCGTTATTACTCAATGTTTTTGTAGTTTTTTTAAGTTGTTTTTTTGTTTGACTGAAGAATTGCATCATATTTTTAATACTTTTTCTCTTTAATTTGTTTCCCGCTGTGATTCATCTGGTGATTTTGACACTTTAACCTTTTTATACGAAATACTGAATTCCATTTCTTCGCAAAAATCACCAGAGAAAGTAACAGTTCATCAAAAGTTGCATTGTAAAGGAGGTTTTAGTAAGAAAATAGCTAGTATTGTCACTGGCTGTCGTTTATTATATGCTCTACCCTTCAGGCGCTATTCTGTAGCAGCAGTGCTCTCCGTCCGTCGCACAAATGGCAGGCAATTTACTTGCCTCATTGCGTTTCTGCCCTGTAGCGAGTATAATAGCAGTACTTGACTCTCTAACCTTTTTTCACGAAATAATGGCTTTGAAGTTTTGGCTCTAAACCTTGGAAAGAGTCCCGCTAATATTAAATTTAAATTAATTTTTCGAAATAATACCAATTGTTATAGAAAGAAGTTATCGTATCACATCATAATTTACGGAGAAGCTTACCTCCTCCTGCAAGACGGCCTTTTTTACCGTGACAAATAGATTAAAACAAAAGGTGTTTTTTTGATGCAAACAATTGGAAACCGCTATATCCAATGTCGGTATTAGTATACAAATTAGAAATGATGGTGTGCCTTGCCCAAAATTACTCATCGGTTCACACCACGAACGACGGAGGGACTGGGCAACACTGAACTTGGGGCTTAGTCTCAGTCTCCCCACATACATAGTTTCCAAGATGGAGGACGTTTGTGACGAACTTGACCAGCTAACTCTTGAATTTTTCGACAACCTTGAGCTCCTTCGCGAGAAAAGAGAATGTCTGAATGCTTTACTTAGAGATGGACATCTAAACTTGTCAAAGGCTCGATATTCAATGGGAAATAAGTCGGTGGGCGCTTTACAGTACAGTGACAAAATGGACTGTGCTTTGTATCATGTAGAAAATCTTTCTTCAAACGAACCTGAAAATACTTGTGCGACATTTAAACTGCAAAAAACCTTACCTGGGACAGTCAAGGAAGCATCGAAGACCGGGGCTAATGAAACCGTTGAGGGAAAAAACATTCTTAGAAGACGAAAACCTCAAAAGTCAGGCAGTCTTAGGGATGAAAGCGATGAAATTACAGGAGTTGAGGAATTGAGTCTCTCCAAAGAGGAAAAATTACCGATGGATGGTTCTAGTAATGGTTATGTACAGGATCCACTGAAATGGTTTGGAATTTTGGTTCCTGGATGCTTAAGAATGGGGCAAAAGGACTTTCAGAGCGCCATTGAACTGAGCTGTGAGTTGGCTAACCTCGAAACCAAGCTGAGAGAGATAATCGACAAGTTCAAGGCTTTGAAAACTCGTAAGAGAGAACTAATTTTAGAGGAAAACAAAAGCTCTCCAGAGAACGAATCTTAATAGTTTTAATACTAGAGTTAAGACAGGATACTTCTTGTAATATTTATCTAGTATTTACCATTTATTGTTTGAGGCGAAATTCGTCTTGAAATATTCATGAGTTTTCAGGTACCAAACACAAGAAGGAAAATTGAGAAGTAGATTGTTGACTTCAGGGTACGTGAAGATCCAGACAAAGATCAGAACTATAGTTATGTAGATGTAAATGTCCTGTCAGTCACATAAACAAAGGACAAATGCAGAGAAAATAAAATATTAAGAAGAAGTAAATACAAAGAACTGTCTATGCAGGAAGGGGACACAGGGTGGGGGGGGGGGGGGGGTTGAAACTTCTGCCTCCTGTAATTGCTGTACCCATCCCATTTTTATTGGCCTCTTTGCCCTTTTATTTTGATAAAATTGCAGAATATTGTGTAACAAGGTGTCCTGCATTCCCTAACCATTCATTGTGTGTCAGTCATGAGTCGTGAATATTATCGTTGCTGTTTTGACCAACTAGTGGTTGGCCTGGCATATTTTCAATTAATTTTTAAAGTTAATGGTTTGAGCCAGTCTCTGCTGTCATGTTGTTTTGTATGACAAGAAACTGTGCTCTACATCCTAGATGTCCTTTGAAATGGCTCAAAAATTGGTCCACTTCATGGACTTTTGGTTTAGTTGTTCTATGGTTTAAAAAAAATGATCATTGACGATGTTTTGTTGTACACAAGAGGATACGTTCAGGAATATAAGATAAGTGACAAGGGAGATTCCAAGATACTGATCATCAACTTTGGAATATAGTATTGTTATTTGATTGAGGGGGTTTGGGATTTTCGTGCCTACTGTACATTTATAAAATTAATGGGCTACACAATACCCTTGGGCTATTCCCCTCATTCCAAGATGGGGCCTCACTTTTGCTTAAAGCAACACAAATTTAAACAAGGAGAGTGGATAAGGTTCTCTAGAGAGGAATTGAGGGGTGGAGTCCTTTCTCCTAAATACTTCATCTTCACCCCCCCCCCCCCCTACTTACCCCTTCCTTAAAGTGGTTGACAAGTAACATGGTTTATCTAAGCTGCTGGCAATGTCAAGGACAATTTTATTCATAGGTTTGGGAAATAGGCAGCCTACATGAATGTTTAGGTTGTTTTTCATAATTTATGCTCAAATTTGCCAAGCATTTCTTTGTATGTGGCCTACATTTCATTGGGAAAAAAGCCAACAAACTTAAAATTTCTCCACAATTATTTTGTCCACTTTTGCCATCATCTCAGAGGAAAATTCCATGAAATATGCTCCATGAAACCAAATTGCATTTAAAATATACCAGGTGTCCATGGTCAAACAAGTACAAGACAATGACAAGTTTAATTCCCATAACACAACAGCCAGTTGTAGTAATGTTTATTGTTCAAAGAGAACTTGAACTTTAAAAACATGTTTACAGTGCACAAGAGGCATTTCTTAATTTTTTACATGGGAATAAAAGGTGAGGATAGAAATAAACCTTACTCATCTATTTTCTGTTATTGAAAGATCAGGAACTAAGTGACAGGAGAGTCAAGAATGAAGAAAACAGCCACTTTTCAATAGCCAATGTGATGACAAAAATGACTCCAATCTACTCCCTTAAGAGTTTTAGCACAACCCAACCACCGACTCTTATGCAAATTGATTGGTTGCCCAAAGACAGCCTTCTATCTAACCCTTTAAGCCCTAAGCCCCGATGAAAAAGAAATTTCTCTTTACATGATCACCACTGAATATTCAAGTGACAAAAATAAAGGAAGTGATCACTAAGGATAGGATGTCTTGATATTTAGACAAATTCTCCTAACTAGTTTCATAAGAAATGTATGGAGATCAGTAATGAGAATATGCATTTTTATATCAGGGCTTAAAGGGTTAATAAAAGTACAGTAACCTGGGAGCACATGCATGGAGTTTCTGTGCTGAACAGCTCAGTCAATAGGTTAAGCTAATAAACTACCTGACGGTTAGAACAAATTAATGACCAAAACAGTAAGACTTCTAACACAGCAGCCAATAACATACCCTCCTCAAGCTTGAGGAGGGTTATCCTCAAACATGTAGTATAACTGCTAAATAGCCTTGGGTACCAGAAGATTTTTTGGCTCATTATTATACTTTGCCAAAACAATCTTAAGAAATATTGTCTGGTGCCCAAGGTAACCTTTCCTTCTCTTACAAGTTTTCTATGGTTAATTTCTAAATCTTTCCCTATTGACACCTACAACTCTGCTTAAGCCTGGTTCACAATGGCAATAATTATAATGGTGAACATTACACCAGTGGTCACGCAAATGCATTTAAAAACCTAACAAGCAAGTCAATGCTATGTTACAGAGTGAACAAGGCAACAAACTGACAGAGCATAACCACATAAAGCTAAAACTGAAAAGCTAAAACTTTGCATCATTATGTCTGTGATATGTACGTCACTTTGTCACTAGTGGGAACCAAGCTTTATTTTGAAGACTGAATATGTTGTCAATAGTGAATAAGGTTTATTATCAAGTCTTATAAATGTTTGATAACTTAAACGGTCCAGTCTATTTCTTAGCAGCAGCTTGTTTTGCTTCTTCTGCCTTCACTTGCTCATGTTCTTTGATCAGTCCTTCCACTTCCTGTGCTCCTAGAATCTTGATCCTTGTTTTGCCATTGTCTCGAGTTAGGGTGGAAAATTCAACTAAAAATAAACAGCAAATCATAAATAAATCGTATAATAAATGGATTTTAAAGCCACTGTGGCATATTTCAGTTTTCAGGTTTCAGGTATTCATCCACTGTAAATTAAAACCACATTAAATTGGAATTTGGAAGAGGGGGAACACTAGAGAATTCCAAATGTGCTTGGAGCAATAATGAGAACAAACAGAAATTTACACCCATACATGTACACAGTGTGTGTGGCTTATATTTTAGACACTGGTATTGTACCCAGACCACAAAGAGAAGAAAGTAGTAAACAAAAAACGTTGGAAATGCTGCCAAGCACTTGACTAAAAGGTACTGTGAAGTTTTGCCCAGGATTTCACATGGTTGTAGTTAACCTATTGGATGGGGTGGTAGCCTGGCCTTCCCAGCACTTTTTGGGTCCTCCAACTGATTCCCAGTACCCAATAATACTGTATATAGATTTAGCCAAGCCTAAAGGTGGAGCCCCTCTTTTATTGCTGGAACTTATTTTTTTTTTAAAGTAGTTACCAATAAAAAAAGAAAAAAAAGTAAGGAGAAGAATGAAAAAAAATTGTCCTCCCCCATGGATTCGAACTGCAGCTGCCCGAATGATAGGGGATTGCTCTAACCATTCGACCAACCTGACACTATGTCAGAAATTGTGTTCATTATCATACTTAAACGGCTGTTTATTGATCGCAGTTCCGTCGACTAAACAGGCAGTTGTTTTTCTGGGAAAATGTGTTCGGATCGCCGCAAAAATCATGGTTGTGGACAGAAAAAAAACAGAGGGCACTAGCTCTGCTACAACTGGGGTCAGGACCGCTGCGAATTACTGCATACTCAAGCATTGTGCCGACTGAGTTCACAGCATGAAACCGACAATAAAGATGAAGTCTTAGTAACTTGAGCTTTTTGCTTTGCCCCAAAAAGACAACTGAGTATTTTGTTGAACTCTTTCTTTCCAATTATAGATATTTGATGTCTTTTTCTCAAGTTCTAAACTTCACTTCTGTTGAACTGAATCGTTTTGTAAGCAAGCTGAGCTTTTAAAAAACCTCTTTTGCAAAAGCAAGGGTGGTCATGCGATTTCCCGCCCCGTTGGGTTGTCTTGGAACTCCCCTCCCCCTCCCCCAGAGTCTGTACGGGCGGGCATCAGGCCATACGCTGATGTCACACCAAAATTTCTCGGATCAATAGGTGCAGGCTCCACACGCGTGGGCTCCACTAATAATTATTTTCACTATACAAATGATTTGAGAGAGAGCATGTGGAGTTGGATGTGGAGACCAACTAACAACTTTCCAATCAATAGTTGGCATGTTAACCTTACAAACCTCCAAGCACATACAAGTCATGTCCTTCGGTTGATAAGAATTTCCCTTGATGGGATTCAAACAGAAAAAATTAAACAGAAGTAGAATTTCTAAATGAATGAATGAAAACATACTGGTACAGTGTTATCTTTTTCTATTTTACCAACCTTTATCAGGTGTTAGTTTTGTGATGTCCAAAGTCTTATCAAGTACTTTAACTGCAAGCTTCAGCGCATCGTTTAGTGTCATTTCTTCATCCTTGTATTCCTGCTTCAGCATAGAAACAGCAGCCTAGCAAACAAGAAAAGATTACTATTAATAAGGATGTGTGAAAGTACATGTAGATCCCCCTGTAATGGTATTGATACATGATAAAGTTTTATGTTAACCAATAAATCACAAATACAGTGAGAAGAGGGGAGGGGAGGAGAACAGGGCAATCTGCGAAAAAAAGGGCAGGAAGTCAGGTGGGATTCTGAAGGTGGTGACAGGCATTTTCTGGGGGTGCGTGAGTGCCAGAATCTTGGGTAACGTGTAGCCACCATGTTTAATTTGCAAAACCTTAGGGAGCTGGAGAATTTCAGCCCAATGCTCACCCGCTCGGTGGCATTTTCTACTCTCCCCAGTCTTCCTCTGCTTTCCAAACGCAAGATGTCGACTACACATTTCGCAAATACTGCGGGTTTTCATGGCCAAAAAATAAACCTGCACTACTGGCTACCACAGGTATGGCAGCACCAACTTACCACACTGTTATTTCCTATGCAAGTTGCCTTCCAGCCACTGTAATTTCCACTGGGGTCACTCTGGTATAATTGAAAACCATAGTGTTTATCCCAGCCCATGTACAGAATAGACACACCAAATGGCCTCAGACCTGCAAATGATTACAACTTAACTGAATTAAACAGACAGACAGACAGCCTTTATTTTAGCAGGATTAAAATTAAAAGCTTTGCAGCTTGTGGGGACATGTAAAATGATAAAAACTAATAAAAACTAAAATGAAACTTTATACACAGTAAAGTCGGTTCATCTAAAATTCTTTGTTAAAAAGCTCAAAACTAAGAACTAATTTCTTAAGGCAGTTCATTAAACTATACATACACACCCTCGCACCCTTGATCCTATTTTAAAATCCCCTATATATACTGTTAATTTTAAAAAATTGGACTTTTTTGTCATAACATGATAGTGGAGCTCCTGCAAGCAGACCACCTTAGTTTCTAAGAAATGGGCCTCTTGTCATGGAGTGTGCCCAGTTTGTCACCTCAGGCTTCACGTACAATGTCCTTGAAGTATTTGTAAGCAGTTATGTGAATCCACTTTGACAGGACTTGGTTCATACCCAGCTCAGGGATATTATTTTCATTTGACTTTATTATTATTGTTTCTCTTTTTTTTCTTTTTTTTGTGAACACACCACCTTTATATCTTGAGAAATATTATCCTCAACAAGCCCTTCAATTATATTTTGAAGGATTGATGGTGTAATTACCTCCAAATTGTGTATAAGCCTGTTTTACATCACACAGAGAACTAACAAGTTGTTCACAAGGAATTGCTTCTTGGAACTGTAATAAATATCTGCAAAGAAAAAAATGAGAATTCCAATCAGATAGTGACTGAAAAAAAGGAAAACGAGCCTATTTCCTAAAATGCAAGACATAAAACAGCCTATACAGCTACACTGTACAGTAATGGAATGAAACATTCTGTATGGTGTATAATACCTTTGAGCAATAAGCCTAAGTTGATTTGTCAGTACATTAGCATCAGAAGTTATACCAGCCACGCTACAAGCCAAGTCACTGAAATAACATAAAAAAGACAACAATAAAAACAAGATTCAAGTCATTTACTGTACTATTATGACATCAACAAGGAAGCAAATCACACTGACTGATGACCCTACAGGTGAAACAAATTATAGTTAATACTATATTCACCTCTGATATTTCTTTTTTAATTCCTTATGCACCAATGCTGCAAATGATTCTCACATAAAATTAATGTCAAGTGATCAGTGTAAGGTATGTATCATTATTTGAAAGACTTAACCTCTTTCATTCTTAACTCACAACAAACAAGCTGATGCTCTGGACACCAAAGAATGGACAGCACACACGGTTAAGGTTAGTGAAAGAACCTGGCTGGTACTCTCTGTTACATGTACCAGCTGTAGAAGTGCAAATGAATCTCATGCAAGCTGTATGCAGAACTGTTGACTGTGGAGACTTAAGTTGTTCCATAACGTTTCCTGTGAGCACTAGATTTGCTCTGTATGTGTGCCCAAAACAACTCATATTCTCCTGGTAACCTACATGAAATCTGTATGAAAATATAATTAATAGGGAAAACTTACTCGTGTAGTTTGTAAATCTTCTCTGAAACAAACACTTCATCAAGGAGTTTATTTGTGTTTCTTCTCTCAGCAGCCAATACAATACCATCATTGGCTAAAATTCCAAGACAAATACCAGCGTGTCCAACAGCCTCCATGGCATATTCCACTTGATACAGTCGCCCTGATTACAAAAACAGCAAAATCACTGTTTTGCATGTTGTGTCATTAGAAGTGCATCCCTCCCCACCCATTTGATGTAAAGATGGACCAGTTAGATTTTCCATAAGGAAGGTATAAATTTAGACTAAAAGCACTCAGACTGGTATTATTAAGTTTATGTAGGACTGCTATCAAAGACTTTTAGCGACTGTATAGGCCATCTACAAACTCAGTCTAACATAATTTCAGACTAGCAAGAGATTACGTGAGACCCGTTTGGGCCTCAAAACCTTAGAGGTGCTTGTAAGTATTGTGACTACACTGTACATGGGATCCCAGTTGGACTTCACAACAGACATTAATTTTTTGTTTTGGTTTCTGAGCTCCCAGAAATTGGGTTCGTCTGCAATCTGCCAGGGTGCATTTTGTGTACATCCCACGCCGGAGATACGTCAAGAGTTTCAAAGCTGTACGCCAACAACCGCTGAGGCGCCAACATCAGAAAAATGCTACGCCAACCTCGTCCCCAGTCCCCAAGCTAGGGTCTCTCCTCTTTCCCCCGCGAATCCGAAAGAGAGGCGAAGTAACAAAGACAAGAGACTTGATGGACTAAAACCTCATGGTTCGGTTTATTTGTTAATGTCTATAATTACTACTATTGATGGCTACACGCCAACGTACAATATCATTAATATGAGGTAAGCTTACACCCTCCTATGCCGCACTGGCTTGGTGTCAGGCGCCGCTTTACGCCAAAGACCACGATCTTACACCAGTACGCCGAGCGATTTGGAAACCCACGTCGAAGATCTTCCGGGAAACCTACACAAAATGCAGCCTGGGCAGTCTGTGATGGTTTTTTGGACTGCTTCCCTCAAACCCAGTCTGAAGTCATAGTGATGTATAGTGTACCAGTCTTATGTGTTAAGCTCCTTCTATTTTTCCTCTACACTGAGAGTATAAACCAATTACATGTACCTGTGTATGTACATGTTTCTTACCTTCGGGCGAAAATATCGTCGTTCTTGTATCATACCGCCGAGACTGTAAATGAAACACATTTCAAAAATCTCTATAAGGATTGCTTAACAGACACACAAACAAACAATTGAAAGTTAAAGTTAAGTCTTAAGTTAAAAAGATCAGGTTTCGCAAATTTAAGAACAGTTGTCAGATGTCCACATTCACACCATATGTATAGAGATTTTGGTCGGAGATACAGCAAAAACAACAGAATAACGACTTAAATTACTTTACGTAGTTTTCATTCTGTACTATTCGACCTGAATAAAGGAAAATGATCGGTAAAAACATTGCCAAAGAACTAAAATGTACTCACCATTTTGAGAGAATGACAGTGCACGTTGCGCGGTTAGGAGATTGGAGTCGACCACCTCTGCTCATGCTTTTCTTGAACAACCGCTGCTGGTTTGCGGACTCGAAATTGCACCACAACATGGTAAAAATGCGTTCTCAGAAGGAATAATCGCGGTGAAAAAACGGCTGTAGTTTTGTTTGTTTGACGATAAGGATAAAATCATGAGAACTACAACACCGCAACATCTTTCTGAACTTCAGAAAAATCCGAAAAACGTAAGAAATATTTGTATTTTGGCACATGTTGACCATGGTAAGTGAGTTCATGACTTTATTCAGCTTTATTGATTTTCCGGCCAGTGTATTTGGTTTCTTTATTTTTTCCTGTCTTCTTTTGTAGGAAAAACAACCATAGCTGATGCATTGGTCGCCAGTAATGGGATAATTTCCCAGCGTATGGCAGGAAAAGTAAGACTTGTGAATCAGGAGACATTTTATTACCAAATACATACAGTATTTGAGGTTATCTCTGACATGATGACGTCACTCTTTAGTGACTGAGAATTTATTTGTAGAACTCAGAAGCTCATAGCTTGCATTTTTTAAAATTAGTTTTAACAATAATTTAGTGTTCATTGGTTAGAGAAATGATGGCAGTTTCTTGGTGTTGCAGATGTTGTGATCACCAATGAGATAAAACAAAAGATTTAAATGCAATAAACAATATGCAGATCTAAAGAAAATAGCTAACCACAATGGTTTCCGTAACACCAAGAAACACCTGAAATGGTGTACGTATGTGCATATCACTGGTATGGCGTTATATGTCACATAATCCACATCAGATGTCACATAACCAGCAGGAAGAGGGTATGAGCTCAACAATTTGCAAAATCAGCCACATTTTAGTTCTCTTTTGCTGACAAATTTGCCACTTAATTTTGCACTGTTTTCTGCATCTTATCAAAAGCCCTGAATACCAAGTTATTATGTGGTCTAGTTATAAAGTTGTTGTTTAATATTTTGTTAGCTCAGGTACATGGATAGCCGTGAAGATGAACAGCTCAGAGGAATAACAATGAAATCAAGTGCAATCTCTTTGCTTTTTGCCAAAGGTATGTTGAAACATCCTCAGTAATAATGTGATTGAATTTAATATATGCAGATTGTGAGTGAGAAAAGTGCCTTGAAAAATGCACTACAAACCTCAGCTCTTCAGTAATTACTAATTACTTCACAGATATTCGTAGTGTATCTTTCAATAACACATACAGTCAACTTTCGTCTTGCGGACACCTCGCTATTATGGACACCCCGTTATTACAGACAGGAGCTGAAGTCCCTGTGAATAAGAATCACTGAAAACAACACCCACTATTACGGACTCTCTATTATGGACACCAAATCGTCGTCCCGATGTTGTCTGTTATAAAGAGAGTTGACTGTAGAACTCTGAATTCAAATTCCCAGCTGGGGATTGCATTTTTACTGCCTTCAACTATAATAAATTATATATTACGTGCACATTGATAACCAATGAACCATGAAAACAGAAAGCAACAGAGTGGCTTGAAATGCACCAATAATGGTAGCCAGACTTGACCTTTTGACCTCATGGAGCTGAATGTCTGAAGATCTGCTATGACGAATGGATGGTAGCAGTGAAAAAAGTAACCACTGGTTGGCTGTTATGAACTTCAGATTTTTTATGTTCCTGAAAAGGGCAGGAAGCTGGGCTTTTGGAAAATGCACTTTTTTATGGGACATATGCTTTCAGAACGTAATGTTTTTCACTGTCTGCCTAAACATCTGCTACCAGAATGTGTAACATTCCAGAAAATATCCATACTCCCCCGACGGAGGGTTTTTTGGTTTGAACCCCCACACCCCACTAGAAATTCCAGTTTAGCTTCATACTTTCCTTTAAAATTTTTGGTGTTAAATACCCCCTTCCCCCTCAGAATTTCCAATGACCCTCCTTGGGGAGGGTATGGATATTTTCTGGAACCACACAATATTAACATATCTTGCAGATCCCCATCTCCTGAGCAGTGCTGAATCTCATACCCCACTGCAGTCTGTAGGCAACTCATATCTCATCACCCATGGTTTGGACACATGCAATTTCTAATAATAATTTACAAATTAATTTTGTTTCTTTTTTTTTAGGTGAAGAAGAATACATAGTTAATCTTATTGATTCTCCAGGCCATGTGGATTTCTCCAGTGAAGTAAGCAACTGACAATTTTTTAAATTTATTGCTAGAGTAGAAATTATCACAAGCCTTGAATTGCAGTTGAAGCCTACTCTGTGCCCAGATATAACCCCTGTGACATCACCGAACAATGTTGTAAAGCACGGAATTCAAATGACTACCAAATGACTGGCAGGGCTAGGGTGAAAAGATGGCAGACATTTTAGACTACAGTATCCTTACTGTAAATTTATGTCTAAACTTTTTTACAGGTCAGCGGAACATGTATAAATATTGTTTTTTAAGTTGCTTAAATCTAATTTTCTTTTTATAACTGTTTATTATTGCTATCACCCCAGGTGTCAACAGCTGTTCGACTGTGCGATGGTGCTATAGTAGTGGTGGATGTGGTAGAAGGAGTCTGTCCACAGGTGAGAATGTCTCCATTACATACAGTATACAATCGTTGGTCATTGCACTGTCAGACAAATTTCTGAAATGACCAAGCCATTTTCCAATTGCAATGTTTTTTGGATATGCAGGTATCCATTCAAAATAATGGATCAAATTTTGTCTTCAAAATCTCCTTGTTAAGACATTTAAGATAAGAAGTCATGTTATTCCCTATTTCATGAGACAACTTGGAAGGACTTGAGAATGGCTCTTGTAGAGTGACTCAGCTGTTGTGCTTTTACATGTATAAGCTTTCAGTGACTTCATTTTCACTTTGTAGACTCATGTGGTATTGCGTCAGGCTTGGCTAGAAAACATTCGACCATGTTTGGTGTTGAACAAGATTGACCGGCTCATAACAGAGCTGAAGTATTCACCCACAGAGGCACACTTCCATCTGCAGCAGATTCTAGAAAAGGTGGGTATCCCTTAATGGAAGAATTATCAAAAATTGATGTGTAAATATTGAGAAACAAACAACACCAATGGAAAACGTTCCTCTGTATTATGAATAGTCACACTTTAGGATTTTATCCAGAGACTAGAAAATAAGAACCACCTTGTTCAACATAATAAACAGCAGCACAGGAAAGTACATGTATTGCTCAGATGCTTTCATTCGAGGAGACACACTTTAGGATTTCATCCACAGACTAAAAAGTTAGAACCACTTTGTACAGCATAATAACCAGTACCATTGGAAAAAATGAGGCAGTAGCTGTCATTTGAATGGTCATACAGTATGCATGTACTGTTAGATTTCAACCACAGTCTTAAAAGTTTCAGCCACCTTGTAGAGCTGCCATGCAGCCAGTGTAAACTGGAGTGACTCTGAATAGCATGGGGAAAAGTACCACTCCACAGCTATGTTCTGCACAGATAGCTTTCATTTCAATAATCACACTTTCAGGTGTCATCCAAACAGACTTAAAAGTCAAATATACGCCTACAAGAACCTACATGAATACATGTACTAGTGGTGGCAAGATGATGCACGAATGACCAGTAACATTGCACAGAACTTAATGTTAATAATTTGTGAGTTTTTGCTAACAGGTTAATGCCATAACAGCTGCCCTCTTCACCACTGAAGTGCTGGAGAAAAGTTCTGCTAAAGTCACATCTGATAAGGATACAAATGAAAAAACTATCACAGATGATACAGCGGTGTCAATTGATGAGTGGAGTTCAGGCCTTGAGGAGACTGATGATTCCACACTGTACTTCTCTCCCGACTTGGGAAATGTTGTCTTCACTAGTGCTATTGATGGATGGGGTTTCAGGTGAGGCAAACTATCTGAAACTAGACCTCAAAAAAGTGGCTTTTCCTTTCTCTTAAAACTATGGAATTATGTGAGAATCAGTAAAATCGGGGGTAGTTTGAAGGGGAAAGTCCCAATAACATAGCCTGCATGCAGATGTCCCCTGTTTCCTTTGTTTCACCAAAAACATGGATGATTATGTGAGCCTTATACACTTCATAATTATTCACATTTGTTTCGCACCTTTTGGTCTACAAAATTAATGTACATTTAAGACTGGCAGGTTTGTATGCCTGTTCAACTTACCAAAAAATGGACTTGGTTGTAGTCTAATCTAGTAGTGTTTAACTTAATAAGAAAGAGAGTTCAAAGTACTTCTCAAACGGATAAACGTTAGTTCTACAGTGAAAAAAAGTGCACAAAAACAAACAAATAGCAATGCAAACAACATTGCACAAATGTTGAATGATTGCTTGACTTCTCTCTCCTCTAATTTCTGTCTATAAATCCTAGTACCGACAATGTAGATTGTACTTTGCTCCTCATCTTTACAGAACTTTACTTTGATTGTACATTTTTTGCATTTATTGATAATTGTATGCTTCCTTTTTTTGACTAGCATCAATGACTTTGCCCAAATTTATGCCAACAAGCTTGGTATTAAGGAAGACATTCTCAAAAAGACTCTGTGGGGAGACTTCTTTCTTCACACAAAATCAAAAAGGATCTTCAAAGGTGCTCAAGCCAAAGCCAAGAAGCCGCTGTTTGTTCAGTTTGTACTCGAGAATCTTTGGGCCGTGTATGATGCTGTTCTGAGAAGGTAAGTTCACCTCTCGTGCAGAGTGGGACGGAGCGGGCGAGGGGTGGGAATACAGTTCTGTACAATTGGAAAACATTTTTTCTGTAAAAAGCAGAACGAGAAAAGCTAGAGGTTCTTCAAACACCACATGTACGTACATGTATAAGTCAAGTTGTCAAATCCGTAGTGCAAGTTTTTAATTTGGAACTTTCTAATCCTCTTGAGTGCATTACAAGCACATAAATAAGGACTAATTTAAGACCTAAGAACCTGCTCAGTATTAACTAAAAATAGGTTTTATCAGCAGGTTAACTCTTTGTTTTGTTTCTGTTTAGTCGTCTCGAACACTTGTACATGTATATTTATCCATGTTCTTTTATAGCTTAAACTTTAAGCTCTTTGAACACTTCAAACCTACATTTATTAGGAGGATTAATACATGTGATTAATTGTACATTGCAAAAATTGTTGCAAATTGTTTTCTCTTTTTGGGGATCGTTCTGAGGTTAAAAATGATTTTGAATCGACGTTTCGGCTGGTTTAACAGGCCTACTTCAGGAAAATTAAGAAAATGAAAGAAAATATCGCGGACTGACGTTCTTGCTTCGTAACTGCTACTTGAGACACTTTGTGACAGTTACGTGAGACAGAAATTGTGTTGTCTGTCAAGTGTGGGTGGTCGGCAGGTAGGAGTACAGGTCTTGTTCCTCAGAAGGACTGTTGTTGGAGACTTTGACTAACGGTTTAGCAACGTTAGCGGGATTATTCTTTAGAATCAAGTATAGATGTTGCATGGACAGTACATGGCATTTATATCACTGATTATTGACCTCTTCAGTCAGTTAACCAAGCAGTGATGCTGAAGTGTACATGAAAATGTTTTGTGAAGTCTAAAAGACTCGAAGCAGTGATTTGTCGGCTTCTCAGTTATAGTCGAACCTCTTTAAAGGCCCGTCTACACGTGCGATCTTTGATGCGATTCTTGTCGCGCTCTCCGATGCAACTTTTGTCGCAAGTGTAAACCAGCGGCAACTTCATTGCAATTTCTGTGCGATTGGAGTGGGACATTTGTTGCAGTTTCCACAAAATCGCCGCCAAGTTGCATCAAGTTTCCGACATGTCCGAAACCACTGCGATATCGCGAGGACAAATCGCACAGAAACTGCCGCCAGTTTACACTTGCGATATTTATCGCGGGCTCGAATGCGATAAAAATGGCATTGAATAGTGTGACAAAAATTGCACAAAAAAATCGCATGTGTAAACGGGCCTTTAGACACCGGAGGGACGGGGATGAGTGTCCCTGTTATGGAGATGTCTGTATTACAGCGGTATAGTTCATATGAACTTTGGTCTCTTTCGCGCTAAGCGAGGTGTCCTGAAGGAGAGGTTTGACCGTATGTTTCTCCGACAGCTGTAACAAATTCGATTATTTTCTTCACAGGGACAAAATCAAAACCGAACAGATTGTGAAGTCATTGAACCTCAAGATCTCGGCGAGGGACAGCCGGCACACGGACAGTCGTGTACACCTCAAGGCATTGTTTGACCAGTGGCTTCCTCTCTCAAGCTCCTTACTGGCAATGGTGATAGACAAACTTCCCAGTCCAGTAGACGTAGTCAGCGAGAGAGTGGAGAAGCTGATGTGCAGTGGTTTGAGAACATTTGACTCTTTACCTGAGAAGACACAAACCTTGAAAGATGGTGCGTTTCTGAGTGGGATAGGTGGTGTTACCACTCGTTTTTCTAAAGATTTCTTTCGCTATGCTGTGGTTCCAATTTTTCAATGTGCGTTCTTTTTTTTTTTCAGACTTTCTAGCCTGTTCGTCTTCTGACGATGCGCCAGTTATCGTGTTTGTTTCCAAAATGTTTGCGGTTGAAGACAGTGCCTTGCCAAAACATCGCAAAAGGTAGAGTCGGTTCTTCATCTGTTTGTTCTCTCTTTCCATTCCCTTTCTTTGAACATACAAAAAAAAAATGAAAGAAATAACAGAAGAAATTAGCTTAAATTAAACAGAGTTGATCGACGCTAATTTGCATTATCCTATTCAAGGCCTTTGACCCAAGAGGAAATTGCTGCTCGACGCGAGCAAGCCAGAAAAAGACACGCTGAGATACTGGCGAGTAATTCTGCTTTGGAAAATAGAACTCCTCTTATCCTGGAGCCCGCCAACAAAGAAAACAAGGAAAACGAAAGCGGTAATGAGGGAGTGAAACCTACAGAAGACAAGGAAATACCCAAGAGTCACATGTTGGCGTTCGCACGAGTGTACAGTGGGACCATCAAGAAGGGTCAGCAGTTGTACGTGCTGAGCCCTAAACATGATCCACGAGAGACACCCAGTCAGGAATTGGCACCTTTAGATGGCCAGGATCAAGCGTTTGCAGACAGGTAGTGTGTTTTTCCCGCCAAATTGTGGATATTACTTGAGGGAATAGTGCCCTAACTCTTGACAGTCTCCCTAGTCGGTTTTTGTGGCAACCAAGCATAAGCATGAATGAGTGAATGAACTTTATTAACCTGTCTACAAAGTGTGTAGCAGAGGGAAATCTCCTGCTAATAGGGGACACCTAAAGCGGCAAAGTGGCAAAGTCACTCAGTGTAGAAGTTTAAGGTTTCAGCGTAGAAATTTAAGGTTTCAATGTGCGCAAGCATTAAACTACAACCGTGAGCGTTGGCGCACGCTAGCGGGAGTCCCAATTTTTCCAGATACGGACAACTCAATTTACTGGGCAGATCCAAAAATTGTTTTCCGGCGGATGCAAATGTCCACACTTTAAACTAGTAATAGTTCTCACTTAAACTGCCCCCGTTATTTCCAGGGTACTGTATGTTCTTAAAAAGTGAATTTGAAACGTTCTAAAGATCTATCATGTCTAGCACCTGACAGGTCTGATCTTATCCTGTTTTCATCTGAAAACGCGCAGTTACATCGTGCAAAATGCGCAGTTACATCGTGCATCAGTTTCTGCTACAGCCTTCTAGAGACCTGACGTTTAGACTGGGTTTTAAGATCATCAGTACGATTTTGATTTTGCTATTATTGTATTTGAGCTGTGGTATAACAAGGTGTCACTCTGGGCTGAAACCCTGCGGAGACAAAAATTTGAATACCTTTAGAAGCTCTTAACAAGAATAGGTGGGAAAAGTAGGTAACCCGGCTCTAATATGGGGCTAAAAGCAAAAATTTGTCGTACAAAGCACCCCAGCCTCCATTCTTACTAAACGCTTTTACAGAGGTCATTTGTAAGGAAATGTTGTAATGTCACTTTTTTCACATAATCAGTGATAAAGAAGAGGCTACTGAGGGGCTATCAGTCGCCAAATCAGTAGACCGAGGGACAAACCAACACGTGCAATCTTTCACTGTACAAGATCTTTACTTGCTCATGGGCCGAGAGCTCGAAGCCCTCGCCTCCGTGCCGGCCGGGAATGTCTTAGGGATTGGTGGACTGGAAAGTCACGTGCTCAAGTCAGCAACAATCTCCAGCACTGTCGCGTGTCCCCCCTTCACTGCGCTTCCAATCGAGGCTCGTCCCATTGTACGTGTGGCTGTAGAGCCAGTCCACCCGGCCGACATGCCGGCGCTGGCCAGGGGAATGAGGCTGCTTAATCAAGCGGATCCTTGTGTTGAAACGTTCGTGCAAGAAACCGGTAAGCTGATAGACGTTGACGTTTAGCGTCAGATAATTTAACCTTCAATTTTTTTTGTTTCGTTTCCTCAGAAACGTAACGGTACTGTTTTGGTTTCGGCGTACCTTTTGCACTTTCGTGTAATGCACGTGGTTATTGTCCAAACAGCGTACCTCTAGTAATTTGCAATTTTATAATAAAAAGACCAAATTCATGGGATGTTTAAGAGTTCAGCTGCAGAAGAATTTCGTATCTTTTAGTTGTGCTCGATTTCAAGGTAACGCTGATAATTCTAGCAATAAAAAATTGCCATTGTCATCGTTCTTGTTCTTGCTCGAAAGGTGTTTCCTGGATTCTCCGGTTTTCCTTTTTCCACATTTGCTGTCGACCTTCGAGCGAAGAAGTGCTTGCTTTACGCGAGTTTTTGTCGGAGAACAGTGGTAGCTATTTACCTTTCCGAGCTTTTCGAGAATCGCGGCTCAGGAAATGTTCACCACTGTTCCCCTCAACGTGAGTGAATAATCAGTTGTTAATTATTTCTCATTTTAGGGGAGCACGTGATCGTTGGTGCGGGTGAGGTGCATCTTCAGCGGTGTATAGATGATCTGGAGCAGCGCTTTGCTTGCATCAAACTTAACGTATCAGCGCCTATCGTTCCTTTCAGAGAAACGATAGTGTTACCTCCAACAGTGGACAGAGTCAACGAAGCTATCGTCAGCGAAACAAGCTCAGCGCAGCCGAAGCAGAATGAGACGGAGGAGGGCGTTGAGGGGATTAAAAACGACGTGGATAAAGAGAAAGGTGTTGTTGAAGTTAGGACAGCAAACAAGCTGTGTAGTGTGCACATCAGGGCGAGGCCGCTTCCGGAGGAAATCGTTCAGTTACTGGACAAGAAAAGCGATTTAATCAAAGTGCTGGTAACAGTGTCCTCTGCTTCAAGTGTCGCGGAACGAAGACAGTTGGCCTCTGAGGTGAAAGCTTCCACAAGGGAAGCGTTGAAAAGTTTTTATCAAGAGCTGTGTAAGGCTTTTAAAGAAGCGGGTTCCATATGGGACGGGGCTGCGGATGATATCTGGGCTTTTGGTCCTCGTAGGATTGGTAGCAATGTCCTGTTGAACAGGATCCCAGGGTATAAACGACCTTCAATGTGGCACAGTGTCGGAATATCAGGTGTGTTGGATATTATTAGCCTGAGAAAACAGCCGACGTTTCACGAGGTCGCCACTTGAGTCCTCGGAAAACGACGTCTGAGTAACGAGCGCAGAAATTCCATACTGATGACGTGTCACTACCCAGATCTTGGTAGTGCTTCTGAATGGTTGAAACGAAATTCCCGCGCGTTTCAACCGGCAATCAGAAGCACTACCTAGGTCTGGATAGTGACACGTCATCAGTATGGAATTTCTGCGCTCGTTACTCAGATGTCGTTTTGCGAGGACTCAAGTGGCGACCTCGCGAAACGTCGGCTGTTTTCTCAGGATAGGTTATTATTTGTTAAGAATAATCATAATCATGATCACAATAAAATGATTCCACCAAGCAAAAGGACAAAAGTTTTGGATAGAAAGTGCGGTATTACAAGGGTGGAAGCAATCTCGTTCCAAGAGGCCGCATTCCTTTTGGTCAGCACCGTGGCGTTTCGTTCCCGCTGACCTAAACGCGCGCGGGCTCTGGAGACGTGACTGGGGTGGAAGTGGTACAGTTCCAGTTCACCGAGTGGTCCGGAAATCGAGATTTGCTTGCTTTCATCACGTCTGAGGATTTTTCCTTCACTTTTCTCAAGATAATTAGGAGAGCTTGAAGCAAGATTTTGGCCATACATATATCAGCCCAAATATTGTCCCTTTAGCTCGGGTGTTTTGTACGTTGAGAAAACGTAATTCGAAAATTGACAAATTTGCAGACTGTTTTTGTGACTGGAGGTATATAATAGCGCCATACAAGTTCTTCGGAAGTCTTGGAAAACGTCGCAAGTTTTCGGAAAAATCGCCAAAAACGAATATCGAGTCTATAGCACTCGAACACTTGTCTTTATAAACCCGCCCCTTTATTAACGTACAATTTACTTCGTTTGCTTCAGGAAATACGTGCCAGATGACGTCAGATACCAGTTACCGGGACTATGATAACAGTATAATTAGCGGCTTTCAGTTGGCGACTCTTGCCGGGCCGCTCTGCGAAGAACCTTTGATGGGAGTGTGCTTTGTTTTAGAGAATTGGACTTCTTTGGTACAAGACGGGCTTCCAGTCGCAACTGGTAGTACAGGCTTAACCGGATTAACGGGTTCTGTACAAGAAAGTTCATCGCACGAGGACGTCAATTTTGAACGTAATGTAAGCGAGAGAGGCGGTATGGAAAGCGAGGGTACAGCTAACGCGGATGGCAATGATATTAACGAAGATCAAAATAATAAGTCGTCAACAGACATCGTAGAAAAACTCGACTCTAGAGGTAGCAGTGAAAAGAATCATGTCCCGCAAAAACTTGATAGGTTTGGACCGTTTTCAGGTCAACTTATGTCCGCTGTCAAGGAGGGTTGCAGACGCGCTTTTCTCCTCCAGCCAGTTCGGCTCATGGCAGCCATGTACACTTGCGACATTCAAGCTACTGCCGAGGTATTGGGGCGAATGTACGCGGTTGTTTCTAAGCGAGAGGGACGTGTACTGAGGGAAGAGATGAAGGAAGGCTCGGACGTGTTTGACGTGACAGCTGTACTTCCGGTAGCGGAGAGTTTTGGTTTTGCTGAGGAAATAAGAAAGCGGACAAGTGGACTGGCCAATCCACAGCTTGTGTTCAGCCATTGGGAGGTAACATGTTATGTTTTTTTTTTCTGTAGCGATATGTTGGCAGGCAGCTCTGCTTAAGATCAGAAGTCACTGCCTGCTGTGGACCTCAAGCTAGCTCAGTAGCATCTATAATGATGATAGTGATAAAAAAAACTTTGTTGCCTTCCTTGTAAACTGCTCTTCCCCAAAAAATTATGCTTTTTTTAAGAAAACAAAAGTAAGTGAAACAAGGAAGGAAAAAATAACTTAAAGCGAAGACAGTAGGGTGATTTGTAGAATTGTACCCGCGTTGTGGGTATGTCCAACTTTTTCATCGGGGCTGAACCACAAGTGAGCCCAAAAGTTCAGATTTGCCGATAGTGAACAAACATCCAAACAAAGCCGTATACAGACAGCCTACAATGTACGGGACGACAAATGTAGTCGTCATTCTAAGAAGCCACACAAAGCGTAAGAGGAGAAAAAACCCCTGGGTCGGACTAACCGCTGTAGCTCAGTGGTTAGAGCATCCGACCCATGTGCAGAAGGTCAGAATGTTTTTCTTTTGAGTCCATACCTGAATACAGTTTTGTTATCTCTGTGTTTGTTTGCCTGGCGGTAGTTGAATTCGTCTTAGTTGTCGAGGTTGACTGGCAGTAAACTTTATCAAACGTTTTGTGTTTCACCCCACCGACGCAGCACCACAGTTTCTTTAGAAACTAACCCCCCTGTTTGTAAGTAAACTTATTTTCTAACACATCACAGTTTATAACTGATGTCGAACTTACTACCTTGTAGGTTTTTGTCTATTGAGCGGTATTCAGATTTATTTTCTTGTAGTTTGTCGATATTGACCGATACTTGACTTATTTTCTTGTTGGTTGTGGCTATTGACCGATGCATGTCTTATTTTTTCTGTAGGTTGTCGATATTGACCCCTACTGGGTCCCCACAACAGAGGAGGAGTACGCTCATTTTGGTGAGAAAGCAGACTCTGAAAACCAAGCAAGGAAATACATGAACAGCGTGCGGCGGAGAAAGGGACTGTATGTGGAAGAGAAAACTGTCGAACACGCGGAGAAACAACGGACACTGAAGAAATAATGGCAACTAGATAAATAAGTGAGTGTGATATTAGGCGAAGGTCGCTGTTGGCGTGGCGGTACGTGAAAAGAGCGTTCGGCTAAAGGGACTGTGGGGGAGACTGTTGAACAAGCAAAGAAAAAAAGGACGTTGAAGAAATGAAGAGAAACAAGAGTTTTGAGTGTTTGTTAAATATCACTGAAGGACAGGGGTGGATAAAAGATTCCTGAGACTCTTGACTGAACTTGGATTTAAGCCCATACACTCGTTTGGTCTCAGAAATCCACTCTAACCCCAGAGACATGGACAGATCCCTCTAGGTCTCGTGATATGGATCGATGTATATTGTGTCGTGTTAAATGGAAAAGGTTTTCACGGGTTTTTCCCTCAAGAGTTTTATTAAACTGTGTTTCATTTACACGTGTTGTATTTCTGTTTTAATTTGTCGTCTTTCAAAGCTTCATTTGTACACTCCGGAGCTGGATACCCTATGGGTGTGCTTCAGTTTCCTGCACTACAGGTTAACCCCAAATGACCAGTAACTACGTTCTCCTTCCCATGTCACTGTATGGTCAAACGTACGGATCACGAGAATGAAGGAAATTCTCCAAACTTAAAACAACTCAAGAAATGTATGGAGCACATAACGTTGAAAACATAACACAGAGCTTAAAGGGATTATCGCTACTGTTGAGGAATAATAAACTGTTTGAAGATGCTCTTCGTGTGTTTCTGTTCCCTTACCTTTTTTTTCAATGGTGTTTGATTGGACAGATGATGGACCAAGCGGTAGACAAGCACTAACGCTAACGCATAACAACTTAACGTAATGTAAAGTAACAAATTGATAACATAACATATCGCATAACCCTAACCACAGGGTTTCCTTACATCTAAATAGAATACTCGCTTGTGAGGAATGCATAGCCACGTAACCTAACGTTAAGTAACATAAATGATTACGTAACAACATGACATCACATAACGTAACCACAGGGATTCCTTACATCGAGTTAGAATCCTTGCTTCACGGGCCTCGTGAAGCAAGGATTCTAATTTGATTTGATGTGAGGATCACGTTGCTGCCCTACACGCCACCCGGCGTAATGGGCGTGAGTAAGTGAGTGAGGGACACTTCAGCATAAGTACACTTGAACGAGATTGGTATTTCCGAGCGTCTACATTTTGAAATTTTCTGGGGAAGCATGCAC
This sequence comes from Siderastrea radians, assembly GCA_964017195.1. Lineage (NCBI taxonomy): Eukaryota > Metazoa > Cnidaria > Anthozoa > Scleractinia > Rhizangiidae > Siderastrea > Siderastrea radians. The sequence continues at coordinate 63,582,750 of OZ024889.1, read as the reverse complement.
CTCGCGCCTTCCGCACCTTGAAACTGCCTCGGTTATCAGAAAAGTCTGGCTGCGGGCCTGTGAGGCCACTTTTAGTACACGTGGTCAGGCTCAAGTGATGACTGGACCCGATCGTTTTTTTAATAGGAAGTCTAGAACCGAGAAGCCTTCGAGAACCGTTCGTGACTCTTGTAAACTGATTATTCTTGCACGCCATCGGTAGCTCCGAAAAATCTCCGAACTTTATCCCTCTTGGTTTCTCTGTTTCCAGGACCGCTTATAAATTATTCAAAATGGCTGCTGCTTGATGAAGACACAGACCAACAATTTGATGTAGGCTGAATCTGATGTGAGAACTCCCTGCAGCTAACGCTACAAAGCATAACGTAATTTAACATAACTTTGGAAACATTAACATAGAATAAAGAGACAACAACCCAAATTAAGTACATAACGCAACAAAACGTAACGTTACATAACGTTACGTTAACTTTAGATAACGTAACGTTACATAACATAACATCACGTAATTTGACGCAGGATTATCAACAGCTCGGTAGCGTGGGAAACCTTTGAGACAACCCACATGCTGAGTAGATTCCGCTCGTTTTGCTATGAATAGGCCATTTTCGAGCTGCCTTGTGCATCTTTTTCAAAGCGAGGCCAAGTGCACAACTTTTTCATACGAAAATGAGCTTTATCTGCATGTGCATGAAGACTCATTTTCATATGACGGGCTATACACTAAGACTCGCTTTGAAAAAGAGGTACAAGACAACTCGGAAATGGCCTATTGTGGCGCGATGTCCACGTGATACGTCCGGTGTAGGCGGTGTCAATTCTTTATTTTCTGTTTGTGGTTTCCCACGCTTGATTTTGACGTTCCTTTCATTTTGAGAAAATTATTTTTATAATGCTTTTATTGCTTATCCACGGCATCTACATTAAAGTAAAATTAGAAAAAAAAAACGGACTGGTTTTGACGTAGGCCGAGCTTTATAACAAAAATACTAAATCCTAAAAATATTTAAAATACTTTGTAACAAAAATAAATTTAATCCCGTGTAACTACTAATCTAAAATCGTTTAATAGTATTATATTTACGAAACAAATGACTAAAAATATCATGGTAATAATCTATATTTGCGCTGAGTTGATCTTAAGACGAAGACAAAACTGAGAAAGTCGATAATTATCGGAAAAAACAGCCGATTAACTTGTCTGTGACATCTATTTCAATCTTAGTTTTTGTTTGATTAGATACATGTATATATAGTTTTAAAACGATGACAGCGTGAGATACTCGACAACTTCAAAGAGGGCGTACGTTATATTTAGTAACAAAAGCTATATTCTTTTTTAACTATTGTCGCAAGCAAAATACTACTAATCGTAAAAAAAAAAACAGAGAAACTGGTGAACAAATCTATGGAATTTTTAAAAGTTTGTGAGCTTCCTCTAGTTGGTTTAGGAGTGGCTTTCCTGCATCCGCCGTCTAATATAACTATTGCGACATCAAAAGGAAGCGTGGGTTTCATTGAAGCATTTGTTATATCTCTGCACCAGTATTCTCGAATGCATGTTGAATGATTTGAAAAAATGGTGAAGAAATTAAACATTTAGGATGGCACGATATAAGCACCACTTGACAGAAATACATGTTCGTAACGACCTATAACATAACCTTCGATATTGCTCCTTCTAATTCAGACCGCTATGTGAGTTGAAATTTTCTGGCCGATATTTATAGCATTCTTTCACGGTGAGTGATCAGATGTTTAAGACGAAATCCATTAGGAAATTGAGTAATTTTAATTTTCAGTGGACAAAAATCTTGTACCAGAATAATTTAAAGCATATCGCATCCTTTTTTACATTTTTTGAGAGCTATGGATGTAATTTGTTATCTGTAATAACCCCAAAGACAATTTCTTATGGGAGCCGGAGAAAATAAATTTCAAATTTCACAAAATGAAATCTTACGCATAAAAATTTACCTATTTTACCCGTGTTTACACAATTCCTGTGAAATTTGAAATTTAATTTCACGGGCTCCCATAAGAAATTGTCTTTGGTGTTATTACAGATAACTAATTACGTCAAAAGCTCTTAAAAATTGTAAAAAAGAATGCGATAAACTTTAAATTATTCTGGTACAAGATTTTTGTCCACTGATTACTCAATTTCCTGATGGATTCCGTCTTAATTTTTGTTTCCTTTGTGACGACTGAAAAAAAAAATTGAAGTGGCATGCAAGCCACAAGACCATGCAACTTCGCGTTTTTCCAACATTTTCTCTTTATTAAAGCACTGATGGGCGATTAATGACTTGGAAGTAAAGTGGCAAGTACATTGTAAAAGAAATAACCATCGTTTTAATTGTCGGAATTGTCAATCGCTTTGCAAACGAGCTTAATTACTCAGCATAAATCATGATGACGTATTCACCGAAGCAAAACGCTGCGATATCGTATCCGTCATAACGGTGGTGTTTCGTGCAGTTCTTTTGCCATGAAGCTACATGAAGACAGAAAATTCTAGCAAGACTTGGTACTACTGTACACGACTCAGAAGAAAAACAGCACATGTAAATGAAGCAAGAATTACTTAGAGCCGTCGCAGAACCTCATATTGTTCCTTTTGCAACTTGAATAGGTAAGTTCAAAGTACAGCTACTAACAAAACACTCTCAACTCTCCCTGTCAGTGTCATTTCTGACTGTAATGGTTCATTCATCTCTAGCGACCAGCCAGCATGTTTCACATGAACACTGTCGAAAAGAAAGAAGCCAGTAGCCCTAGTAAAGAGCAGTGTTTAGTGGTTGTGACCCGAATGGACTGTAACTAGTGCAGGGACTAGCATTCAATTGCAACATTGAAACGTTTGATATTGAAAACAGGTCAAACCACGCCGGAGGAACTGCGTAGCTGAATTACGACTTCTTTTTCCTAAACAGTGCTTTCCAGTATAAACTTTGAAAAGTTTAATAAATCCTCGATTTATTAAGACAAAGTTCTAGTTATTTCCCGTACACTTACGTGTAATAGTGTCTCTAACCTTAAACTAACAGTTAAAAATCAGCGCTTAAACCTAAATCCTAAAACCGTCCCTTAATTTTTAAAATCAGTGTTTGAGCTTACCGACATGTATGCTTGGCCCTAAATCTGACTAAAATCAGTGCTTGGCCGACTTTTTTTCGCAAAACTTAAACTCGGTTCATGAACTCGAACTTTGCTCGAATAAGAACTCGGACAAGTATTAAATTGTTCCCCTCGATTTTTAAGCAAGCGGTTCGTTAAAAATACGTAACTTTAGATTTTAAATGTTTTGAAGCTACCAACATGCATGTTCGTCCAGTTACATTAGGTGAATTCTGTTCATTTCCGTTTAGATGCACAGAATCGCAACGAACCTTTATTTTTTTTCATCTCTGGAAAAGTAACTCAAAATATTTCACCTTAACAAAGCTGATAATTTTCCGCCCACGCTATTCCCAAATATGGCTTGTTTACTTAACGCCTCCACAATTAATATCGTGTAGTAACATTACAAGGGCTTCAAAACCTTGAAATTAAACAATATCAGTAATTTTAATTGACAGTGGAAAGACAGGCTTACGTTGTGTTCTCGATTACATGTAATTTATCATTTGCCGCTCAAGTCCCTCGGCAATGTCAGTCCCGCTGCCTGCAATATTCGACACAAGTCCTTAGATCTTTGGGACATCTTCATTGATCTTTATTGAGCTATTTTGTCTACAAAATAGCCTCATAGTCGGCGTGCAGCCTCAAGTTTCTGGGAAGGTTGGTTCTTTGGTTGGTTCTTTTTTGGGTGGCCAATGTTCGGCATTCCCGACGACTGTCGAATTTTACCGAAAGGCTAGTTGTCGGGGCCGGAACAAAAATGCAGATGAGAACGCACGGAAAATTCTGCTACTAAAGCGACACTACGAAAGTGTCCTGATTTCATTCGCTTGATGTTGGATATTTATATATCAAATAGAAATGGCTGGCTTCCTTGTGGTAGACTTCCTTAGAAAACGAATCGTCAGCACAAACCCGGTTTACACGTGAGCGGAAGCGAGTTCTAGTAAATAATCCTCTGTACGCATGCGCACAACTTACGTTTTGAGTTATATGGTTCAACTTTAGAGTGTGAGAAATAACATGACTTCTCTGCAGGGATGTCCCATAGTAAATGATGGTAAATAGATGGCAAATAGTTTGAAGGTATAAAATGGGCAGAATCGTGAATTTCGAACTAAAACGAATTATTGTTCGCACCTTTTGGTAGGTTTTAAAATTAATGCCCATGCCACTCAATCACTAGGTCCGTCAAAGGCACAAGGTCGACAAGGAAAAACATTGTATGGGTGGCATAAACGTTGCTCGTACGTGCGACTTGCTAAGCACAAAGTTAGAGGTGACTTATCAGAGAAATGGGTTTCTGGTTAGGCTGCGTGGCGGTAGCGGGATTGTTTGTACAAAGTTTGAGCGGAAAGATCAGCAGACAATCAAATCAAATCAAATCAAAACAATTATCACCTCCAATACGAAGACAAAAACGCAACAGCTCTACGCAAGATTCGTTTCACAGTCTTATAGACACAAACATCGGTTATCATTTTTCAGATTACGAAAAACGCACAAATTTACTCATTCCCCGCTTCCTTTTAAGTTTTACTCAACTCTAGCTGCCACGAAAGCCAATAAAAAGCGCCGAAAACGAACTTATGACAGTCTCCTGAAAGTCTCGTGACTCGCCATTGAACTTTGTCTCATCACATGTTTGTACGTGACAAAACACCACTTGTTTACACAAAACAGTAATCTGATCTCACGCTCAATCAACATAACACGTTCTTTACACGTGAAACGACCCACACTAAACATCATCACATGACTGCCTGGCCCTACGATAAAATCCCCCCCGGACCTATTAAAGCACAATTTGGCCTTGAGTTGATCACGTGTACTCCACCTGATAAAATTCACGTTGTTTACCACACAGGCCAACCACTCCATTATTCTCGAATTCGCTCATTTAAAATTCCAACGATTCCTTTGCCCATTACCACCTCTCTACATAACAAAACATCCTTTGATATTATTTTCACCCAATTTTGTATCTTACTTTCACATCAAAACGCTCATCAAAACAAAATTTATTCGCTAAACACAACCACTGATTTTTATGTAGCTTCAGCGAAGCTGAGACCACTACCGTGTGGCACCAATATTTTTGCGGGAGTTTAATTTTGTGAATGGTGATTTTTTTTTGTGTGTTTTGCAGGACTAATCTTTGCGATTGGGGAAACTGTTTATTCTTCTTGGAATTAATTTTTGCGATTTTCCGGAAGCCGCCTTCTATTTGTAATTATAACATTCTCGTTTTTTGAGTATAAACAATCGAATGCAGGTGGACAACATGCAGATGTATAACATGTTAAATCAGTTAATCAATGGAGTACCTTCAGACGATCCTTTTCTTTAAAGCTTTTAACAGCTTATTACTTGTAATGTACCGACTGCAATTTCATCGTTTTATTTCTGAATGGTTTGCTTCTAATTTCGTTTTATTTTTGAACGAAAGAGACGGTTAAAGTAAATGGGCACCAACATAATATTACATGACATGTAAAAGGCGATGTTTGTATATAAATTTCGACAATGGAGTAAATTTTTGCGGAAATTATTTTTTTCCGCGGGAACTTTTTTTTGCGGATCGTGAAAAATCCGCGAAAATCATAAAAATTTGAATCCCGAAAAAATTAGTGCCACAGTCAACCACACGGTATGTCAGCACCTGCAATGTTTCTGGCTTTTTTGTCAGTTTGCTACGTGACTAGTCACGCAAGACTTGCACAAGACACACAATGGCATGATCTTTTCTAACAAGGCACGCTTATTACTCGATTTTAGCCGTGTGTTCCTAAATGTAAGTCCGTGTGAAATAATGTGGAAAATAAAACAGAGCTTACCTATATATTTGTCTGGATACGGGAGTTGCCACGTTCGTCAAGCATGATGTCACGCAAGAAGAAGACGTACGTGACTCTCAAGATCGGCTATTCTCTTCTGGTTCAAACATTACAGAATTAATTTTTGTGACAAGTTACGCTTCCTACTAGATCCAAAATATTTGTCCATGGAAAAATATTCTTTCCATTAGAAAGCCACAAAATTAAATTTCAATCCATTGAGCTGCCGAGAAACATCTGAGAATGAGCTTCAGAAAGGGCTGTTTTGTATTATTTTGTTTGTCCCATATTCACACTGTTGTCAGATATTTTACAGATTTTATCTCACTTTCTTCTTGTTTTGTCGTCATTTGAAGCCACACTTGTACGCATTAGCGTACCATCTATTGATCAACGACGCATACGAATTCGAAACCACTAATATAAACTCAAACATTGATCTTTGATCACCCTCAAATCTGTAAGAAGCCCTGGGAACGAGGTTGCACAATATCGGACACAGCTCCACTTATAAGGTAAACTCTGTCTAAAAACCAATACTTTTCGAATGCTCAACGCTACTCAAATAACCAACATCACAGTAGTGTACCTTGGTACACGCACGTTCATTCAATAACCATTTCCGTACCTCTCATTGACAGCTACAAAATAGCTCACGCACGCTTTGCGTGCCTATGTTTTTTCCTCATGCAAAACACTTTGGCTTTATGTTTACCAGAAATAACGCCCTCCCCCACCCCCCACGCGAACAATGTTGATCCAAAAATAGTCACAAAAATACTGTAGACTTTCAATCTTAGGAAATCCGAAAGTATCCCCTGATAATTCTGTCGTTCTGTCGAAGATAGTACGTATGTTAAGGCTACACTACTACTTAAACATGGTATCTATACAACCCAACGTTCTTAATGGAGCCCTTCCTTACGGCCATCTTGATATTGCAACAACAACTTTATTTCGGTATTCCCATTTCTATATGAGGAGGTGATTTTACGATCACCTCGTTTAATTATGGCCTCTTTGTGATCCGTAAAAAAGCTCATGCAGTCTTTTTCCAGTCTCAAGACCCTGTAAATCTTATCACCCCATAAATAGTCTTGATTCAAATATAAAACATATGCCCGCAATAAAATTTTTATGCGTTTTCTCCTTGTAGTGAGTTCTTCCCATTAGAGTAGCCCTGGGTATAACCTAGAGCTTATGGGAATTGAGGGTTCCCCCACCCTCTCAGGCGAGAACATTGGTCACGTGACGAAACATCAATCATTCGCCCTCATACAACTGCGGTGCAATAACGTATCAAGGATTTTTCGATGAAATTTGTTACTATATTACTCCACTCTACATTTGCGTTTCGTTGCCTGAAAGCATAGCTTATGCAAGGCAGCACTGGATGGGCACAAAAGGCAAGGAACTTCTCATCGCCCGAAGATTCTATTTACAGAAATGAAAAATTCCGCGATAACTTGTTTGCTGCGAAAATGCATGACGTGCTGCAACCCCCTTTAAACACTAAAATATTTTCTTTTGGGTTCCAGATCACCGGTCTAGTACCATATATTCCGGCAGAATGTCCCTAAACTCAAGCGTCCTGTCCACAATGGATACATCTCAATACACACCAAGTTTATTCACTGGTACAGTAATCATCACTGTCGATGGAACAATTGCAATCATAGGAACACTTGGAAACCTCCTCGTTCTAACAGTAATATTGGTTCAGATTCGATTCTCAACCGTCTCCAATATTTTAATCGCGAACCTGGCCGCGGTCGATCTTCTCACCGACTCGGTGCTAATACCGGGTGATGTTTACCGTCACGTGTGCAATAGAATGGGTTATTGTCATGCTCCCGAGACGGTTGTCTTCTTGCACCGTATGCTTGCTCAATATGTGGTCACGGCAGCGGCGGTGAGCTTATTTGTAATCGCAGTGGAACGTTTTATCGCCATTGCATATCCATTTCGTTATCGTTCCCTGTTTACAAGAATGCGTGCCAAGGGATGTGTGGCCTTAACATGGCTGTCAGGTGTAGTTATAACCGGTATTTTCTTCGGATTGAACATTGTTTACATTCAAAGCGTGCTGCTTATTTTTCTAGTACTGGTGACGTTTTTCCTTTATGTTTACATTTTCTCGGTGGCCTTAAGACACGAAAGGAAAATTGCTACAATGTATGCACAAGTCCCAAATTTCCAGCGGCCTACTACGCCCCCTTGGGAGAGGAAATCTGCCAAGACAATGGCTATAGTTTTAGGGGTGTACATGCTTTGCTGGGTCCCTTCAGTGGTGTTTTACGCCGTGGTTCGAGTAGACGATTGGCTATTTCCTCGAATGCAGTCCTGGATAAACTCTGTATACTATTTGAATGGCGTATTAAATCCTTTTATCTACGGCGTACGGAGTGAAAAGTTTCGTAAAGAGGTTAGACGGCTTGTCAAGTCTTGGCGTGCCAATAAATTGTATCCTCGATAATCTCCAGTGGACGTGAAGATAAGAACCATGTCATCATGAAGGCAACCTGTGAACCGCCATGCCTATGAACGCGAACCCTCCCTGCCTGTGCAGACGAAAGGTTGTTGTCAGAGAACTCGTTGAGTTCCTGTCCTTCGCCAGTACTTTATTCAGTGGGTCCGACCCAAACAAAGAGATAGTAAATCAGGAAATTTAACTCTGCAGTCAGTAAAGTTAAGTGCTGAAGCGGTAGCCATTTGTTTTCTACTGAGCATTGCCCTAGTAATGAAATAAGAACCACACGAGATAAATAATTTTTTGTTAGTCCCCGGTAAGATTCAGAAACCCACGACACCCGAATTTTGATCACCGATGCTCTACGTACCAGCTGAGTTGCGAGGACAGACGAGAGCAGGTCGTGGGTAATTTAAAGATGGTAATTCACCTCAATGAGGATACTGTGAAGGGTACATGCCGTTTTGAGTGCAGCAGTGGTGATCTGGGAAATAACTCCGTAGTGTAAATTTTAGTGCTGAGATGAACCCATTTATTTACTAGTGATAAACGTTGCCCTAGTACCGAGGAAATGATGTTGCTGCGTGGCGCCAACATTAGCTTTTTAATAGAGAAATTAAGTTCAGTTGGACCGGAGGGAGACCGAGACGTTCTCGCTGGACTATTCAAGCTTTGCCTCCTTTGCGTCTTTTCCTGTTAAATTTTATTTGGAGAAAACAACTTTTTGGCAATCTAATTATTTTATTTCTCTAATAAAGTTTGAGTTATGATGCGGCTGAACCACTTTCAAGAAATTCCGTGAGCAGGATTGCCAGAATGATATTTCTTTTCTGTTCATTTATTAATTTTTTATCGGCAAGCGTACAAGGTTGTTCTTTCGCTGAGCTTGCACTACCAAAACGCTGAATAAAGGTAAATTACAGAAATGGAAAAGCAATGAGAACGGGTATGAAATTTTAGATTGGAAGAGATTGAAAAAAGAGCAATGCCACACAAGAAAACTCGGCTGATAAGTTTTGATTTGGTTTGGGTCCAGCTCTAGACGCTTACATCAGAATCCTATTATTCATGATGGATCTTGGTTCGGTGAGTCCATCCCGGCTCGCCCTCAAACGAAACTAAGGTTAATCGTTAGACTTCAGTGGAGGGGCGATGGGAATGTTTTTTTTCCACGTATTCTGGACAGTCCAACTCTGATACCGTCCTTGCTATGCATCTGGGTAGTGCATCAGTTTAGAGAGAGAGAGAACAGAACAGAACAGAACACTTTATTTATACACGGAATTTCTTCAATTACAGCGAATTGTTTTCCCAGAAAGCCGTGTTAAAAACTACTACATTGATAATTAAATATGTACTATATACAAATATCTACATAGAAATAAGTTACAAGTAAGAGTATTACATACTATTGGAGACCGAGTGTGAATAGACGCTTTCGAAATGACTCAAAAGACTCCTCCGATTTCATCTTGTTTGGGAGTCTGAATTCCACAATTTAGCCCCACGATAAGAGAAACTCTTTTTCAAGATTTCAGTTCGAGGTTTTTGGAGAGCTAAATTGTAGATTGAGTCTCTGAGGCTGTAAGCAGTGCCATCACGAACCAGGTTTATTTCTTCAGCGAGCTACTCTGGAGCTCTATTATGCAAGTTTTTATGCATCATAATTGCTGTATGTTGTTCGCGTCGAACTCCAAGAGTATCCCACTGAAGCATCTTTAAAGTGTCTGCAGATCTAGTCTCCCAATTGCTCTGAGTGATGATCCGAGCTGCTCTATTATATAGTTTATCGATTCTTTCGGACAGGCCCTTGTTTAGACCTGCCCAGACTATATCACAATAATCAAAGTAAGGAAGAATCAGCGCTTTAAAAATTGAAATCAAAACCTCTGTTGGAACAAAAGGTTTGACTTGCAATTGTTTTAAGCCGGCGAGGCCAGAAGAAATCTTGTTCGCAATGTGATCAATGTGATTCGACCACGACAGATGCTCATCAATATAGACACCTAGAGATTTGCTGACCTTCACTCTTTTTATTGGATCATCTCCCAGTTTAATTTGAAGGGGTAACGCCAGTTGGGCTGATTTATAATTAGAACAAACTAATAAATACTCGGTCTTTACTTTGTTTAAGCTTAATTTATTGGCGATAAGCCATTGACCGACATTTTCTAATTCATTATTTACCGTGTTCTCTAAATCACCAAAACAAGCCGCCGTAATAGTAATATTTGTATCGTCGGCAAACATCCGTGCTTTGGAAAAGTTAAGAGAACAGGGTAGATCATTTATGTAAATAAGAAATAATAAAGGCCCTAAAATTGATCCCTGAGGCACTCCACAAGAAAGAGGTCTGCTATTGGATAGACAACCATTAACTTGACATATCTGCTGTCGATCAGTAAGATATGCTTTAAACCAATGAATGGAGCTTGTACTAACGCCAAAAAGTTGTAGTTTTTCCAACAAGATATTGTGATCTATTGTATCAAGGGCTTTTGCTAATTCGAGAAAAACGACAGAGGTGACGATACCAGAGTCAATGTTGAAGTACCATTGATTAGTGGCGTCAAGTAAAGCTGTATAGCTGTGGAATGTAGCGATCTAAAACCTGATTGATATTTGTTCAATAATTTGTTATCCGAAAGATATGAACAAAGCTGATTATAAACAAGTCTCTCCATAATTTTAGAAATAGAATTTAAAATTGAAATTGGCCGATAATTGTTAGGATTTGATTTACTGTTGCCCTTGTGGAGTGGAAAAACCTTTGCAATTTTCCAATCACTTGGGACATTGCCTCTGGAGATTGAAGTGTTGAATCGAAGAGCAAACAAAGGGATTCTGCAATAATATCGGCTGAAAACTTCAGCAGTTTGTTCGGAATGCGATCTAAACCAACAGATTTATTTATATCTAAATTCTTAAGGAGATTTAATACATCACTCAGTTTGATATGTGTTAATTGAAAAGTGGATGAACTAGCATTTATGAAATGATTGAAGGTTTTAGTGGGGTTTCGGAGCTGAGAGGCTAATTGGGGCCCAATATTCGTAAAATGATTATTAATAAAATCAGCAATTTCTTCACGGTTGTTAATAGAATGGGTTTCATCAACTGTGATTTCGCTGATAGTGGAGTTCTTTTGGGATTTACCTTTAATTGAGTTGATTGTTTTCCACATTTCTTTGGATTACCTGTGCCTTTTGAAAATTTAGCGATGTAATAGCACTTTTTTGAATTCTTTATTTCTCTGTTTACCTGGTTTCTGAGAGATTTGTTGTAATCAGACCAGAGTTTGGGATCATTAGAATTGCGAGCGCTTAGTTTAGTCCTATCTCTTTTGATAATAAGCAATTTGATTTCATGAGTGAGCCAAGGGGAAGCCGTGCGACGTACTCTCTTGGTTTTCACTGGAGCGTGTTGATCAGCGACGGACAAAAACAGATTTTTCCAAGCTTGCCACATGGATTCAGGATCGCTGTATTTGTTAAGGGTATCCCAAGGGAGCTTGGACAATTCATTTCGAAATTTAAGAGAGTCAAACTTTGAATAATTTCGAGAGGTTACATATTTGTGAGACCTTGGGAAAGAAGCTGATATTTTTCGCACCATATAAACTGGATAGTGATCGCTGAGACCACTGTGGAGTACCCCAGAGCTTACAATTTTATTGGGACTGTTAGTAAATACAAGATCAATCAAAGTAGAACTTGTAGCAGTTACCCGGGTTGGAGTATTGATCAACTGAGACAATTGAATCGTCTCAGCCATTGATTTGAGATGACGTGTATGACATTCCTGACTATTTACTAAATAATTACAATTTAGTCGCCAAGGAAAATAATTTCCTTGTCTTCTAAATCTAGTCTAAATATAATCTCTTCAATTTTGTTCAGGAATGATCGATCAGAATCGGGAGGTCTATAACAAGCAAATACAGCAAAAGGGGGTTTCCTTATCTCGATACAAATACCCTCGATGCCCTCTAAGTCGAAATCATGTCGAATAAATTAATTATAATTAACATTAAGTTTGGTCGACCCACCTAGTCTGGTATCAATATTGGACTCGACTTTCACATGAAATAAAGTACTAGATATTAAATCAACAAGGTTGTTTTTTTCTTATTCAATTCACGTACGCACGATTCCCTTGTAATTCACTAAAAGATTTCCGTTATTTAAAATTTCCATCCAGTGTGAATCATGCCCTTTAAGGTGATTCCATTCAATTGCATTGCGCATCCTTTCTGCGCATCATTTTTTGCGTGATTAGCGCGCGCACGAGCGCGCGCGCGTTCGAAACTTGATAGGTTTCCTATGGAAGCTGAGCTGTTCAGAGAAATAAATGGTCGTTTTCTCCCAAACGAACTCGGTGACCCCACTTTTTTATTCCATTTATTTAAGGAAAATACGACTTTACATGATATATTCAAATTTGAAGAATTTTTCATTATTCAATTTTGAAATATTCCGGTTGATTCACTGTTACAGTCAGATTTTAGGCGTTTCACTGCAACCGTGCAGACGCTCGATTTGCCTATTATTCCAAAGTAGTTTAGTTGTTACGGCAATTTTAAGACGTTTTACTGTAACGTTGTTCTTCTGTCATAAGAATAATGCTTATATTTCATTGCTAGTAATAACTTTGTTGAAGTAATGGGTGTCTCTAGTACAAGGATAGGTTTTTTTAATATTGCTGTCTAAAGATAGCAAAGTACCTATATACTACAGCCCCGTAGTGTGAAATCGGACATGGTGACCCCCTCTTTTTATTTTATTTTTTTAATGTACTAGTTGTAATTAGTAACTGTGCAAGGTTTCAGCAAATTCTCATTACAACTTCTTTTTCGATGGAATCACCTTAAACACAAAGTTGAAGGCTAAACCAGACTAAGCCTGCATGTTTTACCCTCTAAACAGTGCTCTTATTCAACTATTTTACAATATAAATTGTTTTGATGTCTAAAAAAGGAGTTAGAACGTTGCAGGAGAAAGCTTTTTTAGCCAATGACGTCACGTTAGTGACGTCATATGGCTACTGTCAGAGCCTAAAAATCAACGATAGACGTACGTACGTGCGATGTCTGTCTTACGATTTGTGAGGCTGGGGGGATATTCTGTGAGACGATGGGTGGGGGTGTGCACCGGGACACTGAAAGTCTTACCTTATCAGCGGCACAAACCCATACAGCTAATGTTATGGGAGTAAGACCCCCGGGCTTTGAAGTGTTTTGCATTCGCAAGTGTGGATCTACTTCGAATGCCTGTTTTGTGTACGTGAGGTCTGGCAGGATTTTATTCGCGTTGTAGTCCTGTGTTTACTTAGCTGAAGTACATTTTTCCACAGCAGCAAATACAAGACGGACTTGCCAATTTGAGATGTTGTATGAACAGAACGTGGAAATTAACGTTACATCGATCCCTAATTAACAGTGAAAGAAACAATATTTAAAGTGTATATGACTCGAAAATTTTTTCTTCGGATTTTGATTGTTTAATGTGTATAAAAAACGATTCTAAGCTTTAAACCGGCATCAAACTTTTCAAACGTACTTTTTTCGCGGTGAAAATAGCGCAAATTTGACTTCAGAAGTGTCGCCGTCTCGCGCGGCCAAAATATCACGTGATTAGCTAATGTGACGTCAATCGACTTGACAACAAAACCAACATGGCGTCAAAGTGGAAGGAACTTGGGAGAGTTGGCAAAGGTTTCTCGTAGCTGAAGCGCCTAATAAGCGGTGGGTTGCGTATTCCTTTTGACGAAATGGAGGGGAAGTACTCAGCATTCCTCGGATCCAGCATTTTGGGACAAGGGAATCGAAAAAATTGTGTTGAAACAGATGCAAGGTCGAAGCACTCAGGCTACTCGAGATTTTGATGTTTGCTATGTTTTTAACTTGAAGATATGGTTACGAACGAGCATTGTTTTATAAGGATCTGTCTCGGTAAGCAAAGATGTTTTACTGCAAAGCCCAGAGATGCTTTTCATTCGCAAAGCAGGACAGGTACGATAGCGTGGTCTGACTTTCGATTGTACAGGCGAACAGAGCTACCAGCACGGTCTTAAATGAAATTTGTTTTTATTCTTCTCTGGACTTCAGTAAGACATTATGATATCTATAATTTCAACGACGATCGCCTACTCATAACATTTTTACACTGGACTGTGCATACGCTGTCTTAACCTGACTGCAATAGATGAAGGATTTTAACTTAAATAAATCACCTTTTTAGCAAAACAAGAGTTCAGGATTTTGTTTTACTCTTCCTGTGAGGAGGCTGTAAATGCCTCGTTGTTAGAGAGTGAAAATAGAAAGAAAATCAAGAGGTAGCTGAAAGAATTCCAGGAAAATGTCTCACTCGCTTATATTTGTTTATAAAGACAAACATTTTCTAGGAGTTTGTTTAATCCTATGTGTACATATCAAGGTTATTACCAATCAGGCTGAAATAAATTCCCTGCCTTTTCACTGATGACCAAGACCTGACCTGACCTGATTTACATCAGCTTGCCAACAACAAAAATCCCTGTTTATACCAACAGCTGTAACTAAGCTAGACCCATCCAGGCCTCGAGTGATCTAGATTGGGTGGTTGTTGATACTGACATAGGGCAGTCAGACCCCCCCCCCCCTTGCTTTTTGGTCAGATGAAGTAAACATGGAATCATTATTTCTGCTTTATGTTGGTGGTGGTTCTGATAGATCAATAAATATAGCTATCAAAATTGAAGATCAAGTGATGATGACAGAAGGACATTCCTTCTGTTACAATGATTGTGACCTATTGTCAACAAGAATGATACATTACATTGTATTTAATTTACTATTTTAGAAACTTCCCGTATAGGAATACTTAGATAAATTGTTGTTGTTGTTGTGCTGCCACTCTTTGTTGGCTGTGACGAAACAGGTACACTATGACATGATGTTACAAACACAATAATCATTCCTAAGTAAAAATTGACTGGTGATTTACAATGTTGTTAAGGATTCCACTTATTAGGAACTACGGTATTAATTTATGTGCTCCATACAGGGCTTCCACCTCTCTCCATCAGAATCAGGCTTAAGCAGATTAAGGTTGTGGGGCCAGCCCTGTGTCAGGAACCTGTATTGTGTGTGGGTGTGGGGGGGGGAGGGGTTGAGCTGCTGTAAATAATATCTACAAGTACCTACAAGGGATGTATGGATCCTCATCACTGTGTCTGAGTGATACATATGCTTTGGTAATTGACCACTTAATAATGATTATTATTGATGAAGATCGATGTTGATTCCCATTGTTCACAGGAAAATTGTTTGAGAAGGAGTCAATATGGAGACCCACTGTTGATTTGCAAATTTACTCGTCAACTGTCAATTCTTGTTGGTTTATTTATAATTAACTGTTAGTTTTAGAAGAGTTTGATGTGCTGCGCTCCCCTTCTGTGGTATTAGAAACACCAGAAGCTATTTAAGAAGCTCAAGGACACCAGTTATTTTAAAAGCTAATGAATATGGTTATGATTCAATAACAGTGCTACAATATTGGAAAACCATACCCAGTGCAAAACAAAACAAAATTAACTGTATTTTAATGCGAAATGTGACATTGCCTTAGCTTCATGGCACTGAGTTGTTTGAAAAATTTACTGAGCCAAGATTAGTGTTAATACCCTAATATTGATACTCTGGATAGCAACAGTCTTAAGCTGCTATATTTGCTGAATCAGCCAGTGATATGGCAAGTAGCATGGGAGCTGAAGTCAGTTTCAGTGCCGTTTTTAAAGTAAAGCGTATATAGATTCTAATTACAGGATAACACGACAGTGGAAATAAATGTCTTTTCTGGCCTGGAAGTACATTGCGTATGGCCATATTAAAACGATTTCGTCATGGGCTTTTCTCAACACTCTGTAAAAACACTTTTGCTTGCTTCAGAAACCACTGAAACTAATGCCAGGCTGGGAATAAACTCTGGGAACTCGTTCTTAAATCGAAATGAATCGAAAATCCAGCGCACTTTCTATAAGAACGACGACATTATTGCGGTATTAAAACATCAAAACAATCGGCACTTTCGGTTCTCCTTGATGGAAACAGTAAGCTGTTTATGTGAACACAAGGGCTTTGATGTTCTTAATAAACCCTAAAAGAACTTAACAAAGAAATCTCACAACTGAGGTGCTTCCACTGATGTACAGTCAGGATAAATCATCGACTTTGATCAACATCCTCACCACAGTACGAAAGAAGAGAAGACATCGCAAATGTTCGTCGTCGTCTGGTTTAATAAGACCTAAAACAGCGCTATTTTTTCTCCTACTTGTTCTTTCTCACTGTAGGTCTTGGAAGTTTCAAAAAGATCACCGATACTGCTGAACAACGTCAACATTTTGAGGCAATTTGTAACAAAAACACTGCGTTCGCGGGAACGCAATCAAGTCAATTGACGTCACAATGTGGTAAATTCGGTCCCAGTCCCCGGGACAGTTTTTAAATGAAAAATAGGGTCTTTTGCCCGCGAAAAAAGAGGTTTTTAAAAATTTTAGACAGGTTTTAAGTTTAGAATCGTTTTTTATACACATCAAACTCTCGAAAACCGAAGAAAAAAATTTCGTGTCATATACACTTTAAAGCCCAAGTTTATAACGATAGTGAAAAGAGTAGAGTAAAACAGCATAAAATTTTTCCGAATTATCTCTCGGTAACAGCGAATCTAAAATTTGCAGTGTCATTTTTGTGTGCGTTTTATAAAACATGAACCCAATTAAAACTAAATCGGAAATTGCGCGGCTTGTTGCTAGCTATTCTTAAAACTGAAAAACTTGAATGAAACTAGTATTAAAATCCAAGTCACAGTGGTGATCAAGGAATTAGAGGATGGATGTAGTAAAATCTTAACAAGATACTAAACGTTATTTCGGGGTTATTCATAGCTCAAAGTGTAAAGCGTATGTTGAGAAATTTGCATAGTTGACAGCTGCAATTTCAGCCTTATAAGGAATGTAACGCAACACTTGAAACATCTCGAACCGACCGAAACAGTACCGAAAGATTAACAGCAACAGATATGTGACAAAGCATTCTAACAGAGACCTGTTGGATCTACTGGAAAGCGAGCTGAATTTGAACATTTTCGTACTGTTCGAAGGTAAAGCAAACGAAATTTATTCGGCTGTAGGTTGAGACTCCAAATAAACACGTGAGCTAAAAATAACTTTGTACCGTGGGAAAGTTACAAATGTAAACATACTTTGGTCGATTTGTGAAGCAAAAAGACGAAAATTATTATAGCCGACTTGATTACAAAGCAAGCAACTTTAAATAACAGGGGAAATAAATATAGTTGCAAAACTATTTCAGTCGTGTTTATAAACGCTAGTTCAAACCGATTTCGAACGAAAATATTGTGGATACAAGAAACGCCGTTTGATGGGAGACTCCTGTTTTGACAATACAATGTACTAAGAACGTAAGTGGTTGCCTGAAACGTCTGAAACCTTACAAATTAAACAAAGTAAAGCGAGTCGCGTGTCACGCAAATCACGCAGAGCGTCAAAACGGCACCCTTTAGAAAGTTGACCGTTTATGAGCACTGAAAAGTATTGGATATTCGCCGGTAGAAGTAAGAAATTAAAAGGTTCAGCTGCAACTTGCATTTATTTCTGAAGTAAAATTGTTAACTTTCCACTGATCTTTGCCTAAATAATTAAGTTTACTTGTTTTTGTCTGTGTTCTTTGAAGAACCGTGAAACAAAGAGCTTTCTTCTGTTTTTTTTTTTACTCCGCGTAGTCACGCTGCTGAATCATCACCAGGTTTTATAGTGGATAACCACAAGATCTTTTTGATGGTGGTGGTGGTGGGGGGGGGGGGCTGAGGGGTAAGGGTGGGACTTACCGGAGGTGTAAAGTCCCATAGGTTGTCAGGACAAATTTCACCATATTGTGAAAAAAAAAACGTCATTGGCTCTGCGCGTATTGCGCGCCTATGTTTTTTTCTGGAATCAAACGAGTACGTTAATACACGTGAAATGAAGTCGGAGATCAAGGAAAGTTTTAATATTCTGGAACAAATATCGATTTGGCTTACGTATTACGAAAACGTGCAATCAATTGTTTGTCGATTTAAGGTGCCTTCTTTTCGATAAAGTGGTTTTTGTCTGTGGCTCTCATTTAGAGACCCTCTTTCCGTACATTAGTCTACGCAATATTTCAGAAATCTTATATGTAAGGCTGATTTTCACAAGAGGTCACCAAACGTAAAAGCTGGTTAAGGCAATTCGCACTTTCTTGTGATGGGATGTCCTACATAACGGTAAGTTTAGTATATTGTTATAACTATTATTTCTTTCATCCATTTTTAAAATAACTTCTGTCGCTTTCATTTTTTGCGTAACTTTTTTCGGTTGTCTTTTAAGGTTGAATATATTGCGTCTTGGTAATCCACATTACCTCTCATCCCAGAGGTTTTTTTTCGTTTTTTTCGAACAAAATTGAGCCGCGAAGCGGTGACGACGAGCTTGGCAGCTCGTCTTTGCAAAGAAAAAGAAGAATCTTTGGGACTAGGGTATGATCTACGTAGAGTTCCTCAGTACTTGTTTTAAAGAATTTGATGTTAAAACACCGGCAAAGCATTTTTCGTCAGTTGATTACTCTTAGATGATCACGAGCTCAGTTACTCAAATCCTGTTAAAAGTAATTGATGATTAGATTCAACTTCATGATCAAATTTAGCGTTTTGCCTTAAACTGAATTCAAAATAAAAACGTTTGAAGTGAAGCAGCTTTCTCGGCTAAGACCTCGTAGAGATCAGAGCCTAAGTTCTCCTTGCAACATCACAAGTTCAAAACCTGAGGGGTCATAAAACTGATTGATGTTTCATTAAATTCACCCAGCTTGTACCATAAGAATAATGGGGAAGCCAGTCAGAAGAATATGCATGTTGATGTTGGGGCTTAAACGGTTTAGCCCATTCTGAAACCCTCACTTGAATTTTTGGTTTTCTTTCTCAATTCGCGCCTTCCATCCCTTCTGAAACTTCACTAGTAATTTTAAGCTACGACAGTGAACTTCGTAGGTGCGTTGTCCGTTCGGAAGTGTTTGCCTACCTACTTCAGTCATGATTTCTATATGTATGCCAAATTGCATCTCTCCGGAAACTGGAATTGGAAATAACGGTTGTTTTCCATTTACCCAAACATTCCGGAAATTTCGGTTGGAACGTTAAAGGAAAGCGGCTTTCGCTTTCCTAAACGGAAGATTTCCGGGATTTACGGAATTTCTTGAAAGGTAGTCCAAAATTCTCAAACGGGATTTCCGAAGTGAAAACGGTCGTACTAGCTTCTTTCTACCAGTTCCAGGCCTTTCGCCAATTTTGTCCCGTATTCGTGGCCACTCAGCTCGGTTCCAGGCTTACCGAATAATCGGGGATTATGCAAGGCCGTTTACAGCTGATGTGTAATCTAGATTATACGAGAAATAGGAGGCGAGATTTAACAATGCAATGTCTCTTTATTCACTCTTTCAAACTATGAAATTACAGTGACTTTAAAGAATGCGTTACATAACCGTAAAAACGAAATGTATATAGCCGCTGACCCGCCGCTGGCTCTCGTCTTTTTCATGAACGAAGACTAACCTGAAAGAAAGCAAATTAAAATGTAACAAAGATGAGGGGGGGTTAGGGAGGGATTGCATTGTTAAATCTCGCCTCCTATTTCTCGTATAATCTAGATTACACATCAGCTGTAAACAGCTTGGCATAATCCCCGATTATACTTCAAAATACTCGTCTCAATTTAACAATGCAAAGTTCAAAGCTGTTATTGTATTAATTCTGTGTGGTACTTTGTAACACTGCCCTCCCTGCAGAGGGGTCAAACTGGGGCCTGTAGTAGAACTTAGTAAATGTACTCTCCTGAGACCAGTCAGCAAACTGTAAAATTTCGGGGATAGAAAAACCCTGTTTGGCCACCTCAGTAGCAACGGCCCCACGCAGAGAGTGACCCTTAAAAACACTAGTGTCAATGCCTGCTAGATGCATCACTTCTTTTAACCACCTGGCTAATGTGGCAGGGGAAACTGGTTTGTGAGGGCGTATGTGAGATAACAGAAGCTTGTTAGGTTTTGAGGAATCCTGTGGTCTTTGCAGAGTTCTAGCCTCATATTCTTGCAGGCACTTACATACACACAAATCGTCGTTTTCAGGAAAGCTGGCGTGAAAGCAAGATTTCGGTTCCTGGCCTTGTCTGGCAGTTTTGGTCAGTTCTGGGAGTTTAAATTGAACTCCTTCGGGGTGGAAGTATCTGAAGCGCAAGTCACGGGCTGCTAGACCCGAAGCTCTGTCTGCGGCGGTAAGAGCAAGTAACCCAACGAGCTTGTAAGACAAAAGCTTTGTGGATAGTTGGGTATTTGACCCAAGATGAAATAAATTGTACTACTTTCGAGACCTGCCAGGTTGTCGCATAACGAGGTTGTGGTGGGCGTAGTTGATACACCCCCTTGAGCATCTGACATACTAAGGGGTGTGAACCCGCTTTGTGGCCATCAATCAATGGCAGAACAGCGGAGAGGGCAGAACGATAGACATTTATAGTTCTGTACTCTTTGCCCTCATGAAACTGTGTCGCAAGAAAGTCCAAAATGTGAGTTAAGGATGGTGAAAGGGGATTAGAATTGCCCCGTTGACTACACCAGCTACACCACTTTGACCACGCACAGGAATATGCACTAGTTGTGTTTTTCCTCCAGGCTGCCATGAGGACTTTTCTACTCTCATCAGAAATGTCTGCCGTTTGGTATCCTCTGTTGACAGAAGCCACCCAGCCAGTTGCAAGTGTTTGAGTGGGTGGGGTCTGGTTCCCTGTGTCAGGAGGTCCTCCTGAATTGGTATGAGGACAGGGAAGTCTATGCATAGGTCTAATAGGAGAGGGTACCAAGGTTGGGCTGGCCAAACTGGTGTTACTAACACCATGTGTGACACTTGTTGACGTTGAATTTGTCTGAGGCATCGGCCTATCAGAGCGAATGGGGGGAAAGCATACCCTCGAAAGGTCGCCCAGTCTAGGGTGAATGCATCTGTATGAACTGCTAGTGGGTCTGGTCACCAGCTCACAAACTGGTCTAGTTGGAAGGAGAGTCGGGAAGCAAAGAGGTCGATGTTTAGTGGACCCCACTTGTGATAGAGGCGGTCGAAAACCGCTGGATTTAATTTCCAATCGCTGGAGTCCTGAAATACTCTGGACTCCCGATCTGCTTCTACATTCTGTACCCCTGGAATGTATTGAGCTGACACTAGGATATTGTGGGTAAGGCACCAATCCCAAAGGTTTTTGGCTAGGTAGGACAACATGGGGGAGTGTGTCCCTCCCATTTTGTTTATGTATGTTACTGCTGAAATGTTGTCCATCAACAATAATACCTGAGCTCTGACTTTGTTCTTTGTAAAGGACATTATAGCCAGAGAGCCTGCAAGCAGTTCCAGGCAATTGATGTGGTATGAGGTCTCGTGGGGAAGCCATCTGCCCCCTGTTGACACTCCCTGGCAATAAGCTCCCCAGCCCTTGCGAGAGGCATCGGTCTCTATGACCAGGTCTGTTGATTGCTGGAGTAGGGCTTTCCCATTCCACGCTATTAGGTTGTCTTTCCACCACTTTACCTCCTGGAGGCACTCTGAGTCTAGATGGACTAGAGCCTCGAAAGACTTGTGGGATTTTAGTACAGAGTTCTTTGCCTGTTGAAGGTATCGATAGTGAAGGGGAGCGGGAAAGACTGCCTGTATGGATGAGGACAGGAGGCCCAGGAATTTTGACAATTCTCTCACAGTAGTGACTGGTGTTTCTAACAGATCCTGACATTTTGACTGGATCTTTCTTATTTTGTCCCTGGGGAGGCTCAGGGTGAGGTTGATTGAGTTTACAAGGGAACCTAGGAACTCCATTTGCTGGGAAGGTACCAGTATGGACTTTTGATAGTTCACTGTGAAGCCTAGGCCTTCCAGAAGATTTAGAGTCGAAGCAGCACGCTGAAGAACCTGATCGACTGAGGGTGCCATGAGAAGGATATCGTCTAGGTATGCTATGAGCCGGATCCCTCTCTGTCTCAGTACAGATAAGACTGGTTTTAGCAGTTTGGTGAAAACCCTGGGGGCGCTGGCCAAACCGAAGGGGAGGCATGCGAATTCTAGAAGTGAGTCTCTCCATATGAACCGTAGATATTTTTGGTGATTCTGCCAAATTGGGACCGTCAGATATGCATCCTTTAGGTCTATTTTTATCATGTAATCCCCTTTTCTTAGAAGGTCCTTCAACATATGTATGGACTCCATTTTGAAGTGTTCGTAAGGTATGAAACAGTTTAGGGGTTTTAGGTTTATAACTGGTCTGTGTCCCCCACCCTTTTTGGGTACTACAAAAAGGGAGCTGACAAATCCGGGTTCCCGATAGGTATTGTCTTGGATCTAATGGACTGCCCCTTTGATAGCAGTTCCTGAACTTCCTGATCTATTATGGTTTGGTGGTCCTGTGTACAAGGGATAAGAGCAGGGGTTTTGTGTTGCACAGGATAGTCTAGAAATTCTATCTGGTAGCCTGAGACTACTTGAAGGATCCAGGGGTCTTTTGTAATCTGTTCCCATGCTGGTAAAAAATGTTTTAACCGACCCGCTTGGGGCAGGTGGGAAAGAGAATGCAAAAAACTTTTGAACATACCTGGGGGAAGATGATTTGGGTGGACAACAGTTACTGCTGTGGTTTTGGCTGGTATGGCCCTTGAGACTGGGGGAGTTGAACCCTGTTTCTGCCCCTGAATGATGGGCTTGTGTTGTGATAGCTTGATGTTGGGCGAAAGTACCCTCTGTAGGGGGCTCGGTATTGTCCTCTGCCACCCCGAAAGCGCCCTTGGAATCTTCGGGGGGCAGTGCCTCGAAAAAACGATTTTCCAGCTTTCTTGGCATCAGCCACTGTATTTGCTGTTTCAGAACGAAGTTTGAGGCGTGCTTCGAATCCATCCCCAAATAGTTGCTTGCCTGAATCTGGGAATGCTTCTTTTCCTAGCGAGGCCAGTACTGGGTTGAGTTTGGTCAAAACCTGCTCTCGGCGTTTTGAGGAAACCTGGGCAGATGTATCTCCTGCCAGCATAATGGCCTTCTTAACACAGCCAAGCATAGCCACAACGGTGGCTTTATCTAACGTAATTGCATCATCTTCCAGGGACTCGTGCATGAGGGTAATATTCTCGTGCAAGGAGCACAGTGGACCCAAGATGTCGAGGATTTTATCCTGGATATCCCTTAGGGAATTGTCGGGAATTTTGGCTCCGGAAATCATGGTCGTCAGAAAGTTGTCAAGGTTAGGAGTAAAAGCTCCGTCCGCAGCTGGTCTTGGGAACTCTTTGATAATTGCTCGTCGTTCGAAACGTTGCAGAGGTTTCAACATAACTTTAAGCAGGGCATCAAGCTCTTCGCTAGGTTCCCAGCGTGAGTTGGGGGATAACAGCCCCTCAAGGTCGTAATCGTCGCCTGCCAGCGACTGACTATCTTGTTCGCCACTAGTGTTAGTAATGGTGGGTTTATCCGTGCGCGGATATTTAGCTTGAGTATTCTCCTCGATGACAACAACATCGATTGGGAGGCTTCTTTTTGCTGCCCTGACTTTGCCGGTTTGGTCCACAGACTCTACGGCAGATTGTTTAGCCGACTGGCCCACAGGCTCTGCGGCAGTGTCAGTTCGCGATCGCTCGGTCGCGTGTTGAGGAAGATCCTGTTTGATTGCGGACAGAATCGCTTGGGAAAGAGTATCAATAACGGACTGGTCGGCAACTAGAGCCTGAACCATAGATTCGGCGGGAGATTGACGGCTAACACTTACTTCAGACGGCGGATTGCTTTGGATTTCTTCGGCCGCGAGGTCTGCATTCGTCTCCATCTTAGTTGAGTGGACGTTGAGTGAATGAAAAAGACGAGAGCCAGCGGCGGGTCAGCGGCTATATACGTTTCGTTTTTACCGTTGTGTAACGCATTCTTTAAAGTCACTGTAATTTCATAGTTTGAAAGAGTGAATAAAGAGACATTGCATTGTTAAATTGAGACGAGTATTTTGAAGTATAATTTGTGGTAAATGGAACATGGGCTCCAAGGGTTCTATAAAGGAAAACAAGAAAAAAAAAACAAAAACAAAAAACAAGAAAAAGAAAAGACAAGAAACTTCTCTCAAAGAAGGCCCGAGTGGGAGCACACAAGCACGTAGCACTTCGGCCAAATATAGCCCATACGAACTATGTATAGCCTCATGGGGGTTGCGGGCTTTAACCAGTGGCCAATACTAATGGCGAGTTTTGTCCCTGAACAATACGAAATTATACCAAAATAAGTTCTATGTATCCAACAAAATATTGTCATTTGAAGTCAAGTGATTCTAAAAGTAATGTTGATGTACCGTTGTTGTTTCATGTTTTAGATCTTAGAGCTCGTAGCATGCTTTCCGTCAACGGTTTTTCCGAGACTGCAGCCCTTACTCCAAGCACAGCTTATGGTGTTGCCTATGTTGTGATTAATGGACTCACTCTTGTCATAGGAACATTGGGAAATCTTCTCGTATTAACAGTCGTGTTTGCTAATTTCCACACCTCAACCATCTCCGATCTCCTAGTCGCCAACTTGGCCTCGATTGATGTCCTAACCGCGCTCGTGCTGATACCTGGAGGTATTTACCGGCACGTGTGCGCTAAAATGGGTTATTGCCACGTGTCTGAAACAGCTGTTGTGGTTCATCGCATACTCGTACAATTGGCAGTCACGGCTGCTATTTCCAGCCTTTTAACCATCGCCGTGGATCGCTTTACCGCCATTGTGCTTCCTTTCCGCCACAGGACTTGGCCTACGAAAAAGTTCGCTATTGTAGGTGTGTTTTTCACGTGGATGTCAGGTGTTTTTGTCACCGGTATTTTCAACGGTTTAGGCAAAGTCTATATTCAGAACTCTTACTGCACCTGTCTACTTCTGATATCATCGTCCCTATACCTTTACATTTTCTCGATTGCCTTAAAACAAGAGACAAAAATAGCGGCCGTGCAAGCTTTGTATCGACAGCGACGTTCAGTGTTTCTATGGGAACGGAAGTCTACCAAGACAATGGTAATAGTTCTGGGTGTGTACGCTCTTTGCTGGGTTCCTTCTGTTGTATTTTACTCAGTAACTGCAAAAGATTATTGGAGATTTCCCAATATACAGAGCTGGGTTAACACCATGTATTACTTAAATGCGGCGTCGGATCCTTTTATTTACTGTTTGAGAGGTAAGAGGTTTCGCAAAGCGGTCGAAAAGCTTTTCAAGTTCCCTATCAGCAACACGCCAGGTATACAACGCCCATGATTCTTCGCAGGCGAGGTTCAGAGAGGGAACTGGGGATTGGTACAAATCTTTGAGCTAACCGTTAATGACTAAAACTACAGGCTGTCCATCCTCTATGTGGTTAACTTTGCTGGTGACTGCGCAAATTAGCCTTTTTTAACTCTTCTCATCTTGCAAACAACTTGCTGTGACGGACACCTCGTTATTAATAACTACTGCGGGCGTCAATTCGTTGTCCTGAAAGCGTGCGCTAAAACGATTTGACCGTTAAATGAAATAAAAACAGAAATAATAAAACGATGTTTGCTTTGTTGTTCTGTTAGACCAAGTAAGAGAGTTTTTTTAAAGTTGCAGTTTGCCTCGCTCAAAATACGTCTGAGTGAGCCAAACTCGACAAAAAAAAACAACAAACAAAAACAAACGGTGGAAAGCCTGTGCTACAAGTAATTTTTTTTCCCATAGATTTCTCTTTCAAGCCCATCGTCCTAGTTACTTTTAGCATTAATTCTTAGTCATATTTCGTGATCACCCACCTCGATAAGTACTGCTTTATTATTTGTGGGTGAACAAATACTTGTATTTATAAGGTTATAACAAAAATAAAATATTAAAATGAAAATTAACAACTAAATTTTATGTTCTGTTTAGTTATGACGGAATAAATTTTTAATTTTCTTACGGCAGTATGTAATCAAAGATGTCGACAAAATGGCAGCCAACAAAACTGTACATGGCGATAAGAAATAACTAAAGAAAAGTGGGGGGACCATCCTCGGTTAACTGAGACCTTTTTGGATCGGAGAAGAGCTCTCGTTCCTCCCTATTGCTGACAAGTAGAGATGTAGGCTACAGGAACGATATTGATGTAAGAGATGACAACCTAAATCATGCCCAGTAGCTTTGAAATGCCGTAGAAAGAATTCGCACTCAATCTTACGGAAGTTTCACTCTGGATACAGACGAATCCACGCCCTGTCGCGTCCTCATTTCACGTCTCGTTGCATTTACAAAATGAACCTATTTTTCGCGCACCAAGTTTCCTTTACACCCCTGATCTTCAAGGGAACCTCCACTGTTATCACAAATTGACGTTAAATTCTGCAGAGACAGTTTTAGTGTACCAAAAAGTTAGACATTTCGCATTTGGATTTCCCGCGCGCAGCCATTTTGAATTTTTATGACGTTATATGGTTGCCACTTTTGTTAAAAAGCAACTTTCTTTTGTTTGCAACAGTATGGGCAACCGTTTGACGTCAAAATTCAAAATGGCAGCGCGTAGGAAATTCAAAAGCAAAAATAGGTGGTATTCATGTCCAATTTTTTGGTACGTTAAAACTTTCTTTCCACTTGTTAATTTAAAGAATTGAAATTTCAATTTTACTCCTAACAATTAACGTCAATTTGTTGTAACAGTGGAGGTTCCCTTAAAGGCCTTTTGCAACGGGCCATTAGGACAGTCACTTAAAAATTTACTCTAACGGCTTTGTAGTTATATAAAAGCTCCTCGAGATATTTTTTACGTCTATTCAGTGGTCTAAACCTATGAACTGTTACGCTAACTGAGGCGCTGTTCAAAAGAACGATGACGTATAGGATGATCTGTAATTTGCACCGCCCGTGGAAGCCCGGGACCTAGTTGCTGCTCCTTGGCCTGTAAAGTGAACGACTTCTTCTAAAAAGCTGTGAACGAAAGGGATAAAAGAGGCATTAAAAACATTAGATAACATTACAACTTAGGGACAAGTTTGAAACCAAGGTGGCTATAAACCGTTTTAAGAAGCACTAAATGTCCTGAGTTAAAAGTCGCTTTCGTCTTGAATTACACGAGTTTACAGTATTTCCCTTATTAAGCTTTCTTGTGGGATTGGGGGGCGGGGGAGGGCTAAGCAGAGAGCAGTTTATTAAAATTTTGTCCAAGTCGAAGTTCTCTGTTAAGCACACATGAAGGACAACTTTTCGTGCACTTTTAAGACGCAGAAACAGATAGATTACAGAAAATCCAAGAGAAAACTTTCCTGTCAATATAAGCAAAATATCCCTGTTTTTCGAAAGCAATCATTGTTGTATTCTCAATCTCTGTTACCGAATTTCTCGTTGTTTCTGATAGGTTCGCCACACACCAGGTTATCAGTGAAAATCCCTGCTTTTTGCTTTATAAGGAAATTGGATGCAATACCAACTGCTACGTTTTTCGAAAGCCCCGCAACAATCGGGCCGATTTCCGGCACGATAACACACACTGCATCTTGTAAACAAAAACGTTTCTAGGAATGAAACTTTGCTAGAAGTTTAATACTTCTTATCTTACAGACATGTTAAAACAATAGCTTTGTAGAATGAGTTGTTCAGACTTTTTACAAATGGCATTTCGGAGCGAAATGTTTTCGGGACTTTCGAGAAACGCGTCCCAAGTGACGCGGCGTTCAAACGTTTTTACCGCGAAGCCAACGTTTTGCCTAAAAATAAGGCAAAAATAGCTACGTGCCTCGTTGTTTATTCATCAACTCATATCCAAGAAAAAAATGTAAATTTTATGTCATTTCTAAATGTGCCTAAAATTTACTGGCTGACAATTTAATTTTTCTAATACACCCGGTTTCCAAACACATAGAAGTCATAATGAATCGTTTTTCTAATTACCTTTCCTATTACAACTATCAAAACATTTGCCCAATCCAAATTATACGCCAAATTATTTTGACATTCGCGCTGTTATTAAAGGGCTAATCATCATATTTTCAGATAAACTTGGAAAACAAATTAGGAAGCGCTCAAGCGGAAAAATAATGATACAGAAGTAGATTGTGCTATTTTTAATAATTCCTCATTTATCCTTATAATTTGAAAGTACTGTAAAGCAAGGACATCACAAGAAAAGATAGAAGAATCAACTAAAGAAGATTTAGGTACTACCACGTTGTAATAACAAAAGAGAGTACCAATACACTTTGAATCACTCTGAATATCTTTGAGCTGCAACTGCTATAGGCGACTAGTCTTTGCGGAAACCCGTTTAAATTCGTTACGTTTCAGACGCCGCATTCAAAATCTCTCATAGACCAAAATATTTCTTGACCCCCCCCCCCCCTCCTCCTCCCCCACCAAGAGTGACTGCTCCAGTCACCAGGAGCATGTTTCTCCAAATTCCCGATAACTTTCCGGGCCTGAAAACTATTTTAGGTGCACAATATTCTCGAATAGCCACACAATTTTTATTAATTTTGAAAGCTATATTTTAATCTTTATAATTTCGTGAAGCATATCGCTAAGTTTGCGCCAATAATTACCATTAGCTGATAAATAAATGAGCTCGAAAAAATACTTATCGGGCCCGGAAAGTTATCGGGAATTTCGAGAAACGGACCCCAGAGATGCTACTGTATCTTACATATAGAGAGGGGAACCCACTTAACACCTCCCCGTTAATGCAGCCTCCTCATTTATTACGGCCACTTTACCACTTTTTGACTCGAACAAATGCTCCATCTTTTTCTCACGTTAAAACCCCTTTAATCTGGGTCACCTTGTTACTAGCCAATACGACTCCCTTAAAAACGACTGCGAGGGGAACTACCTTGTTATAAACGTCCGGATTTTCGTGGTCCGTTGTATAATATATATTTCCGCAATTTTTCAATTGCAGAGAAAGAGGAGAAAGAAAGAATGAAGAAAGGACTGAAAGACAAAAAGAAGAGGGAAAAATGGAAAAAGAACAAAACAAGGTAATGATTACTGCTAACAAAAGTCCTGGCCAGTGAACCATATTTTCACATACTATGTCACATCTTGCCGTTTTACGTTTATTTACTTTGTTCCTTTGATATAAGAGATCTTTTACAGGGATCCAAAGTAAAAAATGTGGCTGTTTCATTTAGTATGAATATTGGTTGCTGTCAGTTCCACATTTGCGTACTGTCAAAAAGTTCCGCTTAGAAAGAGAGAAAAATATATAGGAATAAGGGAGAAAAAAAAGAAAAGTAAAAGAAAAGAAATGTGAAGTGAACAAAAAAAAAGGAAAGAGAAGAAAAGGGAATAAAACAAAACAAACCAAAAAAAGTACCGCTTAATAGCTTTCATTTGAGTGGTCATAACTAGGATGTTGTCCACAAACTCCGAAGTCGGAGACACCGCGTGCTCAGAACAAAATAAGGGAGCTTAACCAACCACGACGGCAACGCCAAGGAAAACGTCACTTTAAAAATGACTTCCAAAATTTCAGACTTCTTCGCGATAGTTTTAACTCGTTCAATCTGTCTAATGTACCGAACAATCCGGGAGCTGAATCTGTAAGGACGGCGTTACACTTCAGGTGGAAAAAAGAAAATTCACTGTCGTGTGTTCACTTTCTACATAAAACTTTGAATTTGGTCATTTCACGTTGTTGTTTTGCAGAGGACGGCAAAGAAATGTACCAAAATCTATATCGCACGTGCATGCAGAATCACTGTTTTGCTAATTAAATCTTTTGTTTTGTGACGTTCTCGTCAGCCGTCGCTGTCGTGTTTGCTTAAGTTCCCTAATGAACCGAACAACGAGGAAGTACTGCTTAGCAGCTTATATTTGAATGGTTGTACTTGCGCAATCGTCACTGTTTATAAAAAAATTTAATCACACAGAGGAAATAAAAAGTTCTCACTCACTCAAATGTATCGTGAAATAACAAGTCTCGTTGCTGTAACCTGTGCGCGACCTTTCAAACTCAAATGTATCATGCTCTACTTTTGATGGTCGCCGCGGATAACGATTTTTTTATTTCGCGTGTTGTTGTCAATAAAGCTCTAGTTGTTAAACGTATTGTTCTTTTCCCAATGTTTGTGCGCGACTCGTCAAAAATCTGGAAACTAAGCATTTTACCCGCATAAATTTTAACGGTCAATTTCGCCCGATTTTCACGAATTCTAAATCTCGCCAAAACAAAAGCACCAATTAAGGTATCTAGAAATCGAGGAGGAAGGGGGGGGGGGGATTAGCGTTTTATGCTTGAAACTGAACAAAGGGTGAAAGTAACTAAAAAGGGGATACTCCAGTCTCGTTTCATAAAAGGATACTCAAATAAAGTGTAGAATCAGTTCTGCCCCAGAAAAACGAGAAGTACTCTTTTTTGACTTCAGATGGAAAAACAAGATATAATGGTACACAATTGAAATTATTATCGTTTTCTGTAACCCCAGAAAACGTTACACCATATGCAATGACACACGTACCTCTCTTAAAAATACGTGACTGGCATGGCTTTTAATTCAAATTGAGCACTTTTGAAATAAAACGCAGCTTAGTATTTACTGAACATATTTCCATTCATTCATAAGCTCTAAACACTTGTAACAAATTGCTGCAAAGCCGAAGCGGAAGATACAAGGAATACTTATAGATTCTATTTACTTTAATGTAATTTAAAATCGGCCACGGATGACAGTTTTGCTACGTCTGTGTCATCGCTTTCCGGAGCAAGATAACAAAAGAGAACACTTGGATGCGCATGTAACACGTCAAGTCTTGACAGCTATATATATTCAGCTTGGTGTTATTGTTATTTTTTAGTGTTACGAATATTTGGAGACAATGCAGGGAATTAAGACGAAGAGAACAATCCGCAGAACTCTAGGCTTTTCAAGGTTAGCTGCTTTGATTTAATTTCCCAGTTACATTGTTATGAGATTTTAGTTGGCGAAAGTGGTCAAGGGTGTGTGAGAAAAAGAAAAATTGGAAGAGTGGCCTTTTCCAGTTTGTTTTCCCTCTCAAAAACTAGCCAATTCTTCGCTTACACGAATCGGAACCACTTTAAAGTCCTTCCTAACCCAAACCTAGATTTTCGGTCTGTTAATTATCCTACAATGGGTCCAGAGGACTGTTGTAGTAAGAGAGTAAGCTTAAATGAAATGTTAAAATCTTAGCGAAGAAAAATAAAAATGAAAACCAACATATCATCGATCAGTTTTCAGATGAAATTCTTAAGCACTGATGACCATCCAAGTTGATCAGAACTCTCCTTCGGTTCAGTTTACTGCACTGCACACTGTACAAGGTGGTTCTAATTTTTGAGTCTGCAAGTAAAACCGAACTGAGTTGCCACTATTCAAGTAAAAGCTATTGGGCAGCGTTTTCATATGGTACTGATCTATTTCAAATTCTGTCTCAAGTAGCAATTTTTGAATGAGCATTTCGCCGACTTTCGCTCTGACACTCTTCCGAATTAAAGGGCCTGGCCTATGCGCCACGATTGTACGTGCACGATTGACTTACGCATCAAAAACTATAAACACTACGTGGTTGAATAAACGAATTTATTTTTCGCCGAAAAGGCACTCATATATCTGGTGCCAATCTGCTTGAGAACTATTCCGCTTCCTTCACCTGAATAAGAGGTCATTTTCGGCAGCTTTTTGTCCACTAATACTTGTAACAATTTCTGATTAGCTTAGCAAGTGTTTTTCTTTTTCTTTTTTCTTTCTTTTTAACTCGACAACCTTTGTACCTTTGAGAGTTACGTTCTGAGCTCTAAGCCTGAGTTAAATCAACAACCTAGAACCTGATTTTGTTTTCCTTTTCTTTTTTAACTGACAAATTGTAAAGGTTGACGTGTTTGTGTAAGCAAAAACTTCATTTGTTTTTAAAAATCAAATTTGTCATTTCAAGGAAAAGACTTGAAAGGGTAATAACACTTCTTTAAAACGCATTATACATAAAACATGTTTCATTGATCACATATCTTACGCTCTGGAACTGATTCCAATAAAAATATGGACTGTCAAACAACTGATTAAATATGTGCTCTTAAAAAACAATAAGAAAACAAAAATGTGCGGTGGGTTTAGTTTTGCTTGAATAAATTTTCAAACTTATTAATAATTCATCTAGTTTGAGCACAGAGAAAGAAGTGACGGAGGTTTGGACAGAAGCTCAGTGTTTATTTCTTCGTTTTCCGTTTACTCGGTGAGTTGTTTGAGAAGACATATCAAACACTCATGAGAGAATTTTAGCAGAATTTTAGCAGGATTTTAGACGAATGAATTTCGTCCACTGAATTCTCAGTCATGGATCTGATCCTTATGAAACACGCTTTCTCTTGTTCAATAGGAAATACAAGCTGAACGAAAACTACAAAGTTCAATTCCCATGCGCTCCTGTCGACTCTCGTCAGTTTAAAGGGGTTTGAACTCTTTCTTACTCCCGTTCTCGTTTAATCCACGTGCTTCTTTCCTTTCTCGCAATTTTTCTTCTTTAATGCCAATACACCGTCTCTGAATTCACGACTATATGACTGCCAAATGCCGAACTGAAAGAAAACTGGGATGACGTTCAGAAAAATCGTTCAGAAAAAAGGAAACTTTCTTATTTTCATCTTAGTTTCAATGAAACGGACACAAAATGCGGCCAATCACCACGTGACGTCTACAATTTCTAAACTCTTTAGTTGTAGCTACCCTGGGAAAATCCCCCTCCCCCTACTCTTCTTCACCCCATCCTGTAACATTCCTTGCTTGAAATCACGTTTTTCAGCGAAAGTGACTTCTATGCCGGATAGGGATTACGCTGGGATAAAATTTAAAGTATGGAAACCTACCTTTTGCAGTTATGAATTGTAGTACCACCGAGCACGATTTTGACTCCTGGGAGGGTTTTGTTTAAGTTGTAAACTGCTAATGCTTCCTCATATGTCGCTCCTCCGACCATAAACACAATTATTTCTTGCGGCCTTTAAAAGAACACAATTGAAAGAAATAAACTGGCAAGCCAATAAATAGGCATTACAGAGGATGTAAGGATTGCCCCTACAAGAAAGAGAAACCAATCGAGCTGAATCCTATCATTTGTCTCAATATCAGTATTTCCTTGAACAATTTCGTGTACTTCCAATAAATCCTCAATCAGCTATCTTCAATTCTGGGACAATCGTACTTAAGTAAGTCAGTATCTCACGTATTCGTTCTTATTGCTAGAAGACAAAGGGGAAAACATCTTTCAGTGGGGAGGCACATACAATGTAAATCGAATACGGCATTTTTAAAGCGACACAATCGCGCCATTTTCTGAAACTCTCTACGTAGTTACTTGTACTAGAGAGCTAATGAAATATCAAAACAAAGGTTAAGTAAAAACAAACAAGAATGAAACAAAAAGTTAAGAGAATATTATGTATACCTGTCCCGAAGTACTGATGAGCCAAGGTACGGGAATTGTGAATCTTTAAGTTTTCCTTTCACCAAGCTGTCGAGTGTTTCCGAGAGTAATGGAGTGTGCTGCGTGTAGATGTTTTCAACTCCCTGAAATAAAATGTTATCTTTACGTCCGCTTTGCTGAAAACACGCTATTACAACAACACAGCAGCTCATCACCCAACACGTCCAACTCCTATGTATCTTCACAAATTGAACTGTTAAAAGTAGCTTTTCCCGCGACTTTAGCTTTGCGGGATTCTCTTCAGAACTTCGGGTGGTGTTCCGTTATCTTCATTAGCCTTCAGATCGGAAATCTTGGGAGACCTGGGGTAATCTTCGGAGGACTTTGGATCATCAGAAAAATAACAAAATTTGAGAAAACCCCGCTTCTTGAATGTAGCATGGAAGTTATACGCTCTTGTACGCTATACGCCTGTACACTGTACGATTTGTTGGTCTGTTTACTTGTTTGTATGTTCGTTTGTTATGGGGGGTGATTAAGAAGCTGCAAGTCGTGATTTCTCATCACTATTTTTATACGTGAAGCAGGAAGAGTTCTTTAGTTTGTCGTGATGTTTGATTTTTAGACATCAAGCAAACCTTCGTAAATGGTAAAAAAATGGTAAATCAAATTTAACGTCATAGTGTGGGGCCGGGAGTAGTCGCCTAATCTCCCGAGCCAGGGGCTCATGAGTAAACACTTGACGTCAAGGTCGAATTGGAATTTGGAAATGTTGGTTTTCTTATAAGGGGGGGGGGGGGGCAAACCGGAGTACCTGGAGAAAAACCCTCGGAGCAAGGACGAGAACCAACAACAAACTCAACACATATATGACACCGAGACCGCGAATCGAACCCAGACCACATTGGTGGAAGACGAGTGCTCTCACCACTGTGCCATCCCTGCTCCCCTCTGCTAGACTACGAGCAGTCGCCCCTCTCTTCAAGGATAGTACTGAAATCACGCGTGAAGAATCGAAAATGGCGCGAGTCGCAAAGAATGAGGGTTGCGCCCTCGTTCCTCGCAGTTCTCGATTCTTCGCGCGCGCTCTATTATCTTGGGGAAAAGAGAACGACTGATCGCGGTCTATCGTGAATGTTGAGGAATAACGTTTTCATTTCCCATGCGTAATTTCGACCAACCTCATTGCGGGTGTACAGAGAATTCATTCGTGAAATAGGTTCCAGTTGAAGCATGCAGCCCCAAGGGGGGGGGGGGGTACTCCGGATTTCAAGTGACGGGGATGATCGAAGGATTTTTTTGGGTTTGAAATTTTTGATTCCGGGATTTTTTTGGGTAGGAAAATTTGGCAAGTATTTTTTTGGGTGGCTTGATTTGAGTAGGGATTTTTTTGGGTATTAGAAACAATCTGAAGATTCGTGGTAATGCCCGAGTATCCCGGCCAGGTAGTTCTGCGAATAAAGTACGACCAAACTTGTTCTTGCCCGGGTGGTCTTGTTTGGAGTTGTCATTCATAGTGTTATTGTTGAAACAGAAGATGTTCTTGGGTGTCCCTAGTGTTTTTAGAATGACTACCAGATGAGGAAAAGATAAAATCAACTGGTATGATGCATATAAACAAACAAAATATTCAATTTCTAGTTTTTTTTTCTTGATATATCATTTAATCCTTTCTGGAAATTTTTAAGGCTCGGAAATTCGGCATGGGATTTCAGGGGGGTTAATTTTTGGCCCAGGGATTTTTTTGGGTTTTGTTGGAAGTCCTAGGGATTTTTTTGGGTTTTGATTTTTGCCCCCATTCGATCATCCCCGTCACTTGAAACTCGGAATACCCCCCCCCCTCCCTGGGCATGCAGCACGTACCTTCAATCCTTTGAAGAACCTTCTTGTTAGTGACAGGGGAGTTTTGTTTTGACCAAATAGATCACTGCTCCGTACATTTCTTCCGCCATATTGGATCAGAGCAGTCACAAGCTGAAATATATGAGAATATGGAACCACACCTTAAATTAGACTAGGAGGTCGAACTTCCTATGAGCGATCATCATCATCACCATCATCATCATCATCATCATCATCATCATCATCATCATCATCATCATCATCATCATCATCATCATCATCATTATTGTCACTATCATTATCACTGCAACTGAAACGTTAAGTCTGATTGACTAGGCAAATGGTGTCTATTTGTCCAAAGAGTGCACAAGGAGTGCGAGCGGAAAATTACTGAAAGCACAACCCAAAACCAGAAATAAGCCACTTTTATCCAAACTTTGCGTCAAACAGATCAGGCACTGAGTTACACTAAAACAATTAAACTGCGGTTTTTCTGGTCTTTGGCAGCTGGCAAGCGATTAAATAGAGATCGCAGTCTTAATGTTAAAAGAATCAAATTGAGTATTTGCAATTTACCACGGTAAATGTCAACTACTAATCATAAAATTAGTAGTTATTATAAATTATAGAACTGTCTTCGAAACAGTTATAAGTCGAACGCCGAGCCTGCTTTTCTTATTTAACTGGGCACCACCAGAAAACAAGTTGTACGAATAAATCGCCACTGAGTGTTACGAATAAATCGCCATTTAAAATCATAACATCATTTATTATATAGACAAGAGTGTTTTAGTGGAAAATAGACCACTCGTAAAGTTCATACGAAACTACATCCGGGACTCGAGTGGCGTATTTTCCACATCCTCCCTAGTGAGGATATCGATGACGTCATTTCCCGCTTTTACACTGTCTTCTGTGCAAAAATACTCTTGTCTATATAATAAAAAGAAAATTACACGGCGGCTTGAAGATATGAATTTTATTTTCTCGTGGTAAAAAACAATATTTTGCTCGCTCGTTCGAAAAATATTGTTTTTACCACTCGAAAATAAAATTCGTATCTTCGCGCCGCCATGTAATATCCTCTATATGTAAACAGCACAATGAAAACTGTAAGCAAAATTCACTAGTTCAAATGGACATTTGACGGTTATCTGATGGAAAAAGACGAGAATGAACTTCCACAGAAAACCACTCAAGTGTGGTTTGATTGACAACACAAGCGCTGTGTTCCGCCAGACAAACATTACATAATGGAGACGGTTTATTTTTCTCATTAATTCGTAACTTTTGTTTTAAAAATCACTTTACCCTGAGTTTCATAAAAGCAAAACAAATTTTCTTCAGAAAAACATCTCAGCCTGTCCATTCCTTTTAATTTTTTCTTTAGACTTCGAGCACACGTATCTCATTTCCTTCCTACGCAACAAAGAAACAGAATACGTTTGTGGACAAGCTATTTTTCAAAAGTATTAAAGAAGGGAACGCAAAAACAAGACAATAACATTATTAAGTATAATTGACTTCTTTACGAAGCTTAATGTTCAACGTTAAAAACACTTTCAGCTTACATGAAAGATCCATGACAAGTTCGATCGGTTGAAATTTATCGCTGCTTAAAGAGAAAGCCTTTTTGCAAAGCCGCGCTGTCACCTAGTTTCGTGAAGTTGCGCAAAAAATGTGACACGCTCGCCGAACGCACAATATTGCACTTTGAAAAGGACAATAATTCAGCTTTTTCCTTCCACGGAAAACCAAACAAACGCCAATTAAATATGTACATTTGTGTTTGTCTAAAGATCCTTAAAAGATAATGATGTACGAAAGAAAAAGGTTTTAGGAAGTCGCCGAAAGCGGCGTTTAGTTCACAAAAGCCCAATTTTAAGTGCGGAAAAGGCTGTTGAAATTTAATGATCGTGCATTTTGTTCAGGCGTGATGTTTGTTTCAATTCACCTCATCGGCCTTTTATAATTGCAAGCAATTTAGCTTTTTCAAAAAATAGGAAAAGCAAATAATGCCTCATTGAATTTGAAGCAAACAGGACACAAATAGATCTGCTTACAACAAACGCCTATTAAATATTACAAATTCGAGATCGATGTGGAGTTTATGAGACAAAAATGAGCGCTTTCTGTATGGATTGACAGTTTGAAGAAAGAGCACGATGGTTTATTGAAAGCCTAGCACATGTTTTCTTCGAGCTGGATTTAATTTCGTGTGAGTACGATTTGATACTTTTTTCTTCCAAACTTCCAAGAGGTGCCCAAGTTAGGAATTAAACAAAAAAAAAACGCAAAATGGAAAGTTCATTTTGTAGACTGATGTATTAAAGACAAGTAGCGCCTTAGGAAAGTACAGCACAGATCGAAGCTTTCATTTGAATGATCACACTTTCGGGTATTATCTGCAGACTCAAAAACTTAGAACCACCTTGTACAGCACAATAAAAAGCACCAACACAGCTTGAAATGGCTTACTATAGAATCAGAACAACCTTATACAGTACAATAAACAGCATCACAGGAGAGTTCACTGCTCAGTAGCGTCGACAGTTTTCATTTGTAAAAAGCCACACTTGGATTTCAATCACAGACTCAGACAATAGAACCACCTTGCTCAGCATAATAAACAGCACCAAAAGAAATAATTGCTCAATAACTTTCATATGAGTGGTGACGCTGTTAAATTCCTATTGCAAACGCAAAGGATAAAACCACCTTGGACGACACAATTAAACACACCACAAAAACTTACTGCTAAAAGAGCTTCCATTTTTAAATGGTTTAACTTTGGGATTTCAACCACACACTCACACAATAGAACCACCTCGCTCAGCATAATAAACAGCACCAAGGGAAATTTACTGCTCAGTAGCTTTCCGAAAGCTATTGACTTGAGTGGTTGCGCTGTAAATTCTATTACGGGCACAAAGGTTAAAATTAACACGTACGGCACAACAAACAACGCCACACTAACTTAAGCCCCGGCTAAACGATCAAACATTTTCGTCCAACATGGTGGTGGGAGAACATGTTTTACTGTTTAGCCTTGCACTCAAACGGTTTTCCACTGTCCGATGTCCGGTCAAACATTGTTTGCCCGTTTAGCCACCGAACGAAAATGTTTACATCATTTAGCCGGGGCTTTACTGCTAAAAAAGCTTTCAGTTTGAATGGTTAAACCTACGAATTTCATCCTCAGAACCACCTTGTACAACACCATAGGAAACAACCGCTCAATAGTCGTCGCTTAAATGATCAAACACCAGGATTTAATCCTCACACTCAAACATAAGAATCATTTTGAACAGCGTCAGAGAAGGCACTACGGGAGAGTACTGACTACTCCGAGATTTTCATTTAAATAGCCAAACGTTAGTATTTCATCCACAGATTTAAAAGTCAGAGAAACGTTACAAGAGCAAACGTTTGAGACAGTGCAAGGTTAAAGGGCGATTTACCTCTCATGCAAGGTCAACGTCGATCTCCCTTCAGGCAATAGCACACATTTCATTCAGTTTTAATGGTCAATAGAAGCTGCCGGGTATGTTTTAAACTGTGCAGCTAAAAAGGTTGATGTCAGGACAATTCACGGAAACTTTAATGATAGCTATAAATACCTGCTTTGAAAAACAAAAACAAAAAAAATCGGTCACGTATTGACTGCACTAATGAAGAAAAACAGTGTCGTCGATGAATGAGTACATCAGACGAAAGAATAATTTATTGTTAAAAAACATATAAAGACAAAAGAAAACGTCTGTCTTAT
This sequence comes from Siderastrea radians, assembly GCA_964017195.1. Taxonomy (NCBI): domain Eukaryota; kingdom Metazoa; phylum Cnidaria; class Anthozoa; order Scleractinia; family Rhizangiidae; genus Siderastrea; species Siderastrea radians. The sequence goes on along the minus strand of OZ024889.1, from coordinate 63,543,252 downwards.
TCGAAAAGAGCAATTTCAAAGTTCAATTTTTTGCATTAGACATTTGCATGTTAAATACCCCTATTAGCTGATGTTATAATCCTCCGGCAATGTTTCAATTCAATATAATTGTTTTCTACTCGTCTGTGTCGGCGGCACTTCACAAAAACGTCGGTCTTTTCCCACAGCACGACTTACAAATTCAATGTTCGAATTTTCAATAAGTTATTTCGATGTTAATTAATGTTGTAAACTTTGAAGAAGGTTTTAATTTACCGTAGTTTAATAATGCCTTTTGCTTCAATATTTCAGGAACGCGTCAAACACGGTTAAATTTGCATCTGAAATTGGGAGCCGATGGAACTGATCACCGGAAACCACCCAAACTAGAAACAATCAAATTTGAAGGAAAGAAGAGGAAAGGAAGATATTGCTCCATTGATAGCATTAACACACAGAGTGTTTCAATTTTCCTTCTCTTTGAAGCGAGGCAACCGGGGGCGGGTCAAAGAAACAATTACGTCCACAGACAGACAGTGAAACAAAATTGCACAATATTCAGTTGTGAGACCAAAGAAACTGTAGAAGAGCTAATATTTTCTATATCTTAAGCGAAAACGACTGAACATGTCTAACAACGATACCAACCTAACAGATGATGAATCTGACATGGAAGAACCGTTCACAAGCGACCAAACTGGAGCGTTCGTTCTCTACGGGCTCCTTTCGTTTTTCATCGTCATCGCAAACAGCCTGGTTCTGTTGTTAATCTGGCGAAAGCGACGTCTTCGGACCACGTCGAACTACATGCTTACAAGCCTGGCAGCCAGCGATCTGCTTACGGGACTGCTCGCTGTACCGATGGTGATTGCATGTTCAGTAACGTTGAAGCTTGAGGTGTGCATTGCCATGGACATCTCCAACCGTTTTCTGGCGTTTTCCTCTGTGGGCCATCTCATTCTACTGTCTATCGATCGCTACCTCAGAGTCACGAGGCAGCTGCAGTACCCTTCAATCGTGACCGAAGAGAGGCTGCGCTGGGCGCTAGCATCTATCTGGATAATGGCGCTTCTCGCTTCCATGATACAGCTCACTTGGATTTTACCCGCCTTAGAAGACGGCGTGAGCCATAACAACCTCATTCACATCGAGTTGGGTTACGACATTTTCTGCATGGCAGCTCTTGTTGTGCTACCACTTCTCTTAATGGGCGTTGTTTACACCAAAATCTTCGTTCATCTTCGGAGACAGAGCAACGAAATTCACAGTGAGCTTTCCGACCGAAGATCGTCCGCCCGAGTCAACGCGGGAAGAAGAAGAGTCAAGGAAAAGAAAATCGCTTCGTTATTTATTGCTATGATTGCAGTTTTCATATTCGGTTTATTTTTCTATTTTCTCTGGACAATAATGGACGACTTGGAAGTAATAGGTTTTCACAGCATCTCAGCAAAAACTATGAACATTATTGTTACAAGCATAATCTTCTTTCGTTTTCTGACCGCGTTGTGCAACCCACTTCTGTGCACGTTTATCAAACAAGACTTTCTAGACGCCTTGAAATCCTTTGGAAGCGGATTAAGAAACTCACAAAGGGTTTAACTAACTTGTAAATCCCATCGAAAGAAACTTTAATCAAAAGTGTCAAAGGTGGAAGTTGGTATGTAAACGAAAGTTGATAAATATTGAATTACCTAAGCCGCAAAACAAAAATTAAAACTAAAATGTCCGATAAATGGAATATATATCTATGCCAGATGTTAAAAACTAAGCTTACATAATTAAGCTAACTTGTCTAGATCAAGTTGACCTTCGGTCGTATCAGTCCAAACTTTCTTACAACTAACAATATGAGGGCAATTTCATCGAAAAAATGTGGTTATTTTTTATTGTTTATTATGAAGAGCAAAGGCAATCAAGACTGTTAGTAAACCCAGAATTTACAGCGTGTAGGGAAGATTAGTGTCGCAACTTAAGAGGAAGATATCTTCAAAAGTTTTATCTCGATTGGGATCATTTTTCAGGACGTTTAGAAAACTCCCTTCTTAAAATCGTGAAACTTTTTCAAGACATGAAACAACAACAAAAACGTTTCCCTCCAAATTGTTCTTAATGGTGTCGCAAGTTGGTCATTTGTTTCCCTCCATTTTGACTGTTTGCTTTTTTAGAAGCCACTGACAATTTTCTTCAGTTTTCGCTTGAATCGCCTTGCAAAGACTTCAAGGGAGCGGTTTAATATTCCAGAGTTTAAGTCTCAGTAATAGAATCAACTGGGCTGTCTGTCTAAGAAATATAATTTATTGGGTAAAACAGAACGGATAGATCAAAAGGCTACAGTAGCCCGTCCAAGATTGCTTTGACGACAAATTACAGATGTAGTGGTGGTGCAGTATCCCCACGGGACTAGATCCATACTGAAGAAAAAGGTCTTTTATTAAAAGAAGGACAGAAAAGGAGGCTATTTTACATGTTTACCCAAAAGAACAAACATCTGTTCTTTGCGAAATTTCCTATGTCGTAGATCGGAGATAACACTAAAATATTTCCTCCTGAATTAGTAGTCTTTTCACGTTTAACTTAGTAGAAAGTTTGACCCTGCCGCCCCCACAGTCACGTGACGTGGTGGTTCTACCTTTTGAGTCTGCGGATGAAATAGTCAAGTGTGACCAGTCAAATTGAAAGCTTTTAAGTTCCTGTGAAGTTTGTTTTGCTGTATGAGGTGGTTGACATTCGAATCAGAAGATACCATCCTACAGCGTGTCCTTTTAAATGAAACGGATTGAGAAGTACTTTACCGTGGAGCTGGGGGGGGGGGAGTGTTACTACAAGGTGGTACTACGTTTTGAGTCTGTAGATGATCAAGTAACCAAGTGTGACCAGTCGAAATGAAAGCTCTCTCGCAACAACTTACTCTGATGTTGTTTGTTGTTTTGTACAAGGTGCTTTAATATTTGAGTCGGTAAATTCTATCCCACGGTGTTATCATTCAAATGAAAGCTATTTAACAATACTTTCCTATCCGGTGGTGCTGTTTGTTACGCCGTACAAGGTGGTTTTATCATTTCAGTCAGTTTCCAACTTCTTACCCTTTAAATGGAAGCTACTGAGCAGTACTTTCTTGTGGTATTGTATCATTACACGAGACAAGCCGTTCTAGCTTTTGAGCCTGTCGATGAAATCCTGAAGTGTGACCATTCATAGGCAAACAAAACTTAAAGGGCCGGTTATTTAAAGAAAGTTTAGACGAGGGTTACCTAAACCACGGTCTAAATCGATTTCAATCTGGCATACCCAAATATGCAAGACTCCTTTACCACAACTAATGTAAAGCAAGCATGTAGCACAGACTACAAGAAAGTTTATTTCCTATAAATAACCCACTTGTAAACAGATGTAGAGGTTTATTTGTTGTCTTAAACCACGGTCTAAGTTAGACTTCGTTTAAATAATCGGCCCAAAAGGTTCTTCGCCGCGTTCAGTCAAAATTTCCATAAAACCCGAATTTCTCTCCTCGGCGGGGGGAGGGGTACGGCTACGCGTAGGCTAGGGGCACTAACATTAATATTCCGCATACGGCAACCAAGTAAAGTTGTCGCCGCCGATTCAAAAGAAATATTTATTTAAAATAAGCACGTAGTTTCTTTTATCTTCCCGTACCGTCTTAAATTACACTAACGTGGAATTTTGTAATGAATGTCTTAAATTATAAATGCAGTAGCACATTCTGTAATAAAGCACTTATCGTAAATTGGTATAACACGCTGTCGGACTTTGTAATAAACTAAGCTGACGTAAACTGTGATGTCGCATTATGACTCGTAATGTCGCATTTTAACATACAAAACATGTAAAATACAATGAATTATAAGTAAGATGTACATGTAACTCGGTTAGATATGTGCGGATCATCCCTCACATCAAAGATCTAAACAACTTGCTATTAAATTGGCCACCGATCGGTGTGCGGAAGATTACGTTTTCGAAGGCGACTACCGTTGTTACGCTGCGGTGCGAAATGGGTAACCCCACCCCCTTTCCCAGGGGTCTTTCACACGGTGACAATCTTGCGCTTCAAGCACATACCATGACCATTTTATTTTTCTTTCGCGATCTTCTGAGAAAAGGCCAGGAAAACAACAATAAAGTAATACATAGCTATGTACCTTCTTATACTGCTCGCTGACTCCTCGTCTTGACAACATGTTTAAAAGGCCACCCACGTCATTACTGCTGTGCTTCTCGTAGCGCAGTGCATACAGGCACACCATTCTCATCATATCCAGCTCAGTCACGTTGTCATTGGTCAGTTGGCGACGAATATTCTAAATGGTTGGAGATGTAAAATGGGGTGGCTCTCAACTTAGAAAATACACTTAACAGAGGTTCTCATCGGGCAAAGTTTGAACGGTTGGTGATATAAAAAATGGAACAATGTCGCTCGTCCAGTCGTTGGATTCTTGACGGTCTAGCTAGCCTGCGAGCAGGCTCACTTAGTGTGTTATTCGCATGAGTATATTGGTGGCCGGGCCGCGATTTGCGAGATGGCGAGAACAATATAGGGCGATTCCTTGCCCCATTCTTTTCGCCGCCTCGCAAATCGCCGCTCCGCCACCACGATACAATGTACTCGCGCCAAGAACACACTAAGTGAGCCTGCTCGCAGGCTACGATCTAGCAAACCAGTTTGGTCGAGCGTTTATGATTTACGGAAAATTTGTCCTCGTTTGTCCATTGACGATCCAAATTTCACTATAAAAATCCTTTACCCCGATGGTTGAACTTGAAGATAACAATTCTCACTTGACGGTTGAAGGTCAACCCCTCTGGAGTCCATTTTGGTCCTGCATGCCAAAAATACAATGGTGAAATGAAAGAAAGGGAATTGGCCTTTTGCTCTCAGGTGTCCCACACGGTCGCAGACTAACCCTGTTTCTGCAGCATGAGTAGTCTTCGAGCAGGCGCTTTTCGTTGAATACAGCATGCATACTGTACGTTTGACTGGGCCAAACCCGTTTTTAACAGCCGCCGAGAGAAAAAGAGAGCGTGCTATGAAGTCTCTAAATCTTTCAGTCCACCCCACAAACCACAATAAATAAAATACAGTATTTTCTCGATTAAACGACGGGTGTAAAAGAGGGAATTAGAAATAAGCCCCTCAGAAGTTTATTCTTCATTTGTTGTATTATAAACTTAAGATTTTAATAAGATCAAGTAACACAGCTGCCGAGAGAAACGAATAATAACCCTTTCTTAAAAATGGCAGGCCCAAATAAACTGCTGATTTAAAGAAACGCCGGGTCCACCATGCCAAGTTTGAAATAAACGTTAATTGAGAAACTACGGTAAGCCAGGACAAGCCAATTGAATTTCATTTTCCCCGCCCCATTCCCTCGCTTCGCTCGCCGAAAGTTTAGTACTTCTTACAACTAAACCACTGCACCTCAGTTACAAAGTGTGTCCTTAAATTTGATCAGCTAAGGTGAATACGTACCTGTAGAGCAGATGAATGGTCATTCTGACAAGCTAGGTCTTGTTCAACTTCGGAGACATCCAACATCGACTTCTCAGTGACCAAGCGAGACAACTCGCCTACAATGGTAACGTGTTTAGACACAGTTCCTGACATCTTCTTGAACTGAGGATAGTTCTCCACAAAGGCCTGTTTACATGAAAACACCGAAGCAAAATAAACGTTACGGGTGCTATGGCAGAGTTGAATGACGCTCGAAAATGTTAGCAGTGCTAGACGTGGGCGGTTCTTTTCTAGAGATTTCCAGGTTGTTCTTTTATTAACTGCTTAAGTTGACATCTTCAACTGCGAGGGTTATCATCATTTCTTTCTACACAATTTTTGTTGGCAGAAGATGGGCCTAAAAGCCGGGTCGGGGAAAAGAGTTATAAGCGGGGAAACCCATAGCTGGGATTTTACCATATTTTCGAATTACATTTGAACCGAAAAACATCGTTCTATCTGTAGAACTATGTTGAGTTTACAGTAGATCGCTTGCATAAAACAGCGGTCAGGCATTAAGTTACTTTTGAGAATGCTCTTCAAAAAACAAATTTCTTGTGTATCTAAAACCCTTTTTTTGGGAGGGTGGGATGTAATGGGGGGGGGATGCGGTAATGCTTCAGTAACTGTAAACCTCGGGATAACACAATAAGTGTACATTGGAAGGCAGTATGTTACCTTCATGTCTGCGATGGACTCCAATCGCTGATTACTCTTCACATTTTGCTGAAACTCAGTCATCAGAGTTTTAATGTTCTGTCCGATCTCTCCAAAGTTCAAATACATGTTCTGGTAAAAAAAAAATACACAGAATTAAAATGGAATAAAACTTTGCGTCTGTACTTAGCTACAAATGTGAAACATTCTTTCAGATTTAGAGGCAAATTGGGCTAGTTTGCCCCTCCCAAACTGCCCCCACTAGAAAAAGGCTGGCTGGAAAAACATAGTTCTTGGGGCCGAAATGCTTGTCTTCGGAGATTTAAAAAATGCGCACCTAAAGCGAATATGAATATGAAAGTAAGACGAGTCCCACGAGGCTGTATTATCAGTACCTGCCTGCCCCAAGGGATTTTATTAAACTAAAATTGTTTATCTGTGTAATAGAATTCAAGCTAACCTTTTGATAAAACTCGTCGTGTTCTGCAGATAAAACGACTTCCTGTCAAAGTAAATGAGAGAAACAAACTGGGTTATGCGGGAAGAGAGACGACAAACGTTCTGTTGTGACGCACCTATGTGAAGCCTGATTTTCAGCACGTCCGAGGTCGCTTGGATGTTTTGAAAATCAGGATACTGATGACCGTCTCTGGGTAGGACCATTATCAAGTAAAAATTACACCTTCCGGCGGATGCATGGTATATCAGAGGATAATGCCAGTGGCTAAGAGATGGTTTGAAAATGACAAACTGGCCGAAAAGCGATTGAAACTTCGAAGGCTAATGTGAAAATTTAAGGACAGTCGTTCAGTCAGGGGATGTATACATGATACCGGTACGAGATGAAAACAGTTTATATCTTGTATACATAAACCGACGTTCTGACAGTGCGAGTTTTATTTTGGAACGAATTCGGGATATTAATCAGGCCATTTCCGCAGATTTAACATAACTATGCATCTGCAATACCTGAAGTTCCTTGGTGATACCAGGACACCTTGACAAGTCAACTCTGTTGTTTCTAACACCAATAAGCTCGTGAACCATCGCTTGATACGTCCACTGAAAAATATGAGGCAAAGTTGCTAGTGAAAACCTTCAAACAGCTGAATAATTAGATTTTGTAATTAGTAGTACTCTTACAAAAAGAAGGAAATACAGAGTACATTGTAAATGGAAACTTGTCCAAAAAAATGCATCTGAGTATCGCCAAACAGCACGTTCAAATTTTCGTGACGACTGGTACTATACTGACAGGAAGAAAAAGCTGAAAACTGAAAAAGGCGGTGGTGTTCCTGTTCACGTTCCTGTGTTGCTATTTGACTGTGAAAATGTAATAATTTTTTTCTTTTGTCACTTTTCTAAGGACAGGAACTAACTTGGTTCAGCAGTGGGGTAACAGGATCATCCCGTCTGTCAACAATCAGCAGAAGCGGAGGTACATCGGTTCTTCTGAAGTCAAACAGTGTGGCTTCGTCATTAATTTTATGCTGCAATGTAAATCAACAAAGCAAAATAAGATGAAGATAAGCCAAATCTGTGCATAGATCTATCTCTCAAGAATCCGCTGCATACAATCTAGGTACAGGAATGAAATCGAATGTACAAATTGTGCAAATTGTACAAATTACATGGAGGGTAGCAGTAAGTCTCTAATTAAAATGTTTGTAAAATTTAAAAAAAATCGTGTTATTTCTGAAGATTTCAACATTGTTGCTGTTGTCTCGACCATTTGGATCAAGTCTGTAACTGCGAAAAGAATTGATCACAGACTTACTGTCAACATTCTACGTCCAGTAAAAATATTGTTTTGTACAGTTTCACATTATAGCTGCTTTAGAGGCACGGCAAAGCATAATCTGCCGTTATCTGCGCCATGGGACTCATCAGTAATTACTCCACAGCAGGCATGGTCTTGTGTCACCGTTATATTTGTCTCCAAGACTAATGCACTGAGCAGGGATGGCGTAGTGATGGGGAGCAGGGATGGCGCAGTGATGAGAGCGCTCGCCTCCCACCAATGTGGCCCGGGTTCGACTCCCGGTCCCGGTGTCATATGTGGGTTGAGTTTGTTGTTGGTTCTCGTCCTTGCTCCGAGAGGTTTTTCTCCGGGTACTCCGGTTTTCCCCTCTCCTCAAAAACCAACACATCCAAATTCCAATTCGATCTTGGAGGTGTCCCCAATTAGCATTCTGTGCTAAATACCGTTGACACCTAAATTTACTGATTTACTATTTAAGTTCTTCCTCTGTTGATCTTCTTCAGGTTACAGCACTGTTGGTTGCCCCTGTGGTATTGTCTCTTCTGGTGACCCGATAGACTGAGAAATTTTTGGCAACAATATCACATTCCTTACTTGAAACATTTCCTATCCACCTCTATTTTCTTCGGGTTCAGTTCACTATGATGTAATTTTGGTCACATATTTTACATGCTTCTTCATTCGACAAATTAATTCTGTGTCCATCTTATGTGCAGCATAATTCACTTATGATCATGGTGTCATTCACTTAAAATGCACTAAGTGAACAAATAAACTATCCTTCATAACAATAGCTACTTCCTGAGCAGAATGCTCCACGTAAAAAAATTCATTTACTGAAATTGATGACCAGAATAAATTGTTGTGAAGGATGGTGCCTCCTAATAGAAAGATATTTTTGCACTGCTAATAACTAGGCAGGAAAAGCAGATCAAGAGTTATTGGAATTCAAAAAGAAAATTGGGGGTAACCACGTATTTTTCAGACATGATTAAGCAATCATAATTCTAAAAAGCTTTTAAACAAGTACCAACTAACAATGTATGGCATTTTCTTTCCAAATGTAAGGTCAATTACGTTTGAAAATTGCACGGTTAGCCCCAATTTTCTTTTCAAATTCAAACAGCCCTTACTAAGATCTGGTTTTCCTGCATAGTTATAAAGCGTGCAAAATACCTTTGTATTAGTAGGTACCTGCCTCAAGAAATCTGAGTTTCTTGGACAACCCCAAGATGTGCAGAACATATGCGCAGTAACATAGGAAGGCACTATCCTTAAATAATTGTACCCACCCTTATATTCTCTGCAAGTCTTTTGGCCATTTCAGATGAATTCTGGTATCTAATCAGGGGGCATTTCTTTAATGACAGTAAGACAGCCAAGATTCCTTGCAATGACCGGTCCATTGCATCTATATCCCATCCTCCACCCTAAAATATGTAATACCATTAGTATTAAGCCAAAAGTGAGTTTCTTAACTGTATGTAAATTAAATATGAAACCAGGTCAAGTTTATTTGAAATTCAGTGGCCCCTGACAGAGAAACAAGAACAAAATCATCTTGTAAGTATGTTGTGGGAGACCTTGTAACAGATCAAGAGGGCACCCAATTACTGCATATATTGATTTATTACAAAGAGTTCCCACCATGATTTAGAAACCTCTTGTCACAATACAGGCAAGCATCATGACCAATTACCAGTTTGTCAACAAAAACTGGAATTTTAGGTTGGTTGTAAATTTAAATTTACAGCTTATTCCACTTAAAAGTTTCGTCCAGGTCCATTTAGTGTACTTTGATGGAAAGACCCATACTACTGAGAGCATTCCATTCCGACAGTTTTCTTCTTTTTCTTGCAGCTGGTAAACCTGCTCGTACTAGCCAAAATGATTTGACAGAAAAACCTGTATCACTATTGGGACTGTTAATTTCAACTGGTTTTCTAATCAGGTCCCATTTTTTCTGATAAGTAACTTACACATGGCTTAAACTACAAGACTATTGTTCTACTACTATAAGTCCCTTGAATCTAAAGAAAACCATTTTAAAGCACCATGACTCTCCACTTGTCCAAAATATGATATTACTAGACTAAGTATAGCTTCTTTTGGCAAGACAAGAAACTAATTGAAGCACCAATCAGTAAGGGATACCCCAAACAGATCCCCTCCCCAAGGCCAAAAACTGGGTCAAATCCAGGTTAGATCCCCTCACTATGGGTGATTTCAGTCCAAATACATGTACCTAACAGTGGGGTATGGAAACATAGATCAAATGTCCCACATGTCTCTGCAACATCTACACCTACATACACCATGGCCCAACCTGCATAGCTTAACATAGACCACCTCGCAGCATGAGAGCTTGCCGGTTTCGTGTGCTTTTTCCTAAGAAAAATGAATTAAACTTTCTTGTTTGTTAACTCAATGTAATGATGTCACTTTTATTGCCATATCACTCACCCGTGAGCAACTTGGAAGGTTTAAAGAAAACACATGAGGACTTATGGCATAATAATCAGAATAAAATTCCTGCAACAAATAACAGAAAACAATTCATTGATGAAATTTCCATTTTATTTTCTTATATTAACATTACAGAATCAAAAATAGAGCATTTGACTGTTACTTTGCTCTCAACAAACACTGTTTTCATTTTGATTCCTTTTTCATTATGTCATGTAAGTTTAAATGTTGTACAGTTTCTAGAATAGTCATAAATATGCAAGAAAAGAATGCACACAAGAAAGAATCAGAGAACTGGGGTGCTTGACTTCAGGCAGACAAAAACAAACAAACAAAAAACAAGTCATTGTCATTGTCCAGCCTGAAAACCCCAGAAAATCAGTCTCCACCTCCCCCTACCCCTCACTCTTTATCACTAAGAAAGTAAAATCACACACCATTTCCAATTTATATTGGATCAAAGCTAACTAGTAGTTGAAAGCTACACTCCTTGTTAACGGCTACAAGAATGTATCATTATCAATATTAAATCTTCTTTCCACCATGCCATGTACTTTAAATAGTAACAGCTACTGGTATACAGCTATTTCAATTAATGTTGTTGGATTTTAAAGGCTCATCAAGCTTACGCGACAAGATCAAAAGGTAGTTGGGTAGCTGTAAATCTTTTGTGACTTGGCTGATTTTCTGATTTCATGGTTGTCACTGCCATAGGATGGGCAAGCAATGAACCCCTTAGATTTATTTTCTGTAGCAGTAAGCCTTAGCTAAGTATGGTAAATTTTAATAAATTGCCCATATCACCTTGCGGTCCGGACTATAGCGTAGGCTTTCCAACAACATTAATTGAAATAGCTGTATTTACTCTTCAAAGGGGACTCTGACCTCAGGGTTACTTGCCTGACATTTTTGGATAGATTGATTCAAGGGATGGCATCACTGCAGCTTAAGCTGTTTCTGGAACAGTTTGTTTGTGGTACTGAGGGGAAAAGAGCATTTATGTGTGGACTCACGGCATGAGGATGATGCTGAATCCTTCGGTTCATAAAATTGGACTCATGGATAAACAGTACTACCAGGTTTATATTAATTAAAAAAAGTCCCGGTAGTTACTGATTTCGAATTACCTGAACTTCTCTTACAACTTCATGATCATCAGCTTCAGCAATTGCTCGGATACTAGGCTTGCCAATGAAATTGGAGAAGTCTGATACAAAAAAAAAATAATTTAAAGGATAGTTTAACAGTCAAGATGTGCTCATACATGTGTGCTGCTGGGTAAGAAATCAGAGCTCAGACCACAGGTGTATCCAGGAATTTCTGAAGAAGAGGTGCCGATCCCCAAATGTATGGGGTGCCACACACGCTTTTGTACATACTCATTCATAATCTTTTGTATTCTTGAATTTTTGTAAATGAAGAAGACTGATATTACACACTGACTTGGCATGTCAAGTCTTGTGTTTTTTGCCTTTAGGCTTATGCTTTCACTTTCTCTTGGTATTTTTGTTTTACATGTATATGTTGTGGTTCAGTTTTATCCTTGGTTCAATTTTTATTTCCCTTTGTTTTTAACTCATTGTCATAGATTACCATACGCAAAAACAAAGAAAAATAAAATTTGAACCAAGAATAAAATTGAACCACAACATATACATGTGTAATTAATAATGGTACAGCTGTAAATACCTTGCCTTGCTTTAACCCCAGAGTAGGGAGTAACAGGCAACAGAATTAATTTGGCATGATATGCACAGAACTTTAAGGACTACAAAATAACATTACATGTAATCAGTGAAAGAAGGTGTACTTTTAAGTTGTGTTGCACTATTAAAACACTTACACAAATAATAGGTCCCATACTTAGGGTTTTTCAGTTCACTGCAGAGATGTTCAACATTCTCCTATAAGAAAAAAAAATCACGATCATTCTGTAAAATTTTGACACTGAATTAGTGAAAATAGCTATGCAGTACTTTCCTATGGTGCAAAGTACGTTTTAGATTATGCTGAACATTATCTGGTTCTAAAGTTTGACTCGATGGACAGAATCCTTTAGTGTAACAATTGAAGGGCCCAGTGGAAAAAGGGCATAAGTGATAATTTGAGGTTATAATCGAAATTGGTGCTATTCAGTTGAACATTGGCACACAGGCTGGTTTTCATGTAAGGAATACTGTTGTGAATTTATTTCTTGACCTGAGATCAAAAATTTGACGAATTAGCGTATTACTTTTGTGTAAAAGGTTTTGTTGAACTGAACTCGCTCAAGTGAAGCACGAATGATTTCTTTTGTTCTCTGCCTGAACTAAAACAAAGGAATTCAACCTAGAATCCAGGGTCCTGTTGTTTTCTTTGTGTCAGTTTTCAGCAAAAGTAATATGCTAATTCTTGGAAATGAAGCTCTCTGGTCAAGAAATAAATGCACAACAACGTTCCTTACACTAAAACCAGCCTGTGTGCCAATGTTCAGCAAAATAGCACCAATTTAGATTTTCAACCTGTAAATCATCACTTACGCCCTTTTTCCACCAGGCCCTTCAATTCAAATGAAAGCTGTACTGTACAGGCTAGTTCTTACTTTTTAAAGTGCTTGTGAACTAAAAACTAAGTTAAGCTTATTTGAAATGCCTTTCAAAGTGAAGAAGAATGGTGTTTTCTTTTTTGTAACATCTTCTCTCATTCTAGAGATACATGTATTATTAAAAGGATACAAGTGTCAAGGTCATAAGTGGTTAAAGTCAAGAATATCTCAGTGGAAGTATTAAGGCATTGTAGCTGAAACTTGGCACCAGTAATGTATCTTAAGAAAGGCACACAGAAACACATACTGTGATGTTGCCATAGCTACAGTTTAGCTTCCAGGTCTCTTTCTTGCAAGAATGATGTCCTCCTTTTTAGGTTTACAAACATTGTCCACTCCTCAATGGTTAATAAGAAAAACTAAGCACAATATGGGCATTGTGTGTGTTTTGTACACTCACATTCTTTTCCCTCTCATTATAAAGTTGCAAATGGTAATGTTTGTTTCAAAGCTGAAAGAGACTGGAGCCAAGATCGTTGTTATCACAACATCACAATATACCCCATCTTGTGTCTTTCTAAAGGCACAATATTAGTGCCAAGTTTCAATTAACTTAATCCATTCTTTCAAGAGATGCAAGTGACCATTTCTCCAAAAAAAGGCTACTTCAGATTTAAGACTTAAACTTGTTATTTAATAAACAGTTTGTCTAAATATTTTTTATTAATTCTTCAAATAAACTTACTTGTGGTTTTTCTTTCCATAAATTATTTTACGTGTAAGACAGCTTTCACTCAGACAAATTTCCCTCAAGATCACACACATGAGGTTTCTCATCTTCTTATACAAATTTAGCTGCACAGAGTTGCATTTTTATTCTGTCAGATACATACCCTTGTTGGTCTTAGGAAGCATATTGCCTTCAAGTGTTTCATAGTTTCTCGTCCACTGGTGTCAACCCTTTCAAAAAGATAAACTTCTTTCTGTAAAACTTCACTCTGGGTGTAGACCATGCTAACAATCCCAGTCTGTGGAAAACATATTTAAAAAAATTAATGATCAATCTCGATTTGCCAACTTTTATTCCCAAAGAAAGATCAACAGTCAATTAAATTCTCTTTATACCTCAAAGAAAAAGGTAAGCATAATGGATCAGTAGCATCCAATGCAGACATTCTTTAGGCTCATCAAGCTCTCCTTCCAGGGAGGAAAGGATTCCATGACAAGCACTAATTAAGGCGCCTGTATTAGAGGCTAATGGATCAGTCACTTCTAACGAAGCATGGTCATCCCCACCTCCCAGGTCTAACCTCAAATGACAAAATTCAGTATTTAACATTCTTAATTGCTGAATTAAAGTAAAAATGGCGAAATGTCCCTTTAAGCTGCTGAACCTCTTATGGTACTTGCACAATAACAAAGAATGAATATGTCCAAAGAATTATTACAATTACCCAAGATTTTTGAAGATGTCTCAAAATGAAGTAAATGTAAGCCAGTTTCATGGCAAGATCAATTCATTGATCTTTTTTGTTTCTTCCTTACTTATTCATGGAGAACTCCTAGCATAGCTCGGCAGTAACCTCTGATATTAATTTTGGAACATGCCTTCCCCTATTAAAAATTTTGAATAGAAAGCATGCAATTGCAAAAATACAGGGTTTTCAACATGGGAAAGGGAGAAAAGGGGAAGAAATGCAAGTGTCCCAAATATTTTTGTTGAGGTTGTGGGGAGACTTGCATGGGCTTTTAAGGACGGTGGTAAAGGTACATGTAATGACTATGGGGGAAAGGCAGATCTAAGCAACACCTGTTAGAAGCTAAAAAGAAAAATGTGGGTAACCTTACATTTTTCCGAGATAATTAAGCAACCAAAATTCTAAAAAACCCTTAAAATACAGAAAATGTATGGCATTTTCTTTCCAAATTTAAGCTCAGTTATCTCTGAATAATGCGCGGTTACCCCAATTTTCTTTTTTGGATTCTAATACCCCTTAATTGCCAAGATCGGCTTTTTCCACATAGTCATAAGCAGCACAAAAATACCTCTGCATTAGTAAGCAAATATCTCGGACCAGACACAAGATGCGCAGAACGAATGCGAAGTAAGGACGCACTGTCCTTAATTGAATGAATTGTGCATGTGCAAGTGTTAAAAAGGAGTGGAGGGGGTATCTTAGGCTCACTACATGCAGCCTTGAACTTTCACTCCTGAAGGCACAAGAAACTGGTGTATCAGCTCCATGTACATTAAGAAATGAGACTCATGAATAATGCATGGCAATAATTTGGTAGGTATATCCATAAAATCCATACAGTTATTGATGGTGATGATACTGTGGCCATCCACACTGGTTACTGAATGGGTTAGTGTTTCATCAGAAAGGGTGGTTTTTTTTTTATTTCTTTAATTAATCTTCTGAAAATCCAACATAAAAACTGTCCCCTATAATTCCTCTCACACATATTTTCCCATATCGTTGCTGTCACTATTCTCAGCCAATGAATTTCACATGACCAATACTATACGACCTTATCAAAGTTCATGTCAGCCTTTCATTTAAGTTTATAACATTGTGCAAGGGAGCTAACGCACTTTTCTACCAGAGAACTGCCAAAGCAACTTTTGGATTTTGTTTCCCTTTTAATCAGAATAATGAGCTAAACTTCTCACCGTTTCCTTATCCATAAGTAGCACTTTCATCCCCGGTCCGCTATCTTCAATCATCTTTGTGACATACTGTTTTACTGCTAAAATCACATTCATGATTCCTAGGTTTTACATGAAATTCCGATTTCACTTTTCAAAGCTAAAAAACAAGAAAAACGTGAAGGTTTAGTGAAGATATCGCCCTCAATCACCAAATCACAGAACCTCGGACGCCATATTTATTTTTCTGACCTATCTGTTCCAGTCCCCGCGTGTTTGTGGCGAAATAAAGATTAGGGAAGGGGAGGGAGATCAAAATTTTACAACGACAAAATTCTCAAAAAGATGATACTTCATCTACTTCCTTCGGCCTACATCAGCTATTTTTCTAGAAAATATTAGTCAAATTTACTATTTATAGATTTGTCTGGGTCTTTTTTTAAATACTCTTTAACCATGAACAACAAATACTCTACCCTACCCTAGAGGAAAAAACTCGCACTGCAGCTGCAATTTCTTAGAGCGCATGTCATCGTTAATTCAAGATGGCGGACGAGGTAGTTGATCTTGAAGTTGCTCGCCAAAAAATGAGACAATGGCGAGACGAACCTCTTCGAAACAGCGAAGAAGTCACTGAACTTGGCGAATGCCTCATTCTAGAACATGGAAACAAACTGGGAGACGAGCTTTGGACGATCTACGAGCAAGTTTTCTTGGCTTCCATCGACTGCCGCAAAATGGATTTGGCGACAATGTGTTTGAGGGAACTCAAAACGCAATTCCCCGACAGTATACGAGTAAAGAAACTCAACGCAATGCGACTGGAAGCGTTGGATAAGTACGAGGATGCCGAGCAGATCTACGAGAAGATTTTGGAGGCAGAGCCAGCCAATGCAGTTGTCCGTAAAAGGTTGGTTGCTATCCTCAAAGCACAGAACAGAATTGGAGAGGCGGTGAAGGAGCTTAATGAATATTTAAAGAAGTTCATGAGCGATCAGGAAGCTTGGATCGAATTGACAGAGCTCTATATCTCGCAACAGGAACACAAAAAGGCCAAATTCTGCATGGAGGAATTAATCCTGGTCAACCCGCACAACCACTTGTTCCATCAGAGGTATGCTGAAATTCTCTATACTCTTGGAGGAAACGAAAATATGGAAAAGTCCAGGAAATACTTCGCTCAAGCTCTCAAACTGGACAACAACAACATGAGAGCTTTATTTGGGTTCTTCATGTCATCCGCCCATTTGGCAAATTCTTCCAAAGATGCCAAAGCAAAGAAGGAGAACTCTAAATTTGCTGGTTGGGCTGCAACTCAAATCAATGAGAGGTATCAAAATGCCAGTCAAGTTCAGGAGGACGACCATTTATCGGAACTGGAGAATATGTTGGACTCACTGCAGATTGCTATTCCTCAGAATCTTTCTTCACAACGACTAACTGATAATTAAGTCTTTATGACATAAGTACACATGTAGTATTCAAATAATGTATGTAGACTGTACCTATACTTTTTAAAATGTTTTCTGTGTCAAATGCATGACAGGCTAGGCTTGTTACAAGTGGCTCGTATGTTCTTGGGGACAAAAGAGTTGTCTTCCTTGGGGATAAAAGAAGTGTTTAGGTGATTGTTTAAAGTGCACTGCACATGTATATGCATGCATGTGTGTATCATTCAATGCTAAAGAGTTTTTGACATGTACAGAAGGTGTGTTTGTTGTGAACGATGCGGTGCGAATAAATTGCCTGCAAATGGATTCCATTCTGATTTAAGCACTTGGACCATAGGGATTCTCTATAACCAATATAACAAGGGACCTGGAGCAAGTCTAATGAATCAGCCAGAGATAATGTTTTTCCCTTGGGTTTTTCCTTTTAAATTTAGAAAATTGGTGGCAAATTTCATCGTTTATTGAATTAGATCCTAAAAGACTAATATTGTTAACTGATCATGGTTCGTTTCGATGAGATGTGGATTTGTGTATTGAGATAGTGTGAGATTGAAGTTTCTAGTACGCCCACAGGTGCAAGACTTGAACACAGTGCAATGACAGTGTATAAGTGTATGTACCAAAAGCATTACCATGCAAAATGTATCTGACATCTGGCATGTGGCATCTGTATGCCAAGTGCTGAAACATAGTAAACTGGTTACAAGTATTCTCTGTGAATCGCAATCATTTTGCGGCTAATGATCATTTCTTGAGACTGAACTGGAACTATCTTCAACTTTTATGGCAGGGTGATAACTAACAAGAGGGTTAAAATAGGTTTTAAAATGTGCATGTAAGCTTGGAAATGGAAACCTGTGGCCAATTTAAGAAATACAAAACATTTCCTGTGTTTCCACAGAGTTGTGTTTAAAAAGGGAAACAAGCTGGGGGGTACAATGTCAAAACACGAGCTGAAGACATGTTTACATGCTTTTTTAAATGTTTAAAGACTTCAATCATTTTGAAAAGAGAAAAGAAGTGTTTATTACATAAACATGAACATGCATTTCTTTTTTGAAATAAGCATCAGGGGTAACAATTTTCTTTTTTTTTTCATCTATAGTCATACATTGTAGTAAGTTAGAGCTTATGGTAATATGACTTTCAACCAATCATAGTAGGTGCTGGCCTTCAATGCTGATTTTCTTTGAGCTCATCACACAATCCTTTCCTCGCCCAGGAATGCCTGCTTAACGGTCGACAAATACGTTCACCAGTCACGACCGAACCATTGAGCTAAATGCGATCACATCATGCAAAGTCAAAAGGGTATTCTTTCAAGAGAGTGTTACTTTGTTCGAAACTTATAATATGACCTATGCTCGCTGCGGGGGTTGGTTTAAATTACAAGATAGCAATGATTGGTCCTTTGGATTAACCGAACAGCTTGCCAGAACACGTGATTGCTCTGTTAAACAGGCATTCAAGGGGAAGGAGTGTGTGACAAGCCCAAAGAAAGTCTGCATTTGAGGCTAAGTGGGTACAGGTTCTTGTTTATGTGATATTATAAATGCTTTTGAATGTTTGTTACCAATTAATTTTGAATGAATTATTATGTTGTTGTTGTTATTAGTAGCAGGGCTGGGTGCTAGAGATTTTGGCAAGAGAAGTATAACAGTGCCGATGAAAGCCAATCAAAATGCAGCTAACTTCACTATAACAATAGGCGTCATTGTTAGTAGGTCATCAAAGACTGGCCCCACCACTTACTTATCCTCCCTGTACCCATCTCATGCATGATGCATATGGCAGGACTAAAGGAGCACATGTTGGTCATTACGGTGGAGGCGCGGGGGGACAAGGGGTTTAAACTTCCCGTGACTTACACCCTTTTATCTCGGTTCCTGCCCTATTTTTGTTGGCTCCTGTCTCTGTGCTTTTTTTTATTGCAAAATATTGTGCAATGTTGCATAATTCTCCCCCAGTTCTCCCTATTCCTTATCATAGAAGCCATAGATTATGAATCAGTCACTGTTAAATAGGAAAACTGACTGCTGCACTGGGTAGCCCAGCATAATGCGATCACCAGTCCCTGTTTATTGGTACGAACACGTGAACATTACGGGTGTGGCCAGGGAAAGTACAATGTCAGTAATGAACTCTGTCAGATAGTGTGACAATGCAGCAACGTCAGCTTAGAATGGTTAACCTCAGTAAAATCCCGCCCATATATAGTCTCATCTCCATGATAACTGTCAATGTAGTTAAACCGTGAAAACAATAATTTGCTGCTATTCTTCGAACCGCAGCAAATAGCAATTCTCCCACATTGGGCACATTGGAAGTCCTCCTTTCTGTCTCCTCTACTCCTGCCTCCCATACACCTCCCGCCCCCCCCCCCCTCCCTGTCCCTCTCCACTTATTAGTTGTTGTTGCATTGTTTTAGTTTGCCAAGTGCACATTACAAATAAATGAAAACAGTGATTTCCTGTGCAGTATTTTAAGGTACTGTGAAAGAAAAATGTAAGTTTCAACACTGAAATGATAAATATCCAACATTTCAGAAACACTAGCTCCCAACATTAGGGTCTGAAAAACTGTGATGAATGCAGTGTTGCCGAAGCTTCGGATATCACGTATCAAAACAGCGTTGAAACTCACACTTAATTAATTTTTCTTTCACACTACAAATTAGTCAAGGCATCAGACCCATTTGAAATAATAGGCGTCGTTATGCAAAAAAACAACAACAACAAGAACACTGAAATTTCGTGATCAAAACATGGGCACTTGTACACTGCCCCAAAAGCAGAGTATGAACCTAGAATTTATAAAACCTTTTTGTATTCAAGGTGCTCAGTTCTGCGTGTACGCGCGTGTACGCGTGGCAAGGCCACGAAATTAAGTAACGCTCCCGAGGGAACGCGCGTGCCCTTGCACACGATTAAACGCGCGGGCGGGCGCCCGTCAGTCTTGTGATCTAAGCCGGAGGACACAGGTTGACCATTTCAGTGACTCTGCACTCCTTGCGTAATTCTGGTTTAATTATTTCGCTCTACAAATTTTCCTCGTTTCTTAATTATCTAGCTGGGCTAAAGAAAAACAAAATTCAGCCAAACATTGTGCCTGCTGGAGTATTCAATGCATAACTCGCGATCGGAGCATTCGAGTAAGCCAAATGTGTGCAGTCTTTCACCTTAATTTTCTCAAATCCATCAAATCTATGAGATTTATTTATTCCGCGTGACGTTGTGGTAATCGAAAACGCATGCAGGGCTAGGGATGCAAAACTTATAGCCTGCTTCACACCTTGGGTGTCAAAGGAATCTTGCAAACAGAAAACATGCGAAACTTGTGACCGGGAAGTTAAAAGAGGCGTGGAATTGAAGTTTTTCTTACGGCCACACAACCTGAAGTCTTGTATTAAATTGCCGCCCTAAATAGGCGCGCTTCATGTCCTTTATGTTCTCCAAAAGAAGAGGGGAAACTTTCTGTAACTTGAGAACAAATGCGCGTCACTCAGTGACAATCCACTTCTATCTTACCACCATTTTGCTTTTTATCCCGATCACTTAATTTAGACAGAATGACGTACCCGCTCCCTCACGTTTCTGATTCAGTTTGTTTGTTTCATGTCTTATAACGAGTTCATTGTCCTTTTTCAGTTGTATTTTCACAACAGTACATCTTGCCCTTAAAAGGTTATTATTAGCGGAAGTCGCCGTTACGCCCTGTGCACGAGCCTCGTAATACCGGAAGTCAAGTGATGACAACTGATGGTATATGTACTGAGACAATTCCGCTTCACAACAAAGACTCAGTAAACAGTTTATTTTGCTCCGCTAGAGGACATATTGGTGCTATATTGGAAAGGTAGGTCTGACAACTAGCAGAAAAGTCGTTCCTTCTGAATAGCAATTGCTTGACGAAAGTGTCATTTCCAATGTGGCTGTCGATGAGTTATTCCCTGATTTTTTCCCTTATATTTGCTGCGTTCAGGCACATCAGCGACCGTTAAACGACTTTTAGAGCCCTTATGGATTACAAATCTCAGGGGAAAAAACAACAGATTTGCCCATCCATAGAATAAATTATTCCACACATCGATAACGTGAACGTACAAACGAATTCAAGAATTTCGAACGATGAAATAGCCTTTTGTTGATATTTGTAGTCGCGCGATGGGTTACAAACTAAGTCGCATTTTTTTGTTATTGCTGCATACACAAGGCAGCCAGCGTCAGACTAAGCTCACAGGTTTCTCGCTTGATGTCCTCTTGCTAACAGTACCTAGGCAACTTTGCGCTGCTGCACAGTGTTTCTGTGCAGCGGCGAGCCACACATTTGATGCTACCATGCTTTTTAAATTAACAATTTAATAGACTTATCTTTCTAGTTCCCATGAGCGATTAGTCAAGGACCAAGGGCGGCTGAATGGACCATCGCTGATAGAAAACGGGGAAGAGAGCGGATCTGCATTAATTGTTTTAGTTTGACATAAATGAACGTACTGAGTCGGAAAACAACAATAGCTTGGTCGCGTTCACACATGTTAAATTGAATATCAAACGAAATTTTACTCGCGCGATGTTTTCTATCAGCCCTAGACACTGATGATTCAGTCAATCAGATCTGTGTATTCGCAATAGATCACGGTGATAGTTTACTAACGGTTGATTAATTAAGATTATTACTAGAAATTTTGCGTATCAGATGTGGCATTGCTTGTCAAAAAATACTGAATTGAATGGGAGCAATTTTAGTATTAAATAATGGTGCTGCATACAAGCATTTCAATTCTCGCCATATTTGCCCAGTTTTGGAATTAGTGGAAATCCGCTAACTGGTCTATAAATGTCAGGCTGGGTACAAAAATATGTAGGCGTTATTTATATATAAATAATTTGACTACAAGTAAGGGTACATTCAGCGAGATATAGAGTGAAAGTGTGGTAAAGCTTTCCAATAAAGGATAGAACTGAGCATAGTGGAATAGTTACTGTCCTCTGCTAAGACTAGATGACGTGAACAAATATTAATATTTTCCTTTGTGCTCTTCAGGGATGATGTCGATGTTCGATCGTGTGAAGCAAATTTCCACCTTTGTTCTTTTATGTTGTACTCATCTCCTCTCACTGACGTCAGCAGAGACAAGGTCTCGGCGATTTATCGGCCTTCCAGAAACTGGCCAGAGAGTGTACTACAGTAATGCAAGCGAAAATAGCAGAACAGTGATCGTTCGCCATAATTTACAAGTAAGTGATAGTCATTTTAAACTGATGATAAGACTGCAATTCTAACTCTCTTGAGGCGCTGTTACGCCAGGGCAATTTTTTCTGTAACTTGCAACGCAACCGCCTTGCGAGACCGGGGTTGCAGATGCAATTGCACGTATAACACCCCTCTTCCCAACTTGTCTCGCAAAGAAAAATTGCGTTGCAAGTTGCAGGAAAAATTGTCTCGTGTAACAGCGCCTTTAGCTGATGCCTATAGCTAAAGATACTTGATGTCTACTTTGTAATGCTTAGATATCATGCACTTCTTTTCTTATAATCATTTCTAAGTACGTTTCTATATATGTTACGGAAAAACTGATCACTGGGAAAAAAGGTTAAGTCACGTAGCTGTCAGAGGGAGAACAAAAACGGGTTCGAATTGAAATTCCCTAAAAATTTCCAATTTTCACCCCAATGCACGAGCCACGAGGCCCGGGGCACGAGAAACAAGTTTGTAAAACAAGAGAATTAGAAGAGTATGTAATTTTCCTACTTTTTGGAAAAAATTGACTTTCCAAACATGGTAGTGACGGTAGCCTGAGTAGCTGGCAGGATTGTTTGCGGGAAGTTTCAGCAGCGGAGCCGAGAAGGGAATGGGGAGGAGCAGATTTGAAATCCGGCCATAGCAAGGCTATAGAGCCATACATCTTGAATAAGGAACCAATCAGATCGCTGAAACTGCAATATGTTATGTGAATATGTTACAATATCCTTTGTAAAATATCCCAGGATGTGGAAGCTCAAGCTCGTGATGTCGGCTTAGTTAGTGCAAAGCGTGCTCGGGGGACATAATGCGACAGTGCGTCAGGCAACAATAACAATATTTGCATGGCTCTAAATAATTACAGTATTGCAAAAGCATAGTTTGTAACGAACGTTCAGTAACAAACGTAATTAAGAAAAAATGCATAGAGAAAAGAGAAAAAATAAATCTCAGTAATCAAACTAGGTTGATAACAAATTGTTTCACTGGAGTTCATCAAATCTATGATTAATTCTGTTGACGGTAACCTAAAATTCGCGGTTCTTTACCCAGTATCTGAAAAAAGTCATCTCTAAATGATGAATAATTGGGCTAAATGTTCGGCTTCGGGCTATATGTCTAGAGAAAAAATTAAAGTTTTGAGTATTTGTTAACCTCGCTCTATTGGTATCTTGATACCAAGTT
The DNA here is from genome assembly GCA_964017195.1 of Siderastrea radians. NCBI lineage: Eukaryota > Metazoa > Cnidaria > Anthozoa > Scleractinia > Rhizangiidae > Siderastrea > Siderastrea radians. The sequence continues at coordinate 63,519,828 of OZ024889.1, read as the reverse complement.
GACCGGATGATGATGGATGTATTTGTTAACTCGATTAAGCAGTTTTTTCCTTTCTCCTGACAGGGAAGAATTATTTTCCACGAAAGCAACGAATTCTGGATTGAAGTACTTACAACTACATCAGAGGGACAAAATAACTCCAATGTAAAAACCTTGTACACCTCACTTGACAACAACACCATTTTACTCCAAGTGGTGAGGACCATATCCTGTATATTTATATCCCCTGCTGTTTTCGTCCATACTTTTTACGTGCATATCATGCATGCAGTATTAACCTCCCATTTCCTTTGTTAACGGGTTTTCCCCATTATTGCCTTGTGAAAACTGATTGATAATTAAAGCAGGATAAGAAAGTACAATCTGCAAGCATGTGCTGATTCTAGCATTCATTGGATTCGTTGGATACAGAAAAGCCACATATGATTTCCAACCTGAATATTTTTGAGAGGGTGTTCGCTTTCGATATACGCTTTTAAATAATCCTTTTTTCTTCTTTGTCTGGGCTAGAGAGTTCGTACAAAGGAGGTTTGCCCTCCTAAAGTCGAGTATAGATTTTTGCCTCTTTGACCTCAAAGAGAACAAACATTTAAGTGGATGGTTCTAAAATAACCGATATAAATGCATGGGGTTAGATTAAAGATTTGTAGGGTTAGATGTAAGATTCCTGTGCCACACACTGCGCCCTAAGAATCAACTTGTTCCTCCCAGTAGTGTCACTTCAGGGTCCCAAGCGGGGAAGCTCCTGAAGCCCTTGAGCCAAAAAAGTTCACTCGCTTTGGAGTCCAAAGCCTGGGACCTTTCTCTGCTTGGAGCTGAGACAAAAATACTGAAGCTGTTGCGATGAAAGTTTTACAGTCAAATTGTGTCTGTCTTGGAGTCTTCGAGACCTTTGGGGCCCTGATGGCTCACTAAACAAGAATTGTTTCATTCTGTTTTTACATTCTCAGCACCAGTCCATTTTAACTCAACCTGACAAAGCCAGTGAAACAGACAAGGTTCTCGTCATCATTCTAAGCAGTGTAGGAGCTTTCGCATTCCTCGGCCTGGTAGTCTCCGCTTTGTGTTACTTTTGTTACTGGAAGAAAAGGCAAAGGACGGGAAGGAAGGAAGCTAATGAAGGTTAGTCGGGATACAAAAAATAATAATAAATAAGTAAATAAATAAATAAACAGTTTTTGTTTGAAAGTCAGGTATTATTGTTTTAGTGTGCTAATTTCGAATTCGTCACACACACGTGGTAATCTTAGCCGCTTACTTGCACAATTTGTTTCGTAAACAAATAAAGAGCTTAAAATTTAGCTTCAAAAATCAATACAAAATGAATTTTTGTTGAGGAACATTGTGCATGTAAACTACAGGCTGTCATTTTCGGGCCCGGAACTTTCAAGAACTGGACCGCCGCTTGTTAAAAGCAGTTCGTTTCTCGAATAAAGCTAGCGCAAGATCACTTCAGTCAACTTTGAACGGAACAAAATTTTAAAGTTACTAAAAGTTAGCTTAGGGGATGCACCGAGAAAAGAAAACATTGGGATCTTAACGTTTAACTCCGTCATCACTCTTGGAATTACTTCTATATGTACCTCTAATTCGTATACTCTACTAGGTAAATTTTTGTAATTCATTATACGTGTAAATAAAGGAGATAAACTAACTTTCAAGTCAGGATTTCGAGTCGGATTTCGAGTCAGGATCTCGAGTCAGGATCTCGAGACAGGATTTCGAGTCAGGATTTCGAGTCAGGATCTCGAGTCAGGATCTCGAGTCAGGATCTCGAGTCAGGATCTCGAGTCAGGATTTCGAGTCAGGATCTCGAGTCAGGATCTCGAGCCAGGATTTCAGGACTGGGATACACATTTTCTTAGTCAGTGGATACCTTAATTTGGAAAGTCCATACTATTTCCCTTTCGGTTTAACGGTTTAATTTTATATTCCTATATTTTAAGACGGTTCGGTCTTAAATGTTGACACGACCATTTGGCATCATTGTCTCATTTATCTCCTGTGAGGTATATATATGCCAGTGAAACGATTCATAGACCTCTCAGTAAGCGCATTCCTTTTATGTGAAAAAACCTGCTGTTCCGGTGGAAAATCAAATGGAACAGTCCTTTTATATTTTACTTGAAAGTGTTCGGGAAAAAAGGAAGACCTTCAGAGGTATTCCTTTTTTCTTGGTTTTACCGGAATTACCGGAATATCACTGTACCATTTGCGCAGTCATACTGGTGCCATGCTTCTTGATCAATTGACGGCGACGGTGAACTGATGGGTGATTACGCGATTTCTACTGTTCCATATTTGGCGGAAAATTTTCACCGGTTTTCCCTGCAAATGGAAAGCGCTGCTCCCGTTCGATTTTGCTTGAGGAAAAATTGTACTGTTCCATCTGGCAGAATGCTCTCACCAGTTTTTCCTAAGATTGAAACAGCGATTCATTAAACTTTAGAAGAAAAAAAAACCGGGGAAGTCGAGCAGTCGGGGTCGTCCGGCAGTCTGAACGGGGAGGATTCAACCCTCCCAGGCCGCTTCGGCATTCGTTTGTAATAGCCAAGCGATTCGAAAAAAAAAAGTATTTTGTAGTTGAAAGTTTCGGAGTTTGAGGGTACCAAAAATATACATGTCATACATACACACTTGACGGAAAAAAGAGTTCGCATTTGGTACTGTCTCAAAGCAAATCAAATGAATCTGACAAAATTTCACGGAACTTTTTACCACTGAACATATACATGTCAGCTGTTATGCACGGTTCAATTCTACCTGTTACCACCCCCCCGGGCACACCCCCGGGATTTGCAATTTTGTTCACACTTGGCGGTCTATTCCCCACCCCCGGGCACGCAAAAAGAGACAATTCCCCACCCCCGGGAGTCCTCATCGACCACAAATACGTTGTTTTGTGTAGAAAACATAGATCCGTACAATAGCAAAACCAGACGTTTTGACAAGAACTCAAATGCTTTTCTAGAGTTTCTTGAACGAAAGACACTACATGTATATAAAAATGAACACAATTATAGCAAATTATAGCGCTATATAAGTTTATTAAATTATTATTATTATTATAACACTACATTTGAAAAAGAAAACTGCAGAAAAATCTAACCGCACTGGCATACGGCTAGCGAGTAAAGAAATGGTCTTCGCCACGTGATTTATTCTAAATTTGGCACATACGCACAAGCCGAGGCCCGTGAACAAATTGATGGCAGCACTTTAAAAGGAGTTTTTCTTAGCTTGTTTCATAAGAATGGACACTGGACTGAGACCTCTGTTTAATATAAATTTTAATTTTGAGAGATTATTCTTCTCTAACCAGTCTGCTACAAATTTTAGAGATTCTCCCTGGAAATCTGCAGTCTTCTTCACGCGGTTCGGCGTCAACCGAGAAACGACGTACTTCACAAGAACAAGAAGAAGTTATTTTCGATTTGCCCCGCCCCCCTCCCCTCGGGACAAGACCGCTTCAAACAATTCCCCACCCCCGGGACTGAAGGGCTGGACTTGTCCCCGGGGTTGCCCGGGGGGGATGGTAACAGGTAAAATTGAACCATGCATTAGCAATCAAATGTCGTTGTTCTTCCTCTCGAGTTTGACGTTTATTGTTTGAGGTTGTCAGGAACCTATTCTAAGGTTTTTTTTTCCGAATTTTTGCAGAATGTGGAATAATAAATTCCAGTTGTTTTTGAAATTCCTGAGATCAGGTAAATTTTTGTTTATTTGCCAGATGTATTTTTAGCAGTGTTTGGGTTGTCACGCAACGCTCCTCCACGATCGGAAATGCACAATTTTGCATTTCAAGATTTTTTGAAAAATCGAAAGGACTGCAGATCGTGAGTCGAAGTCTTGACTTGAAATTTTGACTACAAATCCTGACTCGAAATCCTGACTCGAAATCATGTCTCAAGATCCTGACTCGAGATCCTAACTCGAGATCCTGACTTGTAATATTTTATATCTTTTTACTACTTTAGATAGGTATAGATAGGTGTCCCCAATTAGCTTACTTTAGTGTAAGCTAGATATTTTAAGACACGTTAATAAAGTTTATTATTATTTATTATTATTATTAAATCCTGACTCGAGATCCTAACTCGAAATCCTAACTCGAAATCCTGACTCGAAGGATAGGTATCCTCTAAATAAAGTTGTCCTCTCTTACGAAAGAGCAGAGGGAGCGAGAGTGCGTAAACATTCCAGTTCGCAAGTGTGACTTAACCAACTTTATTTGTCATTCAAAAGCGTTTATCCCCTTTTTTCATGGGTTTAGGGAGTACAACGCCTAAAACTGGTCGCCGAGTCGCGCTTGGCAGTCAGGGAGGAAAAAGTGGAGCTACCCTGGGAGCTACTCAGTTAGCAGTAGTATCCATTTGCGCATGTGCACTACACGCCCAATTACAGCCCGTGAATGTGGGAATCAATGTTTACCTTCCCAGAGGATTTCTTCGCCCAGATTCCAAAGTATTTTTGAATTCAGAGAACAGTAACGAAGTTACAGTGATAACGAACGATACAAAGTTGAAAATCAACGTTTTTGGTAAGTAATGTAATGGTACTTTAGCTGCGTTAGTGCAGCGGCCTTTGAACTTTTTTTAATTTGAAATGGAATGAAAAAAGAGCTTTTACATCATGAAAAGTCGGCAACACTACATTTTAAAAGGATTGACGTTTTGTATGGTAAATTTTCTGAACTTTGAAGCTTACTGTGATCGTCTCCTGCTGGCATGTGTTTAGCGGGGTTTGTTGCGAGTTGGTGCATAAGCTTTCTAGCATAAGTCGATATTTGCTATATGAAAACAGGGTTGGAACATTCCAAAAAATCTCAAAGCAGTATTTTAACAAAGAAGGAAACGGGTTTTTTGCCCTTCTCGCGTTCGGTCGTGCAATCTAGAAAAACCCTTTTTAAAAGACCCTATTCTATAAAAAACTTATTTCTTTTTTAACAATTTTCAGATGTAGTCAATGCTGGCCTCATTTCGGAGAACAGATGCTCCGATAGAAACCTGACATGTATAAATGGAGCTTGTGACCCTATGGTGGGGAAATGTGTTTGTCCAAGAAAGATGAGAGCTGACAGGCAACCTCGAGGTCAAACGCGCTGTGTGTACAGTAAGTTCGCAAACCTATCGAAAACTAGAGGTGCTTCAACCTAGTACCCAGGTTTTCTCCTCCCACTCACTCGACTCGACTTGGTGCAAAATGGCGCGAAGTCAACGAAATTCGGTGACGTCACGAAATTTCGCGCCAAGTCGTGTGAGCGAGAAGAGAACGCCTGGGTACTAGGCTGGGGGTGCTTGGGTAAAAAGTTAGAATTTCTAAAGCTTTTTGCACATCAGTGCTTTTCATTCTAAAAGTTGCTGACAGACTGGGCAGCGATAATTTTCAGGCACTGAATTTTCCAGTCGTGGTAAGGCGGTGAATGCCGCCAATTTCACCAATTTCACCATACATACGTGTGTTCAAAGGCTAACTCGATCTGTATGCTTATAACATAAGTATTCCCTCGCATTCGTAGGTATGAGTTAGTGTTGACATGGTTTAAGAGAAAAGCAAACATATCTTGGATGTGTATCACTTGCAACTTACATAAAGTTTCCTCTTTTCTACAGAATGCAATGAAAAATGTCCGAAAGGTTGGTTTGAGCTGTCTCCGTGTAACTACACCCACCCCGCGGTATGCAAAAGTAAGTTGACAATTTCTCAGTCTAACGTTTTAACTTGCAAGAAAGTATGGGAAAGAAGATAAAATAGTCTAAGTTTGTAAGTTCTAAGCACTAACTTAACTTAATCAATCTTCTGCTTCTTGATTTCCAGAGTGTCGTCCACTGTGCAGCTTTAAAGAATTCGAATCAGTTCCATGTGCTGGAAAAACGGACAGAAGTTGCACTGGTACAGTTATTTGTCAACTAAAACTGGAAACGATTTCATGAGGTGCCCTTTAACTTTACTATATTGAAAAAATGAACTTAATGTTTGATTTTGTTGTTCTATAGACATTTCTGAACTACCGCGAATCAAAACCTCTCCAAATATTGTCCACGAAGATGTTCTAAAGGTAAGAATTCTGACAGCGTAAAAGTTTTGTTAATTCTTCCGCAGATACTGAATAAGTTATAACGAATATGAAAATGTGAATATAAAAATAAATCCAAAGGAACTGCATGGGAGAGAAAGAAAAAATGGTGACCCCTTAAGATCAGTGCTACTATATAGTCCTGGATGATGACTGAAGCAGCGTCTTGTTTGCGCTGCAGCATGATTCCAGTTTCGCGAGAATCATGCGTTAAAAGATTCCACATGGAACATATAGACAGAAGAAAGAAACGTCCTTTGAAACTACATCGATTAAAACCTGTCACCTTGAACTTTTTCTCCACTATAATTATAGTCTTTATTCATTTATTTCAAAGCTGTTTCAAAGATAGACATTTCTTGATAGAAAATCAGCGATAAAAAGGACGCAAATTTGGACCTCTCCGATGTCATTTTCATCATTCTTCCGCTTTTATCGCTTATTTTTATATCATCCATTATACGTTTGAAAAAAAACCAGCAACATATGTACAAATACAATAAAGATAGATGATGAGAATATAAAAAGTGATAGCAAATAGTAACAGTAAATGTCTAAAACATAAAAGAGCCCAAAGCTGTAGCTATAAACCAATAGATTCATGAAAAATAGTGAAGGGCCTTTTTATGTGCGGAACCCCAAGGGTACCCCCATATCAAGGTAACGTAGAAATCATCGTACATTTTAAGGGTTAGAATTCGTGGTTTGCTACCACTTAAATTCTCAAATGACCATCGCTAGAATTATCCTAGTACTTTTTTCTTTGCGGGTGATGACATAAGGGACTGAACCAACATAAACATCTGTCAAAGTAACATTATACGCACTAAATACGCTACTAACCCTCGCTCTCTCTTTGACTCGAGTGTCCTTTCTTATGTGGTCCCAGTGACTATTAAATTTTACCTTTTTTTCTTTTTGTAGGTTAAACATGCCCCACCTGTAAGGAAAACTATTTCTTCTTTCTCAAAGGATTCCTCAACGTGGCTGCATCGATCAAGCGGCCTGGCAATCCAGATAAAAATGCTTCGTGTAGACTTTAGCACGACATTTCAGGAGGTCAAACATGCTATCAACGATAACAACCATTTTCCAAACGATGCGTTGTTGAGTGATATTGTGAAAAATTACTGCAGTTCTCCGGTTCCGGATTACTATGGAATCAAATTGAATCCCGAGGGAAAAGTGAAGTATATCAAAGAAAACCCAAATAAGACTTGTCCAAGTTACGACGGCAATTCGAGATCTATACCACTGGCACAAGGAAATTCACTTACTTGTAACGGTGTAGATAACCCAATTGTTAGTCTCTTTGGGGTAAATCGCTTCTTTTTGCAAAACTTTTCGAAAGAAGAACATTCAAAATCATGCTACGATCATAAACAAAACTGTAACAAATGTCGCGAAAAGTGTACCAGACTTGTCCGAGAAAATCCTTTGTGCAATCTTACAGACAAAGATGTCGGCGACGGCAAACAAGATTACGGCGAGCACTTTACAAACTGCTTTGATTGCTGTTTTCAAGAAAACTGCACTTGTTCAAGCTGTGCGTGTTCACTGTACAACACTTCATGTATTGGGTCGCAGCTGACATGCGTTGAAGTCGAACGCTTTGCCATTCCTATTGAACCCGTCTTTCCAAGTTCAGGAAATTTTAAATGTCACGTGGAGTTGTCTCATGGTCCTGTATTTGAGCTAGAAACATCACTATGGAAAGATGGGAAGTTGATAGGAAGAATTGAGAGCAGCAATAAAAACAACTATCGAGAAGGCGTTACCGGTCACGGTGGCAATGATTACGGCTATATGGTCCTAAAGCACCCTTCTCTGCTGAAAAATGACATGAACAAAATGGTTATGATCAGTGGAAGAGCCGGAAAACCAGAAATCGATGTGGGGTGGTTTAAAACAGAGACTGAACGGCGGGAACAAAATTTAAGTGATAAGCGTGCTATTCAAACCAAAGAACCCTTCAAAATAAACTCAAGAGTTTGGCCTGGTGAAAACTGCCAAACTTTTAACACTGAAAGATTTGTGCCAATATCATCCAGCGGACCAATAAGCAACTTTAAAAAGATCTCCAAACTCTCCGCACAGGTTGCCTACGAGAATGACACTCGAGTATATAAGGTTCACAACAACTCCGGTCTTCGACAAGTCCACGTTGAGATACCTCAGAGACGTTCTATTCTGCAATACGTTTTTCCAGACACAGTGATATTCAATGATCGGTCTTTTACTGGACAGTTGTTGAAGAACAGGACATTCTGGACCATCCGCCTCACTGGTCGCGTTAGTTCATGTCCAGGATTTCTGGTGGTAAGGTTGACGGACCAAGATCGCCCAGATGTGGATGTTTATCATTTCGACATCGGTAAGTTCGTCCTTGGCCTTTCCTAAGCGTTCAAATTTTTAGGAGTCTTTTCTTCACTTCCCGTACGTAGTTTGAACACCTAGAACAGGTTAGGAATCACGACACAGGGAGCTCTCGAATCAAATTCGGTGTCTTTATCAAGCAGCGGCCATTTTAAATAATTCATGCGCGGTCAGATAGTAAGAGGTCTGGAACAGTGAACGAGGTGCAGAACTCGGCCGGAGAGTCTTCGAACCTAGCTTCCGATCGCATGCCGGGAATAATAAAATGGACAAGCTTGTCATTTTACTATGGTTACGAACGATCTCCGAAGGCTTCTTGGTTCGGGATTTCCCATTCAAAATGGCATCGGCTCCAGACCTCAATCATGGCTGACCGCGTGTACTAAAAATCAAAATGGCGACCTTGTGAAGCAGCGTTTCTAATTTGTGGTGGGGCCTCCCTGTGATCACGAGTAGCAAATTGTGGGAAAGAATTAAGCATTTTTTTTTAGCCGAAGTTGACAGTTCTGTGAACCTGGGAGACGTGCGGGCATCAACATTGATTTCAGCCTATTTCCAGCTCTTTTTCTGCAGTTTTTTAGAAAGCCCTGTTAGAGGAGGGCAAGGAGAGCAATCTGGTATAGACTGTCATATAGGCAGCTCATCGATATCTTAAGTAATTACTCACTATGATTGCTTCCCTTACTACTGTTCTATCAACTACTATCCTACTTTTAGAAAATGTACACATTTAAGCGGTAGAACTAGGTACCTTTTTTCGGCAGAAGTTATTTCCACTATAAGCTAGCGGTTGTTTGCGATAGAATAAAACAATATTATGAACTCATGCGCAACTTGGTTGTTTCGCGAAATAGTTTTTACATATAATGGCATTCATATCTCAAAAGTTACATAAAAGATTTCCATTTCCTTATATTCTACAGCCATAACCAACCAAGACTGCTCTTTTACTGTCGAATTCCACCTTCCATCGGGTGGAGAGACTAACTTGATCGACAAACAGTTTGTCGTTCGCCTTACAGATTCGCGCAAAACAATGAAGCTCATCCTTGTTAGCCCGCGAAGGATACCTGAATTTGAAATTCCAGATTTTGACGACGACTTTGACCTGAAGAGACTCGAAATATTGATTCCTTTTGGTGGTGCATCCGGAGGCATGCTCATTGTACTAATTGCAATCTTAATCTATGGCTACAAAACTCGCCCTAAAGATTCATACCACCGCGACCGCGACAATGAACTACACTTTCGACATTTGTTGTTTGTCGTATGGTTTGTTGGCATGAGACTTGTGAAAAGCTTTCTTTTAACATTGACTGTGCTTTTTGTTATCCTCACTGCAATTCATTACACCAACGTAAAAACGTTACAAGAATACGAGACATTTCACAAACAACAAAAAAAAGTTGAAGAAGACTTCATCAAACAAATGGATGCACATAAAGTACAAGAAATCAATCGACAGTGGGCGCTTCTTCAAGAAGGGAAACTGATTTGTGACAACAAGTTGCATGCGCTGAATTCATTCCTTGAGAAACATTTCAAAGAGATGAAAGAAAAACAAGAAGAGGAAATGAGAAGGAAAAGCATTTTATTGGCCGCCTTAAATCGCATCGAGAGACAGTTCAATGCAACCAGAGCGAAATTTGAAATCGAGAGAAAGCGTTTAAATGAACAAATGAAATCTTACAGTGAAGAAATCAATTCAAGGCTGTCCCAGATTCAGGGTAAAATAAACCGTAGCTTTTGGCTGAAAGCAGCAAAGGGATTGCACAAAGCTTTAAAAGGACTAGCTAGCATTTTTGGGAAAAGCATAAAGCCATTCATTGAGTGGGTTGGGCTAAAAGTAAACTTTCCAAGCATAAACGTGGAGATGTCCTCCTTCGATGATATTTTCGCCAAATTTAAAATGACTTTCAGCTCCTTGAATTCCTCTGATTCAGGTTCAGGTTCCTCTTCGCAAGAGTATTTCCCGATAGATACAAAGATAAACATCCAGCAGATTTCAGTTCCAGAACTGAACATATCCAGTCCTCTGAACAATGAGAGAGCCAAAGAATTGTTAGCTTTGGAATGGATCGTTCATCTATACAGGAGTGGAGTTTTCACAACTATTTTAATTGTTTTAGACATTTTATGGTTCGTGTATCGACACACGAAAACCTATCAACTTGCTATTGTACTTGTCCATGGGTTTCCAAAAATCTATGAACTGGAGGAAATAAAGAAGAAAGAGGAAAAGAAAGAAGAGAAGAAAAAGAAAAAGGAAGAGAAGTTCAGGAAGAAAGTTGAGGAAACGATTTATGAAGAGAATGGAGAAAATTCGTTCGAAGATAGCGCAGATGAGATTGAAAAACTGCAGGAAAATGAATTGGACAAAATTCAAAAGAAAGAGGAAAGAAAAGAAGAAAAGATGAAGGGCAAGGACAAGAAACTAAAGAAGGAAGTTGAGCGAAAAGAGTGTGAGAAAAAACAGCATAAGGACAAAGAAGAAGACAGTTCAGTCGATAGGGGCGTAGATGAGATTGAAGATCTGCAAGAAATTCATGTAAACAAAACACAAAAGAAGGAGAAAGGGAAAGAAGATGCTAAGATGAAAAAGGAAAAGAAACTAAAGAAGAAAGCCAAGAAAAAAGTAGGAAATGAAAAAGGCCAAGATAATTTTTCATTCCGTAGCAGCGCAGATGAGGTAAATTTAGGTATGCAAGAAAATGTATTATGGAAAATACAAAAGAAATTCGAAGAAGAAAGTAAGGAGAAAAAGGAAAATGATCTACAGAAGAAAGCTGAGAAAATAGCGAAGAAGAAAGAAGACAACTTACTCGAAAGTAATTCTGAGGGAAAGGAAAACCTGCACGAAAATTCTGTCAGGGAACAAGGAAAAATAAAAAAGGAGAGAGGGAAGACATCTCGGGAGGATCAGGAAAAGCCTCACGAACATAAGGAAACAACACGTTACATTGAAACAGGAAAAGAAAAGGAACATGTTGCAGAGGATGAAGATCACCCAAACATCAAAAATATTGATGATAAAGAAGTGGTATCAGAGGAACCCAAAAGGACAAAGGTCATTTCTCATGGTCTGAAAGGACTTGACTCACTTAACACGGCATTTGTGAAGTTCATTGCCATACTCAAGGAGCTTAATTATCAGGTACGAGTACATGTAAGAGAAATTTTGACATATTCTGTTTATCTTCAAATGGAATGACTCGCACCCCGGGAATACTCCACAGGAGCTTAGATGGGGTAGTCGGCTGGGTCCTGCAAACCCTGGCCGCGCAAATTTTTTTATTTTTCTCCTCTTTTAATACAGAATACTTAACTTTGTGACCCCGTTAAAGACAACACGTGATGACGTTGCAGTTGCTATTTACTCGGCAACTTCTTAAAGTTATGTTTTGCCTGGCGCTGATTCCAGGGCCCGAGCAGCACTATGACGTCAACTAAAATATGAGGTATCTCCCACGTCTGGGACTCTCGCCCCCGGAACCTCAGAAGTGGATAAAATGACTAAGATAGAATAAGCCAAACGGAGCTCGAGGCACCTGCAACTCAAGATATGACTGCAGGCAAGATCTACTTTCGTTTCTTTGCTAATATGATATTCCTTCTTTTCTGGCCTTTTATAGATCAACAACACTAACTTGGTTCCCTTGAGTCTGCTCGCGGTGATTGCCATTTTGACCGTATACGTCGTTATAGTAACCGCCAAGCACACAATGAACGTGGATTCTCTGGACGTGATTGGGTTTTTCGACCTCAAAATGGCGCCTCTTTTGACTATGAGGAAGATTGTCAACACAAGAATAACTTCGAATGCGTTCATGGTGAACGAGGTCCATATTCCGTATTACGAGAACAGGTATTTATAACTTAAACTCTATTAGGGATTCGTCTTTTTAGACGGGTAGGGGTGGGGGTGGTAAAGAGGGCTTGGATATTATTCCTCTACTATTCATAACTCTAATGGAATTTAAGCTATGATAACGATTAACTTGGCGGGGTGTAACACGTCTAAAAATACTCAGTTGAGGTCCAGACAATTAGCTAAGAACGCCACATGATGTGACAATTGTGTTACGATTTCCTAACGGCCTTCATCTCAGCCTCTTCAACTGATTGTTCCTAAAGCACTACGACTCAAGAGACGAATGCCAGAAAATAGGGGTGTAAAACTGCTTTGTCTTTCTCATTGCCACTTCTCGTATATAATGCAAGTTAGATTCAAAGTGCGACAAGGCCGAAATTAAAATCCTTTTTATGATTCCACTTTCAGGGTTAATGCCAGGATCGCCTTTCACAGGAAAAAGGCCGAAATGTACCAGGCGTACCAATGTGCCAAGGCTGATCTTCATAATGAGGAGTACTGCTCGTGGGCTGGGGAGCCTGGTGTGAGTTGTGAAGGAGTGGGTCCTTGCAATCAAGACTTCCTCAAAAACTTGACTCAGTTTGAATGTAACTTGGAACCAGTCTTCCCTCAAAGGTAAGATCACTGATTTTTGTTACAGTCTTAGAGTCATTCCCCTGTATTGCATTACGCATCCTTACTGCGCACGATTTGTTGCGTAATTAACGCGCGCTCACAGCGCGCGCACGACCAGGGAGTAAGAGGTTTGCTATGAGGCTAAGCTCACCAGAGAAAAGAATAGTTATTTACTCTTAAACAAGCATGGGGGCCTATCTTTTTTTCTAAATATTTTTGACCTACCATTCATCCTCTTTTTGTTCAAAGAGTTAGAAAAAATCACATGTTTGAAAAAAAATTATTACTAGAAACGCGTTTCTCACGGAGATGAAATCACGACCTCGAGAACACGCACGTAAAGAAGGTTTTAAGTCAATTTCGTCTGATGCTTCGAGTATCTGCCATAAAACTTCTAGTAAATTGTTCCTTGTTATCGATATTTTACATCTACTACATTGTTTCAAGATTTGCTTTAATCATGCGCTTCCTTTTCCTACGGGTGCCACCCAACGGGGTCGTGATTTTGGGATTCCTGATCTTGAAACCATGCATTCCGGAAGACATGTGAATCTTTAATTTGAAAGTTGTAGGAAATTTCGAAGAAGTTGTCCGGAAATCCGGAAAACGATAACAACTGACTTCATCAAACTCGGGTGGCCAAATACCGACTCTACGTGAAACATCGCTTTGTGCATGCATAACAATCCACATTAAAAATATCGTTACTTTTTACTCCGCCGTCAGGATGGGGTCTAGTAATACCCATTTTTTTTTCATTCGTCCGTTTTTTTCTGTCGGCAACTAGCCCCAGACTCCCGATTTTCGCTCGGACAAACAAATACTTATCACAAACTTTCGGTAAACATAAGCATTATCTTCAGTCGTTTAGCGTCGATTCTTCGGCGCGTGATGCAATGGCATAAAAAGCCCTTCGATTAGAGCAAAGACGAAGATGCTACCAAGCCGTGAAAGTCACCGATTCCGCGGTTACTTGACCCGAGCTTCCGGTTGTCGCTACCGAACAAACAACAATAGAGAAATGCAAGCATTTCTTGGCAGTTTTGCTTTGTTTCGCCAAATCTTTAGGACAAGTTTTGTAGAAAAGCACAAGGAATTCGATGGAGTTAACTTCTCTTCGACGAGAGTAAGGACGAAGGTGCTAGCGAGCTTTGAAAGGTAAAAATTCAAGCTGGTATGAATTCGCCTTTTGATGGCGCAATCAACGTGGCACGTAAACATTACGTCATTCAGACTCAGAAATTCCTTGCTTGCGCCAAATCACTCATGGAATCATGGCCTGAAAATAGACTTTTACATTTTTTTCTCGGTAGATACTCGGTTTTTTTTTTAAAGATTTTAGGATAATTTTTTCTTTCTCAACAAATCTATTGAAATTTCCATACCCTTGTTATTCGGAATTACGCTGAGAATTTAGTTTGTTTTAAAATCCGTGACGTTACTTAGTCATGCTATGGTCAAAATAGCCTGAGAAAACAGCTGACGTTTCGCGAGGTCGCCACTTGAGCCCTCGCAAAACGACGTCTGAGTAACGAGCGCAGAAATTCCATACTGATGACGTGTCACTACCCAGATCTAGGTAGTGCTTCTAATTGGTTGAAACGCGAGGGAATTTCGCTGTTTTCTCAGGCTAAGGTCAAAATATTTCGTCACGTTCTTCTTTGCGAAGGCTAGAACAGGTTTTATGACCAAGGATTGAGGGATGGGAAAGGGGTTCATACTATCAGGGAAGCATATTATCACGGGCAGAAGGGTGCGGAGAAAGGTACGATAAGCCACCAACTTCAAAAATTTACACCACTTGGTCTCGTATCTTAAGTGACCGTAATATATTTTGTACCCTGCGGGTACAAAACACTTCCTAAAATCAAGTTTCACCTTGGAAGCGAGATAAGTTATCATCTGAAATGAATGGTCAGGCATAGTACCCTGATTTAAATTTAGATTCATCAGATTGACAGAGTTAGCATCAAATGTAGGTCCACATAGCGTACACAAACACAATGCATCACACTTCAAATAAAACCATAGGCTTTCAGTTTGATATCTTGAAATCTTCTTTCTCTTTTAGATTTACCAAGTTCGACCGTATTCGCTACAAAGAAGTACACAAGAAAGCCATGGCTCCTTACTTGGCTGCACTACGAGGTCTTATCCTGGACACCTTCTACATGATACTAATTGTAATCGGGATTTTTATCGTTTTAAAAATCCTTGGAATTACCGTGTTTATGCTTCTAAAGAAATTCGATCTTGTACGGCAAGTAAAATACTATCAAGTCAATCAAGATCTTAAGAAGGGGTTGACTGTCCAACGCGAAGCTCCCAATTGTATTAAAAATCGTTCTAAAAATGCTCTTGGCAGATCAGTCAGGGCTATCAAGTTGAATGAGAGCTTCAAGGCGAAAGTTGGTCCCCAAATTCGTGAGGACAAATACAGGGTCTGGACGGGCCACTGAAGGGCAGTAATATAAGGACTGTATAACAAATGAACTGTCAACCAAGTATGTGTAAGTTTTCTATGTTTTTCTGGTGCACCACTGCCAAGAAATCTCGTTGTACATAAGCTTATGTGGACTTATTTATTTATTGTACTTATGAACAACCCGTCGTTGAACACTGTTATAGCAACTAAAAGAAGAATTGCTGTTTATTTTCGCTATTTATTTGCAGCGACTTTTAAGGCATGGAATGTGAGCGGGTAGTTTATAGCTAGTCCAAGAACCAATCAGGGCATTTTCTTGCTTTCTCAAATCCAGGGACAATTCGGGATTATATTTCAAGCTACATCCGACCCATGTTATAAAACTTTGAGTTTCATAGTCGCAGTTTTAGTTTTGTTAAACTAAATTGCTCCTCGGAGCAAACCTGAATTTCGTGAACCCAACATAGTGACAGCGACGGAAGATTGAATGTGGTTGATCCTAAAGAAAATATTTCAAGGATAATAAATACAATAGCTTCTCTCTGGTTTCAAATGTGGGATCGGGTGTTTCGTCGTAAGACGTCATCTGTTCCTAAAATATCGAAGGTTTCTTTGTGCCTCGCATCGGGTAAAAATGTGCGAGGACAAATGCTATTTGTGAACAGTTTTTGGCAGAAGAAGTGTATATATCAATAGAGCTACATGCAAGAAGTGTATATACAGATATTTATTAAAATGCATCCCTTAATATTTAGCAGTAGCCACTACGCTATGCAATCAAAATAAAGCTAATTCGTCCTTAATGTCACCCACAATAGACAGGCACCATTTGTGTGGGAGAACTGGGTAGAAAGTAATCAAGTGTTGTCCAGAACCCGAGCGCTCCTGCCCCACTGCAAGGCCAGTCGACTGTGCATGCGCTAGGCCAGTGTCAGTGAGTGACATACAAGACCGTGAGATAAGTGTCGCAGATCAGCTTCTCTAACCAGCGCGTACCCATGCCAAGCTCCTAGAAGGTATATCTGCTAGGGGAAGTGGACGTAACCACGTTGCTCAATGACAGGTGCCCACACAAAATTGTGGCCGTTTGAAGTTTCAAAAAAAGGAAATGTATAAGGATATCGAAAAGTAAATATTGACTTGAAATATTGCTAGGAACATTTACGTTAAGTTGAATTAAACGTAAACTTAACTTGGTCGTTGTGATTTGTCATTCTTGTCGCTCTAAGCGGCGAATTTATTGATTTGAATGGTTTTGTCGTGAGGCCTTCTGCTGTAAAAACTTTCAATAGCTAAAATTTGCTGTTTTAGTCAGAGCCACACGGATGACAAAACACAACCACTAAGATAACATAACCATTATTTTGAACACAGATGTTAACATTCTACGCAATATTTCATGTTAATACAGGACTGATGTTGATGGTAACGTTTCGGCGATATCCCTATACTTTTCCTTATATTTTGAAACTACAAACGGTGGTCACATAGTTTGTGTGGGCTCCCTGTGGCTCAACAAAGGAGTAACCGAGGTAGGACTGAAGAGTTGGTGCCAGCAACACTTGTTCCCTGAACAGTTTATTAAAAAATTAGTTCCACATCAACAAGGAATCTAATTTACTACATAATTACACTGTCAACTCGAAAAACAAAAGAACCCCTCAATCAGTCAATACCAACGAGAAACATGTGGTTGCTGGGTGGGATAAGGAAACGCTCAAAGAACTTTCCACTCAAATGAACTGAATGCAGAATTAACCGCGAGTTATGTACTAAGTTGTAAATGTGATCGACCTTCGAGAAAGCTCATTGGTCGACTGGGCATGCGCACGTGCAGCTAATAATTTAATTGGCTGCCAAAGAGAGTGGGTGGGAAAGCGGGCAGGCAACAGTAGCTCATTGGTCGACTGGGCATGTGCACGTGCAGCTAATAATTTAATTGGCTGCAAAGAGAGTGGGTGGGAAAGCGGGCAGGCAACAGTATAAAGTACAATTGAGCGATTATTGGAATAGTACATTGTATGTACAAGAGGGCGGGAAGTACAAGCTTCAATTGGAATCAAATATTAACTCCAGTTTATGCTTTAGCAGAAACAGCCCAACTTGAGTTTAAAATTCAGAGCTACCAGCTTCCGGGTAGTGAGGAAAACATTTCGATGGCAGATTAGTCGTTTCATATCCGCTTGAAAGCTTTTAAGACCATATACTGATAGCTGTAATTGGTTGAATTACTTATCTAAAATCCATAGAGTATAGTCAAACAACTAAATAAAAAATTGTGCTCATCGATTAACTTAAGAAATATTTTTTTTCCAAAGCAGTTAATGCGAGAAGGAGAGTTACAGTAAAATATAAAACGTGTGTTGAAAAGCGAAGGAACCATTCGTTCGCATTCGTAGAGTTTTCGTGAGTCTTTCATGCTTTTGGTAAAATACATTATGCCGTTAATACAGCAGGCGCATTTATTGGCTGGTTCGTGGTTCCATAACATCTACTGATACAATGAGAGTGAGTAACATTTGGGAAAATGTGACGTCAAAGGGTATCAATGCATGTGCCAATTTGTCCAAATGTAGCCAAGCTGCAAATTAATAAATTAAAATTATCTGAAACTATCAATGTTATTTTAGTGACTTTATTTAAATGTTATCTGGGGGCAAAGTTTGCTTTCCGAGCGAGAATAATCGTGTTTCTAATTTATTTTCCTAACTAGTACTAAATCAATTCTCGTCCCCAGTGCTGCGATCCTTTTGGCCAGCGCCACGGATCGAGAGCTCTGGCAGGGGCCAGGATAACGCGCAAGCGCAATAGCTGCCCATTTTTGTAACCGATGGTAACCGTTATTGTTTCAAATTTCTGAGGCTGCAAAGAAAGCCGGAAGTCCGTGATTCGCGGACTTCCTGCTTCGGACTCTGCCAGAGCTCTCGATCCGTGGCGCTGGCCAAAAGGATTGTAGCTCTGAGGACGAGAATGGTACTAAATGAGCTATAATCTTTGAAATACACGTACGCCATTTCCACTCACAATTTCCGCAAACTAAATAAATCCATAGTAAATAAACAAGTATATACCGAAAAAGCTTCATCTTTTTTCAATCTTTCATAACATAAAACGGCAATATTTTGAGCTGTTTTGAGAAAAAATGTTAGTATCCGAATTCGCCGACCTTACGGGTAACTTTCCCCGCTTCCGTTTCATTGGAGGATTCACACAGCGCGCACGCGTGTTCTGCTTCGATGCTCTTAACCCTCACCCATAGCCAAACTCTTATCCTAATTTGCGTGCGAATCAGTTGACGAAATGACATTAGTAAATCAGTGCGCAGAGGTTGGTTGACGGATGCTGACCCTTCATGATCATCTCATGTACAAGAAGCCCAAAATATTGTCGTTAGCCAAGAAGATTTACTCTGTAGTTTGAGGAAATTGTGAGTAGAAATGGTGTTTCTGAAGAATTATATCTCATTAAATGATCAGAGGTATTCTTGGGTAACGTGTGCTTCCTTGTACGATTTTAATACTCACGTTCAGGGGCGCGGTGGTGTAGTGGTTAGCGCGGTGGACTTCAGATCTGAAGGTCGGTGGTTCGACGCCCAGTCCCTGCCATCGTGTTGTTTCCTTCAACAAGAAACTTTACACCACATTGTCACTCTCCACCCAGGTGTATAAATGGGTACCGGCGACATACTGCTGGGGGTAACCCTGCGTTGGACTAGCATCCCATCCAGGGGAGAGTAGCAATACTCTCAGTTGCTTCATGCTACAGAAACCGGCCGGGATAAGCTCCGGCCGTATGAGCCTCCTTGGCTCTTGTGCGACCTTACCTTAGGGGCATAGACTGAGATGTTTATTCTCAACTATTCTCTCTATGGAAAGCAAAATTTTAAACCGAACCATGCAAGTAGGTTGTTAACAGAGAAATATTGATAATTTCAGATATTTTTTTTTAGTTTGGAATCATAAGTTGAGCTTTGGCTACCCTATGGCTCGATCGACAAGGGACCAAGAGAAAACAAAAGTGTTTCTCATAGCGGAGAAAAAATTGCTTTCCCTCATTCGCAAACTTGCATTTCCCTACACATAACATTGGGCGTATTATCACTCTATTGAGAATGCCAAGCAGTGGTCTCTTCAGTTGTTTATATGGCCATGACGTTTGGCTTTTTCCACGACTCAATGGCAAAAGTCCGTCTGAAATACACTGAAAAAGGTAAACTCAAGGATATGGCGAACACACCGTGTTGATCCCTTTGCTTGTGCTTGCGTTTCAAAATGTTTGCTTGGACTTTGGTGCTAGCGTAACTAGTGAAAACAACCTCCGGTTTTTCGCTTCTCAAATCGACTATCCCCGCGCGAAAATAGGAACTACTTTCTTAATGTGAGTCGACAATCCGGATGGTCTCCATTTCCGTACCCTGATCCGTTGTGGCCCCTTCGTAGTTCAGTTTCGTTTGAGAAGAAGAAGAAGGAAAAAACCTCGGAGACCAGGGTACCTTTGGTGGAATTTCTGGTCTTGTAAACTACACTGTGTGCGCGGCGGTATTAGGGAACTTAAGCAACCACGACGGCAACATCAAGGAAAACGTCACTTTAAAAATGACTTCCAAATATTTCAAACTTTTTCGCGATAGTTTCAACTCGTTCAGTCTGTCTAATGTAGCCGAATAATCCAGGAGCTGACTCTGTAAGGACAGCGTTACAGTTCAAGTTGAAAAAAGAAAATTCGCTGTCGTGTGTTCACGTTCTGCTAAAACTTTGAATTTGGTCATTTCACGTTGTTGTTTTGCAGAGGACGGCAAAGAAATGTACAAAAATCTGTATCGCAAGTGCAGAGTCATTGTTTTGCTAATAAACCTTTTCTTTTGTGACGTTCTCGTCAACCGTCGCCGTCGTGTTTGCTTAAGTTCCCTATTACCACCGACACAACGACTGAAAGAACTTAGCTTTCTTTCATTTCTGATAGACAGATATTGATCAGAAGATAGAGTGTCAGTGAATTTAAATTTTTTAAGGACGTTTGTAAAACGTTAAGCAGAAATTGCATATCTTGTATGCAATACAGAACACCTCCACAAGACAAACCTCTGTAACATTTACGAAGTTTACTGTCCTATATCTTGACATCTATAGGTAGGGTATAACGTTCACACAGGTTTTGTTAAATTTTGTTAAAGATCGTTGGATGATAGTGATTAGTTTTCTTACATATTGCTCTTCCTAAGGCGTGCACGGGTAGCGACTTCCATAGCGGGATTGCTCGACAAAGAAAGGTTCGCTGGCCCGAGGTGGCCTCATATACCGGGATAGCGAGCTTATCCTAGTGTCTCTAGATGTGGACAGTGGAACGTTTAATAATAATGATAATAAAAGAAGAACTTTGAAGAGCCTTTGAATATTCGCCCCTTCTGAGAAACAATAATATAGCTTGCTAAATACTAAAACATTCATGATGTTAAGCATGGTCCTAGTATTAAGAATATGCTTTACTCTGTTGATCTGACATAAGCTGGCTATGGCTGGCAGAAACGGTGTTCGTGATGTGTTCTCTTGGGAGGGGAGGGGGGGGGGTAACAACTTTTTTCCTAGCAGGTAATTCTGTAGGAATTCTTTGCAGCATCTGTTATGACCCCAGCATCAACAGCGTTGATAGAAAATGCATTCCGTATCACTGTGTTGGAATCCGTCGCTTCGCCACTCTGCTCAATACGGAATATATTTTCTTCTAACAGCGGGGTCCCATGACCATGGTTACTAGCCCGTCATTACAAAGCCATCGAGTGTTCATATGTTATTGTTGGACGTATACAAAACATGGACCACCTCCGTGGAGTAGAATTTCTTCGAACATGTTCTAGCAATCACTGAAGTAAAAGTGAGGTTGACAGGCCTACTACAAAATTCTTATAACTTGTTAAACTTGTTCGATTGTTATATTGTTATCTCAGAACAGTTCCTTGTCATCACGCACCATTCCAGTATCGTGATGTCGGGCCCCCGTTTTCTCATTCAGTGACTTTAACTTTAACTTCAGCTTGGTGAACTACATGTGCCAAGTCATGAAAAAACATGGTTTTTCGACGAGTTTAAAAGTAAACCTACAAAGGAGGAGTTGTCTGTCCGCGCCACCTTTTCAGTTGCGTGTATAATTTTGTGCCTGGTAAATGTCTTCACTACATATTTCTGCTACATTATAATCCTCTTTTTTGTTTACAAAAGGTGAATTTTCTCCGCTACAAGCTTTCAATGACTGTGGTATGTTGGCTGCTATCAATACGTCATCCCTTGAGTTGCCCCATTGAACTTAAAGAGCAAAAAACCATAATGTAGGTATTAAAGTAGTGAGCTGCAAGAGGAGAAGTAAAACAAGACGAATGCCACGGAAACTCACCAAAACGAGATGACCTTAAAACGAAAATATGAAACCTGTGACAGTTTTATTCATTTATCCAAGGCTCTTCGGTTTTCAGTCACCGATATGCGTAAGGGGCAAATGCCCACCGCAAATGTGCAAGGGGCAAAATTTGTCCAAAAAGGACCCATCCAATTTAAAATTTTTAAACAAAGATTTCACGAGTTTGTGGGCCTTTTGATCGGCCTTTTACCCCAAAAGTCGCTCAAGCCTCCTGGATAAACGTTTACTTGAAAAATAAGGCGTGGTCCAGGTGGTCCATAGACGGGGTGATTTGCATTTCGCGAATCAGTCAAAATTTGTCTTCGAAGATTACGCCGAATCGAGTTATTGACAACCGCCGAACTTCGTATCACAAGTTGAGCTGCCACAGATTACGCTGAATCATCGCGCTCTCAACTTACGCTGAATCTTCATCAAGACTACGCCGAATTGTATTTGCGAAGGAAAAGTAAGGACATTTGATTTGTTTGACGTTTTCATGTTTATCTTTGTTGCTGGATTGTCAAAATCAAAGACTTCGAAGCCCGCTGGAAGTAACATCGCATGAAATCGAGGCTGGAGTTAAAGCATATTTACGTAAAGTGAATTCCGTTCAAAATGCCGCCTAAAGTAGACGTCAAAACCCTCGCAGGAAAAATGGAAAACGCTGTAAACATCCTCTACGAGCTAATGGAGGAATTTGAAACAATTTTCTCAGTAAAACCAGAACTCAAAACACTTGAAGCAGCATTCACTCAAGTAGAGACGAGATATAGGCAAATCAAAAAGCAGCAAGAAACGATTTTAGACAAACTGGTTGATGACGGCGCTGCCACAGACGAGGGACCCTTTTTAACGACCAGAAAACTTGGAGACAAGGCCAAGGCGGATTTTCTTCAAATTGCTTTGAAATTTGCTGCTTATCAAAAGGAACAAAATTCTTCTGAAGCGTCTCGTAAGGACTCTGAAACCCTGGAGGTTCTGACATCATCAATGTCATCAATGACATCAGCAGTAGCAAAAATGGCAGACATCTTAGGATCAAAACCAAACTTAAGTGGTCTACAACGATTACCAGTGCCAACATGGGATGGAGGTCGCAGATCTTATGCCACGTGGAAAAAGGAATTCAATTATTGGATGACGAAATACGGTCAGGATAAAGATGAACAATTGCAACGTTTCCGAAACGCATTGCCAAAGGGTTCGTGGTGGACTGACCAGGTTAAAACCTGTAAAACCATTGACAGCGCTTGGAACATCTTGGATACCGAGTTCGTAGACAGACGAAAATTAATGGATGAATTGCTGTCTGAAATAAACAATCTTAAACCAGTCAGACGAGATTCCAAGTCCTTTACACACTTCGCCACAACAGTGTCTTGCTACGTAAACGATATGGAGAATAATGGGTGCCCTGTGCTAGAGTCTTCAGAAGCACCATTCCTTATGTCCCAACTTTTGTCCAAACTCGATCCAAACGACAATTCTCATTTTGGTAGAGAGATGAAAAGAGAAGGGAAACAAGAAACCGTTAGCAACCTCATCGCCTGGTTACATCAGGAAGCAAGCATTCGCTCCCGAGGCAAAAGGAGCTTCGTCTCTGAGGAAAGGAATGAAAGTCGCCGGGACAAGGGTCCTAAGAAGACAGAAAATAATGCCGCCAATGGCGAAGAAACTGATGATGAAGCATGTCCACTTGGCTGTAAAACCAAACATCATCTGGCTGCCTGTCCTACGTTCCAGCTTTTCTCCTGGAAACAGAGGCATTGAGGCTGGGATTAAACCTGCCAGCTTTTACGTTCCAAAGGTGGGAGATTGTTAAGCAACATTGGCGATGTCGCAAGTGTCTAAGAGCGCATCACACAAACGATTGCAAGAAACCAGATGGCTCAACCTGTGACAAATGCAGAAAAAACCACCACCGCTCTCTACATAATGATAGGACTGGCGAAACAAACACAAATTCGAATCCAAGAGCAGCACCATTCCAAAGTCAATTCCAAGGCCCCTCAACTACGTCGAATGGCAACATCCAAGGAAATGCTGTGTACCAGAAAGCAAAGTTAAAACCTGTCACTGGTTTGTGCCCTGTTCAAAAAGTTAAACTCATGAACAGAAATGGAAACTTTGTCGAAGTTCTTGCAATGTTAGACTCTGGATCTAACACCAGCCTACTCTCCAAAAATACAGCTAGACGACTTGGCTTAAATGGATCAGCAACGCATCCCACTATGAATTTGGCTGGGGGGAAGAAGAAAAACGAACCTTCACAGGTAATCGATATCACACTTGCCTCAGACTTCGTGGAAGCTTTCGTTGATATCCACAGTGTCCGGAGAACCAGGAGAACCTATCGCGAAAAGAAACTGTTTTGGATGGTACGTTCTGGGACAGTTTGAGTCAAACAACTCTACCACATCTCAAATTCAGTCAATAGAAGTCGGGACAGTAAGTATCGTGGAGGATATCAAGAAACTCCTTCATCAAGACCTCCTTGGCGTCAAACCAACCAAACACTGTACATGCAGTGAAAACGTGTTACGTGAAAGCAAGTTCGTGAAGTCCCTCGCAGCTTCAACTACCTTAGTTGACGGGAGAATACAAAAGAGGATGCCCTGGAAGGAAGCAGGACCCCCCAGACAGAGTAACTACGACATCGCTCTGAAAAGGATGTTTTCTGCTGAAAAGTCGTTCCAGAAAAAGGGTTGCTTTAAAGTTGTTGACGAAGAAGTTCAAAAGTTATTGGATCAAGACTTTGTGAAAAAGGTTCCACCTAAACAAATTGATCATGGTAAACCTGAATGGTACCTACCACTGCAAGCCGTGTTCACGCCAGAAAGGACCGCAAAAGTTCGACTTGTCTTTGACTCATCTTCGAAAGGTCACGATGGACTTTCGCTTAACGATTATCTCGAGAAAGGGCCTAACTTCATCAACAGCCTCTTCGATGTACTGGCAGCATGGCGATGGAACGAAGTGGCATTCACTGGTGATGTGCGCAAAATGTTTAATCAAATCTTGGTGCATCCCGACGATCAAGTTTATCACAGGTTCCTGTGGAGAAGTAAGACAAATGATTCACCAACTGTGTATCAATGCCTCAGATTGAACTTTGGTGATAAACCAGCTCCCGACATAGCAACTAACGCCATCAATACTCTGGCAAAGTTATCGCAAGCTGAGTTCCCGGAAGCTGCAAAGGAACTTCAAGACCATGTGTACGTGGATGATATCGGTGGGTCCAGAGCAACTACAGCAAAAGCTGAGCAGATTATCAACGACATTGACGCCATCCTCGAGAAAGGCCACTTCCAGATTAAAACTCGGCATTCTAACCAGGCAGAAATCGACCAATCTAACGATGAACGGTCAACGGATCTACTGGGTCTACGATGGGATAAACAGACAGACAAGTTTACCCTGAAAAAGAACGACCTTGGCCTGACCGATGTCCCGACAAAGAGACGATGCTGAGGTCTTGTTGGCAAATTATGGGACCCCATTGGCCTTGTGTTACCCGTAGCAATAAAGTTTAGAATCGACTTACAAGAACTGTGGAGTTCAGGCTATAGTTGGGACGAGATCCTGCCAGCGAGCATTCAAAGCAAGTGGATGGAAAGTGTGCAAACCATGAATCATCTCCTTGCGTTCGAATTCGATCGAAAGTTGAAACCAAGTCATGCAGTTGGGGTACCGCAAGTCCATGGATTCTGTGATGGTAGCGAGAAAGCGTACGGTGCAGTCATTTTCCTCCGATGGGAGTTAAAGAATGGAAGTTACAAGTGCGTCCCTGTCCTGATCAAGACCTTCGTTGCCCCGTTGAAAAAGAAGACGATCCCGAGACTGGAGCTCATGGGTTGTTTAATGGCATGTATGATACTTGCAGGACGTCACTGCAGTTCGCGAGCGTCCAAGATTGCAAAAGAATCTTCTGGGTGGACTCCTCTACCGTCTTGTCTTGGATAAGGACCCCACCACGGCAATTTAAACCTTTCGTATCAGCGAGAGTAGCAGAGATCCAAGAAACTGTCGGAGTGGATGACTTCCGTTACATAAGGTCGAAGAGTAATCCCGCCGACATTCTTACCAGAGGAACCGAACCATCACGACTTACAGATTGGCTAGAGGGACCCTCTTTCCTTGACTTGCCTGAAACCGAATGGACCAAGTTTCAAATTGAAGACCAAAGTATTCGTGGAGAAGAGACTGAAGTCGTAATGAAAACAAAAACCTCCGAGAAGACTAACATGCCCGTTAAACACGAAGCAGCCAGAAATCAACGCCAAACTAGAGCGAGTCAAGTCAGAAGATAACCCCATTATTCACCAGTTACTGAACACCTGCTCAACATTTCCAAAGATACGGAGAACACTCGCTTACGTTCGCCGTTTCGTTCAAAATGCCAGTAAAAAGAATGCGAAGACAGGCCCCATCACCGTACAAGAATTAAAAGAATCTGAGAATCAACTCTTCAAGTGGAGTCAACTACACTTAGATCCCTCTGTCATTGACAAGAAATTAATTCCAAACCTGGACGAAAACGGACTACTTCGCGCTCATGGACAACTCGAAGATGCCAGATCTTTGCCACAAGAAATGAAAAACCCCGTTATCCTACCACGCGACCATCTACTTGTCAAGCTGTTACTGCGCCACCTGCACGACAAGCGTGGACATTGTGGATACAAGAGTTTAATCCATGAAGCCAGGAGGAAATACTGGATTATAGGAGTCTGCAGCATGTCCAAAGCCCTCACTTCAAAGTGCATCACCTGCAGGAAACTTCGCAAAAAACCGCTGGACCAGCTAATAGGGCAGATCCCATCTTTACGAGTGGCAGCAGGTTTCCCTCCCTTTTCCAACACCGCCATTGACATGTTTGGTCCCTTGCATATTAAACTCAATCGGAAGACTCTGAAAGAAGCTCAAGTAGTAATATTCACCTGCATGACAACAAGGGCAGTTCACTTAGAACTTGTAAACGACAAGACATCTGATGCCTTTCTGATGGCGTTCCGTCGTTTCGCGAGCTTGCGTGGCCACCCGAGTGTTTGTTGGTCCGACCGTGGAACAAACTTTGTAGGTGCGCAAGGTTACTTAAAGGAAATTATGCAGAGCTTGAACATTCCCAAGATTCAAAGTGTTCTCTCTGAGGATTTCTGTTGCGATTTCAAGTGGCAATGGAACATACCTCATGCAAGTCATCAAAATGGCGTCGTGGAGACTCTCATCAAGTCTGTCAGACAAAGTCTCAATGCTACGTGCAAGAATCAAGCCTTTACAGAAGAGCAATGGAGAACATTTCTGTCAGAGACAAACTACATCATCAATGGACGTCCTCTGTATCTAAGTTCCAATGACATCTGGGAAAGTCCCCCCATCACACCGAACGATATTCTTATAGGTCATCATCTTCCACTACCTCAACCAGAACGCGAAGAAATGATCAACCCCAGACATCTTCTGAGAAGCACACAAGATCGAGTCAATGAATTCTGGGAATGCTGGATGCGATACTTCGCGCCAAATCTGTTACCACGAAACAAGTGGTTCCGAACCAGAGAAAATGTTCACGTTGATGATCTAGTTTTGGAGTTGGATCAGAACCACAAAAGGTCTCAGTGGAAGTTGGCGCGTATCATTGTCACGTATCCAGGAAAGGATGGCTTGGTCAGAAAGGCCAGAATCAAGACCCAGGATGGTGAATACGACAGGCCAATCCACAAGCTGTGTCTCCTAGCAACCAAGGAGGAACTAAATGCAGAATTTTCCTAATTAAGCTAGTTCCCAGAAGCAATAGACATGCTATTTTCTGACGTTTCTTATTATTGAACGCTATTACATTTATAGTCGTTGCTCAATTAGGTATAATTAATTAAACCTAATTTCCGCACTGGGGCGGAGTGATTTGCATTTCGTGCAAACAACGTCCTAAAATTTCCATATTGTCAGTTATCGCCTCGACTTAGTGAGGCGGGAAAAATAAGGTCATGTGACATTAGGTGACAAGAATTTAAAAGAACAAGTTTCACTTCTTTAACGGACACATTTCGTTGTTCAGTCGCCGATGTGGGATTTCAAGGATTTATGGAAAACAAATTGTAAGTTGTGAACTGTTTGCCGTTTCAATAGCGAATGATGTAAATAGTAACTTGTTTTCTAACTGATTTCAGTTGACTACGACTGTAACTACGGACGCTTCCCGAACTGATCGATGAAGGAACAAAGCCGTAAAGTCTAGTGCAAAATAAAATCTTCAAAACCTTCAAATCCCTGGCTAATCTTCTACAGAAGTAACGCCTTCACGCATAGGCGCGAATCACGGGGGTCTATCTTTTGCATACGTCCGTGATTCTCCGTGATTCTTACATAACGCAAGGAAAACCCGCTGACCATTGTTTCCGAGGCGGAAGTTCAAGAATGATATCCAAGAGACTATCCAAGAATGATAAAAGTGAGTCGAGTTGAGGTAAGATAGAAGCCAAATAAAGGCTAAATTTCCTTTTGGCATAGCAATAGTGTGTGTCATTCAAGCCTTCGTTTTCTTCTGAATGAGTTCTTCTTCGTCCAGCTTTATAATATGTTTCAACCGCTGCGTATGTATATCTAAGTTGTATATAACTTAAATCTATGGTACAGAGAGCTGAAGCTTGCCTTTTAATACCCTGTGGCGTCATGTGACATCTGTTATATCGGCTGTACTGTATATTATCGCCTTCGTTATGCACTCATTTGAGAATAAAATCAAGACATTTTTCAGTATGACTTGTGTGTGCAACCCTTCACAGGTTCGAAACTAGTTGGGATGTATCTGAAAGTCTGCCTTCTCTCATTCGCCCTGCAGGGTGCGATTCTGTTGTCTTTCCCTGGTATTGGTAAGTTTGGAGCTTTTACAAGCTGAAGTTATTGCTAACATATGTACATGTATATAGAAAGGATAACCGAACAAAGGAGCTCCCTTAAATAGGGAAAATCATGACCATTCAAAGTGACTTCCACGAATAATTCTTTGAAAAGAAAAAGTGGGGGGAGAGAGGGAAAATAAAGACAATATAAAATAAAATGTCACTGCGGCACCAACTGCCAAGAGCTCCTTGAACCATTTTACAAGCAGAGTACCAGGTTGCCACGAGGACAATGCTTGGCATGCATGCAAAATGCATGGGGTGCCTAATCGAATTAAAAACCAATCGAACTCAATCACACAATTTGTGTTCGATTGAGTTCAGCAATCGAACATGATCAGACATTTAATATTGTGTGAGTTTAACTATTGAACTAATCAAATCAATCAAACTAACTTGAACTTAATCGAACATAATCCAGTTCCTTTTCGTTCAGACTACATCTCTTGATGCCTGAAACAAAGTATAATATGCAGGAATAATCATGATCAACCTTTATTAAACAGAGTGTGTAAACTGTAGGTTGAGGGTTGCGGGTTGCAGGTTGCAGGTTAATTACAGCTATAATAGCTCATGCTGTGATGAAGGAATATAAGAACGTTGAACCAAAGAGACCTGGCAAAGACACATGTACATGTTGTGCTTGTATACAACCACTCAAGAATGAAATGCCTCAGACTAAAATACTCAGATGTTTGCAGAACCAATGCCAAAGTATCAATGGAAATCGAAAGCCAGCTTGGCTGCAAAATTCCCAAATGAGAAAGAATTTGGCCTCAAACTCCATTTTAGATCAGTGTTTAGATAGCATTCTAAAAAGAGAAGACATACATTGTACATTTCAAGTTCAAGGTTTTAATTTTAATGTTCCTATAGTCACAGGCAGCCCAAGTTGAGCACGAGGAAGTTATAATTAAATCATGATTAATGCAAGCGATCCGTAATGACAAAATAAACTCATTCTGCGTGTATGTCTTTGATCCATTTCCATCGTTTTCTGGGCATTTTGAAATTCTGTTCTTTCCTTCATAAGACAAAGTCATTTAAGCGAATTAGAGTACAAATTTTGTTTTTGGAATGTTCAAAATCCACGCTATTTTAATCTCCAAACTCCATACAAAGTCTTATAATTTGAAATTCTCAACCGTTGCCATTGTAACACTACACCACCTCCGTCGTGGGGTCATGTCCGAACCACATCGCTTGTATTAATCATTAAATTATAAACTCCTTGCCCTCTAGTATCATGGACTTTTGCTGCCTGTGCTACAGTTTAATGAGCAAGAATCTGCGATGCACAATGATGTGAAGCACGTTTGATTACTTGCACTTTGCACAAAATATTTAATTGAATTTAAGTTGAAATGTTTATTTTGGTTCTGCAAGTTGACTGGTTTTTGGCTGATTAATACAACTGGATTTTGTTTGCATTTATGATGCAAGCTTAAGTTAAACTAATGCCTGATCCATTTTTTGATGCAAAATGCAACCCATGACCAGCAACTTATTGGTCTATGACAGAAGAAACAGTCACAATGCATTAAATGATGGTACTTCCTTCCACTATGATTTCATTTTTCCATGTTAACTCAGTAATCAATCTTTACAGTCTTGCGAGTCACTCTTTTGTTATTATAAAAGAAGCTCTTGTCTTATTGCTAGTATGTATTACACCAATTGAAAATGTAATGGTAATCGCAAAATGGACTGAAGATGACTGAAGTTTGTCGAAACATGTTTTCGAAACTTACAACTGTTGTGATTTTCCTTCAAATTATCAACCATAGTCTCCAAGTTAACTCCCTAACTTACGGCGTCCACATGCACTCCATGGACTTAAAAATCTCGGGTTCTTCAGGAATCTTAGGGTGGGTGGCGGGTGATCTCCAGAAAAGCATCTACTTATGTCCTTGATTGATCATCAGCAATAGTTAGTGATTAAACCGCACCTTTCACCTACATGTAATATTTCCATTCCAAATTGGGAGTGTGGGGTATCTGCGAGAACACCTTGAAACAGTTCCGCAAACTCTCCTACCAAAAGTCTAGTCCAGTTTCAAATTTTTCAATCACATGCCTGGTTACTAACTAAAGGTCTCTTTTCAAATGAAACAGTTCAGACTTTACTGAAGAAATTAAGTAAAAAAAGTACCAAATAAAGATCATACTATCTTCCAATTGAAAAAATGTTATCACAACCTGCAACCCTGTAACCTGCGACCTGCAACCTGCAACCTGCAACCTGCAAACCTGCAACTTGCAGTGTACACCCTCCCTTTATTAAATTGTATGAACAAACAGGAGTTCTGTAATAGAACATTCCAATATGGTTCGATTGAATTTGATTGTGGACCATTCAGCACCCCAGTGTTTGATTGCGTTTCATTGATACGTTTTTCTTGTGAGTTCGATTATGTTACATCTGTCAAACCCGATCGAACTATTGATGCTCCATGGGGTACGATTAACCGAACTTTCACTTAAAAACCCAGGAAAATATATGGTCAGTATACGTACATGCCATGTCCATCCAAAGTGACTTGCATAATACTAGGAACCTCAACCCATGTACAATGTAAATATGATGCTAACTTTTGAGTCTGTGCATATGCGAGCACTTTTAAGTGTAATGGTTAGTGAATCATTTGGATTCACGACAGCCACTGAATAGTACTTATCAATGGTACTTTTACTTGTGAGACTTGTTAGCCAATGGTGGATCCCCCCCCACCCCTTACTAAAAAGAAAAATCCAGCAGGATGTATTTTTTAATTCAAAAACATTTTGACCCCAGACCCCCACTTAAACAACATTAGGAACAACTGCTGATATCATCTCTGTCACTAGTGGTTCTACCTTAAAAAAGTAAATATTTGAGAAAGAAAGAAGTACCTGTTTTCTCATGTTGCTGTGTTCTTTACTTTTCTAGGGACTTCTCTACAGTGCTTTAAATGTTTTGGTGCCAACAGGGACCCTTATGACTTGGGTGCAAATTGCAGTCAAATCCAAATCTGTACTGGAGCAGAAAATTCTTGCATGATACGTGTCATTCGATACACTGAGTCATCAAGTATGCATCTTTAAGTATATTAATTTTTACTAAACAACTTTAATAGGAAATTCTATGGACTTAGAGCAAAGAATTTCTTTGGATACAAATAATTCTTATATTATCAAAACATCTTCTTCAGTTGAATGTGCTACCAGTGACGTGAATTTAAACCACATGACTATTTAGATAGACCCTCATTTTCATAGCGGTTTATTGGTGGTTTGTGGAAAATCGTTACCTTTTCGCACGGTTTTGGGTTGTTCTGCACTTTCAGGAGCAGATTATGGTTATATGCCTTATAAATTCACCCCTGAAGCCTGCCTTGATATCTTAAAAAAAGAACAGCATCCTTTCACTAAACTTTCCTTGGGGGTAAATCAAATAACTAAGGCCTTTAATGAGGTGTTAGCCAAGTTAAAAAATAATTTTGCTGATCAAGTTGTACCTAATATACCAATGCCATGGAAAAAATGGCCATTACTGTTTAAAATAATATAATTAGCAGTTACAGATTTTTGGAAAAAATGGGAGCGGTTAAGGGTGTAAGGAATAAAAAATACGGAGGTTTGCAGAACGTTCGTACCCCAATAACAGCCCCCCCCCCCTTTAATAAATTTTACAGTGCCTTCTTATACAACTGATGAAGACATTGTGTTAAACCTCCTTTGCTCTAAGACCATGTAATTTCTTACTATCCAGAGCAGGATACAGTATTAACTTTTTCAGTAGACAACTTCACTAAGTAACTAAGATTACAAAGTTCAATTTTAACCAGTTTTGGTATATGCACCTGGTAGCGCTTTACATGTATCTTTGAGAGATGTTGTACATGTATGTAGTTTAATTGTTGAAGTTGAGAGCAGTGTGCATTTTGTTTAGATTTGCAACCCTCTAAAGGTACCTAGCAGAGATTGGGATTTTGAAATGTGACTGTGTACCCTTTGGTAAAAGAGTACATAATGTATCTATGAAGTGTCAATTCTTTCTTTGTCATTCTTCCAATTACTGTTATGCAGACTTGTTCTATTCCATTACATGTAGCTTAACAAATTTCAATGGTACTTATAAATGCTGCCATACTTTATACATGCAACTAGTGACACCACCCTCAGTTTTTATTTTTTATTTTTTAACAACGGTAAATAATATTACTGTGATTATCATACTTCCCAGAAAAATTAATGCTCATGATTATTTTTCATCTGTAGAAACTCAAAGCTACAGTCTGAAATGCAGGCCTAAAGTGGATTGTATACGTTCAAGAGTTGGCTGTAACAAGGATGATTCTACCTCTTTAACTACCTGTACAGCTTGTTGTGAAAGTGATCGATGCAATTATCCCACAACCTTCAAAGGTAATACATTTATTATTTTGGTACAGTATTGAGTTGAAAAGTGGTAGCACGGTAGTGTAGTGGTCATCGCATAGGTTTTTTGATTGGACAATCGTGACATGGAAGCATGGGTCGGTGGTTTGAGGCCTGGTCTCTGCATTGTATATCATGTTGTTTCCTTAGACAAGCAACTTTACTGTGTCTCTCTACCCAGGTGTATAAATGGGTACTGGCTCACTGTTAGGAAATCCTAACAGCATCTTATCTAGGGTGGAGTAGTGATGCTCCTAGTCACCTTAGGCTGTGTATCCTGTGATGGACTAGCATCCCATTCAGGGGTGAATGGTAATAATCCTAGTCACTTTATACTAAGTATCCTGTGATGCACTAGCATCCCATCCAGGGGGGAGTAGTAATGCTCCTATTCACTTTATGCTGGGTATCCTGTGATGGACTAGCATCCCATCCAGGGGGGAGTAGTAATTCTCTTAGTCACTTTATGCTGGGTATCTTGTGATGGACTAGCATCCCATCCAGGGGGGAGTAGTAATACTCCTAGTCACTTTATGCTGGGTATCCTGTGATGGACTAGCATCCATCCAGGGGAGAGAAATGATCCTCCTATTCACTTTATGCTGGGTATCTTGTGATGGATTAGCATCCCATCCAGTGAGGAGTAGTTATGCTCCTATTCACTTTATGCTGGGTATCTTGTGATGGATTAGCATCCCATCCAGGGGGGAGTAGTTATGCTCCTATTCACTTTATACTGGGTATCTTGTGATGGACCAGCATCCATCCAGGGGGAAGTAGTAATCCTTCCAGGGGGGAGCAGTAATGCTCCTATTCACTTTATTCTGGGTATCTTGTGATCGACTAGCATCCATCCAGGGGGGAGTAGTAATGCTCCTAGTCACTTTATGCTGCGTATCTTGTGATGGACTAGCATCCATCCAGGGGGGAGTAGTAATGCTCCTGTTCTCTTTATGCTGGGTATCTTGTGATGGACTAGCATCCTTCCAGGGGGGGA
This sequence comes from Siderastrea radians, assembly GCA_964017195.1. Lineage (NCBI taxonomy): Eukaryota > Metazoa > Cnidaria > Anthozoa > Scleractinia > Rhizangiidae > Siderastrea > Siderastrea radians. The sequence goes on along the minus strand of OZ024889.1, from coordinate 63,485,751 downwards.
GTAGTAATGCTCCTAGTCACTTTATGCTGCGTATCTTGTGATCGACTAGCATCCATCCAGGGGGGAGTAGTAATGCTCCTATTCACTTTATGCTGGGTATCTTGTGATAGACTAGCATCCATCCAGGGGGGAGTAGTAATGCTCCTATTCACTTTATGCTGGGTATCTTGTGATAGACTAGCATCCATCCAGGGGGGAGTAGTAATATTCCTATTCACTTTTTGCTGGGTATCCTGTGATGGACTAGCATCCATCCTGGGTGGAGTAGTAATGCTCCTATTCACTTTATGCGGGGTATCCTGTGATGGACCAGCATCCATCCAGGGGGGAGTAGTAATGCTCCTATTCACTTTATGCGGGGTATCCTGTGATGGACAAGCATCCCATCCAGGGGGGAGTAGTAATGCTCCTAGTCACTTTATGCGGGGTATCTTGTGATGGACCAGCATCCCATCCAGGGGGGAGTAGTTATACTCCTAGTCACTTTATGCTGGGTATCCTGTGATGGACTAGCATCCCATCCAGGGGGCAACCTCGTTCCCAGGGTCTCTCTCTCCCCGCCCCCAAGAGCGAGAGAAGAGAGACCCTGGTCTGGTCTGGTCACGTGCGTCCCAAAATCTGGGACGTGGCAAATAAACGTTTGGTGGGAGGAGCCGATGAGTGTGAATTTTGTCTCTACTTAGTATAAGGGAGAGCGGAAAGCGTCGCAAGTCAAAAAATGGCGCGAAAGAATCTTTTTCACGGCTCGCTGACGAATGTGAAATGGCGAGTGGAGTTCATCCACAGACCCCGAAAAAAACGTATAAATCGAGTGCTAGTGGAAAACTAAGTTGCTGCAGGCTTTGTAGATCGACTAGTGAAGTTCACTTCAAAAATATTTTCGCGAAGGCAAATAGAGTTCTGCTTATCGCGGCCGAAGATGTTTACGAAATTGACAAAAGAAATTGACAAAAGAAAACACGACAAAAGTCTTGAAATTCGAGGACCCCTCCCTAACGTTTTCATTTGTCTCAGAGCCACGTGACCAGACCAGACCAGGGTCTCTCTTCTCTCGCTCTTGGGGGCGGGGAGAGAGAGATCCTGGGAACGAGGTTGTCCAGGGGGGAGTAGTAATGCTCCTAGTCACTTTATGCTGGGTATCTTGTGATGGACTAGCATCCCATCCAGGGTGGAGTAGTAATGCTCCTATTCACTGTATGTTGGGTATCCTGTGATGGACTAGCATCCCATCCAGGGGGGAGTAGTAATGCTCCTAGTCACTTTATGCGGGGTATCTTGTGATGGACCAGCATCCATCCAGGGGGGAGTAGTAATGCTCCTATTCACTTTATGCAGGGTATCTTGTGATGGACCAGCATCCCATCCAGGGGGGAGTAGTAATGCTCCTATTCACTTTATACTGGGTATCTTGTGATGGACCAGCATCCATCCAGGGGGGAGTAGCAATGCTCCTGTTCTCTTTATGCTGGGTATCTTGTGATGGACTAGCATCCATCCAGGGGGGAGTAGTAATGCTCCTATTCACTTAATGTTGGGTATCCTGTGATGGACTAGCATCCCATCCAGGGGGGAGTAGTAATGCTCCTATTCACTTTATGCGGGGTATCTTGTGATGGACCAGCATCCATCCAGGGGGGAGTAGTAATGCTCCTATTCACTTTATGTGGGGTATCTTGTGATGGACCAGCATCCATCCAGGGGGGAGTAGTAATACTCCTAGTCACTTTATGCTGGGTATCCTGTGATGGACTAGCATCCCATCCAGGGGGGAGTAGTAATGCTCCTAGTGACTTTATGTTGGGTATCTTGTAATGGACTAGCATCCCATCCAGGGGGGAGTAGTAATGCTCCTATTCACTTTATATTGGGTATCCTGTGATGGACTAGCATCCCATCCAGGGGGGAGTAGTGATGCTCCTATTCACTTTATCTGTGGAAACCTGAGTTAACCACCAGCTTGATGAGCCTAGTGGCTCGTTCAATCAAGTGCATAATTTGGAGAGAAGACTTTGTCTTTTAATTGAGTTGTAAAATTAATGCAGCATCATTTTTTAAATTTGATTCTTCAATTTGGAAGGTATTTGATTTCCAAAAAAATCTCTAAAAGGTTAACACAGGTTTGACTGTCATTAATTTTCTGATTATCCTTCAGTTGATCCTTCAGTTGATCCTTCAGTTGATCCTTCAGCGACAACAACTCCACCTCCAACATCAGGCCAGCCACATAATTTACCCTTCTTCCCTCATGAGTTTACCCTGGCAGCTGCTTTGGTATGGTTGCTGGCTCACACCTTAACTGGAATCAACCTTGCAAGGATGTGAGTGCATGGTAGAATGGTTAGTGAAGGCCTTTCTTCTCTGCAAGTCTTAGAACTTGGATCCAATTGGAATTTTTTTTTGTAGGACACAAAGTGAGATTGTTTTAACTCAACGCTGTTCTGCGTGGTCTCTTTACAGAATGGATCATAAAAACAAAAAATAATAACAAGTTTATATGTGTACATGTACATGTACCTGTAGTCAACTCAATCTGAGACAACTTGAGATCAGCATGACTTTTCCCATGTCACAGAACAGTTGTTAGGAAGGGGGCAGGGGCATTCTCAGAGACCAGTGCTATTAAGCAGTTACCCACAGAGGCTTATTATTTTCAGGCGTCAAGATCTGGGGTGTTAATTACTACTGACAGTTTTTTAATCAGGGAGGAAGTTGCACATTGATTTTACCTGTTATGTTCTTCCTGTCATGATTGCAATGTTTCTGCTTTTGGTCCAGGCTCAAAAGATGAGAAGAAGAGGAAGAAGAAGGACAACAACAAAACAGCTTAAAAACAGCAGGGACCTGTTGCAATGGTGTGTGTGTGCATAAGGGAGGGCATGAATTGTATAGTGGTATAGTAAATGAGTACGGCTAGAGACATTTGGCCACATTAAAATTGAAAAAGTTTGGTAATGTTTAAAGTAATTGATGTTTAAAGCAAGCAACTTTTAAAACTGAGTACTAGTATTTGCTATCTAATGTACATTAAAGGGGCTACATCACAGGGATTTTCACGTTTTGAGAGTAAAATGTGCTAATATTCAAATTAAATACCTTTTCTTGTACACTAAAACATCAAGAGAAAGAAATCAAATGATTTCTCAAAGGGAGAACAAACCTTGATCAGTCCCTGTCAATTTTCCCAAGAAACAAAGAAGAAACTTGAAAATTCTTTTCACATTGCATTCCATTTCCATCCTAACCATCTGCAGCCAAACACTTGATCCTTTAAGCCCCAATGGATCAAGAATATGCATATTCTCCTTAGTGTTCTCCCTATATTTCTTATGGTACTAGTTGGGAGAATTTGCACAAATATCAAGACAATAGTTGGTAATCATTTCCTTTATTCTTGTGACCTGAATGTTTGATCAAGTAGGGATATTGAAAGGAGAAATTAGATGCTTGTCATTACTGGGGCTTAAAGGGTTAATTACAGTTTTAGAAAACCGGTTGTCAATCTTGAGTAATTTTAAACATCTGAACCACTACATGTATTTTTGGATTTTCTTTGATTGCAATGTGTCTCTAACATGGAGTTTTAGCTTTTGAGTAATCTTAAAAATAGTTGACACTGAGTTCCGTTAATTTACACATATTTCAACGCAACAAAGAGTAACTACCAATGTCTCACTTGACACTTGTTATCTGAAAGGACTAGGAACTTCATAAAGGGTGCTGCTTGCTAAATCTGAGACTCGCCAAAAATCCGAGCCTGATACAAACTACCTTTTCTATTAATCTGAGCACAAGAATTGGGCAGCGTTGAGCTGACATGTTCACTGATATTGTCAACAGCATCTAATAATATACTTTCAAATATGCCTTTCAAGACATCCTTAGTTATGCTACTCCCAATATTTAATTATTATTTAATAATAATAATAATTGTTATTGTTATTATTATTATTATTATCATTATTATTATTACCATTGTTTTTTTAGAAACAACAAACTTAAATAATTTTGGTTTTCATTCTTAATAAGAACTAATTAACAAAAAATAAAAAGCAAATTTTAAAAACTTAAATAAGATTAGAAAATACCAGGGTTGCAACAATTTATTTACAAAGGAAATCTGAACTATAGACATAGATATACCTAATTCAATAAAGGTTGCTTTGGCAATTGGTCATTGGCAATTGAACATTGGGCATTTGGGCATACGGAACACAATGCAATGCTTTGCTTGAGTGACCGCAAACAATAGCTTCCCAATGCCCAATGCCCAAAGCAACCTTTATTGAATTAGGTATATACATAGATATAGTGGAAATAGGTAAGATAACATTAGAATACAGAGATAGTGGATGGATCGGTTTTTTGAAAAAAAAAAGGTCAATTCTTTATTTGAGGATAACTTTTGCTTATGCAGTCAGAATGATCATTCTGGAGTTCTCCTTTGTAAACATGTAGCACTGTGCTGAGCCCAAGATTCCAAGATCGTAAAATTCTTTTGAATGGCTTGAGATCTCAAGAATCGAGATACCAAAATTTGTAAATTTCACACATCCTTTGTGGTAGACGTTTCTATACTCCTATCAAAAGTAATATTGGTTTAGGACACACGTGTCTCAATAATTAATAATAATAATAATAATAATAATAATAATAATGGTTTAATAACACTCCAAAAATTAATTGGCTCTTCTATGTTACATAAATATCTAAATAATTATAATATATACATTACTATTACTATAATATAGAAGTTCTACTAAGATAAATTAATACGTGGAAAAAAAAATTAATTATGTTTTAGTACAATGTAATTTAATATTCAGGATGACCCCGTCAGTTTAAAACACTGTTATGAATGGGGGTTCTGTCAAGAGCTTATACAAAACTGATTTTAAAAATATACAAACAAAAACACAAGATAAAATTGTAGATGTTGTACACTGCAGGAAACTTTCACTTTAATGAAAAACTTAAATGTAATACTTTATCAGGTTAGCCATAACTGCTTGCCACCCAAGGTAATGCTTTAATGACAATTTAAAGTACTTGATTTGTCTTATATTTACATTTTTAATGAAATAAAATAGATTTTACGTTTGTTAGTCGTAGTCATAACTCTGTCCCAGCCACTGATAGGGATGAGTCGATAGAGTTTTCAAGCTGCAATTAGAACATTTTCTTGATTTTTAAGACAGCGACAGCAACACGCTAAACTATTTTATACACTCTTTTTATTTTATAAGAACCATTTTTATAAGAACGTTAAGGCTGAGATTTCCCCCCAAATTTAAGAAAATGTATGGGCTAAAATAAGAACATCCTCAGGCTCAGCCAAATTGTACGCGTTCTTATAAAAAAAGAGTGTATGCTCATCGAGACAATAGTAGCCTACAACTGACCTACAAGTCGGTTCCCGGTGTACTACTGGTACAATAATATTGCAGAACCTTGCGCTCGCTTTCTAGGAGCCTGGAACAGGCTAAATTCAACGTTTCGTCAGTGTGTCATTGGTCTCAATCAACACCAACATAGAAAATACCCTGGAAAATATAGCCGCCAGAGTTAACTTAACTGTCAGTTCAATGTTGCAAATTGTTATAGCATTCTTGTTTCGATCACACTTTTAGCGCTTTTTCACCAGATTATGACGTGGCCGTTTTCTCGTGCTATAGCTTCAGAAAACTGGTATTTGGCTAAAACGTCATTCTGCTTCCCAGAGCAATTTTGTTTAGGGAAAAGAAAAAACAATTATGAAAATCAAATTTTGAAAACAGGGAACGGATATCGCTTGGAACATAATCTCGGATTGCTTACGTATAAGCAAGCGCCCTGATTGGCCCCCGGACTACGTGTTGGCTTTCAGCTCATATCCTAAAATGTCGCTTAAGATAGTTTGTGAATATAATTGTTTCTCTCGACATGTACAGTAATGTTTCCTTTGGGGTTTTTTATATAACAGAACGTCAGTGTTCACAAAAAAAAAAAGAGAAATCAATCAGGGGGTGTTTACATGACACCGGTGCAACATACATCCCAGTACGAGATGAAAACTTCATGTCGCGTTAACATAAACCGTTTTTAGGTTGGTGTGAGTTTTATTTTAGAATGAAATGGTTAATATTAAAAGGAATGTAAAACGAACAGTCATACCGCGTTTACATGATACTGAAATGAGTTGACTTCAAAGTTTTGTACGGGAACGAGAGTCTCGATCCGGAACAGCAACCGGGGTACGGTGAACTCGCACCGGTATGACTCGTACCAATACGAGATCTTGAACCGGTGTCGTGTAAATGAATACAGATCCGCAAGAGCGTATCGGAAAGAAAGTCGTACCGGTGGCATGTAAACACCCCCTTAATTGATTCACTCCCGTTATACATTAGCTCATTTACAACTACATTTCTTGTCAGTTGTGCGCCAGAAAAAAAATCTAAAATTTACACATGCTCTATGATATGGTCCTTACTTCCATACGATGCGTTTTCCCTCATTGACTTGAGGACCAAATTTCGCCTTCATGCTCTCTGACAGTTCAATAGGTCTGATTTCTCTGCCAATAGTTTCTTTAGAAGGATATTTAATACAATTGGGAAGTGTCGTCGCATTTTTAAGATCTCGATTGACTTGATAGTGTTTTACTTGGCGCACAAGATCAAATCTTTTTAGAAGCACAAACACAGCAAGTCCTACGATTTTTAAAACAATAAAAATCCCGATTACAATCAATATCATGTAGAATGTGTCCAGGATAAGACCTCGTAGCGCAGCCACGTAAGGGGCTATGGCTTTCTTGTGTACTTGCTTGTAGCGAAAACGGTCGAACTTGGTGAATCTAAAAGTGAAAGAAAAATCCAAGTTATCAAAAAGGTAGCCTAAAGATGTATTTGAAGTGTAATGCAATGTGTTTGTAAGCTACGCGGACTTCTATTCTGTTATATTTGGTGTTAAATCGAGATAAGCGTACTATGCCAGGCCAGGAAATATCGGAATCTTGCAACCTAAGTGAAATTTGAATTTAGGAAGAGCTTGTTTTTATAAGACTTAAAACGTAAAGAAATTTTAATGTGGATTGCTGCTCATGTACAAAGAGAGTTTTTACAAGGAGTCAGTATCTGACCACCCGAGTTTGATAATTAGCTGTCGTCTTTCTTTTTTTTTTCTGAATTTCGGACGACTTTCAATCAAAGATTGATGTTTTTCCAGAATTCGTTCGGGACTGTACATTTACACATTTCACCCGACAAAGTGTTCTTTATTATTCAGGTGTACTGTATATGAAACAGGAGAGAGAGCTTGAAAAAGGCAATTTTGACGTTCTAACCAAACACTTTCTTATTGAGGTGTTTGTCAAACTAGCTATATACCGATTAGATTGGTAAGTAAAGCACTGAATGTTAATGGTTTTCTGTTAAGTGTCCATTTGTTGAACCGCTTCGATCTGTTGAACTGTGTTCAAGTTATTGTGACTTCCTTATCCAACACTTTCAAATGAAGATTCTTTCAAGCAAGCCTTGCTGCCTGATTAGATTAGTTAGTAGACCACAGACATGGTTACGGTTTTCTTTCTTTCAATTTGTTGAACTGTGCCGTACGACTGAGTTGAAAAACGTGAAAACAGACCATCTCGAAGTTTTTCTAAATGTCTCGTAATCAATAAAACTGGAAGGGTACATTAATTCAGCCAAATCTGAGGAATAAAACGTTTTATCTTGCCTAGAAGCAAAGATATGGGGTCAGTGAATTTAGACATTTTTGTGGACGTTTGAATGGCGATACGCAGATCTTGGATACCTTGTGTCTGCACCACCACTACACAAACGCCTGTAAAATTTCTGACCGAGATGAAAGATTAAAAAAAGAAAGTCAGAAAAACTAAGAGATGGTCGAACAAAGTTGTAAAAAAATCAGTGCTCCCACCTTTGAGGGAAGGCTGGTTCCAAATTACATTCAAACTGAGTCAAGTTATTGAGAAAGTCTTGATTGTAAGGACCCACTCCTTCACAACTCGCACCAGGCTCCTCAGCCCACGAGCAGTACTCCTCATTATGTAGATCAGCCTTGGCACATTGGTACGCCTGGTACATTTCAGCATTTTTCCTGTGAAAGGCGATCCTGGCATTAACCCTGGAATTGAAATGAAAAAGAAAAAGGAGTTCAGACGTTGTTGCACTTATAACTTGCATCAGTACGAGAAACACGTGCAATACAAGGTATAGTCGGGATAGCCTAACGAGAAAGATAATGCAAACACAAAAAAATACACATGCTTTTAATTTTATCCCCAACCTTACCCCATCCAGGGGAAGGACGGGGGGTGAAATCTGCGCCCAAGGATTTTTTTGGTAACTGTTCAATAAGCGAGAAAAAGCCATCAAACTATATCAGGTAAACAATTTCATTCGACATGTAATTGTTTATGTAACTTAACTTTGCCAAGGAAACCTTATCTTGTCAGGCAATTTTTTTTCAAAATTGTATGAAAAATTTTAACTTTCATGAAGTAATTTTTACTTTTCTAGACCTGATTCGCGCCTATGCGTGAAGGCGTTACTTCTGTAGAAGATTAGCCAGGGATTTGAAGGTTTTGAAGATTTTATTTTGCACTAGACTTTACGGCTTTGTTCCTTCATCGATCAGTTCGGGAAACGTCCGTAGTTACAATCGTAGTCAACTGAAATCAGTTAGAAAACAAGTTACTATTTACATCATTCGCTATTAAAACGGCAAACAGTTCTCAACTTACAATTTGTTTTCCATAAATCCTTGAAATCCCACATCGGCGACTGAACAACGAAATGTGTCCGTTAAAGAAGTGAAACTTGTTCTTTTAAATTCTTGTCACCTAATGTCACATGACCTTATTTTTCCCGCCTCGCTAAGTCGAGGCGATAACTGACAATATAGAAATTTTAGGACATTGTTTGCACGAAATGCAAATCACTCCGCCCCAGTGCGGAAATTAGGTTTAATTAATTATACCTAATTGAGCAACGACTATAATTGTAATAGCGTTCAATAATAAGAAACGTCAGAAAATAGTATGTCTATTGCTTCTGGAAACTAGCTTAATTAGGAAAATTCCGCATTTAGTTCCTCCTTGGTTGCTAGGAGACACAACTTGTGGATTGGCCTGTCGTATTCACCATCCTGGGTCTTGATTCTGGCCTTTCTGACCAAGCCATCCTTTCCTGGATACGTGACAATGATACGCGCCAACTTCCACTGAGACCTTTTGTGGTTCTGATCCAACTCCAAAACTAGATCATCAACGTGAACATTTTCTCTGGTTCGGAACCACTTGTTTCGTGGTAACAGATTTGGCGCGAAGTATTGCATCCAGCATTTCCAGAATTCATTGACTCGATCTTGTGTGCTTCTCAGAAGATGTCTGGGGTTGATCCTTTGTTCGGGTTCTGGTTGAGGTAGTGGAAGATGATGACCTATAAGAATATCGTTCGGTGTGATGGGGGGACTTTCCCAGATGTCATTGGAACTTGGATACAGAGGACGTCCATTGATGATGTAGTTTGTCTCTGACAGAAATGTTCTCCATTGCTCTTCTGTAAAGGCTTGGTTCTTGCACGTAGCATTGAGACTTTGTCTGACAGACTTGATGAGAGTTTCCACGACGCCATTTTGATGACTTGCATGAGGTATGTTCCATTGCCACTTGAAATCGCAACAGAAATCCTCAGATAGAACACTTTGAATCTTGGGAATGTTCCAGCTCTGCATAATTTCCTTTAAGTAACCTTGCGCACCTACAAAGTTTGTTCCACGGTCGGACCAACAAACACTCGGGTGGCCACGCAAGCTCGCGAAACGACGGAACGCCATCAGAAAGGCATCAGATGTCTTGTCGTTTGCAAGTTCTAAGTGAACTGCCCTTGTTGTCATGCAGGTGAATATTACTACTTGAGCTTCTTTCAGAGTCTTCCGATTGAGTTTAATATGCAAGGGACCAAACATGTCAATGGCGGTGTTGGAAAAGGGAGGGAAACCTGCTGCCACTCGTAAAGATGGCATCTGACCCATTGCACGAAATGCAAATCAAGACCATTGTGGTGTTAAGATGGCGGATGCGAGTTTACCGAAGTTTTGACGCAATTTCCACGCCACAGGGTATCGTTCACATAATCATAGCTAATTCGCAGACCTCGAAGAAACCTTTTTGGACGTACTATATACCCTCTGAGTATCTTTAATATTCTTGAAGTTTAAGAGGGGCAGGCGGAATCCACGAAATCCATCTCTTCCCGCCTCCCCGGACCAGAAGACCAAAAAAAGCCCGGCCTGAATAGGTTTAAATAACAACATGAACAAAGAAAATACTAATACCATTTGTTTTTGAGGGATGAAAATGTCGTTTTAGGTAAGAACAAAGTTCCCTCTCCCAGATATTTAGAAAGACAACCGCACCTCGTATATTGTGAACATAACTGTGTTCCGGTACCGTTCACATAATCAGCTATGAAATCCAAACTGGTCAACCTGCATTTTTGCACTTGATTCCTTTAAATGGCTCTCAAAAGATATCATGGTTTAAACAAGTCTTATCACGTAAAATGATCTTCAACAGTTTGGCCTATGGCTTCATTAGCCTGCGTTTCTTTAACTGTAGTAACATATGCATGCTAGGTTGTTTTACTGGCATCCTTTTATTGATTTTGATTACTTTTGGAGCGCAATCAGTTATTCAAGCTGTGATGGCGGCTGTCCAGAAATCATGACGTCATTGACAAATCAAGTGGCGTCATGAGCTAGTTCTAAGGGCCTGAAAAGAAAAATTTTAGACGTTCTATATCCCCTGAGTATCGTTATCATAGCTTAAATACCACTGAAGTTACGGATAGATAAGAAATGGAATCTGCCCCACCTCCCTCCCCCGTCCTAGAAGACGATGCCCAGAAAGAAGAGCGTTAATCTAGAAATACCTGTTCTCGTAGTAGGGAATATGGACCTCGTTCACCATGAATGCATTCGAAGTTATTCTTGTGTTGACAATCTTTCTCATGGTCAAAAGAGGCGCCATTTTGAGGTCGAAATATCCTATAACGTCTAAAGTATCCACGTTCATTGAATGCTTAGCGATTACTATGACGACATATACGGTCAAAATGGCAATCACCGTGAGCACACACATGGGGACCAAGTTGGTGTTGTTGATCTATAAAAAGCCAAAAAAAGAAGAAATTAGATCTTTCGCAAGGCAAAATAACGTAAAAACTTTGTCGATGCACCGAAATAGCAACTGCAGCATCAACACGTGCTGTCTTTAACAGGGTTCAAACCGAGGTATTAGCTGGCATTGTCTTAAAAAGTGTAGAAAAATTAAAGACTTTTGTGGTTGATATAGTTAGGTTTGAGGGGCCCAACAAACTACCCGGCCTATATACTGTGAGTAGACAAGTGATTTGAAGATCAAAAGAATATGTCAAATTGTTTATGTGACAATTCAAATGATCAACTTAGCTAAGAAATAGTTTAATGGCCGCTCTTTTGCAGCCGACGTTATAGGTTAGACATAGTACAAAATTATAATATGAAGGTATTGAAAGATTTTTACACAACGCTAACTGCCTGTGTCAAGAGTTTCCAATCCACTTTACCGAAAAAGATGGCGACTGGTACATTTACCCGTAGTTCTTAGCGAACAAGAACCCTAAAAACACTGATAGAAACGCAAAGAAAAGTTCTAAAAACTTCAAACATAGCATACAGAATGTTGCTACCGCAGGGACAAATTTAAGCAAAAAATATGCCTTTTTATGTGCCTATTGGCTGTGTTAGGTTCGCAAGGTATTATGGTAAAATGTACAGCCGCCATCTTTTTCCGTACGGTGGATTGCATACACCTCTTATTTCATTGTTTCCGTCAATCTTCGACAATCTGTTTGAGAGAAAGAATTTACTAGAGAGTAAACACACAAAACCCGTACCACAGGCAACCCATGCGCACAATAAGATCAGCGCGTATACTAGCTTTTCTCATTTTTTGCATATATTAGCCTCTTCCACGTTGATGCATAATTATGTTATACCACTTCGTCAAAGTGAAAGAGTTTGTGTGGATATTCAACAGACACACTTTGAATGTCAGAAATAAGAAAGAATTCCAAACAAAATCATTAACCTTGTTTCTTCGTTAATTCTATTGCTACATGTTTATGGGCTTATTGGGCTGATTTGAGGCGATTTGAGCAAAATACTGTTTTTGAATTTATTCTTCATTAAGAATGAATCTAGGCCGGAAAGTATTTGACTCTGGTCCTCGTTCAAAGCCCAAACCAGTTCAATACTTTGAACCAGCAGGACGCCTAACATCGACCAACCAAATCGCCTCAAAACACTTCAAATCAGCCCAAAAAGCCCATAATTAGCAACAAAAACAACGTTAACCATTTCTATTTAGAATTTTTTTATTATTTCTAGCTGACACTAAAAACACTTAAAGGTGTTTATTAAATTTCTATACAAACTATTATGTTCGACGAAGTGCGCTATTATAGCGTTAACGTGGAATAAGTTAACATATGCACAAAATTGGATAGGTTGATACATGCGTTGATCTCATCGTGTGCTTGGGCTGCCTGTGCTCGTACCTGATAATTAAGTTGCTTAAGTTTGACAAGGAACTTCACAAATGCTGTGTTAAGCGTGTCAAGTCCTTTCAGACCACGAGAAATGACTTTTTTCCTTTTGGGTTCCTCTGATATCATTTCTTCGTCATTAGTATTTTCGATTTTCAGGAAATCTTCACTCTTCCCTGCTTGTCCTTTATCTTTTCCTGTGGACCTTGCAGTTTCTTTCTTATTGGTGCGCTCTTCCCGATCTTCCGAAGCCTTTTTCCCTCTCTCCTCTTTTATTTCGTTTTGATCCTGGCCAGAGTTTCCGAGTAGATTTTCAATCTCATCCGGTTTAAGTCCGAGTGACTCGTCTTTTTTCTTCATGGGCTTTTTCTCAGCCTTCTTCTTTAGCTTCAATTCCTTCTTTTTCTCTTCTTCTTTCTTTTTCTCTTTACTTTGTACTTTCTCTTCTTTTTTGTCCTGCAGATCTTCAATCTCATCTGCACTACTATCGAATGAATCGCCTTCTTCGCTTCCCCTCTCCACTTGCCTCTCTGCCTTTTTCTTCTTCTTTTCTTCTTTCTTTTCCTCTTTCTTTTGAATTTTCTCCAGGTCATAGATTTTAGGAAAGCCGTGGATAAGCACAATGGCAAGTTGATACGTTCTGCTGTGACGATACACAAACCACAAAACGTCGAGAAGAATCAAAATGGTAGTGAAAACTCCACTGTGGTATAGCTGTACGATCCACTCCAAAGCTAACAATTCTTTGGCTTTCTCTTTGTTGAGAGGACTGGATATGTTCAGTTCTGGAACTGAAATCTGCTGAATGTTTATCTTTGTATCTGTCGGGATATTCTCTCGCCAAAAGGAGGAATTTGAACTTGAATCAGAGGGATTCAAGGAACTCAGTGACATTTTAAAATCGTCGAAAATATCATTGAAAGAAGGCATCTCCACGTTTATGCTGGGAAAATTCACTTTTAGCCCAACCCACTCAATGAATGGCTTTATGCTTTTCCCAAAAATGCTAGCTATTCCTTTCAAAACTTTGTGCAATATCTTTGCTACTTTCAGCCAAAAGCTACTTTCTATTTTCCTCTGAATCTGGGACAGCCTTGAATTGATTTCTTCGCTATAACCTCTCATTTCTTCGTTCAAACGCCTTCTTTCGATTTCAAATTTCGCTCTGGTTGCATTGAACTGTCTCTCGATGCGATTTATGGCGGCCAGCAAAATTATTTTCCTTCTCATTTCCTCTTCTTGTCTTTCTTTCATTTCTTTGAAATGTTTCTCAAGGAACTCGTTCAGCGCTTTTAACTTATTGTCACAAATCGTTTTCCCTTCTTGAAGAAGCTCCCACTGGCGATTGATTTCTTGCACTTTATGTACGTCCATCTGCTTGATGAAGTCCTCTTCAACTTGCTTTTGTTGTTTGTGAAATGTCTCGTATTCTTGTAACGTTTTTACGTTTGTGTAATGAATGGCAGTTAGGATTACGAAAAGCAAAGTCAATGTTAAGAGGAAACTTTTCACAAGTCTCATGCCAACAAACCATACGACAAATAACAAATGACGAAAGTGTAGTTCATTGTCGCGATCGCGGTGGTATGTATCTTTTGGGCGCGTTTTGTATCCATATATTAAGATTGCAATTAGTACAATGAGCATACCTCCGGATGCACCACCAAAAGGAATTAATATTTCGAGTCTTTTCAGATCGAAATCGTCGTCAAAATCTGGAATTTCAAATTCAGGTATCCTTCGCGGACTTACAAGAATGAGCTTCATTGTTTTACGTGAATCTGTAAGGCGAACGACAAACTGTTTGTCGATCATGTTGGTGTCTCCACCCGAAGGAAGGTGGAATTCGATAGTAAAGGAGCAGTCTTGGTTGGTTATGGCTGTGGAATAGCAAAGAAACATGGGGATTATTAATAACCTAGATTATGGAAGTAAGGAAATGTTTCCCTCTTAAATAGCTACCTAAATTATCCGTTTTCAATGTCCGAATTCTCCAAGAGTGATAGGAGTTGATAATACAGTAGCAAAGGAGGCAGTCAGAGCGAGTGATTTCTCGTATGGAGGAGTTGCCTATAAAGCAATACAGGTTATTCGGGTTTAGAACAGACTGCTCCCCTTACCTTTCCTCTGACAGGGCTTTCTAAAAACTGCAAAAGAGCTGAGAATAGGCTGTAAAATCACCACACTAAGCTTGAAGGTAACGGTCTTGTAGGTTCACAAGCCGGAAATGGGATTTCAACACGATTCCAATGTTTCAAAAAAATTCTGAGTAATAGTTCTAACGACTACATTGAACTCAGTAAATACCACCGACCAAACTCGCCACGAGTATCCCAGTAACTTAATGAGTGGTTAGAGCATCCGACAGGTGTACGGGAGCTTATGGGTTTGATTCCCGTTGGGGACTCAGATTTTTTCTTTATCCCAAGCTCAAAACTCCTGGCAACAGAAGAGTCGACGTCGGAAGTCGACTGAAGCAAATGCCCAACTGTTTCCCAAAATTTACCAACCTATTGTAGGTGTTCAAACTACATAAGGGAAGCGAAGGAAAGGGTCCCCACAATTTGAACGCCAGGAAACGTCAAAGACGAACTCACCGATGTCGAAATGATAAACATCCACATCCGGGCGATCTTGGTCCGTCAACCTTACCACCAGAAATCCTGGACATGAACTAACGCGACCAGTGAGGCGGATGGTCCAGAATGTCCTGTTCTTTAACAGTTGTCCAGTGAAAGACCGATCGTTGAATATCACTGTGTCTGGAAAAGCGTATTGCAGGACAGAACGTCCCTGAGGTATCTCAACGTGGACTTGTCGTAGACCAGAGTTATTGTAAACTTTATATACTCGATTGCTCTGCTCGTAAGCAACCCGTGCGGAGAGCGTGGAAAACGTTTTAGAGTTGCTTATTGCTCCTCGGGATGAAATTGGCACAAATCTTTCAGTATTAAAAGTCTGGCAGTTTTCACCAGGCCAAACTCTCGAGTTTATTTCGAAGGGATCTTTGGGTTGAATAGAAAGGTTTCGAGTAGCACTAGATGGTTCCAGCTCTTTTTCGGTTTTATACCACCCTACATCAAATTTCGATATTCCAGCTCTTCCTCTAATCATGATTGTTTTTGTCACGTCATTTCTTAGCACGAATGGGTGCTTTAGGACCATGTATCCGTAATCATAGCTATTATCGTCAGTGTCACCCTCTTGGCTGTAGTTTCTATTGCTCCTCTCAATTCTCCTTATCTTCTTCCCGTCCTTCCATACTGATGCCTCTAGCTCGAATACGGGACCTTGAGACAATTCCACGTGACATGTAAAATTTCCTGAACTTGGAAAGACGGGGTGAATAGGAATGGCAAAGCGTTCGGCTTCAACACATGTCAACTGTGACCCAATACATGAAGTGTTGTACAGCGAACATGCACAATTTGAACAAGTGCAGTTTTCTTGAAAACAGCAATCAAAGCAATATGCAAAGTGCTCGCCGTAATCTTGCCTTTTGTCTAGTTTAACATCGTTCTCTGTAAGATTGCATATTGGATTTTCTCGCGCAAGTTTTGTACACGTTTCGCGACATTTGTTACAGTTCTGTTTATAATCATAACATTGCCGTGAATGGTCTTCTTTCGAAAAGTCTTCTGGTGCGCTATGTACCCTGAAGAGACTAACAACTGGGTTTTCCGCACCGTTACAAGTAAGTGAATTCCCTGGAGCTGGTAGCGACCTCGAACTGCCATCGTAACTCGGGCAAAGCCTATCTGGCTCTCCTTTGACATACTTCACTGGGCCCTCAGATTGCAATATAATCTTATAGTAGTCCGGAACAGGAGAACTGCAGTAATTTCTCACAATATCACGTGACCACGCATTGTTTGGTAGTCTCTTGTTGTCGTTGACGTCATGTTTGACCTCCTTAAATGTCGTGCTGAAGTCTACACGAAGCAAATTTATCTGGATTGCCAGGCCGCTTGATCTATTTAACCACGTTGAGGAGCGCCTTGAGAGGGAAGAAATAGTTTTCCTTGCAGGTGGATCATCTTTTACCTTCATGGAAAAATGGAAAAATTTATTCGTCATTGGCACTAGGCAAGAACGAAAGTCAACGAGAGAGCGAAAACTGGTCTATAAAGCGTGATGTCACTGATTTTGCGTGGCTTCAAGCCACCATGTTATTGTACGTGCTTACACAAGGATTTTCCAACCATTTCCCGAGGAGCAGATCCCAGATAAAAAGGGCTGGGGTTCTGTTCGAACATTTTGAAAATGACTCCGAAAAAGCGCTCAAATCTCGTTTTGTAGTTGTGGTGTGAATTTACTTAATTCACTTATAGCATGTATCATATTACCTACACTTGGTACAAACCAGTCGCTCTGAACTTTCAATGTTATAATACAATAGATAACAAATTAAAGTAATGATATATCTCAAATAATGGGTAGTATCGTCTAATAAAATAATAACATGACAAGGAAGTCCCATACGAGTTCAATCATTGCGTCTATAACTCGAGAGGTCCGGGTTGGGAACACTTTAAGCCACGCCGCGTTAAAGTCTGTCCTAATAAAGCGCAGAGTCTAATACGGATTGGAGGAAGCCCGGGAGGAATCCCCATATTAAAGTGACGGAGGTGCTCATCGTAGGGGTTAGAATTCGTGGTTTGGCACCGCAAGGAGCCCATCATCCTGTGTACCGCTTAGTGTATTTTAAAAATCTAAAATGACAATCGATAAGGATCCCGGTACGTTAAAGGGTGGCTTGGTGGAAACCAGAAAAACAGGTCAATTACCGTTCAGCGTGCTTTGGCACAGTAATATAAGTGGCTGCACAACTGCGATGACCTCTCTCTTTTATTATTTCTCCCGCTATTTATATGAATTTATATCAGATACAATGATCATAGCTCGTTATATACATTCTAGCAGGGTCCGTGCATGAATTATCAAACTTTTTATTTTACTTCTCACGCTTCTTACCTTTAAAACATCTTCGTGAACAATATTTGGAGATGTTTTGATCCGTGGTAGCTTAGAAATGTCTGAAAACAAAAGGAATCCAACAATAAATTCGATTCTTTAGCTTAAAGTTAAAACACATATTATGAAATCTTTTTCAAGGGTAATTTGAATTGACAAATGAGTGTACCAGTGCAATTCCTGTCTGTTTTTCCAGCACATGGAACTGATTCGAATTCTTTAAAGCTGCACAGGGGACGGCACTCTGAAAGCAAGAAAAAGAAGAAGATATGTCAAGTTATTAAAGTTAACCCTATTCACTATTCAGACCGGCTTTTTTTATTCTTCTGGGACGGGGAGGGGGGGGCTGATTTGGTCCCCACCCCTTAACTCCGAGAATATTAAAGCTATGACAACGAAACGTGGAGGGCAGATAGTACGTCCAAAAAGGTTTCCTTTGAGGTGCGCAACAAAATCTGGTGATCTCATATGAGAAAAGTTATAACTTTTCAAAGGAAAGGTGAAATTCTAAATTCTAAAAAACGGCCTGTCAAAAAGTTGTTGCCATGGTAGCGTCAGACTTGATGAATAAGCATTTGCTATGCCAAATTGTTTCCAGATAAATTTTAAGAAACGTCACCAAGTTTGGTGGCTTTACCTTGCTTATTAAAAAAGGTTTAAAGATGATAAATTAGAAACTATCAGTTAGACTATTTTGACATTAATCCTGATGTGCCTTTTTGTCTTAGAACTAAGTCACTCGGTTCCTAGTTCCACTGACGGCTTCTTACCCGGCCTTTACGGCCAAATTATTTTGGTGAAAAGGTAACGCTCGGACCACGTGACCCAAAACAGAACAACTAAGGTGAAAAAAGGAGGCTTATGGAACTAGTAGGCAAGTCGCTGCCTGTTTTTTGGCTCGATCGTCACGCAACGCTTCCCGTGACGAGCGTTGCGTGACAAGCCAAAAAACGGCTGCGTAGAAGACTAAGTATAGGCAGAAGCTTATCACCCTGGTACAGGCCAGTTTTTTAAATTGACCGTTAGTAAGTAAATGAATAAAAATGAATAACCTTGCGCCATTTTTCCAACCAATCAAAAGTAACACCAAGACTACTTGTGACTTTCTTGAAAAAGTTGAGGAAAATTAAAAGTTATTTTAACAAGAAGTAACAGTCGGTCTGAAAGATAAATTTTCCTTCTATTTTGTGAGCAAAATCCTCGTTTGTTTGTTTGTTTGCGTGTAACTCTGTCCAAATTCATCAGAACATCATCATATAGGTACGTGCTGCAAGATTTTCTACTACTGCATCGGTTGACTATCAAGGCCGTCTTTGAAAGTGATGACGTCACAAACGCCACAAGGATCATGGTCCATCTTGGCCAGTTATGGCCGGTCTAAGAACCGGTCCAGAACTTCTGAACATCGCAACATCGCTCCGGTAGAGAAATAAGACTACTAAGATAATTATAGGCATTTACACCCACATCAGAAAATTCAGAAACATCAGGCACTATCCAAACAATCATGCAGACTAACAAATTAGAAGAAATTGTCAACTTACTTTTGCATACCACGGGATGGGTGTGGTTACATGGAAACAGCTCAAACGAACCTTTCGGACATTTTTCATTGCATTCTTGAAAAGAAGAGGGAACAATATGTAAGTACAAGGGATACTCAACCAAGGTAAATGTAATATAGATTTGTTTTCTCTTTACACGATATCAATTAACACATTGAATTATCAACTTTGCGATATTTGTTAGATGCACTATCTCAGGCCTGTGAATACGTATGGTTATCAACAAGAAGGTTAAGTTAGCAATATATCCCCCACCGGTAATATTGCTAAACCCAATATGGCGAAAAGTTGCATTCAACCCCATTATCGCCAACTGGCGAGTTAAAAACTATTGATATGCATGGACGAATGGAAATCTCCCTCACTCAAAAACGTTCTAAACTGAATGGCGCAAACTATATGGCTTCGAAGTTCTAATTTTTCACGCAAGCATCCCTGGTTTTCAATAATTTATATTGTGAACTTACTGTACACACAGCGCGTTTGACCGCCAGGTTGCCTGTCAGCTCTCATCTTTCTTGGACAAACACATTTCCCCACCATAGGGTCACAAGCTCCATTTACGCATGTCAGGTTTCTACCAGAGCATCTATTCTCCGAAATGAGACCGGCATTGGCTACATCTGAAAGTCACGGGAAGAAAATGAAGGTTAAATATATGGAAAAGATCTTATTCAGGAGGATTTTTTGAGAATTACACGACCGAGCTAGGGAACAGAAAAAATTAAGTGGCTTGTCAGTTCAAGGCGTACTGCTTTAAGATTTTTTTCAAAAAATATTCCATTCCCCTCTTCAGAGCGAATAGCGGCTTATCCTAGAAAAATCATACACTAATTCACGATAAACTCAGCTAATAACTGATGCAAACAACAGTCAGTCTAACCCGCCAAGCTCGAATCCGACATTTGCTATGAATAACCTCAGTCCTTTTAAAATATGATATTTAATTTCCAGTTGTTTACAATGCTTGTGCAAAATCTTCTGCACTATTAAACGCAGCTAAAAGAGACAGGTACTATTGATATCCAATACTTACCAAAAACGTTGATTTGCAACTTTGTATCGTTTGTTATCAGTGTAACTTTATTATTGTTCTCTTGATTCAAAAACACTTTGGAATCTGGGCGAATAAATCCTCTGGGAAAATAAACATTGATCCCCACATTCACAGGCAGTAATTGGGCGTGTAGTGCACATGCGCAAACGGCTACTACCGCTAACTGCGTAGCGCCACTTATTCCAGGTCGAGCACCTCCTTGACTACCAAACGCGACACGGCGACGAGTTTCAGGCCTTGTATCCCCTAAAACAATGAAACGAATAGGTATGCATGCCTACTGATATTATTTCTACTCCTCTTCTGCAATTTCCCCGCTAGTCACTCCCATAACTTTATTAGCACGGTATATTGATCAGCTATAATATAAAATTTTTTTTGTACTATAATGAATTACAAATAGCTATCTAGAGTTAAGATTTAAAAAGTATATATTTATATACAAAGTATACAATAAAATTGTCTCTTCCATATTTTCGAGCCAATAGCTTGCCTTCGTGCGAACAACAGTGCTTGTCAAGCAGGTTACCTCCCGTCTGGGGTGAATGCTATTGCCGCCACAGGGTTACCCTTAAAAGAGTGTACTACACTGTTTGATTTAAACCTCAGAGCTTATATGTTATCCTATTTTGTTGTTGTAATTTCTTTTGCGTTTTCCTTTTTTTTTTATATATGCACAACGTTCCTCAGCAGGGATAACTGCGCGGCAGACTTCATTATTCTTCTTAGTAGTAAAGTACGCGGAAAATTTTTCTTGCTCGGTCTTGGTCCTTGTTCCTAGCGCTTCGAGGCCTTACCGCTAGGATCGCCTCTTTCCCGGTTCTTTTTTTTTTTTTTCGCTTGCTCTTCTACCATCCCTGAAGAAAAAAGTGACTGCTGGGGATGGCATTCTACAGCAGAGGTGCCATTTTTATTGATTTTAACAGCTAAATTTCAGAGACTTCCTGGTTTTATGAAAAACACTGTGATAGTTAGCACTTAGATTACTGCCAATCTATGTACAAACGGATTTAAAAAATACTATCAACCAAGGCCTGGTAAATTATTGGCACCCTAACGTAAATCTTCTACTGCTAACAGTTTCACGAGCAAGTCAGCACACTAAACTCGTATAATATGTCTTTCAAAAGTTGCCCTTTTATTTGTTTTCCGACTAACCTTCACGTATCTCTTTCGTAGCTTGTTTCCTTGCGGTCTCTTGCCTTTTCTTCCAGTAACAAAAGTAACACAAAGCGGACACTACAAGGCCGAGGAATGCGAAAGCTCCAACGCTGCTTAGAATGATGACGAGAACCTTGTCTGTTTCACTGGCTTTGTCAGGCAGAGTTAAATTGGGTTGATACTAAGCATGCAGAAACGGACAAAAATATCTCAGTTTTAGTAAAGTATCACATATTTTCGCCAGGAACGACCGAAACAGTTCAAAGACGACACCCTTTGAGGCAGTACAGACATTATATAGCTGCTTCAGGGGAGAGTTCCCTGGCCTCTTGGGATCTCCCCCCGATTAATTGCGTCTTTCGACCTTGTATTACCTGAATAATCAAGTGATTTTACCGGCAGCTTGATAGTTTTTGTTCATCTTGATACAATTTGTTATTGATTTACTACTAAATTTTCTCGAAGACCAAGTGGCATTAGTTTTACTTTGTCTACCCTTTTTGAATAAACTTAATGTTTGGTTTGTTGGCGAACAGGAGAGGAAACATCCGGTATAAAAGAGGTCAATCTGTAGACTATTTGTGGATTGTCACCTTTGTTGCCTGTTGTTGTTGTTGTTGTTTTTTTTTCATTTCTTTTTTGACGGAAATTCGTTGAGAGCATTGCACACTTGTATTATTTTGGTCACTGGAATTTTTTCACGTTTTTGGCCGAAAATGTGTTGAAATGCTCTCATTACATCAAGGGAGAACAAATCGGATGATTTTCTCAAAAGGAAAAACAAACCATCAGATGTTCAGTTTCCGGCGATTTTTCCAAGAAACAAGGACGAAACTTGAAAACATTAGCCTAATGTTTTCAAGTTGCAATTTATTTCCATCCTAGACATCCGCGGCCAAACACACTCAGTTATAGTTTCAGAAAAGTGGTAGTCAGAGTAGTTTTAAACAAAACTAAACCACTTCTAGCTATTGTCTTTGGGTTTCCTTTGATTGCAGTACGGCTTTTAGCTTATTGTCCCTTTAAGCCCCAACAGTGATCAGCATTGAAGTTCTCCTCATCATATCAGTGCATTTAACACATACAGGTCATGAGAATTAAGAAAATGATCACAAAAGATAAATTTCCTTTCTAAAAGATGATCCAAAAACAGGTTTCATGAGAATTGAGAGCACGTTAGGGCGTATCAAGACAATTTGGAGGTGTTTACTGCATGTACATGAATGCAGGAAGCATGAACGAAGATGGGGGACATATATGTACGAGATATATAGGGCTCACCACTTGAAGTAGAATGGTGCTGTTATCAAGTGAGGTGTATAAGGTTTTTACATTGGAGTTATCTTGTCCTTCAGGTGTGGTTGCAAGTACTTCAATCCAGAATTCGCTGCTCTCATGGAAGATTATTCTCCCCTGTCAAGGAAAAAGCAATCCAACTGTTTAATTGGGTAATTACTGATCAAAATAACAAGAATTCGCCACCAGTTGGAGCTTGCACATCCTGGGACAGTTTATAGAGGACGTATAGAATATTACAGTTCTCAGTAATGTGACTGGTTCCTTATTCCTGAAGGTATATGACGCAACTACCGTCACTATGTTCATGGAACTGAGCCACGTTTTCAAAAGAAATAGGAAAATTATATACTTTTCTCCACTTGTTTTGAGAACTTCTTGTTCCTCGTGCATTGCATGAGCACTTAAGAATTTTGAAAATTTTTTAACTAGAACCCGTTTCAGTGTTCCCTCGGACGGTTAGAGTTATAGGGATTTAATCGCATATCAGTGATCAGTTGCTCATTAACACATCGAAACGTGCTGTTACGTTAGGAATGATTATGTCGATTATGAGAAAGGAAGTGGAACTGATATCTCAAGAAATGAAAAGTTGGCAATCAAGGAACATATTAACAAGTTCGTGGAGTCAACAAGAGCTAGAACTGGAATCTTAACATCGGATTTGGGTTTAAAATGACTATCACTGACTTACTTGTAAATTGTGGCGGACAGTCACTGTTCTGCTATTTTCGGTTGCATTACTGTAGTGTATTCTCTGGCCGGTTTCAGGAAGGCCAATAAATCTTCGAGTCGTTGTACCTGCTAAAGTCTTTGAGCCGAGAAGAGTGTAACATAAAAGAAAAAATGTGGACATTCCCTTCACAGGGACGTACATCGCCATCATCCCTGAAAAGCACAATGGAAAATATTTGTTATTAACTCAACTAGTCTGCTTTCTAACCTTTATTCCAAAGTCACATTGACTTGAACTCTCTAACTATACTCGTGATCATGACCTGGCGTGCGTTTCTCGGAAGCCCCGAAACTTTTCGGGCCGATTTCGGGCACCATAATTTACACTGTGTCTTGTAAACAAAGAAGTTTCTAAGCACGAATATTTCTTATCTTGGGGGACATGTAGAATGATTGGTCCGTATTCTTACAAATAGCTTTTACAAATAGTTTTCGGGGTTTTGAGAAACGCGCCCCTTATCGCAATCATTAAAACTGGGACATTTACAAAAAAGCTTACACTGCAGGCACGAACTACCCTCTCCCCCATACAATGTTGAATTGAAGCTTCGTTTATGACCTGAAACATACTCATCACTGTCAATATTGACCAGTGGAGAGGGGAGTGGGATTAGTGAGTTCCGCCGCAACTTTGGACAGGGGAGGGTCAAAGCGTTAGGAACAATTCGGAAAAAAAACTTATTCTGGGTGCTACTCTCGTGCGCTTCCCTGCGCGTCAGCAACAACAGGAAAATGTTACGCATATAAATGGGTGACCGTACAGACTAGATATCGACAAAAGCAATACTAGATTCTTCAGTTTTCTATATTCACGTTATCGATCTTTAAGAATCGATAAGTCTATGGATCAACATTTTTATTTTTTCTGGGACTACTATCAAGACTCTAAAGACCTGAAGTCGTGTATGAACACAACAACCAGATTTGCCAAATATAAAAAAAAATTAATTAAGAATAGACCTGTCTTCCAATTGATCAGTGCCTCACTCTGTTAGCGTAGCAAATTAAACTGGTTCTCTTAGAATCTGCATTATAACAGTACATTTACAATAAATTATTATCACTCAACTTCCCGTGCAACGAACTTAGCTTTCGTGCACTGTGGGAGTGACGGCGATTTCCGTCAATGATAACCTTTTAGGGACAACAGTGCTCTGACTATAAACATATTGGATCCGAGGTGTGAAGCAGTTAGTATTTCCTGTCTCAAATTAGTGATCGTGATTTTAAAAAAGCTACTGGCAAAAAGAGTTGTTGACGGATTATCAGAATTGAAGTGGCTCTCCTTTTTCGAGTTTTCAGTTCGCAAGATTAATTTGATATCCACAGTACTGTGTAGGCTACACTTTGCTACAAACTTATCGCCGCATACGTTATTAAATTACCACAACATCACGCGAAGGGATTGAGAATAAATCAGATAGATTTGACCAGTTGACGGATCTTACCGGGACCGGAAAAGTTACCTGTGAAAGACTGCACACAGTTGGCTGTTCGCGGAGTGCTGCGAGATAAATTGATTGAATGGCTGGCGCTGTGTTGGGGTACATTACATGTGTATGTTCGGTTTAGCCCAAACAAGGAAAGCAATTTACCTAGTAGAATAATAAGAATAATTAAGCCGGAACTACGTCAACACGTAAAGAGTGCGGGCCTGCCGGCAACAGGCGTGGAAGGGCGCTTTTGATTGGTTCACTTGCCACCGTTGCCGGACCCAAGAAGGAGCGTGCAACGATGCGTTGTCAGAAGGTCGAAAAACTCCAAACACATGAGATATACAAATGTAGTATAGACTTAAACTTTTCGACTGGTGCATTGAAATAAATCATGTTTTTTTATCTTTATCCCACGTACCTGTAGCTTACTGAGGGTCCTCTATACCCCTTTGCAAAATCTATGATTCATGCGTCACGAATGGGCAAACGGAGTCCCCAAGCGCGCTTTGATGGTTCCGCTTGAGTTCACTTACAATCTCATGTTTTACTTAACTAAAAACACTCCATACGTACGAATACGTAATTAAAAATAATCTCCATATTATTTTTTTATATTGTTTGTTTGTTTGTTTGCTGTCTTTTTTTCTTTTGTTTTCTTTTTAGATATACTTTAGCCACTCATGTTGTCAGGGCACTGTCACGAATTTGTTGTAATTCTTGTACAGACATATATACGGTAATCAGACCAGTCCATATTAAAATACGCACAAAATGAGGAAGTTTATGATAGGTTAAAACGTCGTATACAGACTTCACCTCTTCGACTCATCGTCATACGTTGAGGTGTATCGTGTTTTGCCAACAACAACCCGTAAGTACCGGTTCCAATATCGATGCTTGTACCGGATGTTTGTACCGAGACACTTCTGGGAAAGGAAGTCATTACGCTGTGAAAGGAACCATGCATTCAGGGTGTTTCGCCGCTGTCGTTGTTTTTAAGTTATCGAAAGCAATATGGATGCATTGAATTGAACTGAATTGAATTGAATTGAATTGAATTGAACTGGTTGAATGATAGAGAGAGTTACTGACACGTTAATTTGCATCGAGCACTTTGGTTGTTCCGCTTGAGTTTACTTACAGCCCGATATATAAGTATAAAAACGTAATTAAAAACAATTTCCGTTTTATGTTCTTAACCTTACAAGTGAATGTCATGGTCATGAAGTTTTTCCGTCACACAAACAGCGGACGTTATTAGAACTCACAACGGCCACTCTCACGTTTACAAAGTAGAACGATCAACAGTGAATAAACAAATTTCCCTCTTCTGACTGAACCGCCATGATCAGGTAAATGTATTTAAATGTTGCTTGCACCGTTCTTTGTGTTACTTTGCCCGTGAGGGATTTTGATTAGGGTCTATATTCTTTGAGATAGAATTAGTAGACTGCGAGCAGGTTAATATACTAGATATGCGAAAACTCTCTCCGTTTCTTCAGACTAAAGTAGCCGTTGTATAAGAAATCAGAGCGAGCAAGGCGCGATGAAGCTGCGAGTAGGTGAGAGTAGCGTGGACTCGACAGAGAGGGTAACTCTCGATATCGCCGCTTGTTGAGCGAGTTATATCTTGCCATAGTATTGTAGATACCCTAGACTTTCTTGAACTGTCCGTTTTTGGCATAGTCCAGTGAGTCTGCGCGAGGCTTGGCTTAAGAAGTGCGGACTTGTAGCAACTCTAAAGATACCCAAAAGATGATTGGACTAGCTAGAAATTTGGTTTTTGCGCCGGAGTTTGGAGCCGGTGTACAACAAAACATGACAAAGTCACTAAAAGGGCCGATTATTGTACACGCGAGAGGACTTCGGATCGATATTGACTGTTTAGCCGTATCTATCTATCTATTTGCCCTGCGAACAGGGTCTCCTTCGATCTTCTCTCGCAGGGTACCATCTATTAGTTCTTCAGCTTCAAATTTTTTAAGCCCCAACAACATCTTTCAAATTCTTCTTACTTGTCTCCATAGATTTTATTGATACTAATTGAGGGAACTTTTTCAAAAATCAAGACAATTCATCTTTTGTGATCGTTTGCCAAATTCTCGTGATCTGTACGTGTTATAATCCACTGATATGATGAGGAGAAATTTGATGCTGTTCACTCTTGGGGCTTAAAGGGTTAAATGATCATGAAAGCCGTGGTCCAAACTAGTAGTATGTTTAGATTGAAATTAAACCTTGAGCTGTCTTCTCTTGTCCTCCCTATGTCTTCCCTTGTCTTCCTTCGCTAGTAAATTAACATTAATGAAAAGCATGAAGTCACAATACCTATAAGAATTATACTAATAACTACCTTTATTAAGGAAATTCAAAACAACCTTTTTATTTGAAAGCAATAGAGTCTGTTCAAGTGTTGATTTCAATCAGTGTGTTTTTGTCTCTTTCTCAGCGGGTACAATACATGATATTTATTCCGAACCCTTTTTTTCTCAATAAGCCCCCTTGTAGCCATTCCAGTACAGTGTATCAACATAAAGTCAATTTTCATTGGCTGTTCTTCTTTTCTGGCAACTGTTTCGTCGGCGAATTGAACCAGTCTTCTGGAACATTGTTCTCAGTATTGTCTCTATCACTGAAATTTTTCCATGTTAGTCCACTGAGACCATAATAAACGGTATACAACATGTACAATTGAGCTGTTTCGCTGGAGCTACCTCACCGAACACTTCGAGTTCTTCGCGAAGTAAGATACATGCTGGTCTGAGGGACTTTTGGCAGCTCGGACACGTAAGCATCGATAAGTACGGTCAACAAAGGCTAAGGGCTCGATCCGACTTTTAAAAATAAAACGCTCTGTTCAGGTTGACTGAGAAATTTATATTCAAAAAAATAGCAGTCCACTATCGGCTTGAGAATCAATCAGTAGGCAAAACCAAACAGCAGGCAACTCTGGGAAAGTCTATTGTTCCTGTTGTGTTCAGAAAGGTGCGGAAGACAGTCATTTACGTAAGAAGGACAGGCAGGAAATCCAAATTGTGACGTCATACTCTTCATTAATGTTTGTTTATTAGCTATAGGGCGAACAAGGAAGATACAGGGAGGAGAGGGGAAGACAATACAGGGTTTAATTCCTTTTCCAAGAAGATTTACTACTCAAGCGAAATAAAAAATCCGGTCACCAGTTGAGGCTCTTTAGTATTATATCCCTCGTTCATCCATATAGCTTGGTCTGTGGACTTACTGGAAGATCTCTCGAATGTGTTTTTGCGACATTAGTGATTTGCTCTTTTTGCTTCTTTTCCCGATTTGAACAAAATGTGAACATTTACCCGCTGACCACCGGTCTTTTGCAGAAAAAACTGCTATAAAGTTAAGGCGTACTTGGCCCCTATCTACTCCAACACCAGTTCAAATATCTAAAACTTCCTTTGCCATATGAAAACTAAACTTCCCTTCCACTTCCAAGGCACATTTGTGAATTAGACTTCGGGCATGCGCACAATTCAAAATTTTGACCATTCAAAATTTTTGAACGATAAAAACGCCATACCAGTGCTCAGTCCCATTGTTTTTGGCTGTCAATTCGGTTGTTTTTTGTACATTTGTCGGCCGTTTGATAGTCTTTCCTCGTGTTGGAAAAGATTTCACCTAAACGTTGAGGAAATGGGAAATTTTAACACGGAACTTTTCTCGGTTTTCTATGTGTAACTCTGGTCTAATTTATCCCGTCACTCTATAGTTTAGGCACATTTTGTGAGAATTTTGCCTGGTGCACCAGTTGGTTGTAAAAAAAACATCTGATATCACTCAAAGTGATGACGTCATAAACTCTACAAGCGCCGTGGTCCATCTCGGCCGGTTTTGGCCCTCACGGCTGTTAACGGAAACAATGGAATCAAACATCACTTTAAACCAACTCAGGGATGCAGGAAACGCATGACAGTCTAAAGCAAGTAATAAGTTGACTCCTACGGGCGAGTATCAGCGAAAATAAGAGGTGCAAGAAAGTTAAACGACGAAAAAGAGTCCATACCTACTCATTAAATTTAACTTGCTACTGTTTGTTAGTCCAAGGTTAAACGTAGACGGAGTTTAAGAACAAACGTAGTTTCAATATTTAAACCTTGGTTTAGACCAGGAGCCCATGTCTCTCTTAACGCTGACGTGCTACCGCGCACGAACCTAGCCTGCTTTACAGAGGCAAAAGTGGAGGGAGGGACCGGGGGGGAATACCACCGCGAACCGCTTTCTTACCCAGACTGCAACTGATAGGCTAGGTACGTTTCCCCAATACCTTATATCTGAACACAGTACATGCTGTTCTCTGTCTTTAATTTTGTCTTCTGACAGTGCCTCAGTATTGCTCGTGAGCCTCGGTCTACTAGCATCAAGCCAGTACAGCAACGCGGAAAACACAATTCGTGTTAAGAACTTTCTCGCGAATGTCAACTTCAGTGACCCTAAAGTGTTTTACGTCAGGAACAACTTAAATGTAAGTGACTACAAAAGTTTGCAACTCTAATTCTCCTCACTGCCTGGTAAAATAACTTTAACTGATCTTATATGATAAATCGTCAGTCCGTCAGTCAGTCAGTCAGTCAGTTAATCAGGCAGTCAGTCAGTCAGTCAGTTAATCAGGCAGTCAGTTGTTCAACTAGATCAACCACGATCAGTCACTTAAATAGCTAGTTAGTGATTTAGTACAGTCAGTCGGTTGGCTAATTAGTCAGCAAATATTTCGTTTATTTACTTGTAGTTTGGTATTAGTCAGTCAGTCAGTCAGTCAGTCAGTCAGTCAGACAGTCAGTCAGCCTGATTGACTGGTTAGTTAGACAATCACGCGGTTTCCGTTTTTAGCCAGTTGGATCGATTCAGTATATAAACGAATAAAACAGCAAGCTAATTTGGTTTTCTAACTTTTCAGGGGGATGTAGTATTCCAAGAAAATGATAACGTTTCGTTACTGGTGCATGTCTCTGCAAATGATGAGGAGATGGAACGAGTTAAAGTTGAATACAACCTTCTTGATGAGGGGGCTATAGTGGACATACAGGTGGTAAGTCTGGATACTGACCCAATCAAGAACACGACATTTTGGTGCCGGTGCAGGTTTTGGCGTCCTTCCCTTAATATTGTACAAGTCATCTTCAGGCCCGGTAGTAACCTGTGATAAGTCGTTTTTTTTTTCTTTTTATTTGAGCGTTAAAAAAAAAAAAAGAAAAAACGAACGCCTGATCACACGTTAGCCCCTTAGTGGTATAACATTAACAGGATATTCAGCAAAAATTTTAGCATTCCATCTTCATGTCTGACATGAAGCTGTTTAAAAAAACTGATTCATCTGCTCTCATTAAAGAAAACAGTTAATTTGTTGGCCAATTATGAAAAAATTATTTCTCCCTCATTTTGAGACAGCTCGGCAGACTAAATGCCTCAAAATTGCACGATAAGATATATCATGACTATTACAACCGGTAGTAAAACTGATACGTTATGTTTTGGTTCATTTCCTTAGTTCATTGTACCCGAAACAACAACTAATTGGCCACTGATTGGAGGACTCGCAGGCTCAGGTCTATTTCTCGCAGTCATCATCATTATCGTTATCATAGTGATTAGAAAGCGAAAGAAAAAGCATCACCTGGAGCAAGCAGCAAAGAGAGAAAAGCTAGGGATGAAAGAGCTTGGAGATGTTGTTGCTGGTTAGTTCGTTATCTATTATCATTTACTAGTTAAAGTTATTTACTATAGATAGTGTCATCGGGGTTGTTCAATATAATCAAGATTTTACAGGAGTAATAAAACTTGTACAAATGACAGTGTCAGTGGCTTCACAGCTCAAGTGGTACACCGTTTGCACCGATGTGACAAATTAAAAGTCCGGAGCCTGGATGTTTTTTTAGGTTCCAATGTTCAACTTCACATGTTGCTGCATAACCGCGATGATCTCTTTGTCTTTGGTAGCATGCAGGAATTTCACAGAGCACTGATACACACTTCTTTCTTTTCTTTTACAAGGAAAAGTCACGTTATTTTATTTAGGCGAAGGTGAGGAAACGGCCCATAATGAAAATGTGACTGAGAGATGCAGCCTTCCAGTACAGAGAAGTCCATTAATTGAGAGTAAGTAGGATCTTCTTATAGGCCAATGGAGGCTTTACCCTTTATCAGTTTATCTCACTTTAGTGAAAAATAGAAAACGTTTCGATTTCTGTTGTGCCAGTACCGAAAAACAAACATTGACACATGAAAATGCTGCTAAATAACTTTCATTTAAATGGTCACCCTTTTAAAGAATTTTATCCCCAGACTCAAAATGTGCAACCAGTTTACAAGGCTCGACTCTAGGAGTGTTCTTGAGAAGTTTAGCATTGCCGAAAATGCACTAAGTTGAGGAAAGGTTTAATTCAAACTGACTTTCGACGACGACACATTTCCAACAAATGCGTTGTGTATAATTTCTCATGAAACTTTCCTCGTGATGTCATTTTAGGCTGCAGTTGAACAAGAAACTGTTAGAGACTTAATTGCAAAATAAACTAGAAAAAGAACTTCTTCTCACTCTTTACTGCATATGGCTGTACATGTCAGAATAACATCATATTCCTGGTTTTTTGTTTAATTTTTTTGGCAACATGGAAAAGCACCCCAACAAAGATGAAGGTTTTGGAGGGTATAACAGAGAGAAAAAGATTTCATATGACGTCATCAAGTTCTTGACATAATAATAGAGACGATAACTAAGATTTGTTGTTGTTGTCGTTGTTGTTGTTTTTCTACTTCTTTGCTATCAAAGGAAAAATGGCCATGTTCGAGAAACAGAAACCGAACGAAGAAAGCGACAATGAAGAACAAGAGACTGACGGAGTTGAGGACATGAAAGTGAAAGGTAATGTTTTTAAAGCAGAGAGTGTAACATAGGCTTGGCGGGACGCTTTTAAAATGGAACCTGGAGACGGGAAACCTTATTTTTAAAGGGCGAGCTATGGTGTGGAAAATACCGCAACGGGAAACAGGATGTCGCGAAGTGGGTTCAAAACATCAATAGCACGACCGCGTCAACTCACCCCTCACCAAAGGACGCAAAGGCGTGCAATAAGCACAGGATCGAACAAATCTTATGTCCTACCATCATAAAACTAACAAAAATGTCTGTGAGTCTTTTCAGACCAATAATTCCGATTAGTCCAGACATAAACGAACAGTTGAGGGTGTCTGCAATGGATCTTTGTAAATAATCAACTTGCCAGTGAGCCTACAGCTGGTTATGATTGTAAAGTATGTTATGCAGTTTGTTTGATATTTGTTTTATGTACATGTTCCCCAAAAGCTGTTAACTTTAAATCTGAAAGTATATAATTTAAGTTGCTCTACCAGATCGTCAATTTCTATGACAACCGCTAGATGGGTCAGTGTGCCTCTAAATCTGTGGTGAACAAAAGGGTCGTTGATTTTTTTTGTCACTGCAGAATTTAATTGTCCTCTATTTTACTTGTCAGAGAAAGAAAGTGTTTCTCATCCCCCTCAACGCTCTAGCAAACCTCGCCCCCAGAATTCCAAGTTCCTGTCGGCCCGCGCAGCTTTCCTAGTGCTCACACTGGTTGCTGTTGCTTTGGCAACAAGCAAAGCGCCCACGGCCAGGATTGTCATCAACGTGCCAGCAAGTTTTGTGAGGAACGGATCAAAAATTTTCTTTAATAAAGGTTTTCATGGAAGGTTGTTACTGTCTGAAGCACTGAAAGCGAGAAAGCAAGAGTTTCAACAGTTTGGTAGGCATCAATAGCATTTCTTCTAGGATAATTGTAAATTGAAACGACTAGTTTGAATATACAGCAATGCTTTTGGCGTTATATAAATCCTTTGTATTAGACGTTCCTTCGCGTTTCGTTTTATCTGTTGTTCCATAGTTCCATAAGGGACTTGAAGAGTTAGATAGGAGAGTCATAGGATACAGTCTTGGAATTGATCTATTATATTGTTGGTTACACCGCAGCATTTGCTAGGTTCCTCTAAGAATTGACCCATTTGAGGTTGAAGAAAAGTGATGGCTAAAGTAACTGTGAAGGGATGGTTCAGATAAACCAAGATGTAAGCCTCTGTTCTGCCCTATCAACAAACTTAAAAAAATTTCAACTTTTTTCAAGCTTTTGGATCGCTGTTGTGCATGCGCATGATTGGGTGACACTGTTCCTTTAAAAGGTGCAACAGTTTCTCAATTACAAAAGTACTCTAATAACCTTGAACAGTCATTCAAAAAGGTTTATTTATGCATAAGAAAGTTATTCAACTTTTTGTTTCTTTCGTTTTTGTTAAGCTGTATCGCAAGCCTCAGACAAAGTGTCTTCCCTTGATTCGTGCTTTGCTTCATGCAAGTTTGCTTGTGACGTTCAAACTCAACAGTGCATCTGCCTTAGAGGATACAAAATGGATAAAGGGAGTTGTCATGGTACGTTTTTGTTTTTGACCTTCCTGTTTTATTAGAGAGGATAGTGAACAAGGCGTAGCTGAGCTAACTATGCTCTTTTATTGTGCACCACTAAATTTTCTCAGAGTCTGATTGGTTTAAATTGGTCACGTGACGCGTCCTAGTGCTCATCTCGCGGAGCGATACTATTAGGGGATAGGGTCCGTCCAACGAAAGCGGCTTTGAGCCCTTCAATGACCAGTTCATTTGAATCGAGACTTTCAGAGCTTCCCATTTGTTTTCACCTTTTATTATAAAATGGCCTATTTTGATCCGTACAATATCCAAAACCCTTTTGAAAATTATTGTGTACATCAATCGGTCGTGCTCCCATTTTTTGAATTCCTCCAAATAAACGTTGTAGAAAACCACGGTCACACCCTCATCTATCATTAACATACCAATCAATGGTCCAGTGACCTTGACCAACCTACTACGACGAAATTCCTTTCTTTTGTAAAGTTAGAAGACGGTGCCCCCACAAGGGCCCGTCTTAATAAATTTCGTCATAACATTGTCAAAGTCGCTGTGGATCCGCCTATCTGGTTTGCATGTTTTCGACAACGCAAAGTACAGCATTAGTGGAATAAGATGATGGTGCAAAGAAGAGACTGGGCGCAGATCTAGGCTCTGACGCCAGTTCTATTCGTCTCGTGCGCATGCACCCACCGCTTTCAGCGAACAGTCTTGTAACGCGCCGGTGCAAAGACTATTTTATCCCCACTTCTTTCCGAGTCTAATTTGTAACTTGACATCTTACAGATGTGGATGAATGCACTAGCAACAAACATAACTGCCATGCGCAGGCCACGTGTAGCAATACTATTGGTGGTTTTACTTGCACGTGCAACGATGGCTACTGGGGAGACGGAGTCACATGTTACGGTAAAATTGATTTTCTGCATGACGTTGATTCCTTTCATGAAATGGAGGTCTAGTCATAACTTTCCAGGATTTACAACTGCGTTTTTATGACAGGTTACGTCATAAGGTATTTTCTTTTTAGCCTGTACTACAAAACCATGCCCAAAGGAATTCTACCAATCGGATTTGTGCACACGGACACGTGACCGTATTTGTAAAGGTAGGCAGGTGCTTTGATGGTCTTTAAATTACATAGATTAAAATTGGACGCCATTTTGTTTGTATTTATAAATTTTCAATCTTAGTGCCCAGGAAGTTCGCGCATGTGTGCGAATACATGTATGCATGTATTCGCATGCGTGTAATACGCATGCACGTATGCATACACTTAAATACACTTTATTTGGGTTCTTAGATAGCGCAATTGCATGCTAATATCTCTGAATAAAAATAAATAAATAAATGAATGAATAAATTGAGTAAATCATAAAATAATAAATAACGTAATTAATAAATTAATTACTTAGTACATTAGAGCGCTTTTCAAATGAGTGTCCTAAAACCAAGTCCAAAGTAATTGCCCCAACCAATCACAACGAACACAAATTATCCAAAGAACCAATCAGAACTCGAAGAAAATAAATGTAACCGGCGCCAAGCGCGGGGAGACACGTGCGACTAATGCAAGTCGCCATTGGTTTTGGTTTTAAATATGACAAGCCGAGAAAGTGGCGCGAGATTTTTTAATTAATCACAGGGAGATGTAAAGCCGGAAACCAAGGCAAAACGTGAATTACTTTAGACACTTAATTAATAACCACTCTAACAGAGAGAGTTAAACAAACTAACAGAGCCTGTTAAACTAACAGAGCTTGGTTCTCAGATGCCATCCATGAACTGCAACATGGCCGCCGGTCCTACCCAGGGATACTATTCTGACACATGTGAACTTGATCAGCTGCCTGGAGCTAATATTCTAGGCCTTAACTGCGCCGGCATGTGTGCGACAAATTCGTTTTGAAGAACACCTCCGGCGGCACCCCTGAGGTACAAACCTGTCATGAGACTGCCGGCCATCCCACAACTTGTTAGATTTCTAATGTTTTTTTTCTCTTCTCTTGCCGGGTCGGTAGCACGTCGCAAATACACCTGCCATACGCATGGACTTGGCCTAGGAAAAATGTCTCAAGCTTTCAGAGATGTTTTCGCCGGAATGGTAGCGGCGTATGAGAATCAAGCTTAAAGTGGCTAGATCCGGTTTTTCACTAACCATACCTACTCTCTTTGAACAAGAACTACAAGATGATCAATGATTGTTTATGATCAATCATAAACAATTTTTTTCGCGTTCACATTATTGGAAATCGGATGAAGCGATTTCTTTTATCTATTCCTGCAGGATAGCTTATAAATCTAGAGAAACAATTTGAGGCCAACGTTTTCTTTCCACGGTCAGGATAATTGCCAGTTTGAGGAACGCGAAAAGAAATGTTTATGATACCTTTTTTAGCCTCAGCTAAAAACTTCAGTCAATTATTACTCGAAAACGCTCTCATAAAAAATGTTTAAAATCGGTACAACTGAAGAGAATTATATGAACTACAAGTCCTATATAAAATAGCTTTAAAACCGAATGTCTGGATTTCTTACAAATTAAGGAAAAGTAAAAATAGCAATGATGTCACCGTGTTGCTATGGCTAGGTCGATCTCGAAAAAAACATTTTTTTAACTTCAATCTATACTCTACAAATAGGTGTATCTCGATTTCCTGTTTCGTTTAAGGCATCTTTATATTTCATGCTCAAAGATAGTAGGTATGGTTAGTAAAAAACTGGGTCTAGCCACCTTAACTAATTTACACTAGCGATATTTACTACTACATTTGCAGTCTATACATTGATACAAAAAACTCAACAACATTAATCAACGTTTCTAGCATGCGATACGGTGGTTAAGGCGTGTCCGACGAAGAAGGATACGTTTTAACTAAAACAGTACATCTGCTCAAAGTCATACCGCCAAAGCCTGAATAATGCTTGATTGTTTTCGCTCACAGCTTGCAGTCCTAAATGTGACAGGATGACATACCAAGCGTATGGTTGCGGACTAACTTTCGACCGAAAGTGTGTCGGTAAGAAAGCTTTAAAAATAAAATGTTGATATTACCCATTTCCTACTTTACACTGGTTTGCTTTGTCGTCCAAGGACGTTCGACGTTTTACCAAATTCTAAAAACAAGTTTTTGTCAAATTATATGAACTCCGTAATTTTCGCACGTAAAGACTTCACGTCAGGCTTGTCTTATGTGATGATTAAACAGATAATTGCTAGTTTGCTGTCAAAACATATCCGGATCTTTTTTGGTTCTTGGTTGAAGTCCAGAAAAGCTTCAGAAATTTTCGAAAATAATCGGAAACCCTGGAATTACCCTCGGATATTTGAGAACTCCTAAGAGACCGTTTTAAGGAGGCTCACAACAGTTTTTTTGACCTTGGAGTGTATTTTTTGAAATCAAAATTTCGCGTAGAAGATAAACTTCGATTTCCTTGATACTACACCACCTTTTCGACATGTGACCAAAGTTTATTTTTCATTGCTTTCCTAGCAAGAGCTGTCACCATAGCAACGGTAATGGACAACCCCTCATTTTAAATAATGTCGAATATCTCGAAAACTAGTCAGACGCTTTATGACGAAACTTGAACTATTTGAACTACTTAACCTACACAGCTTGTATGCGAAATTAGCGAAAAATCTGTAAGAGCGTTTTCAAGTAAATCATGATTCATTTTTTTACGGGCTGATTTTGGTCATTCCTGCAATTTTCTCCAATATTTCAAGAAAGATAAAACTTAACACTTTCTTTTGACAGTTGAAAGATTTTTTATGATACCAAAACATTCTTAACGTACATTGAGCTTCCTAGGTGGCTGCGATTTCAAGATATTTATATTTAAAAACTGCTAAAATGTAGCACAAATCAGTCCAAAGGTCCGTAATTTGCATAAATAGAAATATTTCTAAGCTGCCCTCACAGATTTTTCGCTTAAATTGATTACGGTTAGAATAATAATTCTTTTTGATGTTCCACCAAGTGTTAGGCTGAATAAACATTTCGTTTATTAGATGAGGAGGCTGAATCTCGGTCAGGTTTCAGTCGTTATTAACTTTCAACGAGCAACAGTTTTATTTAATTTTTGTTATTCCTGGTCTATTTCACGATTATTCGCGTGCAATGACTATTTATACAGGTTGCGCTTGTGTCCTCTCGTGCATTTATATTTATCTTATGCGAGTAATTTCTTGCGGTTTCCGCAAGCATTTGACTTTAAAAACCAAGTGCATTGCACTTTGCAGCTGTTTAAGTGGTAAATATGTTTTGATTGCAGATATTTCCAAACCTTTGACCCTTAGCAAGGCTTCTAATGATAGTGATTCTATTGATGGTAGGTATCTGACCTGAAACCTTTGTATTTATACACCTGATTGAAAAAAACGTTGTCTGGTAAAAAGTGTAAAATATTAATGCTGTGACACAATGGAATTCTGGGAGGACAGCACTGGCACGTCTTCATAATACTGAGATCTGTTTAATTATACTCAAGACATTTTCATTTCCAGGAAGTTTTTAGGTTTGCTTAGGTGACTAGGAATATGCTGTGTTATTATAACGTGTACAAAGTCACTCTCCTACCCAGAGTCTTCAGGCTTTTTGCTCAGCGGGTGGTCGCCGAGAAAGACTCCATCTGATGTAATGGAAAAAAATTGAATTTTTTAATTGGCTGTTCACTGAAACGAAACTGAACGAAATTAAGAACCGTTAACCGCAGGATTTCTGGGGTAACAATTCCAGTACCCCAGAGTCTCTCTCCCGGTGACCACCCGCGGGCCAAGAAGCCTGAGGACTCTGGAAACAAGATTGCCGCAAGAACATAAGAGAACAGAGAACAGAGTTCTCCCTCTTCCCAGAGAGCCATTGGGTAGTATCGCTCATCGCTTATGTCCTCTGATAACATTTCTGGAAATAAGGTGTTTTAATTTCTTTTTAGCGAAAGTCAAAACATTAACCTCATCAATAACATTCCAAGTCACATACAACACATTCTAAAAGCTCTTTTCGTTTCTTTCAGTTCGAACAGGATCCAAGCTCATTTTCCTGAATCCAGCAAAAGGCCTGGTGCTTCTCGAAGATCGATTGCGGTTAAACAGCTCGAGTAAAACATTTGTCCTGCAGGGAAATCAGCCAAACCAAACTCGTTTGCATCGCAACTCAAGCTTTCATGTAGACGTGGCAATTGAGCAAGTTAATATTGTTCCAAAATACCATGACGTCGATGCATGGAGGTCGAACGAGAATCGTGAATTTTCTAAAGTACCCGGTTTTACAGAGGTATCTAGTAACAACTGTCGCTATCCAGCGTCAAACCACTATACCATAAAACATGACCTCCAAGGAAATCGGCAAACAAAAGTGTATTCGGCAACTTGTTTTGAACACTCACGCGGCCTCTGTCCAAATGACGTAGAACCAGGGGAAAAGTATTACTACAGATCGTTAAATGACGCATGCGACACAGCGGAAACTTCTGCTATTTGTCAAAAACCCAACCAGACATACTGTATACTCCAAGAAGACTCGAGCAAACTATACTGTACGAATTACACAAACATTGTTACCGACGTGTTCGGTATAACAGAGTCCAATTTCCTTGACGATCCCTTGCAGTCTTTTCCAACAATACAATGCGCAGAGGCGTATCAGAACTGCCGTGAATGCAGAGACACTTGTACAAATTGCGGCAAAACAAACATCCGGGATGAGAACTCTTGTTCCTGCTGCTACAAAAATTGTCTCTATGTATGCCAGCCTTATTACAGATTAGCAAACTGCATGCAGATACCAAAGCAATGCGCTAAAGGCGACACCAGCCAGTTCACGTTGGCGATTGATAAACCAAGCGACTTGAACTTACAGTTCAATTGTTTTCTAGAGTATAACTTTCCTGACACACTGTATACACTAAGATACAGAGTACAACATGAGAGTGGACGGTTCAACTCCTCGTGGATATCAAAAACATTGAAAACTGTACAAGGAGGTGTTAAATCTCTTTCGAAGATACAACAAGGAACAAATCGCTTAGACTCTTTGGAGGTATCACACTCGACGAATCTTGATATTTTCCCCTTTCTGTATCTCCGAGGCCAAAGGGCATCTGACAAAGACCCGTATAAATACAGTGTTACAAGTCTGGTGGGCGAGGATGCACCATTAGGTAAAGCTAATGCGTCAAAAATACTTAAAGTTCAAACTAAGACACCTTTTTCGATAAATACCAGATCTTGGAGTAATGGTGACAATTGTCAGAAACTTTCGGAGTGGTCGCAGACGCTTCGAGAGCCGTTCGATGATTTGAAACCTGCAAAAGTAGAAAATCTTGGCATGCAAATAGGAGGTGCGTTCTCATATCATATAAGCGATCCCAAGCAACTACCTACGATGACTGTAAGCATTTCCAAGGATGAATCGATTTTGAAATACGTCCTAACCAATGCGAGTATCCGTAATGATGAGACATTTCAAAGCACCTTGTCGCGAGGAAATACTACCTGGAATGCGAAGATATCTGGAGCTTTAACGAGCTGCCCTGGTTTCTTCACTGTCCAAGTCATCGACGAAGTTGACGACGTTAAAGTTCTGGAACAAGATGTATTGATACTTTGTCCCGAGACCAGTTTCAAAATGGACATTGACGTTCCGAGGAAAAATTTGCTGGACAAAGAGAGGTTGTTTACTATATTTCTATCCGATGCTAAACAGAAGTTGAAGCTTCAGCTGGCCCTGATCGACAAGGGAGCAAGAAAAAGCAAGGAACCGGTGAAGAAAAGTGAAGACGAAAAGCCGGATCCGTGGATAACATTGATGCCCCTTTTTGTGGTGACAGGATGCGTGTTACTGTTTTTGTTTGCACTCATAATCTACGCACAAGTTACCCATAAGCCCGATGATGATGTGAAGGACGGTCCTCCGGGGTGGAAATTTGTCAAAAACGAAGACAAGAAGGCCGGGAAAGCTGGCAACAAAAGAAAGGCGGCACAACCTAAAGATGAAAATAGGCTCAAGAGAAGACATATTATTCTAGTGGTATTTTTCGTCGTGGTTAGAGTTATTTATAGCGTTGTCTTCACATTCTCAATGGCTTTTGCGATTCTCACTCTCCTCCATGGACCTAACCTGAAAATAATCCAGGAATATCAAGATTTCATCCAGAGTAAAATCGATGAAAGTAATGCCATAGCTTTACGAATGGACCAATATCGTGAAGGGGAAGTCAAACGTGTCCTAGATTCAAGTGAAGACATCCAAAGGTCTTGCGATTTTTACCTGGGCTTGCAGCTAAAGTGGCTGAGATTCAATATGACTTGTTTGATCCAGGAAAACCATTTGAAAATGTTTAACAAGTTGAGCAAGAAATTCGTCCAAAAAGTAACGGAGAAAGTTCAGAACTTAAAGAAAGCCATCAACAAGCGGATAAAGGCCTTCCAATCGCGTACCAGACGAAAATTACAAGACACCAAGGAGAGGTTAGAAGACTATGGAAGGAGGGTGTTCAATAATGGGTGGTTTGCGTTACCAAAGGCAGCGTATAAAATAAAAAAGGCAGTTGGGAGAAAAAGAAGAGACGTAGCAACGAACGAAAGGTATCCGCAAAGGCCAAACTACTATGTGTACGAGAACGAAACAGCAATGAGCCTTCGCTGGAAAACTAGAAATGCTGTTTTAACTAGAGCGAAACGAAGTATAGCTGATAGTTCTTTCATCGGATTTCTTGACTTTGTGGGAGCCTTAGATCAAAGGAAGTTCGTTGAGACCGAGAATAACATCAAAGCCAAGCTCAAATATGCCAAAGAGGGATTGGCGGATTTCACTGAAGTCCTCAAGACAGGCAAGTCTCCTGAACATCCACTCAGTACGATACTTCTGTGCCCTTTGAGATTCATTAAAGAAACTGCGAAGAAACAGGTGAAAAAGGGGGTACAAAAGATTATAGAGGAGGGCGAAGAGTGGGCAAAGGATAAAGCTGGGTGCTTTGTGGGAAATGTCAGTGATTTCTTTGCTGCCAATGACTCTACATTAGACATTGACGTCAACCACTCGGACTCCGAGTTCTTCTCCGAGCGCATTATGTACGAAGAAGTCGACGGATTGGATGGAACTGGTAACATTTCTAAAGCGAACAAATCTTCTCTGATTGAATCGGCTCGTGAAGGATCCTACTACAACATTGAAAAGGGAGACATTTTCGAAGAACAGGTCGATAAAGAAAAGAAGGAATTACTGGAAGGAAAGTATAAAAATGTCACCAGTGTGTACGATGCTGATGTGTTTATTGTAACCCAAAAAGCCGTTTTGGGCGTGTTTGCTGTCATTGATATACTACTCTTAATCTATCGAGGGGCGAAAACATACCAAATAGCTTTTAGCTTGATCCAAGGATTCGAGGAAACCGTGGATCACGATGAGGACGAATTCCAAGAGAAACCACTTACTACTAAGC
Source organism: Siderastrea radians (assembly GCA_964017195.1). NCBI lineage: Eukaryota > Metazoa > Cnidaria > Anthozoa > Scleractinia > Rhizangiidae > Siderastrea > Siderastrea radians. Next base: position 63,444,046 of record OZ024889.1, on the reverse strand, counting down.
AACGAGCTACGAGACTGTTCCGAAGGGTCTTAGACTTTCTGGCCGAGAAGTTCTCAAAGTTCCTCACATTTTGCAAGACCCTCCATAAGAAGATTATGCGCACTAATGTGCTTCCAATTTGCATAATAATTGCTGCTTCAGCTGCTGTTATATACCTACTGATCGCTGTAGTTTTCAATGTTATGAACGTCACAGTTATAGAAGAGCTGGGTGGTTATGATTTGATTGCGTCTCGACTTGATACCGACTACAGCTTCACCAACCTTGCCATTGCTGATCAAGTCGACTTCATAAACAATAATGAGATGCGGCGGTATAAGGAATCGGTGAACGAATCCCTATCTGAGTACAACGGGATGATTGTGAACTTCAACAGAGGACAACAAGAACGCATAGAACGGCTAAACAGACAACTTTGTTCCCTAGAGAATGATACAGATAAATGCTTAAAGGAAATGGGATTAACGGCGTCAGTTCTTAATTTTGACCCACAGTCCTGTTTCATACCAAAGTTGGAAGGAACACCGTATGACGATTACGACGGAGAAGCGTACCGCCAGCGTCTAAAACAAGAATCAAAGCGGTTTGTCGACGCCATCCGTAACATTGTCTTGGAGACGATATACTTTATTCTAGGAGTGGTCTTGTCGATCATAATAATAGCTGTCCTTTCTTACGTTGTTTTTCTCTTCTTTAAGTCAAGAGGAATGGTACGTGTGAAACGGATCCACGTGTACAAGTCATTGCCTCCCGACATTTTGGAACAGTTTCATCTAAAATGCCCCGAATCTGATGACGAGCGAGATGGCGACAGAAAGTCGACAGACAAAGACAGTAATCAACCTAAGAAGGTAGAAGTTCCCAAAATTTTCCTCACGGAATCTCAGGAAGATGTAAATACTTTTTACAGGGCTCCAGACTCAAAAGCTTAGACCAATACCGAAACCAAAATGGAATACACTAACTGACACAACTGTAAGATAACACTTTCCATCCTTCCCATTGTCTTCGCTTATTACCATCTGCTACGCAGTAATAATTTGAAACCATCGAAGAATACTGTAAAGGAAGTCGATTAGTCGATGAAGGATAAGATGGAAAAGGCTTCGATTTCTATAGGGCCAACGCATGTACAAAAAAAACATATATATCGCAAATTAGATAAATAATGAAAGTCAAAAGCGAGTTCTCCTGTGAAAGTGAAATAAGCGTTGAAGAATTTTGTACTTATCTATGTTATTGAGATAATGGAACAGCTGCAGGGTCGCCAAAACTATCGGGCCCCTTTCGCGTAACCTAGTGTAGAAGTATGGGGCGAGTCATGAGAATAAATCTAGGTGTTCCTTCTTGAAATCTAGATGGAATTAATCAATTCGAGTTCATATCATTCGATGTCGGGTTAAGGTAATATTCTACGGTTAAGTACTTATTTTAAGTTTAAGGGTAAAGCACTGCCTTAAGTGTTCACGCCTAAGAATTTAGTATTTAAGTCTGAGCGTGATTTTAGTTTTAGTACTTAAGGTGAAGCACTGATTTTATTTACCATGGGCAACCACTGATTGTAGTATTTAGGTTTCGATGGGTACATACAATTAACAATTATTCACCGAAGTGGAGCTCGAGGTGAAAAGTGGTGGATATTTGCCGAGCCACGAAGTGGCGAGGTAAATATCTACCAATCTTCACCGACGAAGGTGAATAATTGTTTTATTATATACCAAACCAGTGGATAGCAAGCACGAAATGGTTGCTTTTTTTCTGAGAAATGAGGCAAAACTCGTGCGCGAAGTTCCGACGAAAAATGCTGAGAGCTGAATAGCAGATTCTATGCCGAGTTTGAGTAGCCAATCAGAGCGCACGAAAAACACTATCCACTTATTTGGTATAATCAGGGATGTAACCAACCAACAAACTTGAACTGTACAGTGCTCGTTCCTAGAGTACAAGCTATGTGAAACTAACCGTTTAAAGACGATTTGAATTTATTAAATGTTTATATATTTCACTCGCAGTTTTAGGTCTCGTTGCCTCGACCGTGCTGATTTTATATGTTTATGTCCCCGTGAATAAGGATTCGGTCTGAAACAGAGCTAATCAGTACCATGGACGCTCGTTACTAGGGCGGCAGACGGTTTATAAATATTTGGTCGTGCCGTAAAATTCCGCTTTAGGAGTCAACAACCTCCTTGTTATAACGGCCGTCTTTTAACGACCCCGTTAAAGGCAGCTATGTCACAGGTATTTTATTACATGGAGTCAAAATTCTCATACACAAATATGCTAGTTGTTTGGGGAACTGAAACCTATTTTGTGAATAATTTCATTTCTGTTGTGTAATCTGTAATTTTGATCATCCTTGGAAAAGTAATTATACGTTAATAATAATTACTGGTACATCAAGAGTAAAGATACCTGTTCAGTCACCGTCCGTTGGAAAGGTACTGATATTTCTAGCAAAAGTATTTTGATGATCGTGTGTTTTTTCCCGCCTCTTGTTGCTTCTATAACAAAATCATTTTGTCGAAGCACTTCTTGTCGGTGTCACCGGTCCTGATCGGTTTCAGCACACATTTTCTCGAAGAGTTTGTAGTCACTGGGTTCATTCTTACCGGTATTATTCAATTGGTGTGACTGAGTTATAATATTCGAAGACCTTGTATCGATTCTCGCGTTGTTGGCGAATTTCGTTTTATCGCAGCGCTGTGCTATCAAGGTAAATTTAAGCTACGTTATGTATGTTTCAAGATTTCTCGCCTGTGATATTCCAGTCTCCTGTTTGTGTCCTGCTGATGGCTTTAGTCTTCGCTAGGCTATTATCGGAAAACGATGTTCTGTACCCGTGCTTTCTTGTCGTCGACTCTTTCGCCTTCGTTGTTCGCGCTGAATTTCAAGTCGGCGTTCACGCTGAGTTTCAGTTGTAAATCTCCCCCGGAATGGATTTTCAGCCACTTGTTTAATCAGGCGTTGCTTGCTTGTTCACAGACGATGAATAAACATATCAGCACCCAAATAAACGCAGCGAAGCAAGCAAGAAATGAAGAAACACGCCGAAGAGTCCGCCGAAGAAACATCCTACAGATCGCATTTGAAAGCGGCACAAAAAAACGTGACCTCTGTGGCCTCATCCTTAAACTTTTCCGAAATACCTTGAAAATCACTTAGCACCAATCAGTGGCGCAGATCTGTAGGCATTCTGGCCCACAGGCCCTAACTGTGCAGATGTGGATGACTCTAAATACATTGGAAACACTCAGTCAATACAAAAGTTAATTTTGGTCAAATCTGCTGGCTGCTCTGTCATCCGAAACCTGTTATCACAAAATAGAAAGTAGAATGGGAGTTGTTTTTTGGAAATGGAAGATGAAGTTAGTGAAAACGGAAGTTTGTTTTTTGAACATTGTTTCCAGTCCCTTGCTAAGTGGTGGATGTCCGACATGCTGACGGCATCGACGATGTGGAATCTTGGATTCTTGGATAATTTATTATGTGATTCAGTAGTTTTCATTCCCAGATCGTCAACCTTTTTGTCTCACGGTTCAACCAAACTTAGCTAATTAATATGCATACATATCTACCCAAAGGCCATTTTTGTCGGGGGTACCCCTTGTTGGCATCCGACTGTCTCTAGAGACAATGGAATACTGCGCTGAGGATCAGTCTCTTGTTGAATTACGGCGCCTGCGGTGGCTTAACAGTCCGATCCTGGATGTCAGCAGCATCCCAAGCATCTCTATTGGGGGGTACCCCACAACACGGGTAACTCTCACTAACTACATCTTTCAGAGTGATGAATGAGTCGCAATTTATTCTTTCAAAAAAAGAAAACTAATTGATGCTCCATATTCCGGAATCTCTTTTCTAAATATCCCGTATCCCGTTGATCTTCCCTTCAAATATCCCGATAAAACCGCCCTACTACTCGCTTTTATTTGAATACGATATATTACAACAAAATTCTTAATTATTTTAATTTATTATCAACAAGTTCCCTTATTTGCGATATATACAATATATGTACATGTGTTGGCCTGACAGAAATCAAAGCCGTTTCTATTTTATCCTTTATCCACTAACCAACAGTGTCCTTTATATCATTCTCCGATGGATTCAAATTAGGGACCTAAAGCGACGGGAATATTGACGTCCCGGAAGTCAAAAGTGGTTACAACAAAGCCCTTGCTTCTCTTTTGCAGGTTTAGACATCATGAGGTCGAGACAGAGGCGTCCGAAACAAACCTTGTCCTATCCGTGGCAGGGAAGCTAACTTAGGCAATAAAGAAAAGGACGAGAAAATATAGAACTTTCGGTTGGGATTGAGGCTTACGGGACTTCAACGCTTTCCGGTTGCACGCTTAAGAGTCCTAATTATCACTGAGGGCGCGTTTTGTGTAGACTCCGAGCCTGGCGGTATTACTCACACGGAAGCAAAAAAAGTTCGAGTAGAAGAGCCAAGGGTACGAGCCCCGAGGGAATGGAAAGGAGGCAAGTGTTCTACCTCTTTAGCCGCTACTTCGGGTGGCTCCGCTGTATACAATTTGCCTTCGAGCGAACAGTACCGCTGGTCACTCAGGCTACGTATTACAGTAACATATTCCGGAAATTTTTGAACTTGGGATACTTCAAAAACTTGCCAATGTTTCTCTTTCAAAATGATGAAATCTTTCATTTTTCTGAGGTTTTCTTTTGTCGCAATACCTTAAACACATCCGCCCTCCAACCCCTTATTCTCGGCTTAGGTAAGCCTACATTAAACTTCTGAGTCTCGAGCTCCACTTTCTTGAGATTCTCTGAGGAAAACAGTGATGGTAAGAATCTTTAATTTCCTAGGTTTATCACTTTCTTTGTCTGTCTTCTCGCTATCTAGATTGTCATCAGACTCCGGGGATTTTAGATGAAATTGTTTCAAAATATGCGGAGGCAGTGACTTGTACACGTGGATCTCTTTCACGCGTACCATTCCTCTTGACTTAAGGAAGAGAAAAACAACATAAGAAAGAACGCTTATTATCATAATCAACAACACCACCCCCAAAATAAAGTATATCGTCTCTAAGACAATATTACGGACGGCGTCGACAAACCGTTTTGATTCTCGTTTAAGACGCTGGCGGTACGCTTCTCCGTTGTAATCGTCATACGACGTTCCTTCTAGCTTTGGTATGAAACAGGATTGTGGGTCAAAATTAAGAACCGATGCCGTTAAACCCATTTCCTTTAAGCACTTCTCTGTATCATTCTCTAGGGAACAAAGTTGTCTGTTTAGCTGTTCTAAACGTTCTTGTTGTCCTCTGTTGAAGTCCACAATCATCCTGTTGTATTCAGATAAGGATTCATTCACCGATTCCTTGTACAGCTGCATCTCATTATTGTTTATGAAGTCGACTTGGTCAGCGATGGCAAGATTAGTGAAGCTTAAGTCGGTGTCAAGTCGAGACGCGATCAAATCGTAACCACCCAGTTCTTCTATAACTGCAACGTTCATAGCATTGAAGACTACAGCGATAAACAGGTATATAACAGAAACTGAAGCAGCGATTATTATGCAAATTGGAAGAAGATTTGTACGCATAATCTTCTTATGGAGAGTCTTGCAAAATGTGAGGAACTTCAAGAACTTCTCGGCCAGGAAGTCTAAGACCCGTTGGACAAGTCTGGTAGCTCGTTGCTTAGTAGTAAGTGGTTTCTCTTGGAATTCGTCCTCATCGTGCGCAACGGTTTCCTCGAACCCTTGGATCAAGCTAAAAGCTATTTGGTACGTTTTCGCCCCTCGATATATTAAGAGCAGGATATCAATGACGGCAAACACGCCCAAAACGGCTTTCTTCGTGGTAACAAACACGTCAGCATCATATACACCAGTCACATTTTTGTACTTCCTTTCCAGTAATTCCTTCTTTTGTTCATCGACCTGTTCTTCAATATGGTCTCCCTTTTCGATGTTGAAATAGGATCCTTCACGAGCCGACGCAATCACGGAAGATTTTTTCGCTTTGGAAATGTTGCCAATTCCATCCAATCCACCGACATCTTCGTACATAATGCGCTCGGAGAAGAAATCTGAATCCGTGTCACTGAAGCTGATGTTTAATGCAGACTCGTTGACCGCAAAGAAGTCACTGACATTTCCCACAAAGCACCCAGCTTTACGTCTTGCCCACTCTTCCCCCTCGTCTGCAATCTTTTGTATTCCTTTCTTCACCTGTTCCTTCGTAGTTTTCAACATGAATCTCAAAGGGCACATAAGTATTGTACTGAGTGGATGTTCAGCAGATTTCCCTGTTTTGAGTACTTCACTAAAGTCTCCTAATCCCTCTTTGGCGAATTGGAGCTTGGCTTTGATGCTATTCTCGGTTTCAACAAGATTTTCTTGATCCAAGACTCCAAAAAAGTCAAGAAATCCGATGAAAGAACTATCAGCTATACTGCGTTTCGCTCTGGTTGAAAAGGCATTTTGAGTTTTCCAGCGAAATCCCGTTGCTGTTTCGTTCTCGTACACAGAGTGGTCTAAATTTTGCAGATATCTGTCGTTTACTGCTACTTCTCTCCTTTTTCTTCTAAATGCTTTTTTCACGTCATACGCTCCTCTAGGCAATGCAAACCATCCATTGTCGAACACCCTTCTTCCATAGTCTGTCAACCTCATTTTGGTGCCTTGTAATTTTCGTCTGATACGGGATTGAAACCCTTTTATCCGCTTGTCGATAGCTTTCTTTAAGTTCTGAACTTTCTCGGTTACTTTTTTGACGACTTTCTTGCTCAACTTATTGAACATTTTTATGTGGTTTTCCTGGATCAAACAAGTCATATTGTATCTCAGCCACTGTAACTGCAAACCCAGGTAGAAATCGCAAGACCTTTGAACGTCTTCACTGAAATCCAGAAGACGTTTGACTTCTCCTTCGCGATGTTGGTCCATCTGTAAAGCTATGGCGTTGCTTTCATCGATTTTACTTTGCATGAAATCTTGATATTCTTGGATTATGTGCAGATTATGTCTGTGAAGAAGGCTCAGAACCGCAAACGCTATTGAGAATGTGAAGACAAAGCTGTAGACAATTCTAAAAACGACGAAAAATACCACTAGAATGAGATGTCTTTTCTTGAGTCTGTTTTCATCTTTAGGTTGCTCCTCCTTTCTTTTCGAGTCAACTTTCCCTAAATTCTGATCTTTGTTTTTGACAGTATTCCACCCCGAAGGACCGTCCGTCACATCATCGGGCTTATGGGTAACTTGTGCATAGATTATGAGTGCAAACAAAAACAGTAGCACGCATCCGGTTACCACAAAAAGAGGCATCAATGTTATCCACGGATCCGGTTTTTTGTCTCCACTTTTCTTCAGCGGTTTGCTGTCTTTTCTTGCTCCCTTGTCGATCAGGGCCAGCTGAAGTTTCAATTTTTGCTTAGCATTGGAGAGAAATATACTAAACAACCTCTCTTTGTCCAGCAAATTTTTTCTCGGGACATGAATGTCTACTTTGAAACTGGTCTCGGGACAAAGTATCACCACATCTTGCTCCAGAACTTTAACCTCGTCAACTTCATCTATGACTTGAATAGAGAAGAAACCAGGGCAGCTCGTTAAAGCACCAGAAATCTTCGCATTCCAGGTAGTGTTCCCTCGCGACAAGGTGCTTTGAAATGTCTCATCATTACGGATACTCGCATTGGTTAACACTTGTTTCAAAATCGATTGGTCCTCGGAAATGCTTACAGTCATCGTAGGTTGCTGCTTGGGATCGCTTATGCGATATGAGAACGTGCCTCCCTCTTCCACGCCAAGATTTTCGACTTGTGCTGGTTTCAAATCACTGAACGGTTTCCGAAGCGTCTGCGACCACTCGGAAAGTTTCTGACAGTTTTCACCGTTACTCCAAGATCTAGTAGTTATAGAAAAAGGTGTCTTAGTTTGAACTTTGAGTGATGTTCCTGCATTAGCTTCACCTAATGGTGCATCCTCGCCCACCAGACTTGTAACACTGTATTTATACGGGTCTTTATCAGATGCCCTTTGGCCTCGGAGATACAGAAGGGGCAAAATATCAAAATTCGTCGAGTGCGTTATCTCCAAAAAGTCTAAGCGATTGGTACCTTGTTGTATCTTGGAACGAGGATTATCACCCACGTGTGGAGTTTTCAATGTTTTTGATATCCACGAGGAGTTGAACCGCCCACTCTCATGTTGAACTCTGTATCTTAGTGTATACAGTGTGTCGGGAAAGTTATACTCTAGAAAACAATTGAACTGTAAGTTCAAATCGCTTGGTTTATCAATCGCCAACGTGAACTGGCTGGTGTCTCCTTTAGCGCACTGTTTTGGAATCTGGACGCAGTTTGCCAGACTGTAGTACGACTGGCAATGATAAAGACAGTTTTTGTAGCAACAGGAACAAGAATTTTCATTCCGGGCGTTTGTTTTGACGCAATTTGAGCACATATCTCTGCACATACGACAGGTTCGATACGCCTCTGCGCATTCTGTTGTTGGAAAAGACTGTAGCGGATTGTCAAGAAAGTCGGACTCTTTTGTACCAAACAAGTCGGTAATAATATTCGTGTAATTCGTGCAGTATAGTTTGCTCGAGTCTTCTTGGAGCCTGCAGTCTCTCTGGTTAGGTTTTTTACAAATAACTGACGTCTCCGCGGTGTCACATGCGTCGTTTAAAGATCTGTAGTGGTAAATTTCTCCTGGTTCTATGTCATTTGGGCAGAGGCCGCGAGCGTGTTCAAAACACGTTGTCGGATACACCTTTGTCTGCCGATTTCGATGTAGGTCATGTTTTATATTGTAATGGTTTGGCGCTGGGTAGCGACAGTGCTTGCTGAATATCTCTGTAAAACCGGGTACAGTAAAAAATTCGAGATTCTCGTTCGATCTCCATGCATCGTAATCATTGTACTTTGGAACAAAGTTGACTAGTTCAATTTCCACGTCCACATAAAAGCTTGAGTTTCGATGCAAACGAGTTCGGTTTGGCGAATCTCCTTGCAGTACAAAGGTTGTACTCGAGCTGTTTAACCATAATCGATCTTCGAGAAGCACCAGTCTTTTCTCTGGATGCAGGACGATAAGCTTGGAATCTGATCGAACTAAAAGAAACAAAAAGACGTAACAATGACTTATTGAATAAATCGCAATTCTAGATCTGAATCTCGCTACAAAGAATATAAATACTAACTAAAGGTTTAAAGTGAGATACCTACCACCAATGGAATCGCCATGATTAGAATCATTGCTGAGGGTTAAAGGCTTGGAAATATCTGCAATGAAACATATCTACCAATTAAGGGCGATTTTTCAGTAATCGACACAAACTAAGACCCCGATTCAAGATCATTAACTTCCAAGCGCAATGTGTAATAAGCATATAGAAATCACAAGAAATTACTTGCACTAAGATTGACAGTCGTGATTGCTCTAATTAGGTCATGAATTGCATAAATAAAATATCGTATACTAACAGAACCAAAGCATGTAGATAAATAAAGTCACTCTGTGAGTGAGGATAAGAAACCTTCCAGGAGGCTCACTTGGCTGGGTTTTCACGCGACTTGCGTAGGAGCCGCCATTTACGTCCCGGCGAGGACAATGGGGCCCTCGACAGCTCGATAATAACGGCTCTACCGCCGAGTCGCCCGAAATCACAACCGAATTCACTCGCAGGTTCACCTATACATGTGAAATTGAATTTCTCAACTCGATATATTGCCATGGATTTATCACAAAAACACAAAAGCGATCTCTCTGTCGCGTTTTATATAAACTATGCTAATGACACGTTTTTAGGAGTTTCTGAATTCCGAGGGTAATTCGAAAGTTTCCGATTATTTTTTCGGATTATTTTTTCAACACATACTCAAGGAAAAGGTAGCATCATCATCACAGGCAAGGTTATCGAAGTTTTTGCGTGCAAAAAACACGAATTTCTTATGACCAGTGGAGGAAATCCTTATGAAACACAGCACTTCGCGTAACTTTTCAAGTGACGAAAACCTGTTTTTTTGGTAGATTTTGGTGACTCGCAGTCGAATGCTCGAAGGAAACAACGCAGGGTGGAACAGGGGGGAGGAGAAGATGAGAGAGATCGACCCTCTTATCATGAAATCAAAGTTTTCTTACCGACACACTTTCTGTCGAAAGTTAATCCGCAACCATACGCTTGGTATGTCATCCTGTCACATTTAGGACTGCAAGCTGTGGACAGAAATAATCAAGCATCATTTAGGCTTTTGCAGTGTTAGTCAAAAGGTATCCTTCTTCGCTGGACATGCAATAGCGTCGATTTATTCTAATTTCACTGTTGAGACTTTGAACCGATGAATAGGCTCCTAATGTAGTTATAAATATCACTAGCATAGATCACGTACGCTTGTCTTTCATACGCTGCAACCAATTCAGCGTCAACATCTCAATACATGTATGGCCAATTTTTCCTATATTAGGGGCACTCGCTCCTTTCGAGGGGTTCGAGGAATCCTGGGAAAGCCTTTTATCGGGCATTTTCGAGCCTGTTAACAGGGAGTTATAATGTGCATGTAAAGAGCAGATCGGCATCGTGAGGTTTTTGAGACACAGGTGTTTTGATTCTTCGTTTCAGGGAATAAAGTGAGGCCACACAACAATCACCCTTAGCACACAATGCTGGGAATTGTACTTTTAAAACTCTGCCTACCAGTACAAACACGGTCACGTGTCCGTGTGCACGAATGTGATTGGTAGAATCCTTCTGGGCATGGCTTGCTAGTGCAGGCTAAAAAGGAAAAAATGCTTAATTAATTAGCTTGTCACAAAAACACAGTTATAGGTGCCTGAAAAGTTATGACTAGACCTACATTTAACGAAAGGAACCAGCCTAATGGAGACAATAGATTTGGAACTCGTCTTCTTCAAATTATACATACCGTGACATGTGACTCCGTCTCCCCAGTAGCCATCTTTGCACGCGCAAGTAAAACCGCCAATAGAATTGGTGCACGTCGACTGCGTGTGGCAGTTGTGTTTGTTGCTACTGCATTCGTCTACATCTTTGAGAAGACAAATTACAAGTTAGACTCAAAAGGAAGTGCAGATAAAAACAATGTTTTCACAGGTGCGTTTGATACAAGAGTGTACGCTGAAAGAAGTAGGTAATATAAAATGAAAGTCAAGGCCGTTAGTCCTGCAACCTTTGTCCTCCATTCGCGCTGTGGAAAACGTGCAAACAAGCATAGCCGGAAAATTTCGTGGTGAACAAAAACAGAGAATGGTCAACTCGGCCATTCTTTATCTCTACATCTATCTGTCATATAGCCACAAAACAAAGACACGTCAGTTTTTATACATACCATGACAACTTCCTTTTTCCATTTCGTATCCTCTAAGACAAATGCACTGCTGAGTTTGAACGTCACAAGCAAACTTGCAAGAAGCAGAGCAGGAATGAAGGGAAGACACTATGTCTGAAGCTTGTGATACAGCTAAACAAAAACCAAACGAAACAATCGCGAAAAGCTAAATAACTTTCTCATGCACAGGTAAACGTTTTCGAATGAGTATTCTAAGTTAACCTTAGCATTAAAAATACCTACCAAACTGTTGAAACTCTTCCTTACTCGCTTTCAGTCCTTCAGATAGTAACAACCTTCCATGAAAATCTTTATTAAAGAAAATTTTTGAGCCCTTCCTCACAAAACTTGCTGGCACATTGATGACGATCCTGACGGAGGGCGCTTTGCTCGTTGCCAAAACAACAGCAACCAGTGTAAGTACCAAGAAAGCTCCACGGGTTGACGGGAACATGGAACCCTGCAGGGGGCGAGGACTGCCAGAGCATTGAGGAGATTGAGGGCCATCTCCTTTCTCTAGCGAGTGAAAAAACAGGGAAAATTTTAACACAGCTGCTCGCTAATGCCAAAAATAATTGGACTGATCGGTCTAATAAGACCCATAGACGTATCTGGTATTTTTATGAGGTTACACTGAACAAAAGGTTTCTCCGACACTACGAGAGGTACAATCCTCATCTTGATGATGCTTTGAAAGGAGCAAGTTAATTGAGGTCATGCTATTGATGTTTTGTTCCTTATACGCGATATACCCACAGTGCTTTCCGTAACCCACTTAAAAAAAGAGAACACATTCTGTTTCCAGTCATATTTGCAACCCATAGCCCGGCCTTAAAATTAATAGTTTCCCACCGGCCCAGCCCT